>OX438650.1:0-625000 GCA_949316285.1 Eupithecia subumbrata | reverse complement strand
CTTCTTTGTAATCAAGATCAATTGAAACGCGAATCTTTTGTTACTTTTACAGTCTCAGAACAGGGAAATTACTAAATTACGGTACAGTTAGTAGTGCATGTGCGAAAACTAGATATACTGAGGTATGCAAAAAAAATGTACCTATGTGCTCGACGAAAAATACTGACAGCTTAGAAAAATATAATAAACGTCATCACGCGTGCATTTATTTTTCATTAGTCTGAAAAGTGGCCAGTATTTAGTGTCTGTTTCTTTTTTGCGGCTCGCCTAAACTGACTAATGCCCGAATACTCAAATGCAACTCAGATTTAAGCACGTCTCAAGTGACAAATTTTTTACAGGTTTTCATTGAAAACTGTCAAAAAATCGCGACTTGAGACGCGCTTAAATCTGAGTTGCGACTGAGTACTTGGAGGTCACAGGACACTACATGCTTAACAAACACCTATTTAATCTGGGTATCACGGACAGCCCCCTATGCAGAGGGTGCATGAACGCAGAGGAGACGGCCGCGCATGTGCTTGTAGAGTGCGATAGCGTTGCTTCCCAACGACTACAACACCTTGGAACACCGAGGACGCCTAGGGAGGCATGCACCGGCGTCAGCGAGCTGCTGGCCTTCCTGGAGGACATCGGGTGGTTAGTTTAGCAGCCCCCCACCCGACACGCAAAAAGGGCCCACCTGTGGCCTAGTTGCGGAAACCAGTCCAGAAACAAGTAACAAGTAAGTAAGAGTACTTGGAGGTAGCTCTCGTAAGAGGACAGAGTACAGTCAGAGTACCAATAGTTTAAATTCACAATTTAAATTAAGACGACACTCGATTCCTTGTTTCCATGCGTACCCCATTAAAAAGATGCATGTGTGCGTTACTAATTCTGTAACTAAGCTATCAATTTCAAATTCTATTTGTACCAGTATAAGGTTGACTTTGAGATTGTTAAGCAGTTGTTTTAGTTAGGCATAATAAAATTCGGCTGCAAGTAAAATATGTTCGGTTCCCTTTGGATGGCACGTGCGCTACGGTTTGCTGGCCCTTCAGTGTTGTCACAGTGGTGGAAAAAACATCCGTTGCAAGGTTTTATTTAATTTAGCAGGAGCTTTGTTAATTTATTGAGCTTTAGATGTACCTACTGCCACTTATTTTCCTTTTTGTGATAAACAAAATGATGCATTAGAATGCGCCATTGTAAAATAGTTCCTGTAACGCATCGTTAATAGAATACCCAGTAGTAGTTAGTAATACCCAGCACTAATATCGCGACTTTTTCGAATGAACAATGAACAATTTTTTTTCCAAAAGATCAATAAGGAAATTAAAATCAAATCCTTCCGACTGTGCATTTGAACAAAACGGCTATCCGTCGTTGCTTTATCCGAATTATTCCACATCGCTTCATTCAACCTCAAAGAGGCATACGTTTTCAAACCTTTCCAAAGCTTTTTATCTAAAAGCAAAGCCGTCAATAATGATGTTCACTAAGACCACAGTTTCATTAAGTTTTCTAGTCCACGTACTTTGTGAAGCGCCCTCGAGAGAGACAAGGACAAAAGATTAATTTAACTCTTTGGAAAGGGACAAAACACGCTCAAAGTCCCCACACTTGATCCTATTTATCATTCGCGGGAGTTATTAAAGCGGCCAACACGCGTGATGCTGCAGCTTAACTTTAAACTTGCTTCAGAAAACTTAGAGACGACACTTTGAAATTATTAATACAAAATTCCAAGATCTTAAGTGAATTATTGAACACACGCTGGTAAGTTTTAAGCTCGATCGATATGTTACTGTGTATCTAGCAAATATTGACGAATGTGATAATTAAATTACGTGCAAGGTATTGTGCCAACATTACTTGAAATAAGTTCACAATGACGATAAAGCAAACAAAGGAGAGCGGCTCAATGGAGTCCAATGTCCGACAGATTGCTGTTCCCATTCATATGTAGATTGCAACAAAAAATCCAATAAACAAGACATAGGGTAGTCACATCTCCCCTCCTCATTATTGAAAAGAATGTTAACAGTGCACCAGGATTATCCAAGGGTTGTTTTACCAAAAGAGTTAGACTAACGAATGGTTGCCCTCTACTCGTTACGATTGACACTTAATTCACTCAGTTGTGAGTAGAATTCGATCCAGTTTCGGTCATGCTTTGGCATATAAAAACGGATCACTGTACAATTTCCATATATAAATTTATGTTTTTAAATGCATACAGGCCAAATAACAGCTTTGAAAGTAGTAATATTAAGAAGTTTTAGTCATTGGCTGTGCCTTATTTCAAAGTTTAATGATTGTACACGAACATTCTGGAATGGCAGCTAGCTTTCTCGTTTTTTCCAAACGTAGCATTCTAAATTGCATGTCGCATCGCATAACTTGGGCGTATTTCAGTCGGTTTGAATTTCGGCAATCTTGACTAGCCCCGCCGATGCAGGCACGCGAGCTATCCGCATATTAGCCGACCGTTTTTCCGCTTCCATTCCGCTTAGCACGACTTCACAGAGGATTCATATTGGCGCACTGGATGCGTTTGTTTTGTTCAAATATATTTTATCAAGTAAACGTTGGCCTTCCGCTCACTGGGCCGAGCCTAATGTGCTGTAATGCGGGCACCGAACCCCACATACCGACGCACAAAATAGGTATACGATGGCTCGTAATGAGCGAACTTATTTGCCCAATTATAACACAACGCTTAGTAAACGTTTCATTTTACCCGTATTTTACATTTCAAGTGTGATAAACAGAATTAATTTTCAGATCTTCGTTCCGGCTTCATTATTTTTATTCTGGCTCGTTAAACTTAATATCCGTTGTGCTGCGCAAGCATGCTTCTAGACTGAATCGGAAATGCTTTTCCGATCCATTAGTACGATAAAGAAGTATACAGCGAATCATCAAGAAATAAATGGGCAATAACAAAAATATAGTGAGCTCAGTGCGCCTGCAAAATCATGCGTCGACTCCATTTCAGTGAAAAATGTCGCATCGCCGAGAGTGCGCAGTGATTAATAGCATTTTCATTACCATCATCCAAAATGACATAGTTATGAATCGCCAGTTCAATCAAGCGGGTTTCAATAACAATTTTTCATCCCGACACACTAATTAACTGCTTTTCATAAATATTCACTAGCACGTGCACGCGATTTTGAGCCGTAGCTTGTCGAAAATACGCTCCGTAAACGTGTAATGCAATTAGAACGGCGACGGCGGACTTGAAAGCGACATCCTTAGTAACAAGTGTAAAATATTTTCCCCAATCGTTGTACCTGGCGCCCCCAGGGATATTTCAAGGGTGAATAAGCTCGCATAATGGCAAAGGGTACAATATTTTAAATTTCAATCGCTGCGAGCGGTCCGGCGCTCCCCGGGGTGGTGAAGAACAAAGATTTCACTCGTGACTTTTCCTAAGTGCCGTAATGACAGGGAAATATGTAAATAAGTTATTGATTTATTTCAAAAAATGTCCTGTTTTCTTTTGGTTTTAGGGTTGACGAAATGTTACTAGTTCATTAATCCGCGATACCTACAGCAAGTTGCCTGAATAATGTAGTAGTGTCTGTTGTATTTGTATCTGTCGTTGATTAACTAGATCGCCCATCTAACGGGTTATTCCAGTTTCCCCTTGACAAATCCCACTTATGGAGTAAACTGGAATTTCATAACATGAATTCCAGTTTTTGCCCTTGAACTAACCACGTCAGCGTCCCAAAATTGTGTTTGTACCTACATTTTACAGTGAATACCTACTACTTCCTTTATCCAGGAAATATCCAGTCTATCTTTTATCATTTAATTCATATCTAAATGGATCCAAAAACGCAACTAATAAACAAGAACACTGACAAACGTACGGCAATCCATCGGCGTTCTCATTCTACCGCCCCTACTTTTTTCGCACCGAGATTAATTCTCCGAATCGTTATCGGCGCCTTACGATTGCGCGCAAATTTGTTACAGTAGAGTTCACCTTTTCACTGAAATTGCTAAATTTTATGCGGGACGCAGATAAAGCACCTATAATCATTATTATAAGTCATAAATTTGATTGAAATTCGGTCACATTTCGAGAGGCGCTTATCGCACTTCTGCAGTCGACTTGAAAAATATTCCCGAAACGTCGAGTTGCTTCCGATCGATTTGCGTTTAGTGCTACAATAAAGGTATTTAATGCCGACATTTGCATACCAAATTTGCAATGTTAAATGGGATATAATTTTTCGTAGCGTCAATATTTCGACGGAGGCTTGTTGCATGCTTTGATGAACGAGTATTTTAGAAATGAGGATGTTCTTTATATTTTAAACGGACGAATAGGTACATAGAATAACATTTTGAGGTATAATAAAATTATACACGTTAAACAGATCTCAGCCAAAATGAAAAATAAAAACTCTAAGAGCACAAACTGTCTTCAGTCTGATTTTTATGACGAGTACATATTATGAGTACCTATTATATATCATATTTTTCGTCAATGATGATGTTAAAGTCACAACCCAGTATGGTCAATTTTATTAAGTTTTAGCTTTGAAAATTCCAATTAGAAGCTTCAAACGTAGAGTTCTAATATTTGGAGCAGTAAATGTCACTAATATGCGCCTAATTATCAAAGCTCTCGGTGAACCACGTTATAGAGGGTGAATTTTTAATCTGGCTTCCATTAGGACCTTTCATTTCGACATGATGAATATCATCGTATGCAGATATAATGTAGGTTTATTGATTAGACTGTCATAGTGTAGCTATGAGTGTATCAATCGAGACTGTCAAATATCAAATGGTAAACTCATCACAAATTTTTTTTAATGATATATGTGAAACCCTGTACACTATTTTAATAGTGGTACTTATGATAAACGAGTCATGACGAGCTTAAGCGCATATTAGGAATTGTTTGGCCCAGGCTTGTACAGGCTGTCAAACGATCAAGACGAAGACTTGGCAAAAATATGGAAGGACCATACGATCCTTTGTACATTAACATAATCTAAACTTAAAATGATTATATTTATTTACAGTAATACCAGTATGAAAAAAAAAAAACAAAGTAGGCACTCATTAGATAAAGGTAACTAGAAGGATTAAAATAAATTATTGTTGCAGTTACGACAGAAGTCCCAGTTTGTAGATGAATCCTATAAAAAAAACCTATTTCATTTTACTTCTCAAATCGAACCATCATCTTCATCATTCTCTTGCCCTTTTCCCACTTAAGTGGGGTAGGCACAACCGGTTTTCTACTGAAATTAAATTATCAGTAAGTAATTCTTTAATTAAAGTCACTCAAAACCAAAAATCAATAAGTAAGAGTTTATTTTAAGAAAAGTCCGCAGCACAAACTAGCATTCAAACAAACCTACTCGGTGTTTGAAATATTGCTATAAATAAGACAAATCGCATTAAACGAAACAAAGCAATCGAGATTCACCCTGGAAGATCTCGTTAGAGTCTTAATGAATCTATTGAGGGTAGGTCGAGCGCACAGGACGAAAGAAAGGTGGGAGGGGGGTTGAAGTTGCGCTAATAATTTGCGTTAGGACAGTGCTGTCTACACTCAAGTGTTGGGAAATTTCCGGATGAAGACTGAATCGTATCCTATCCTATCCTTCAATTATTATAAATGCGAAAGTTTGTGAAATGTTAAATTTTTGTCACCTAGGATCTCCAAAAATACTAAACAGATCTAGATGTAATTTGGCATACACTTAGAACATAGCCTAACTTAAAGCAATAGGCTAATACAAAGAGTTGCGCTTTGTCTCTCCTGAAAATGGCAATCGCGAAAGCATTTAGAGAATACATTTAGTATAAGACCTTAGAAGTCTATGTTAATTAAATTCTTTGGATAGTTCTGTTTGCTTTAATACCATAGGATAGTTCCACGAAACAATACTTTAAAATTATTCATATGATTCCGGAGACTATTTTAGTTCGATTTGTTTGTTTTTCAAAGCTTTCATAACAAAACAATGCATCGACGAAATTTCGCAACTACTCCGGATGAAAAAAACCACCAATCTAACTTAGAAAATCGATGTTGAAACTTCTCTCTAGAGAAGCTAAACCCTACTCAAACAAAGAACATAATAATTCGAATTTGACAACTGGATATGAATGTCAAAAGGTGGTCGTATCCAAGGTAGAAGTCACTTATCTCTAAGGTCAGAGGTAACGACATTCATGTGGACAAAATTAAGCCTGATTAGAGCTGATAATAATATTTGAAAATAACGCATGGGTCTTTAAATAAAAACAATCAGCCCTAATGCTATGAGAATGTAAGTGACTTGCGGAGACCACAAAAAAAATTGTTCAACAAGAGTGCAATGTGGTTTTTTTTTTGGTCTTTCGATATTAAACCCAAGTTAACAAAGCAGTCTTGAATAGAGTCACGAGCGTAGTGAGTTAGTGATATAATAATTACTAAGATAAAATAAAACATTTGCAGGAAGGGCCGAGTTTAGTAGTAAATGGAAAACTCGCCCGCAGGTCAGTTTTTGTACAGGCGACATGTCCCGTAAATACAGGTCAAAAAAATAAATAAATGATAAACAAAAAACACTAAGTGTAAAAGGCCAAACACGTACGAAAACAATTCGCTTACCAGAACATAAAGCGTGTTTATGTGTGAACGATTTGAGTATTTTCAATATACACGAACCCTACCTACTGGTTCCATCCATCATGAACTTAAATACCACTGATGTCATCGTCAGTGGCATTGACTCCATTGATACACTGATAGAAGGCTATGGATCCATTTTACTATTGTAAATGGTAAATCGTTTGACCACCATCACTTAAGTGAAGATGTGGCCTAAGATTGAGCACGTTTTCCAAGAAAGAACTTATCCACTCTGGATTTCATGTTTTTGGGATTGGATTTTTGTATGCAATTTGCGTTCCATGTCCGCACGGTACAGACGCTGTATCAAATTCCATACAAAAATGGAACGTCTCTATACCATCGAGTAACCAAACTGAGAGCTCAGGTCCTTGCCCCATCTCTAGCCAACAGCCGACTCTCAGCGCGAGCCATTGAGCCGAGGAGAAGCCTAATGCCATTTACTCCCGCCCGAACTTTCTTGTAACGTTTTACTGCAAATGTCGAAAATGAATAAATCTTACATTTCCGACAGTGTTTGCTGTTAGAAGTTTGATAACCATCGCTGTCATAATATAAACTTAAATTATTTCAAAATAGGCCAAAGATTATAATTGATTAAAAATACTGAGAGTTCCAATTCGTGAATGATTCGTTCTATAATGTCATTCGAGTAAGGCCCTCGCGCCCCTCGAATTCGGCCTTTAAAAAAGTTACAATAAATAAACAGGTTAATTTACACAGGCCTTATGAACATATTTTGTCACTAATTCTATATTACAGTATAAAAGTTTGTCGTCTATTTAATTACACCAATATTCTTATGAAGATCCCGGCATAATCTTATTAGACCGCGAATCATATTTAGGTTGGCGGGTGTCACGCAGTGTCGGTGCCTTGGCGTGAACTAATTGCATTTGGAGCGATAGAGCACTCTCGGAGAGCAGATAGAGCGGTGTCGGAGAGCGTTGCTAATGGACGATATTAATTAATACGGGCGTCTCGTCAAATTACAGCTCAGTTTGAATATCTGTTTCGAAAATTGTTAAGCTTGAGGGGAAACGCTTGCATTAGACTCTCATTTGTTAGTTATTTAAACAAAATATAATGTGAAACAGATTAAAAACAAAAAATCGTCATTATATTTAACTTATTAACGTTTTTAGCCGACTTCAAAAATAGCAGGAGGTTCTACGAGTATGTTCGGCTGGCTTTATGTGTGTTTTTTTTATTCATGTACTTATTATGTTCGTCGAATACTCTTCGTTGATAGTCCCATTAAATTGTAACACCCAATAATTAATATTTGTTCCGCTAAACTTACAAAACCGTTTAAATATTGAAGAATTTAAAATCAGTTCTTAGTATTTAAAAACAATAAAATTATAATCTTATTGACATTTCGGGAACAACAGCATTTCATATTTCGTTAGTTAATAATAATAATAATAATAATAATAATAATAATAATGTTTTATTCATTAATAAAGGATACATAGTCTTATTAATAGATGAAAACACCTTTTAAGTATTATTGAAATACTTGTGATAGGTGCTTTCGCTCTTCCACGTTTTAAATTATGTATACGTTTTGAAGGCGTTACACTTTTTTAAAAACATTACAAAACAATATAATTAAGTATAATGATTCTAAGTAAAATAAAGTAAGATATTATAGTGCAAATCAGTTGGGGGTAGGACACAAAAATTAACTGATGTCTCTAACAATACATTTCAACTTTTGGTGTATGGTCCAAGGTACAAAAATTTGGCGTATCGAATTAAAATTTTGAAAATTTTTGTAAATTGCAGTAATTGTGTAAATTGTTAACTTATGTATGGTATAAATATTATGAAATGTTGCAAATAAAATTAATTCTAAAATATAAATGTGTTTAAGATAATGTTCGAAATAAATTAAAATTAAAATCAAAATCAATTAAATCACTAGGAGCCTATATAACTGCTCATACCATGCGGTGTGTGTGTGTTTGTGATGCGTGTGTGTATTGTATGTGTTTTGCTCTCCTGAGGCACCAGTCTCTTAAGAGTCTGGGCAACAGGAGACCATTTTGTGTATAATGTGAGTGTGTGGTGTGTATGTGTGAGAGGGTGTGTGTGTGTGTGTGTGTGTGTGTGTGTGTGTGTGTGTGTGTGTGTGTGTGTGTGTGTGTGTGTATGTATGTGTGAGAGAGTGTGTGTGTGTGTGTGTGTTTGTAGTTTGCTCACCTGAGGCACCAGTCTCATGAGAGTCTGGGCAACAGGATAACAGTGTGTGAGTGTGCAAATGAGATTTGCCATAGATTGTTATTTCAATCTTTCCAGAAGGGCTTCAGTCTCGTCATAACTTAATTGTTGTAGCCAAGTAGATAGGGATGCTTTACATTTGTAGCTGTTAAGGGGGTATATGCATAATATTTGATTAATTTTGTTATACAAGTGTACGGATTGGCTTATGTACTGCCGCTTTGCGAACTCTGAGTTAAATTGGGCTTTATTCGTTACAATTTTGTATCTACGTTTTGTTAGTTTGGTGGGATCAAATTCCAGGGTTTTATGTAATTTTAGTATAGTATATAGTACGTATAGTTTCCTAACTGTCAGAACTTCTGAACTGGAGTAAAGCATCTCGGTAGGATACCTATAAGGTTTAAACAACAATAATTTAAGTAAAGACCTTTGAGTACGTTCTAGATCTAGAAATTTCATTCTTGTAGACCCTCCCCAAATAGGAATACAGTATGTTAACACTGATTGGGCAAGTGCAACATAAATTTGTATTAAAAGTTTTGGTGATGCTACATGTCTTAAGGTCTTAAATATATACTTAAGTTTTCTGGTTCTATTCATAAGTAACTCTAGATGGGCATGCCATGATAACCGTTGATCTATTACAATCCCCAGATATTTTGTGGATTGTACTTTTTCTAAACTTGGACAATTACAGGTTGGACTGTTGTTGCAGTCGTGTATTTTAACATTGAAGTTAGAATCAGGTTGGGAACTATGGTACATAGTAAAACATATATAGCTAGTCTTTGATACGTTAAGTGTAAGAAGATTTGATTTCAACCATTTTGATACTTTTTGTAGGCCTTTTTCAGCGCTTTTCTTAACGTCATCCCACGAGGTCCCAGTGAAAACTATTGCAGTGTCGTCTGCGTAAGATATAATATGTCCACTGTCAATTTTCAAGTCACAAAGATCATTGATGTAGGCTAGGAACAGGGTAGGTCCCAATACGCTCCCCTGAGGGACTCCGTAGTTTAAAGGCTTATCATCACTGGTAACTACACCAATTTTTACCTTTTGCTTTCTGTCATGAAGGTAGTCTCTAAATAATGCAAGCGGAGTATCCCTTATACCCAACCTCTCCAATTTCTGTATAAGAATGGAGACAGAAACGGTATCAAAGGCCTTTTTGAGGTCCAAGAACACAGTCAGACATTTTTTTCTACCGTCAACTTCTTCTACTATTTTATTGCAAAGAGCTGTTACTGCATCCTCAGTTGAAAGACCCTTCCTGAAGCCAAACTGTGATTTGGAAATAATATTAAATCTATTCAAATAAGTTATGAGTCTATTGTTTAGTATCTTTTCCAATATTTTTGAAATTGATGGCAAAACTGAGATAGGTCTATAGTTACTCACATCTTCTCTATCTCCGCTCTTAAATACCGGCGTAATTAAAGATTGTTTTAGATTATTGGGAAATATTCCATGGGAGAAGCAAATATTTACCAAATGACAAATGATAGGTATTAACGTATTTTTGGATAGTTTTAAAAAGCTGGAGGGGATGCCATCATGTCCTGGAGAGCTATTTTGCTTTAGTTTCATAATTGTATCGTTTATTTCGTCCGGATCAGCGTCTAATAATACGAATGAAGAAAAATTATTATTGGGTAAGCTAATGTCAATATTTTCTTGTGAATTTTTATTGTCCTTGATTATATTTTCTGCTAAAATTTCGCCTATACTAGAAAAGTAAGTGTTTACACAGTTTATGGATTCTAATGAGGTAGCTTTTATATTAAGAAGTTGTGTATCTGGTGTTTTTGCTGCTTTATAATGCGTTATATTGTTGATTGTGTTCCATAATGCTTTACTATTGTTAGTAGATTTAGATAATTCATGTCTTTCATATTTTCTTTTAAGGGCCTTAATTAAGCCATTGCAGTAGTTTCTATACCTTCGATATGTAATTTTTAGTATCTCATTTTCAGAATCACTCTTAAGTTTTCTCTGCATAGTATTCCTATTCTTTATGCATCGTAGGATACCATGTGTTATCCAAGGTTTTAAAATACGTTTACTCCTAGGAATAGTTTTAGTTTCAGTACAATCTGTAAGACATTTTTGTATTTTAGTAATTAAGATTGTTGATAGTATATTAGGATCATTAATTTTAAGTAGGTCATTAGTATCTAATTGTAAATTTTGTACGGCCTTTTCTAGATTAGTGGTAGTTTTTGTTTTCTTATTTGTATAATTATTAATTTTTGAAAATTTTAGTAAGATTGTAAGATGATCAGTAGTAGAAGTGTTTAACACAGCTATTGTTGCAGCATTTTTTGATAAATTTAGTTTAAGAATTACATGATCAAGACAATTGTCTCCTCTAGTAGGTAGGTGGTGACCAGGTAAAAGACCATGAGTAGACAAAGCGTCCAAATAGCTAAGTCGGTTATTTCTATCAACACTACGTTCATCTATTTTAGGTATGATGTTTATATTTATATCTCCTACTATTACTATTTTCTCAAATGATTTCAATTCATGGAGATGGCTACATAAGGAGTTTATAAATGTTTGGGCATTATTATTTGAGGGTGACCGGTAGATACATAAAATTACTGTTGAATTTATATTTATTTGTAAGCATGAAGCATGCTCCAATTTTATCTCCTTAACAAGGGTATTATGGTTGTTTTTTACATAGGTGGCCACACCGTCATTTTGATTGAGATGGTTGGTCGTAGCGAAAGAGTTATAGTTAGTAAGGTAGGGTATAGGTTTAGATGCATTTAGTCTACATTCCGTTAAAACAATTATATCTACTTCAAATTTTAATTCGGCTAGTGTTATTTGTAGGTCATTCATGTTACTATAGACGCTTCTAATGTTTTGAGAGAGTACGGTGATGTCTGAAGATTTAGTGCGCATCCTAGTTGGTAGTTCTTCAATGTTACATGCAAATGAGCGTGCAATTTCTGTTTCATCTATTTCGTCCGAAATTTCAACTGACCTATCCAGTTAATAAATATGTATACACTGTTTAGTTGTCAAGTATAAACCCATACCCAGGATAGGACGTAAAAACGTCTCATACAAACATAGATCATAGATCTTGTGAGCGCCATAGCGCCCTGTCTTCAGCTTGCCGCATCCAGCATCTGCCTGCAGTCTTTCGCAGGTCATCATCCCACCTGACCGGAGGGCGTCCTACACTACGTTTGAACCCTAAATCTAATATCTATTCTGAAAATTATGTTGAAAAGCATTAAATGATTTTGCTGAGAGAAATTATGTAGATACGGGACGTTTTCCGGGTAGAAATTTCCGCATTCGTTCAGATTTATTAGATATTGGGTACATGATACATTATTAATCCTAAAGTCACTTATAACGGGATATTTACCATGATTTGAGTTGCATACCATGATTTGACATGCGCCATGATCACGGAATAACTGTTATTGGCACATACATCAACCTTAGAGTCATGCATCTGGGACCTAAGTCAGTCGACAGGCTAGGCTAATCATGCTATTATGTAGTTATGTAAACCGGACAATGCGCATCAAGCTGCTTTATTTCAATATAATGTAACGCTAATGAATGACATTGAATAAGTTTTTGATTATGTTAGATCACACAATTATTTTATCATAGCCTAGTCCACAAATGACAAATGACAATGCACCTTAGCAGCTACACTTCACCTAGGTACAGTAATTACCTATCTAATATTTTATTAGAATTAATTGATTCAGACAATGCCATTTTACAGCAGCACCATGAATTTTTAATTATTATTTACGTATTTTGTTTACATAACTCTGACGATGCCCATTTACAGCTGATCTAATTATAAATTTACTTATTTTTGTATATAATGTTCCTTGATTAATTTTTGTCTTGTCTGTTTTATGGCTTTGAATTATTATAATTTAATTTGTGATAATATGTGACATTTCCAAGTGTGCCTTGTGCTCCCACGGAATAAATGATTATGAGTATGAGTATGAGTATGAGTATGAGTATGAGTATTCCGTGATCATGGCGCGTGTAACTGCGCCGAAATATTGGAAAACTCAAAACTCAAATCATGGTAAATATCCCGTTATAAGTGATTTTAGTGTTAACAACCATGACGGATTTAAAAGTTTTAACATTATTAATCGTCCAGCGATCGGAGCAAAGTCCAATTATATTACTCTGCCTTTTAAGTTCCTAGATAAGTAAATTGAGGTATATTGAGCCTATGGTTGATTTACATCAGCTATAAATAAAAATAAATAAATATTTAGGTATTACAAAACTATCAGACATAGCTGTGTGGTGCCGGCTTAGAATTACAACCACCTCAATTCTTCCTGCGGGTGTCTAGAGAGGCGACTAAGGGATATCACCGGGAGCTGGCATCAGGGCCCCCTGCAGAACAATTCTACCACTGAACTGCGATCCCCAACCTGCATGCCCAGCGTGGGGATTATGCGCATTACCCCCCATGAGATAAAAGTCAAAAAGGCGCTTTTCAGTGGGAGGCCTGCGTCCAGCAGTGGACCATTACAGGCTGTGTTGAGATTGAGGTATCAGACATATATTTATTTTATTTAAGACCAACAGCTCTATCTAAGTTCTTACATTAAAATAGCCCCTACAGATCTTTCAAAATATAGTAAATTATGTTCCTACCAAATACATTAGTCAGATAAATGGGTCTTATAGTTTACTACTATTATCTTTACTAATATTATAAAGAGGAAATATTTGATTGTTTGTTTGTTTGTATTGAATTGGCTCCGAAACTACTGGATCGATTTGAAAAATTCTTTTACCATTAGAAGCCCACATTATTCCTGATGAACATAGGCTACTTTTTACCGCGGGAATATGCTTCATTCCTACTGGAAAACGGTAATAGGACAACGGGTAGTAAGAATGCAGCTAGTATCTATTAATTTTACTTACCGTATAGTGGTTTATACTTTTGGAAACTAGTACTAGGTAGGTATGTTTCTTCAAACACTGCCTAAAAAGTTCCGTGAAAATAAAATTGGCAGATTTTAGATAAAAACAACCCGTTTTGTAAAGAACAGCGCAGATTGCTTCATGAATTTTACTTTTAAATATTTTGGCTGCATCAATTTCTTAAGATATCGCTCATTGATTTTTTTTTATCTCAATGTTAGACTTTTCGAGATGCTATCACTTGCAAGTGCGCTTTCGTACTATTCTCGTCTTAGAGTATAAAGTTACTTCACTAATCGAATTCAAAGGAGTTTTAAAACTACTTATCTTTTAAAAAGTTTTTATTGCAAAAAGGATCAGTTTTGAATTCTAAATTCAAATCAAACTCACTTTGCAAGTAAGTACTTACTACAAATTCTAAAATAAAGTAAAATAAAAACTTGTGAGCATTCTTATTTCGAAATAAGATAAGATTTTTGTCTGAGTGTCAATAGAATATTTAAATATTTGTGTTCAAACTTTTTAGTAAAAATGATCCTTTTTAGAGCCTATCTGTAATGGCGATTTCAAAATAGGAATACTTACTTACTTGGTTTCTCTTTTGTTTACAACGGGACTTCGTTTTATATTGGTAGGCAATTTTCAACTTATCAATATAAAAAGACGGCGAGTATTTACGACAGTTGCAAAGTTAGCAATTGCCATAACAGTTTCACACTCCAACTAAGTTCGAGGAAAAAATATCAAAAGCCAGTAAAACCCGGTCATGCCAGCAGATGGCTCGTGAATGTCTAAATGTCGAAACTTTTCCTACTGACAACAAGAATGAACACTTGGAAGCAAAAGTGACATTTAAAAAGAAATGACATTCCACTCGCAACAGCTGACGCTCTGTTTGCTGGCACTTTGATAATTGTTCCCTGTAATTATTTTAACGGTTTAACGGCTAATAGGGTGTACTTACTATACTAGGTACTTAGATTTAATATAATTATTTATAGCGCTTTTGAACGTTCTTTTTATCTTTTCTTTCCGCCATTTATTTATAAAAAGTGTATGAAGGACTATCATTTTTAAAAATAAGCCTCTAATTGGGATAAGGAACCTATTCTTTTCCCATTTAAATGATCAATTAGAACAGTTA
This sequence comes from Eupithecia subumbrata, assembly GCA_949316285.1. Taxonomy (NCBI): domain Eukaryota; kingdom Metazoa; phylum Arthropoda; class Insecta; order Lepidoptera; family Geometridae; genus Eupithecia; species Eupithecia subumbrata. The sequence continues at coordinate 610,043 of OX438650.1, read as the reverse complement.
AAAAAATACAAAAGAAGACGGCCTAGTTCGAAAAGCTTCGGAAGTTGTGACGGAATTTTTACTTACAGCGTACCTATAATCGTAGGTACAGTAAAAATGTTCCTACAAAAAGTTCAAAGTAATTAGGAGGCTAGCGTGCATGACCTCTTTGAAAGTTCCTCGGCAGTTAGAATCCAACTACGAGTTAGCAACAAATACCCCGCCGAACACGCGTGACTAAACAACTCCCCGACAAAAACCTCAAACGTACATCAAACTTTTTACTGCATAACTAAATCCTTTTCCGCAAAGCCTTTACTTTGACTTAACGACGGATCATACGAGAAAGCGGGCCAAAAGAGTTCAACATAAAGATGCTCGGATCAAAAGGAGCTCGAGTCTCTGCACTTAGTGGAAATATTTGAATTCGGTCATCGGTAAAGTTTGTCGAGTGCTTTGAGATTCGATCGATGCACCTGGCGCTTGATGGTGAAGAGTTCTCAAGGATTTTCGTCATAATTTCACAGCCGGGCCGAGTTGAACAAAGTTTGACGTCTGTGTAACACTCTCGCCATTATTGAAAAGCGAGTTAGCGAGTTCATGGGGAATAGAAAACTTCCCTAAGTGAATAAGATAACAAAAACGGACGAGTCTCAGGGTTGTGCATAACGGATGTGAGAAGTGGCTTGTTAGGTTAAAGTTGGGAAGTCGATAAGTATTTTTAACAGATAATGGGCAAAGAAATAAACTTTTAGATACACATATGTACAGGGTGCTACGGAAAGGGTGTACTAAGCAGAAAGGAAGTGATTCTGGACATCGAGGGTGTCAACGTTTATTCTACGATTTTTTTAATTTCGATTTTTTTTTGTTTTTTTAACAAAACAAGACATGTTTTTTCTTCATATTCGTGATTTTTTTACGTGTATTTTTACATTATTATTATTGTTTATAAATTTCAAATTATTTACATAATTTTTTGTTACAAAGTTATCATCAAGTAACAAAACACTGGTTTTGCTGAAAAAATAAGCGCAAAAAGAATTTGTGAAATATTTTGTAATGTTAAATATTGCAAGAGTGCGTGTAAAAGAACACAAATAGGGAAAAAAACTTAATATTGCAAAATAAATTAAAAATATTCAAAATACAAATAATCCTTATTTACAAGTTGATCCCCTCGGGGTTCAGAATCACCCCCTTCCTACTTAGTACACCCTTTCCGTGGCAGCCTGTATAACCTTTCGTGGTCAAAATAAGATTTGTTCCATCTTCGATGGCGATCCTTTCGGAATACGAGTAAAAATTAGCTATAGTCGAGCTAAGAGTTATGGCCTGTTGGTATATTAGTCTTAGGCCCACTTGCGCCTGGGTAGGTTAACACGGTTAACTCAGAGCTACACCAACTAACACCAACTTTTGACACAAGTAGGACTTACTGGGCCGGAAAAATATACATTTTAGATTCTAGTGTTCTCGCAAAAAAGTTTATTTCAGCTTGTACCTCTGTCTCCGTCAGCGCGCTAAATGGCTTACAGCAGTCTGCGTCGAAATAGAGGGCATCTCTTTCTACACCATGTAAGCTGAGCGAGACTTTAGACCCAGTTAGGCCTACTTGTGCCAAAAGTTGGAGTTAAATAAATAACTCGAGGCTTCCTAACTCGGTGTTAATGTTTTGAATTTTCAGCTCACAGTTTATATTGCACTAGTGGAAATTAACCCAGAGTCAACCAACCCGAGGTTAATGTCATGTTCATTTATTCTTTTTACATCCGGCCAAATATAGTAGGATGAATGCTGAATGATTTAAGTGTACTGCTCTCTCTCGCTCTACAGTAATTTGAATAAGTCTATTCCTTCATGTCAGATTTGAAATGACATGTGGTTCTTAATCGCATTATATTGACTGTTATTTATTTTCTAATTAGTTTCTGTCCGCGGTTTCGCACGCTTTGTTTAAGCGGAAACGTTTAAAGGGCATTTTTATCCCATTGGAACTGTTTTATGGGATCAAAAGCCTGTGTTTGTTTCCAGGCCTAGAGCTAGATCAATGCAAAATTTCAGCCCGACCGACCCGTATAGAAATCATGGTGTGAAGAGGAAACAGACATCTAAACATCTACCCAAACTTTGCATTTATAATATTAGTGTGATTAAAACGTACTAGAAATTTACTTGATATGATTGGACCATTCTGAAATTCCTTTATTTATAAAAGTCCAAACTAATGTAATTCAATGATCTCTTCATTATCATCAGACAATCATCCAGTCATTTATTGTTCAGGACAAAAAAACCGACACGACAAACTCTACCAACATTACCTAACCTATATAACATCGCAGCTTTCATATTTTTGACATTACTAGCCCAGAGTTAGTTGACCTAACCCTTCCACATCAGTCGGTAAAAAATTTCAATATTTAACACAAGGTTAACTCCTAACTCTTGGTGGTACAAGAAATAATTCGATTTTAACTCCAAAGTAGTATTTAGCTCTGAGTTAACCGTGTTAACCTACCCTGGCGCAAGTGAGCCTTAGTGCACTATTTAACTGCATATTTTACCAACCAATCAAAAAAAACGCATACTTGGAATCGAGGTAAATATATAATTGTTAGCAATATTTATTGAAGAAAGGAATTCAAATAGTAGTACGGAAAATTGTATTTAAAAATCAACAACAAGGAATTTAATTATAGGTTAATTACTGCGGGATTGTTTATCTTCTTTGTAGATTATTAAAAAATCCAAAAAGAAGTATTAAATATTAATACATTCAGGAATGTTAGGAAACAACATGGCGTTACGTTAACGTAAACTGGGCAGCATCGGAACGTGGCATAAAGTAGGCATCGTAGCTGAAAATGTCACACTCACCCTGTATATTTGCTCCTTTAAATTCAAGAGCAATTGATCTACATACTTGAAAGTCTTCAAACAGAGAAGCAATCAGTAACCAAAGAGGCAACTAGCAATTCTGCGCTTAGTCATGCCACGCCCCAGTTCCGTTCGGAATTTAATATAGTTTCAAACTGGCAAAATAATAAACTGGTACGTCACTTGCAGGAAATGCAATCACGTCAGTTATGGGGCACGTAATTAAATGTTAAGCTCGTTGAGACGGCTTTAAAGCTATTGTAGATTTCGCGATACTTTCGGCTGAGCTCTATTACGATTGTCGTAAAGATATTTTTAGAGAAATTTTTCTTGGTGAAGTTTTTTGATTACTTTTCTTTTATATTTGCGGAATTATACGATTAAAGAAAAGAAGAAATGGCATTGACATTAACGTTGCCGTTGATAGTATTCGAAAGCTTTTGCGTTAGTACTTTTTTTGTTAACCTAAGTCGTCCCACTCCTGGGCAAAGGTTTCTCCCAAACTTTTCCATCTACAACAACTACTTAAATAGTTTACTATGTTTATTCTAGCAAGAAAAAATAAAATTTCTACTGCTTTCACGACAAAACACAAAATTTTGTTGAATGTCCCCAAAAGTGCCAGCTGGCTCAAGAGGCATTTTCGTCAGAGTACAGGTTAAACAAGGCATGGCAAAAGGCAAGAGTCATTCAGAGCTGAAATGAGCAAAATAGTTTTAAACGTTCAAAAAACTTAGTTTTCAAAAAGCGTTAGTGCTTCTGTGCTGTGGTTATTAGCTTTTGTCATTGACAACAAAACTCAATATTATTTTTGTCTTTTGTTATTTTTTTAAATTAAATAAAATAATACTTCATTTGTAATTAATTAATGGTACGTCCGCCTACACGCTGGTCGAGTCATCCCAAACGTCATTTACTCGGCTCATAAGTGGACGGAATATATACATACAAATATAATTAAATACTTCGCGTATTTAATTATATTTGTATGTATATTTATTTACGTTAATAGAAAAGACTCGAATTATTTATTGTACTTATTAGTATTATTTTTCTTGTTTTTCTATAAATTTTGTAATCAAGCACTACCTACTAAATTGTTGTCCACACTACCCCAAGGTTAGCAGGTAGAGAATGCTATCTAGCATTATGCTCGCCCATTTACAACTTTTTTGCAATAAAGTATTCTAAAGTATTCTATTCTATTTTAAATTGAGGTACTCTCAGCAGACAAACAGTGAAACGACCTCGTTGGCGTTAAATAAAGTTTGCTTGTCGATTCTATTTACCTACATCACACAATCTGAACAAGCAACGCGAAAGGAAAGGTCCAATCGACATCAAAACGATAGCGCACTCGATAGAACTACGTTTTCGACACAAAGGGCCCTCGAGCAACGAAGCGCTTTGCTCAATAACAATATAAGTTTAACAAACTGCATCATGAAGGTAGTTTTAGATCGATAAAGTTTTTCTGCGCCATCGATTCGTTCATACGAGTCTAGAGCTCGTTTTATTATCTTGGGGATATCAACAGTTTACCTTCAAAACGATTTGTTAGGTATGTTTGTTTACAAATAAATAATAAATATATTTTTTAGACACGAGATCCATTCTACACAGGGAATCGAAAAAGGAAAAGAATATGATTCATATTCTTTATTGTAGTTAAAACTATAATCAATTACGGTTGAGAGTTCCTGCTGTTTTTTGGGATACCTATGAGTAGTCTAAAAACCATTTCATACTTTTTACAAAAAGAAAAAGAAAAATCGTTAAAACTAAAATCAATTCCGGTTGAGAGTTCACGCTATTTTTTGGGAATGCCTATGAGTATTCTTAAAAATCAATTCATACTATTTACAGTCGTTGTGTTAAAACTCTTTTGTGGAAATTTAGTTTTATAAAAAGTATCGATATTACCCTCACAAACAGGTAAAATAGCATATGGATACCTTGCCTAAAAACGAACACAAAACATGTCGCCTGTGTCGCCACCAGCACCGAGCACAGCAAAGTTTAACCCCTACTGTTCCTTTGAGTCTCGTACGGAGCGGACACAAAGAGCCCTCAAGAACAACTGATATTAGTACTGTCACCCCTGTAATTATTGTTTTAATTAAAGTGTTAAGGGCGTAGACACCTTAATCTTCACATTGGAGGGGTCGAAGGGATTAAACTTTGTGACTGTTGCTAATCAAGTTCGATTTGGTATTTCACTGTAGTTGAAACTAACGTAAAGAATAAAAACGCCTACCAAATTATTAACAAATGACAAAAGCATCATCATCGTGATTCAGTGTAATAATGGAATTATGAATAAAATCTGTATCTGTATCAGCCGTTTTGTTCCCACAGCTGGGCTTAGGCTTCTCTCCATGCTTGCCATTTGCTTAGATGATACGAGTATATAAAGTGAATTCAGATTTCAGTTTTATTTATTGCATACATATACATTATTACAGAGCTTTGGTGGTAATTAGCTTAAGACGAAGTGGGATCGGTTTTGCGAGACAAGGACAAGCGAACGTCGCGCGGGGAAGGCGAGAAAGGAAGGCGAGAGCCGCGGAATGGCCAGCCCGCGCGCAATTTCCCTGGTCGTTTCTTATAAATTTGTGTTTTGCTCTAAAATAATACTCTTTCGCAATAAAATAAAACCATAATCGTCTAAAGTATTTATTAAGGAACACGTAGACGAAATTTAATTGAAATATGATAAATAACTAGCAAACGAAACTGGTTTTTCCCTAGAAGTATTTGTGCAAAAATGAAGATTTAGAGGAAATTTTTGTATCGAGTCAAGTTTTATTAATCGCGTTTCGACTCCCATAACTTACTAACTAGAATCCTAAACTTTTGATGCTTATCAAACTTAAAAAAAACATTGTTTTTTGCCGTACAGTCAAATTGATTTTCCGTACAGTCAAAACGTGGGTTTTGGGACTCACTTCACCTTAAAGGTAAATACATGTATTCTGTAAAGTCGTAGCAATTGATGTAAAGATTATTATACTGGGTAGGTACATAATTTATTGCTAGAAATATAGAAGTCGGAAAATATAGGCAATGTCAGCTACGTACGTAAGTGTTTCATAAAGCCAGGTGTTTTAATAACGGTTCTCGTTCCAGCTGTGACCATTGGAACAGAAAAAAATCGCTGCTTCATAAATTTTTAGAAGGTTATGGTCTTACGTAAGTAATATATATTTCTGAAGTGTAAAGAATCCAGTAAGGTCTACAAATGTTCTAGTAGGCTACGTTACTTTGAGTCAAAAAGAATAAAGGACTTTGAATTTAGAAATTTTACATTTAATGTCGCATAAACGTCAATGCTGGATGCGGCGGGTTGGGGACAGGGCGCTATGGCGTTCATTAGGGGAGGTCTATGTCCAGCAGTGGACTAGTATAGGCTGATGATGATGATGAAATGTCAATGTAATTTAACTCGTTGTACACAGTGGTTGTTTCGATATCAAAAACCTGAAATCAGGGACTGTGAGGTGACGTCACAACCACTACGTGCACGTAATCACAAAGCATTACGCGGTACTTATGAATGACGCTTCTACTCCAAACAATTTACAATTACATTTCATCATTCTATTAAAATTGCATTTGATTAGCTAGGTATCATAACGGTAGGTAGTAGAAATACGAGGACAAGTTACCGCGAGCGATATCAAAGCGGTTGTTATCGCCGCTAATAATTCAGAGGCAATTTTGTTCAAATCGTCGGCATCGCCAGCTACTACTTATCGTGTTTAATAGGTCTATGGGTGGTTTATGAACTTTGAAGTTTATGACCTTTTCTAAGTGTACATTTATTGTATTTATGGAAATAAAGAGTTTTTGATTTGATTTGATTTGATTTGAAGTTCGACACGAAACTTATTTTCTATCTTTGTTTACAAAATTTTTGTTTCGAAATTAAGCGACGAAACTTAGATATATATTGCCATTGAAGGTATCATTGGCAATAGATATCTAAGTTTCGTCGCAATGGCAAATTGTCACGAATTATCTAGATATATCTAGATCATTTATTTATGCTGGATAGTGACAGGTGATCGGAATGATGGCTTCTATTTCGGTCAAGGAATTTAGCATTGCCATTCAACGTGGTATTGCCGCCAGCATTCTGCGCACTCTGCCTTCTGGGGACGGCTTAGATTTTATTAAATACATGTAAGTGTATTGTTACTTATTTATTTAGCCCCAAACTAAGTACAGAGAGTATTATTTCATATCTAATTCCCAGGATATCGGATCATAATGTGACTCAATCCTTTGGAAAGCAAGCGTGGGGCCGATGTCAACACCTTATTTTGCCTTTGTCGTCCTAGAGCAAGACAAAACACTCCCTATTCCGCTGCCGCACTGTACTGGAGACCTTATAGGTCTACTTTTTTGTTTACAAAAGACGACGGCCCGTCCCGGCTTCGCACGGGTTGACATTTATTTTTTAAACATATGAATATAGCATAAGTTACTCAAGGATAATGTAGCATTCTAAGGAGAAAGAATTTGTGAAATCAGTCCGGTCGTTTTTGAGTTGATTCGTTACAAACATACAAAAACACAAATCTTTCCTTTTATAATATCTATCAGTGTAGATGTAGATAGATCAGACAGATAGGTAGACCCCTAGAGCCTACCGCTCCATTATGTGTATTACTAACCAATGAAAGTGTCTTCTAACTTCTTCATTTGATATCTGAAACAAACATAAATACAGGTGTCATTCCAATAATAAGGAAAGAGGCAACTTTATGGTTAAAAGAAGGTTGATAATATCAGTATCAATTCCCTCCAAATTCATAAAACAAACCCATTATAGTAATTATCTCCCCATTTTGATAAGCAACAAGCGACACCGTATTTTTGACAAATGGAAGTATAAATGGCATGTCAAAAGTAACCATTTTCGTGTCAGATGGCTATCAGAAAATTGCTCAGTTTTTGTGGCGAGGACTCGACGCGGAAGCGACCTCTGTCGTGACTGAAATGAAACCACTACAAACTGTCCAATAAGTTCGTTGACGTGTAGCTCTTTATTTTGTTTGGGTTTTGGTTAAATTATGCAGGATTTTTGCACTGAAATTACTCCTTATCGCCCTTCCGCTAGGGACGAAAATCTGCTGACTATTAATGGAGATTTTAAATAAATAAAACACCACATTGGTTCTCGATACCGTTGTACCTGAGTAATTGATATTTTCGTGATTGATTAATTGAAAACCCTGGTGCACTATAATATATCCTGTGCATCTGGCTAGTCTCCGAGAGACTGGCCGCCGTGGTCGAAATTCGGCTAGGAGGACTTATTATTATTATTTTCGTGATTGCTTATTTTTGTTTATGGTAAAGCTTTCATGTTTTTTTAGCACTCTTGAATAGCAGAATATAATTTAACGTCAGCAGAAAAAACCCACTAACAAATTCATTGTCCATTAGAATATTTAAAACATCATTCGGCCCACGTTAGACAAATATTGAAATTGAATGTTAGATCAAACGAAATATTTTAAAGGCATGTAATGGTTTTTAAAATGAATATTTTTGCTTCGTCCATACGTTGGAGTTTGCGCCGTGCCGCTCTCATCTATTTATGCAAAGCTACCATATGTTAACAGATTTAAGGGTAATTCGGTGGATGCTGTGGTTTTATGCTAATCAGCTTAGAGTTTTATCACACATTTGCGAACGGCCTGGTATCACCCGACATCGCGCCTGATATCACGTACAATTCACGTTACACATACGTTACACATACGTTACACCGTGACGTTTTTTTTTTTTTTTTTTTTTTTTTATTGAAAATGGTCAAGCGTTTGGCCACCAACTCACTTAAAGTAAGTGAAGATGTGGCCTAAGATGGAGCACGCTTTCCCAGAAGGAACTTATTCACCCTAGACTTGAAGACTCCAAGATTATACTCTAACGGGAAAACAGACGCAGGAAGCTCATTCCACTCTTTGGCGGTGCATATTAAAAAAGTAGAGGAGAATTTTTTGGTTCGACACTGTGGTATGTCGACCAGGTATGGGTGGTATTTTTCTGTGCGTCTGCTGGTCCTATGGTAGAAGGGAGAAGATGGGATAAGGTCGTGCAATGCCTGCGCACAATCACCAAAGTGGTACTTGTAGAACACCGACAGTCTGGCGACGCGCCGTCTGTGATCGAGGCTTTGAAGATTGGCCTCTGCAAGAGAATCGTCGCCGATAAGTCTAACAGCGCGTCTTTCAATCGAGTCGAGGGCCTCAAGCTGGTATTTAGCCGAGCCATCCCAAAGGTGGCAGCAGTACTCCATGCAAGTTCGGACCTGTGCTTTATATAGATTGAGAAGCTGTCCCGGTGTGAAGTACCGCCGAACCTTAGCCAGGATGCTTAGCTTCATAGCAGCAAATTTGGCCTTCGACTCGATATGGGAGCCAAAATTTAAATTCGAGCTAAGCTCTACGCCCAGTAGGTTCAGACTGTCAGTGATCTGAAGCGCAGCATCACAAAAAGTGGGCACAGGATTAAATTGTGTTTTCTTTGCCGAGAACACACACGCCTGCGTTTTGGATGCGTTGAACCGCACAAGGTTTGCGTCACCCCATTCAGACACTAACCTCAGTTTGCTGTTCAAACGTTCTACCATCTCATTGCGGAGTTTTTGGATTTTATCCGCACTATCACGTGGACTGGCAAAGTATCAGCAACCTCGAATTTCCGGGGGCACACCGCGCTCGCTATACAGATTCATCAGTGCATAGAGCACAAGTAGAGATGGTGTCCTTCGAATTTGAAAAAGAGAACGCGGTAGTGCGTGATTGGTTGATTATGACGTTATGTGTTTAGCTTCTAGAAACGAGCCTCAGTTTTAATTTTATTACCATGTAGGTAAAGTTGGGTACACTCTACCAGAAAGCTCAACACTCTTCATCAAAAATATTATTGTAACAGACCCGAAGTTCGCAAACCTAGTGAATCTGTACCGGCGGCAGTGAACTCGCTCGCGAATCGCCAAGCGCTAGTGCGAAAGAGCATTTAGTATTCATTATTTATGTGGTTTAGATGTATATTAAATAGAATCGAAACATAATTGTTTCATCTTCCTAAACTAAACAAATAACATTTTGTACCTGTATTTCCTATAGGTTCGTCGAAGCGTTTTGAATAAATATAGAGAACAATATATTTTGTTGACCAGTTATTATCCCAAAAAAAAACAATAATGCCAAAACTGTTATGTGGCTGCGTCCACGCGCCTTTGATTATAAATAAAGCAGTGTGACTCAAGCTACCGAGCCTTTCACTCGTCTCCCGTACACAACATTGGCGCAGGCGAGCTACCCGCCACTTGGGAAAAAAATAATGGCTCATTTTGGAATATTGTCCAGTTTTGATCATAATTTACAAAATTGGAGTACGTTCAAAAGCCGGTTGACGCAATGGTTTATTGCGAATGATGTAACTGGAACTGAAGACGGGATCAAAGTGAAGAAACGAGCAATTTTGCTGAGCACACTCTCCGACGGCACCTACAAACTCGTGGCCGATTTGTTGCTGCCAAAAGATGTTCAAGTAGTGCCCTACGAGACGATTATCGCTGCCCTCGATAATCACTTCACACCGAAACGCTGTGGATTCACCGAGCGTTACAACTTCTATTCAGCTGTGCAGCTGGCGGGTGAGACACATCACCAGTGGGCCACGAGGTTACGCGGGCTCACTGCGCACTGCGGATTCAAGGACGTCGAGGAAGCATTACGAGATCGATTCGTGATGGGAATAGCATCCGGCCCAGAAAGGGAAAAGCTCTTCGCTCAAAATTTGACAGAGCTAACGTTGGCGAAAGCGGTCGAGTTGGCTGAGAGCGTGCGATGCGCGCGCGCCTCCAGCGCCGTTCCAGCGGCGGCCGCCGCCGCCGTCGTCGGTGTGGCCACCCACGATCAGTTGTTCCAGATGAAGAAAGGTTTCACGAAAGGTCCAAACGCCGCGGCCCCGAAGAAAGAAAAGTGTTGTGTGTGCGGTCGTACAAATCATAAATCTTCACAGTGCAAGTTCGCGAATTTCACGTGTAATAAGTGTAATACCAAAGGCCATCTACGCAGGATGTGTAATAAAGTGAAATACATAGCAGGCACGGATGTGGGTGAGGATGATGAGGATGATGATGGTAAGTGTATTAATAATATTCGAACCAAGCGCGGAGAACCCATGACAGAGTCGGCAACTTTGAACGGGGTACAATTGTGTTTCGAAATTGATAGTGGAGCCCCTGTCACTGTAATTTCAGAAGCCACATATAAAAAATATTTTAGCAGTGTGCAGCTTACCGCCATTCAAAGTCCGTTGTATACATACGTAGGTAATAGTATGGAATGCCTCGGAATAGCAAGAATGCCGTTGTCTTACATGCAGCAAACTCATGTATTGAAAGTGCACGTCATACGACATGGCGGGCCACCGCTTTTAGGGCGAGATTTTTTATGTTTGTTCAATCTACAGCTTACTCCGTGTAATTTTGTCACTGAAAATGGGGATACCATAGCGTTACAGCTGCAACAACAGTACCCGGAAGTGTTTTCCGACCAGTTAGGTACATTTAACAAGTATACAGTCAAGTTACAGTTCAAAGATAACTCGAAACCGGTGTTTTTCAAAGCGAGACCCATGGCATTTGCGTTACGACCGAAAGTAGATAAGGAGATCGATAGGTTGGTTGATCTAGGCATACTAAAACCGGTCGAGCATTCTGATTACGCATCACCTATTGTTCCCGTGCTCAAACGTGATGGCTCCGTAAGAATATGTGCAGATTACTCAGTATCGATTAATAAACAGCTGGTTATCGAGCAGTACCCACTGCCCACAGTACGGGAATTGTTTTCAAAACTTCATGGAGGTCAGCAATTTTCGAAACTAGATCTGTCCATGGCATATTCTCAGTTAGTTTTAGACGAAGATTCACAGAAATATACATGCGTAAATACCCATCGTGGTTTATACACTTTCTCGCGCTTAATTTTTGGGATTTCCAGCGGGCCCTCTATTTTTCAACGCACCATGGAAAACTTATTAGCAGGCATGGATGGGGTTCTATGCCTAATTGATGATGTGCTGATTACCGCGCCCAACCCTTCCCTACACATGAAGCGCCTTCAAGCTGTCTTGCAACGTCTACAAGATGCAGGTTTAACTCTTAGAAAGGATAAATGTGAATTTTTTAAGGATGAGATAAATTATTTAGGGTACGTTATAGATAGAAATGGTCTTAGGAAAACTACTGACAAAGTTAAAGCCATGCTCGAGGCACCAGTACCTAAAGATATAGGTAAATTGCAATCGTTTTTGGGTCTTGTAAATTATTATAGGAACTTTGTTCCTAACGCGTCTAGTATTTTAAGCCCATTATATGATTTATTAAAAAAGGGTACCAAATGGAACTGGGGTTCCGAACAAAACAAAGCATTTACAGAAATAAAAAATATTATAGCATCCGATCAAGTTCTAGCTCATTTTAACCCAAATGAAAAGCTTATTTTGACAGTTGACGCCTCCCCTAATGGATTAGGAGCAATATTATCACAGGTTGATTCTGCCGGCCTAGAACGTCCAATATCATTCGCTTCACGAACTTTGAACTCTGCCGAAAAGCGATACTCGCAGATTCAAAAAGAGGCTACAGCGATTATTTTCGGAGTTCGTAGATTCCATCAGTACCTTTATGGATTGACGGTTCCATTTACATTAAGGACTGATCATAAGCCTCTGATTTCAATTTTTGGACCTCATAAGGGCATTCCCGAGGTATCTGCTAACAGGTTACAGAGATATGCTATATTTCTAGGTGCTTATAATTATGTAATTGAGTTTGTAAAGAGTGCAGACAATAGCGCAGATTTCTTATCGCGCGCCAGCCTTCCTACGGTAACTGAATGCGGGGAGGGCGCGGGCGCGGGGGGTACGCGCGCTCAGTGCGCAGGAGTCGCAGTGAGCGGCGGACCTATCATTGACAATGATACAATTCCCTTCGATAAAGCCACCTACGTAAATTTCGTGGTAGAAGGTAATTTACCTGTAACTTTAAGCGTTTTGAAAAAAGAAACTCATCAGGATGTAACCTTATGTAAGGTTATAGATTTTATTTTGAAAGGTTGGCCGAAAAATGTAACTGACCTAAATTTGAGACCGTATTTTTTATGCCGTAATCAGTTATCGTATGAAAACGGATGTCTAATGAGAGGGCATAAAGTAATTATACCGGAAAGTTTGCAATCACTTATATTATTTGAATTGCACTCCTCGCACTTAGGTATTGTGAAAAGTAAGGCGGAAGCACGAACTCGGTTCTGGTTTCCACGAGTGGACGAGGCACTCGAGGCGCTGATAAGCGCATGCGACGTGTGCATGCAGGTGCGCCCCGCGCCCCCGCGCGCCCCACTGCAACCCTGGCCTTACCCCCCCAAATCATTCTATAGGATTCATATCGACTTTCTAGGCCCTATTAATGGAGGAATGTATTTAGTCGTCGTAGATGCCTATTCTAAATGGGTAGAAGTATATGACATGACGAATAACACTACGTCGAGTGCTGTTGTTGAAAAGCTGTACGGGTACATGTCTATTTTTGGTTTACCACACACAATAGTGAGTGATAACGGCTCGGCATTCACTTCTTATGAGTTTAAGCAATTTTGTTCACTTAACGGGATATCTCATTTAACGTCGGCCGCTTACAATGCTGCAAGTAATGGACAGGCAGAAAGTTACGTTAAAATTGTAAAAAAGGGCATAAAAACAAGCATTTTATCGTCACAAACGCGTAAAGACGCTAGGCTCAAACTGCTAAAATATCTTTTCGACTACAGAAATTCGGTACACTCTGTGACTGGGTTCTCGCCGGCACAACTTGTCTTTGGACACAAATGGCGATCACGTCTTGATTTGTTACAACCAAATGAATCATCATCATCAGCCGCACCCACACGTCCGTGTTAACTAATGTAAAAAATAATCAGTTCTTGCAGAGTAAAACCTATGGTGGTAAAAATACACAAACATTTATCGCTGGTGATAAAGTACTTTATAAAAAATTTAGAACTAAGGACAATTTTAATTGGTGTCGGGGAACTATTATTAGGAAGCTAGGGAAAGTTTTATACCTAATTAATGACTGTTTGACTTCTCAAGTTATAAAGAAGCACAAAAATCAAGTGTTCTTGTATAAAGGTAATAATGACGCAGTGCAAAGTCCTCTTCTGGACCTAGACTTAGAGCTGGAGTCTAGCGCTCCAGGCTCGCCACAGCGTAGTGGGGGGAGGAGGTTATCAGTGGCGTCACCGCCTACCAACGCACTGGCGGCGCCGCCGTCGCCGCCGCCGTCGCCGGCTCTGCCGCAGCTGCCTTCCAGATCTACCACTCGATTGTTGCGAAATATCCCTAGGGTTGATTATAAACCATTTTGTTAAACATCTTATGTATTATTCTAATCTAAGGGCGATTTTGTCAAATGGGGGAGGAATGTTATGTGGCTGCGTCCACGCGCCTTTGATTATAAATAAAGCAGTGTGACTCAAGCTACCGAGCCTTTCACTCGTCTCCCGTACACAACAAAAACTGCTCACATATCAATTTGGTTGGGTACGAGTCCTGATAAAAGTTTTGCTACCCATAGTCAAAATTCTCTAAAAGATCCTAGTGTTGGACACGTCGAGTTATTTAAATGTATAATAATCAATTTAAATAATGTAGAGGCACTAAAAATTATGCACCATATTTTAATTGAACGAGTTCTTCATCCACACAGTTATTAGTCAGGCTAGTTATTTATAAACATAATGTGTGCAGTTCCAGCCGATAACGCTTCGCTATTAATTGCAGAAACACTCACAATGATTTAACGCTTATTAATATTCAGTCGCCATTTCAAACGATTATTTTGGGTAAGTTTTACCCTAAATTGGCACTGTAGGCCTAGAATTTCAATATTAAATTGGAGTTTTATTTGTTTCAGGTATCTACTGGTTTTTTTAGTGGCTGCTTATAGTATAAAAAGGTAAATTTCTTCCAAGTGAGTGAATTCCGCCACGACATGATGAATTAAATCGTAATCGATGGTAAAATAAGTTCGTCTTTTCTATTATAAAATATTTTTGGTTGGCATAATCGATGTTGATGATCACAAGACGAGGTAAATTAAGTCAAAATTATGATATATTGCCATACCTTACCTGATAGGATACATGAATACTTACAAAACTTTGTAATATTTTTGTCTTGCAATAAAAATACTGAATACTGATTAACTAACTTCTGGGCAAACAAAGAGCCTTGAATATTCTTTTAATAACTTGTTTGAATAATTTAATGAATTTTGCCATGTGGCTTAGAATTTGGACCATCCCAACTCTTCCCGCGGGTGTCATCAGAGTCGATTCATGGATATCCTACGGGGACGAGCCCCCTTAACCTCCTCAACCACAACAGCCAGTGATAAGTCTGATTGGCTTTTAACTCATGGGGGTAGTGCCCATAATCCCCACGCTGGACATGTGTGTTGGGGAACGTAGTTCGGTGGTAGAATTGTTCTGTAGGAGGCGCTGCTGCCCGTCCCCGGTGGATATCCCTTAGTCGCCTCTTACGACACCCGCGGGAAGAGTTGGCGTGGTGCAAATTCTAAGCCAGCACCACACAGAACAGACACAGGAGGCGAGCCCCCTACCAGATCATAAATATCAACCACCGAGCTGAGATCCCCACCCCGCATCGCCCAGCGTGGAGATTATGACTTATGGCACCAAGAGCTGGTGGTTATCAGGGGAGGCCCATGTCCAGCAGTGGAGTGGTAAAGACTGTAGATGAGAAGCGGGTAATATTTAGAATACAATGTGTAGATGCTTACTTTAAAAACCTGTATAAAAGTTACATTATCTGAAATTTAAAGCAAGTTTTTGTTAACATTCTGTACCGGTGGGCTGGGCTTTATGCAAATACAGCGACACAGGCAAAACTTTGGCAAAATGAGTTTGTAACGAGTGTCCGGCTTGGGTGCGGAATATTAACGCGGGTAGACTGAGAAATCATTTTATTTTTGGATGTAATAATTTTATCTGCCATACTAGTTTCCTTCATGCATAAAATTAATGTCTAACAAACAACCGATGTAAATAAAAAACCATGATTCCGTCCTGATTATAGGTAATTTGAAACTTATTTATTTGTTTTATTTGAAGACCTTATTATACAACTAATTAATGCCCGCGGCTTCGCACTTTAGGTTATGATCAAATATGTCTTCATATAAATGATATGCTAGGATGTTAACGACCTATTTCACTAGAAATATAATTTGCCGCATAAAACTACGAGGCATTCCTCGTAGCGCACCCAAATGAACCGCACCCAGATGAACCGCACCTAAGTACTTCCACATAGCGCACCCGTTTTGGTGCGATTCATTCAGTAGGAATAAATGTTAAGTTTTTATTCCGCGTTGCGCACCAATGACAATGTAGGGTCTAGTGATGGGGTTGTTTTTATCTAATTAGTAACCTAGGTGGAAATTTATAGTTAATCAATCACTGGTGAAACGTAATTCAGTAATATTTGAAGGGTACAGGGGAAAAAGGGTAATTGTCAACAGTCATTGTGAGAAAAAAGAATAAACTGTATTTACTTTGTATCTATTATATATATTGTATATTATTTAATAAACTATTTAATACAGTAGCACTTAAAACTATGTTGCATAGCTTAAATTATAATTGGGTTTTGTACTCTTTATTATTTCTTCATTTTAAGTAACTACCTAATTCAGCGTTATCGACTAGCTAAGTTTATAAAGGAGTAATGTTATAGTGAGAAGCGGTGGCTCATGCATGGCGAGTACAGCGCACACCGGCTTAGTGCAGATTTGAGTGCATTTTACGAGTCCATCCGAGTACAGCCGAATCCACGCGACCCTTGTTTACGTCGCATGGCACTCGTAATTTGTTTAGTTTAAGTTTTTTAAACTGACCACCGGTCGTTACGTGATGGTCTCTAATGTCTTGTCTAAATTGTCTTAATGTTTGTCAATGTGAAATATTATTCAGTTGTGTTTTGCGTGTGGTTTAATTACATGTGTTTTGTAACTAATTAGATATGGAACCGACGTCGAGGACATCAACTGCACCTACCAAAAAATCTTTGAACTATATCACAAGCAGGAAAGGAAAGCAAAATATAGTTTTTGATAATAGACAATATATATGTACAGATATCTGTACAGATAATTGACAGCCAGACGTACTATTTAACGCTAAGGTACGAGTAATTAAAGAAACTTACTTGGGCATTCTTCGGAGTTTTTGGGAATAGACGCTCTACTCCGTGAGATCGGTTTCTTCTGTTGTAGAGTAGAGGCCCGTTTTTATTTCATTATAATTTGGTAAGTTAACTACCATATCAAGTCCCTTGTCAAGAACTTCATCCACCTTTGACTTATATAAGGTAGGTCTTGGCTCATTTGAAGTTATAACTTTTATGTTGAGGTCATCCATAACTTGCTTGAGTTGTAACTTAGAACTGTCTAAAGGACAGCTATGTTCTGTGACTTTAATCACTTCTTCACGGCTGTTCAGAGTTAAGCATCCGTGACAAGTTTTGACAGAGCACCGCCATAATGTGCTTCCTCCTTTATATTGTTTAGATTTTCTATATTGTCTATTATCAAAAACTATATTTTGCTTTTCTTTCCTGCTTGTGATATAGTTCAAAGATTTTTTGGCAGGTGCAGTTGATGTCCTCGACGTCGGTTCCATATCTAATTAGTTACAAAACACATGTAATTAAACCACACGCAAAACACAACTGAATAATATTTTACATTGACAAACACGAAGACAATTTAGACAAGACATTAGAGACCATCACGTAACGACCGGTAGTCAGTTTAAAAAACTTAAACTAAACAAATTACGAGTGCCGTGCGACGTAAACAAGGGTCGCGTGGATTCGGCTGTACTCGGATGGACTCGTAAAATGCACTCAAATCTGCACTAAGCTGGTGTGCGCTGTACTCGCCATGCATGAGCCACCGCTTCTCACTATAACATTACTCCTTTATAAACTTAGCTAGTCGATAACGCTGAATTAGGTAGTTACTTAAAATGAAGAAATAATAAAGAGTACAAAACCCAATTATAATTTAAGTTATGCAACATAGTTTTAAGTGCTACTGTATTAAATAGTTTATTAAATAATATACAATATATATAATAGATACAAAGTAAATACAGTTTATTCTTTTTTCTCACAATGACTGTTGACAATTACCCTTTTTCCCTTGTACCCTTCAAATATTACTGAATTACGTTTCACCAGTGATTGATTAACTATAAATTTCCACCTAGGTTACTAATTAGATAAAAACAACCCCATCACTAGACCCTACATTGTCATTGGTGCGCAACGCGGAATAAAAACTTAACATTTATTCCTACTGAATGAATCGCACCAAAACGGGTGCGCTATGTGGAAGTACTTAGGTGCGGTTCATCTGGGTGCGGTTCATTTGGGTGCGCTACGAGGAATGCCTTACCATATAGATTCTCGAAACTACTTATATTAACTTCTGTGAGTAAAATCTTCTAACACTTTAGTAAATTATTTTATCGCCATTATTACATTTATTCTCTTCACAGGGCTATAAATAATAGTACAATAGTACTAGTGTGTAACATTGGTGATTACCGCCGAGCCGTAGGCTCGGGTCTTAAGAGAGCCGAGGACGGTAATCATCAATACACACGTGTATCATACGACGTTTTTCAACACATTTGTGACCCGGTAGGGTTCCGCGACGACCGCCACGTGAATCCGCCATTCCGCAAGGCTCTGAACAAACAGGTCCTGCACAGTGGTTGAGATTCGCCTGCAGGAATCTGCATGTGGCCATCTAAGACACGGTGTCCATGACGACCGCCTCTGGCCCCGCCCCTGCACCGGGGGGCGTCAGGTGCTCGGGCTGTGATGGGGCCCTAGGGCCGCCGCTAGCCACTGGTACACCTCGTCTTCCCGGTGCAGTGCACGCGGCGCCACACCGATGCTCCGCAGACCTGCCCGCCGCCGCGCACAGGGTGCAGCGCGGCTTGGCGACGCAGATGCCGGCCTAGTGGCCGGCCTCACTGCAGCGGTAGCACTGATCGCTGCGATCTACCTCAGACGAGCAGAGTGCTCGGGTGTGGCCGGCCTCACTGCAGCGGTAGCACTGATCGCTGCGATCTACCTCAGACGGGCAGAGTGCTCGGGTGTGGCCGGGCTCCAGGTACTTGAAGCACCGGAGTGGCCGCGTCTCTAGCAATTCCTTCCGGGCGCACCGCGCCGCAACGAAAAAACACGTGAGAAGCACTAACACGACCTGCCGGTACAGATGCCGCAGCCGGACTCACCGCGACCTCACCTAGCGGGGGGTAAGGTCCGGAAGAAGATTCTAGAACGAAGTTATGGCCGTCATCGCTGGATCAAGTCTGCATGGTCACTAACTTTTTTTCAACAATTAATTTACTTATTAAAAGTTAATTATAACGGGATATTTAGGTAGGTACACAGTAGTACTACAATTTTTTTGTAATTTCTGTTTGTAGGTAGGTACTTAAAATACTTATATAGAGAGAACTTGCCGTTAGAGCACAGGAACGTTAATTCGTAACAGATACTTTACTTACTCGTTTTCACCATTCAACTTTTTGCCTGACATGGGTAGAAATGATGTTCATAACTCTCTGCTCGCTGTTAGCGAGACAACTCGCTCAATATTCTGCTCGTCATGTCGAATCCTCATCAGATATTTACCAAATTTTTGTGAGAACAATTTAAAGTGACTGACTTTCAATTAAAAATATAATCATCGGATTGAGATCTCTGAAAGCAGAGATATTCTTAGGCTCCCTTTTTGCTTGTTCTTGGAGGAAGTACGCCTTTAATCAAAAAACCCTGACGACATAAAAATTCTATAAAATCGTAAAATCTATACACCGAATTTCATACCGATTGGTTGTAAAATACAACCAGTCGGTCAACCGGACATACTGACAGAAACGAATATTTTCGTAGACTTGATGCAGAGACGCTTCGCTCACTTCGTTCGCTCGGCAATTATACAAACATAATTCTTTATTGTACACCACAAAATTATATAGAAAACATAGACATTAACATAAAATAGAAAGGAACAATGATCGTCCTTATCGCTTCAAATTATTCCAGGATTTTTCCATTATAGTAAGCCTAGTGTTACTTTTATAAACGATCCCCGATAATTGCCCACCTAAATGCATAATTTCCTTTAGGACCATTCGGTTGACGTTGCAAAATGTTGACATCCTAAAATGTAAAATTTCCCAGAATGTGGATATTTTGGGAAGATGAAAACCGTCATAATATAATAGTTTCATTCTATCAAAAGTTCATCGGTCCGATTTTGATCCATAATCTTCTACATGTGTACTACTCGGCGATGTGGTCGCTCAGCGACAAAGTGAAATAGAAAAAAAATCTGCGTGTGAATATGAGTTAATAAGTTCCTTCAAGGAAAGCGTGCTTCATATTAGTCCATATATTCACTATCTTAAGTTGATGTTGGTCAATCGCTTTACTATTTCAACATCATCATCAGCCTGCGTTATTCCACTGCTGGACATAGGCCTCCTCTAATGAGCGTCATAGCGCTCTATCTTCAGCTTGCCGCATCCAGCATCTGCCTGCATGGCTTTCGCAGTTCGTCTTGCCACCTTGCCGGAGGGCGGGCGGCCTAAGCTACGTTTGCCGAGTCGCCTTTACCATTTACAATAAAGTAAATGGCTTCAAACAAAAATCCTTTAAAACAGTCGACCAAAGTCTAGACAACGTAACAATCTCTTTTCTCCTACAAACCTGCAGCTCACAATTCATAACTCGAGTTAATTCAAACCGTTCCAGCGGTTGAAGCAATGTAGTTCAGAATTGAACTGGAATTGGTAACAGAAAGGGAAACAATGGCGGGCGATCTAATTGCGGGACGGTGCAGCGTTGGTACTAGGTACGGGTGGGGAATGAGCGGTAGAACTGTATTTCAAGTGAAAGCTTCATCATCTGCCACATATCTTTCACTACAGCTTTTAAACTATTGGTGCCACGTCCTGCGGTCCTGTGTGAGACTCTGAAATTGCAAGCGTCGCAGGACGTGAGAATTTATTTCGCCCTGATTTTTATTTATTTTTTATTTATTGATTTATGTGGAAAACAAACAGCTTTTAAAAACTTAAATGAGTAGATACAGTGGTGGTACAATTTAAGCTTAAGAGTTTTCACTTCTAGAACGAAAAATATGCTTAAACTAAATTTAAATAATCATAAAAAGTTAAAACAAGTAATTAAATGAGTGAGTATACCTAGTTTGAAGTGGGTTGCCTGTTCGACGAACAAATAATAGTTAGGAAATATTGGTCTGAAGAGTCATATTTTGTTATTTATAATATAAGGCATGTGCCTTATATTATAAATAACAAAATAACAATATTATACTACCCTGACGATACATATGAATAAGATCTAAATATATAGCTGTTTATGTAATGAATATGTTGTTACTTATCTACTGCTGAGAGTTAAAAAATTGTTTGGTTACTGTGTGTTTAAATATGTTTTGCTTGGCGTGGAAAAGATCAATTTGTGAATAGCGTGTATTATATGTATGCATTGTGCGGGGCAGGTAGGAGTTCTTACGGTAGTTAGTCGAGCACGTAGGAAAGTATAGCTTAAGATTGGTTCTACGAGAGGAGCGACGAGAGGGTATCGATAATTGGATATCAGATAAGAGCGAGGGGGCGTCAACTACGTTTAATAAAATGTTATGCAATAGTGTTAAGTCTCCGACTTTTCTCCTGCTTTTTATCGAACTAAAATAGTTAATTTATTACTTCTAAAATTTTGTGTAGATGTAGGCCTAGATCTGGAATAAAACAAAGGCGCCTTTTTATCCCATAGACACCAGAGAACGTTATCACGAAACCGCAGAACGAGATACCGAAAGCACATGAGGCCGCATAACGGAACACCCGAAAGCACACAACACCGAAAAACTGTAGACCGAACGATCACAATCTCGAATGAACGCTATATCGAAAGATCACGAAATCGAAATCAAAACTTTCTTCAGGTTTGTACCAACGTTTTGTCATACCAATTAAAAAAGGCATTTCTGATTATTTGAGTTACAGTTCTATCCCATAGACAACTCAAATAGCACGTTCGTGGAACGCAAACGGCATCAGACGCGCCGCAATCCCGCAGATGCCTCGGTTAATAAAGGCAGGTGCTAAGCGCTTGTCTATTGTCTATGCCCATTCGATTTCACTTTGCTATTCTACATCAACATTATTAGGAATGTTGAGCCCTATCGCACCTACGGCTATTGGTTACCAAGAAATTTAATAGGAAACCTATTACATTGAATCCTAATGCCCATTGTTCGCAATTAAAGCATCATCATTAGCCTTGCTTTTATCCAATTGTGAAGGGTGGGACAGTATGTTTTCTTCTTTCATTTACTTCTATCAGTCACTCCATCTATCTTCTTTCACACAAGCCATCTCTTTCACCTAGGGGTGCCTCAAGAATAAGTGTTAGTTAAGATTACTAACAAACCCTTCTTGTAACAAGCCATTCTTCTCTCCTAATGAGATATCCACCCATCTAGAAAGAAACAAATCCTTCATAAACTCTCATGCTCATGCAGGTTATCATTGCCAATATTTAATCTAGCCATGGTTTGAGCTGTGTCCGATAGGACTTGTTTCTTTACTCCTGGGTCTTCTTGGTGTTTTACATGATCTCCGCTACTCTCGGAGATATGTGTTCCGATCCGAACACCCGGCTTGTGACTTTTGTGAGGTTTTTTTGTCTCATTACTTACCTACTTAAGTTTAGTTAAGTAGAACCATTTATTAATCAACCATCGACTAAGAAAATCATATTTGCAAATTTGTTTTGTTGCCTAATAAGTGCGTGATTTTACCTAAATGACAGAAATGACCTGATGCTGCAGTCAGGGTTTTTTCCTCGAGAGAGAGCGCACCCCTCCACGGTTAGTAGCCATAGGCACTAAAATGATTAAAATAAGACATAATAATATTGATAGCTATAAATCTTAATTAAACTATCATACTGGAAGACTTTTGAGGAGGTAAAGTTTTCTTCTTGCTAGAAATAATTTCTCATACAAAGTTTTTATAGAATAAGCAGCCATTCCCTTATCAAATAAAACAATGTTTGGCGTTTTCTGTTTCCCTCATTTTCCTAAAGTTCCAGGACTTGCATGTAATTGCTTAATTCCGCCGGCAACGATAAAGTTTGTCGGAACAACAACTCTGTATAGTTCAGGGGCTAATAAAGAATGGAAACAAAACTTTTATATCTTTTTATTTTGTAAGCTGAAGGGTTAATGCGTTTACTTTCTGAGAAAACAGTTGTTTTCTAACAATAAAATAACATCATAATCATCATCTGAACCATACCACGACACGACCACTGCTAGTTACAGGCTTTCCTCGAAGGATCGTCACAGTGAGTGGTCCTGCGCCCAGGCACAGCGGTTTCCCGTTTCATTCAATTTTAGTTTGTAGATTTACATTTCTATATTCTATATAAGCTACTTTTACATGATTCTATCTTGAATCATAGCACACAATGTTAAGACGCCTCTACCTATTAACTCGATTAAGGCAACAGTGTTATTAACCCCCGACGCAAAAAGAGAGGGGTGTTATAAATTTAACGTGTCTGTGTATCTGTCTGTGGTATCGTAGCTCCCAAACGGATGAACCGATTGTTGTTTGGTTTGTTAGATAATGTTATCGTGTTCTAAGCCATATTTCATGAAAATCTGTTCAGCCAATAAACGTCGACGGGTTTTTAAAGGGCCATCATCATCACCAACAGCCCGCTGATAACAACTCTTCTTTTACACATAGGCTTAATCGGTCCTGACTAAACCTAATCCACAGTGTTTTGTAGGATCTATGAGCCTGTGATTTTAATTTTATAATTTTTAACTCCTTGCTTTTTTCCAAAAAATTACACGAACCCTACCTATAGGCTCACGAAGCATTAGCACCCTAACAACTACCAATAAGCCTTATAGCGAAACAAAAGAAAGTTTTCCTTTTCCTCCTACGACTGACCCACCCTTGTACAAAGAAACTCACTTGAACCAATAAGTTTCTTCAAACCCACGTCCTTCTAAAGAAAGAAGATTAATGCAATCTAGAAATGAAATTACTTTGTAATCCCATCGCCTCGTACACGAACCTTGGACAAATGTGGCAACTGCGGCAGTGCTCTGAACTGGGATTTTGGCCAATTATAATGGTAGCTAAATAAAAGTACCTGCGTACGTTAGTAACAGAATTTAATTACCGACTGGTAGCTAGTAAAATAAAGGATAATTGATGAGGGCAATCTACTAATTAAGTAGGCAGGGTCATTACCATAATCTAGCCATGGTTTGAGCTATGTACCATATATTTTAGACTTATTTGTTTTAAAAAAACGTCTACTACTAATAATGGGCAAAACTAAAGAACGAGTCATTTTTCATTAAGCTCTTATATTATTTTTGCAAAGCGCCACCTCCCGCACCATGGCTGAACTTATATATCGTCACGATGCAAGAACCCAAAGGAGAGCGCTTTTGCGCGGAATTTCATGGAACTACACCAGTTTGGCGCCTACCGCCAATAGATGGCGCTGTTGGTAACATCGTCCGAAAAACATTGATTGCGCTTTCCGTGTTTGCTTGTGTTTGCAAAAATAAATATGCGTAAAACGGAAAAGATAATACGTATTTGATCGTGGATGTACATTTGGCTCGTAAGTTACTTTATTTTGCACAATATGTGACCAATCTATATACCTACCAAATTAAATACCTACTAGGTTTATTGTTATGGGTTAACATAAACACCTCTTATAAATAGTAGAACGTAAATAACATTATAATTTTTTCCTGTAAAACAGCCATTTACATTAATAATTAAAGTCAGATAATTTAAGGAAGATATATAAAGACGCAATTTATTTTCCTTTCATGTAACCATTGATTACCATTTGGATAATGACGTAGGTAGATAGGTACGTATTTAACTCAGTTTGCCACCCACACGATTTCCAGCATCATTAACTCGTATGAATAATCTGTACAAATGTCTCAGCCTGTAATCCATACACCGAGCAGGTGGGCCTTAGAGGAATAACAAACCACACGTAGACTAGGTAACGTGAACCGTTTACCTTTAAGTCCAAAGTTTGTCTGAACAATTCTGAGCGATAAGATAAGGCGATAAGATGGCCAGGTCTCATACTCCTAGAGAGCTTATTTTTTTCTTCCTCCATTAGTTTGCAAAATTCTAGGGACGTGCCTAGAAAGCTATGTTACTTTGCAAAAGTCTAGGGACGTGCCTACAGAGCTATGTTACTTTGCAAAAGTCTAGGGACGTGCCTTCAGAGCTATGTTACTTTGCAAAAGTCTAGGGACGTGCCTTCAGAGCTATGTTACTTTGAAAAAGTCTAGGGACGTGCCTTCAGAGCTATGTTACTTTGCAAAAGTCTAGGGACGTGCCTTCAGAGCTATGTTACTTTGCAAAAGTCTAGGGACGTGCCTTCAGAGCTATGTTACTTTGCAAAAGTCTAGGGACGTGCCTACAGAGCTATGTTACTATGCAAAAGTCCAGGGACGTACCCTCAGAGCTATGTTACTTTGCATAAGCCTAGGGACATGCCTTGAGACCTAGATATAAATAAATAAATAACAAATAAATAAATAATATATGAAACTATGTTACTTTGTTACGAGTCTACACACCTACTACAAAGCTACATACCTAAGCTACAAGTCTACCCAACTGCTTCAAAATAACACAACTGCTACAAACGTGTGCTACACAACTGCTACGAAGCAATAGCTGCGCTGCGGCCCAGGATGCTACGCGTCTGCTACGAAGCTATGTTACTTTGCTATGATTGTACTCAATTGCTACACACCTTGATGTGTGGTGCCTAAGGGATATCCACCGGGGGCGGGCAGCAGCGCCCCCCGCAGAACAATTCTACCTCCTAACTGCGATCCCCAACCCGCATGCCCCGCGTGGGGATTATGGGCATAACCCCCATAAAATAAAAGCCAATAAGGCGCTTATTAGGGGGAGGCCTAGGCGCCCAGCAGTGGACCAGTATAGGCTGTTGAGGAGGATGCACACCTTGCTATTTGGTACGATACTCAGCTGCAACTGCTCGAAGCTATGTTACTTTGCTAACACGTCTTGGGGTATTTTGCTACGAGTTTATGGACCTCCCTACAAAGAAATGCAACTTTGCTACGAACTATGCTACACAACTGCTACGAAGCAAATCAGTCCTGCTAGGAGACTTCGTAGACTTTACAATGCTCTGACTAAGGAAATTGATTTCCTGATTCAGAGAACAAAGCTTGATAACGGAAATAATTTTATTTTCTTCACGCTTTCTGATAACGCACGCTTACGTTTCAGTTCAAAGAAATTGAACGCCAATTTCTTTTGAAAGAGAATCAGGAAGTAATGCTATGCGCTTTATTTGTATTTCATTCATACTCGAGTGACAAAACCTGGCCACGTATTTTTGTTATTTTCTATTGAATATTATTTGCATAATGGTCCTTATCTTGAAATATTTTAACGTCTACCAATTGTGAAATAGTGACACATCCTCTCGTAGTTAATGCGGTATTTTACCTACTAGTATGGAGGACATTGGTTGGCAGATGTTAAAGAGAAAATTAAACTTTTATATGAATTAATTTTAACTGGTCAGTATATTATTATGTGTGTCCGTGTATGTGTTTGTGTGTGTATGTGTGTGTCTATCTCATTGTAGCTTCCAAAAAAGGGATGAATTGATTTTAATTTTGGTTTCAGAATCTAACTTTGATTTGCTACATTATGTTCGATAAACTCACAAATGTACCATCCTAATGTTTTGATTAAAGAATAGAAACAAATTAAAACGAATATTTACAATTGAAACAGCTGTGCTAACTGCAGACTGTTGCAAACAATTTAGAGGCAGCTCAACTGATCCATATCAATACCAGTCGGAAGCGTCTCCAAGACGCTGCTGGCTGCATTGCCTCACTGTATGGCAAAATGCTAATGCTCTGCGCGATCTTATATATTAGAGTATACAATTTTCAAAAAAACAGCCGTTCAAGACAATAGTCAGCATGGGCGATCAGGTACATCATACCATCTAGAACCTCCCTGAAACCCATTAAGCATAGTTTTTGTTCATTGTATAATTTTCTTGGTTTATTCCTTCTAAATGGTCTTTTGGAATTCGTTTTGGTCTGTTTATCAAACCAGCTTGTTAAAATAAATTTTCGTTACATTTGCTTATTTGCAAGATGCCTACGGTTCATACTTCTAGCGACGTCTTCTCCGAGAGGGTAAGCTTAATTTGTCTTCGTTAAGTACTGGCAAGGCGTGCTTGGGATTAGGCGGTTCATCGCATCTTAATAGAGGTGGCGCGAGCTAATTCACCGTGAAAGTACTGCTTTCATATGGATTTGCTAATCATTTTTCTAATAAGTATAAATTATAGAGAAACTAGGGTACATGAGTAGGAGGAAAGCCTTATTTTGGATTGAAACCTGCTCTTAGGCTACATTCATATTAAACCTACAAATACATACAAGAGCCTTGGCTCTTCGGGTGTTTCAAAAAAATTAAGCACATGGTCGAAGCGACGCATGACAAGGGAGCTGGCGTAACGCATCAGCATTACCATACAGCGGGGCAATGCAACCGTCTTGAGGACGCTTCCGACTGGTATTGATATGGATCAGTTGAGCTACCGGTAGATTGTTAGCAACAGTTTGCAGTTAGCTCAATTATTTCAATTTAAAATACTAGCTCTATTAAATTTCTATTATTTGATTATAACTTTCTTTGTGAATAAAAATGTTATTATGACAAATACGTCATAACGATTTTCAATAACAATAACATATTTATTCACAAAGAAAGTTATAATGAAATAATAGAATTATATTAGAGCTAGTATTTAAAATTGTGTATGCTTAAATAATTAAGCACGTTGAGTTGAGTTTGAGTAATCAGAACTTATGTTTTTTGTTAATGGGGCAAAGATCCCTGTGGACTATCCAGACTTTACTCTTTTGACCATGTTGCCAGAAAAATCTGGTAGCAGTTTACTGTGATGAAACTAGGTAACTGCCTAAGATTGTAGCATCGTAGCGTAGAATGCCACGATTTTGGGTAAATACAAATATGGAAAAAACAAAAAGCTTACTCTCTGTCTATTCCGCAAATATTTACGTCAACCATAGTGTTTTCATATAGTACTATCTTATGCCTGCGGCTTCGCTCGCGTATTTTCGGTATAATATGTAGTCTATTATCTAAGTTAGGCTTTGCTCTAATCGTACGCCTAATTTCATCTTGATCTGTTCAGTAGTTTTGGAGATCCTAGGTAACAAAAATTCAGATTTCACAAACTTTCGGCTTTATAATATTAGTAGGATTGTTACTAGGATATCTAACTATTTAATTTATTTGGTCCTCAAATTTGATAAAATCTGATATTCCGAAAACAACGCATGCGAAGACGCAGACAGAAAAAAGTTTATCATGGCAGTGGTTAGACTAGTGGTGAGGTCTCTTATCAGAAACCAGGAAAAGGGGAAGTGAGGCTTATCCCAAACAATGATGAGTGCACCACAATTTCTGTCTTTTTCAGAATCAGGGGCCGAATTCTGCAAAACAATCGTTTTACTATGACAATTGTACTATCGCGGAATCGTTCATAGATGAAATAATCTATAGATGGTGCGTGCGATGCTATTTGCATGGAGACATTGATTGAGTGGTTTGTAAAAGTAATCAGTAAAAGTAAAAGTAAAAGTAATTTATTTGCAAAACACGTGTTAAAAGATGACAAATAGTATTTTTCTTGATTCAACATGTTTGACCAATATACATTGGTGTGCAAAATAATTAGAGAGTATGGCAACTCTAAATGTAATTGTAAATAACAATAACAAATTTACAAGATTATTAATTTTAGATTTGAATTTAGTATACGTAGCATAAAATTAGATTACATCATTTAGAAATTCGTCAATATTATAATAGTAATATAATTTTTCACATAAAAGTGTTTTAAATTTAGTCTTAAATAAGTTTACATTTAAGTCTCTGTAGCTCTTAGGTATTTTATTATAGATTACAGGTGCCATGCACACTACACTCTTCCTCAACATGGTAGTTTTTGATTCGTGTCTGGCTAATCTATTGTTGTCCCTTCTATTCCTAATTACAACAATGTCACACATTCGGGGAAACAGATTGGGATTTTTCCTAACAAATAGCGCAATTTCCAGGATGTACAAGCTTGTGAGTGAACCTTGACACTTTTGACACGTCCCTCCATCTACAGTTTTTTCATCAATGGTAAAATGTCAAAGTTTATCATTCTGAGACGATGCCATTTTTATGGTAAAGCGATTAATTTAGTGGAATTAGGGCCCCATCTTTTTGAGAACAACCCGAATTATAGGTTAAGTACCCTTAACACAAGTTCAGGCTTGATGAACTTTTCTAGAAGGCACTATTTGTCTGGTACCAAAAAACTATAGGCAGAATTTAGAATCCAAATACACATCGCATATGTTCGTAGTAGCGTAGTACGCGTCTATCTACAATCACCCCTACAAAATAGGAAGGTAGCCTTAATTTCCATGCGAATGCAAGCAATAACTCATTGTATGCAGGATACCGCAGCGACGCGACGTGAGTTATGACGTCACCGGATGACCTGCGGACGTCATTGAGGTATAGGGGGTCTCCGTAGCGTAGGTAGAAATCAAAAAAGTAAACCCAACTAGCTGTTACCCGCAACTTTGTTAGCGTGGTAAGTAGGTTACCTACCTTACTAAAGGACACATCAGATACTGAAAAAACATTTTCATAGAAAAAGCGAATACATCTGTGACTTCTTACACACGAAGCATTAGATATTATACTACCTATCAATGGAATGTACCTTTAGCAATCAATTGATTTTTTTTGTTTCTTTGCTAAAGAAAAACATTATGCATAATTTTCGTATTTTACAAAGCAGATATAACAACCATGACAACATCACAAATTTAATCACTATTTCGACAAAAATAAACAACAAAATGTAGCCTATTGTATGTATGTAGCCTATTGGCATACATTTAGAATGTACTTAATACATTCTAAATGTAGTTCAGTAGTTTTGGGAGATCCTAGGTAACAAAAATTTCACATCTCACAAACTTTCGCAAATATAATATTATTAGGATAGGATAGTAGGATTTAATTCACCTTCCAGATAGTTTAATCGGAAACTTATAACACAGTCTTTTGTTAGAGATGTGTGGAACGTGATGCGATGTTTTACTGGATCCCGCAAAAAGCATTGGTGTGTTTACACACAGTAATTTGCATTCGAATTCAAAAACCGTATGACAAATTAGAACGGATCGGTTTTTTGCAGGATACTGTAAACAGAATACTCGTGTGAATGCTAGTATTGAAACACGTATACTACTAAATGCGATCCAGTAAAAAACTGTTCCCAGAACTGGACGGCCGCGGGAAAGTGCCGAAGGCGTGGCTTGGTTTTAAAGTATTTTGATCATGATTATTTTGAATTGCAAATAAAGAGTGCCAAATCAATTCAATAAATAATCACACACTAATAATAAAAGAGCGAAAGTTTCGATGTTTGTTACCTCTTCACGCCAAAACTACAGAAAGCAAATCTTAGCAAATCGTTTGTAGTTATTGACCGAGCGAACGAAGTGAGCGAAGCGTCTCTGCATCAAGTCTAGCAAAATTTGCGTTTCTGGCAGTATGTCCGTACTCCTCTACAGGTCGTATTTTACAACCGATCGGTACGAAACTTGGTATACAGATTCAACGATTTTATAGAATTTTTTTGTCATCGTGGTTTTTGGATTGAAGGCGTACTCCCTCCAAAAAAGGCAACAAGGGAGCTTTAGAATAACTCGGCTCTAAGAGATCTGATTTCAATGATTATATTTTTAATTGAAAGGCAGAAGCTTCAAACTGTTCTCATAAAAATTTGGTAAAGATCTGATGAGGATTTTCGGTATAACGAGCAGAATATTGAGCGAGCCGTCTCGCTAACAGCGAGCAGAGACTTAGGAACATTATTTCTACCCATGTAAGGCAAAAAGTTGATTGGTGAAAACGAGTAAGGTATCTGTTACGAATTAACATTTCCTGTGCCCCAGGGGCAAGTTCTCACTATATATCTACCTACAAACAGGAATTACAAAAAACATGGTACCTACCTACCTTAATATCCCGTTTTAAATAACTTGTAATAAGTAAATAAATTTTTGAAAAAAGTTAGTGCTCGCGAGGTCTACTGTTCGTAGAACTAGTTTAAACATGGTGGTTAAGAAAATAATTTTATCAAGTCAAACTCTGCGAATTAAGAAATATTAAGTGTGTTTAGTTGAGTACAAAAAAAAATCAGTAGTTCGCTTGTCATAATATTGAAAAAACATTAGACAAGGGGTAACTTTGGGATTTTTTTCTATCGTGTGAAGTTCATTAGATCTTGTAACTGAATGCGACTTTGAGTAGACTAGATCCTTACATTCAGATTCAGATTCTTTATTGGCAACATCATTACAGGTCGTACACTTAAGTAATATATATCTTTTTTTCAGATATTTACACACTATTTTCTCAGCCTCAGATGATTTTAAAAATCACAAAAGTGCGGCCTCTGCTGGCCCACCAAGCCTCAAAGAAGACCTTCCCTTCAATCACAGTTTCCATCATAATTGAAAGGGCCGACTCATTAGCAGAGATAGGAAAATAAATTATAAACCGGCGGTTTCGTGACAAATCGACTCGCATCCATAACTCATCAATCACCGGTTACCAGGCAGTACATTAGCTCCTTAATTAAACTGAAACAGATGGCGCTGTTGCCATATATTTCAATTAATACTTGTCACAGAACAAAGTAGATTGGTAAATGTCGAACAACGTGGTTGGTCATCGGCTCGGGTCGGAACTAGAGTGTATCCAGTATTTTATAACTGTGATGAACCGTCACGGCTTAGTGAGTGGGTGGGATTAAATTATGGTCACAAAGTCTTGTAATTGAGGGTGTTGTGACAGAAGTAGGGCCGGGTTTATACTATGTAAACTACATCATTTATTACGAGTCAGATGTCTCATTAAGTGCATTGCTTGCTTGTTGGTTCATAAAGGAGTGGTATCACCTCCTACCACCGGTGGGTCTCTCTCAGCGTATCAAAGTAAAAATATCGTCGCATTGAAGTCGGCGTGGAAATTGATTATTATTAAAATATAATGAGACTCATAGAGTCGGTTATCTCGCCTATGAGGACCCTCACTCTTTTGCGCATAAAAACAGAATGGTTCGGGCTCAAAGGTATCGAATATAGATATATCTAGGTCAAGTCAAGAACATAACATTACTGGCTACATTTTTGTTAGGTTTCGCAGAGCAAAAACCTTCGTAAAAATGTACAGGTATATCCTCGGAAACCATAAATTGTTAAGAAAATCACAATGAATAATAAAAGTTCTTCAAACGATACCTTTGCTAGAGAAACAACCAAAATAGATTTTTATAAAAATCAATTGACTCCATTACAGCACGCTATAATCTAATAACAAATACGAAAAAATCTTAGTAATCCCTGACTCTGTCCGCTGAATATTAAAATGAACTGAGGGAAGTAAAAATGTGTTTTTATAGGTCCCTAACAATGCCGTAGCATGCAGATTGCAAATACGTGATCTGAAAGTCAATGTCCCTTGCGACTGACAAGCCGATTAGTGGCTTGGCATAGCTTGGCTACGGTTTCCGACACTTCATACACCCTCCTTTAAACATTTCCATACGGGAGTTGAATAATTGAAAGGTCGGAATCAATGATATTTTGTATCGAAGGGTTTGCAAATGAGAAGAGATGTTGTTCAATCTTTTCAGAGCCTGTTTATTGGTAACGAAAGTCAGGTAATAATTGATTAAGACCCGAGTTCACCAACAGATGGTTAAATTTTAAACAGTTGTTTTGACGATTTTGACGCAAGTTTTCGTACATTAAACGTCGACGTTAACCGACGTAGCAGCGTAATTGTCCGATTATCTATTGGTGAACACAGACGTTAGTATATCAACTGATATACTTAATATAGATAACTATGTAGTAACCATAACGCAAGCTCTGCTTAGCTTGGGGCTAGATGATGCGTGAATTGTCCAAATTATAAATAATAAAAAAATAATCCGTAATGAACAAAAAAAAAGTTATTCGTCAGATGTGTTTTAGTTGCGTGCCTTTTAACAAAAATAATCAAAATGCACAATCTAGTGGCATATTCATTGAATTTATTAGTTAAGTATAGCCAAGCCAGAGCAAGCCAGAGATCAAATGCTCTTCTAACGTGACACTAATGTGTGCGATCTGAGACAGCGGAGATTATGTAGATGCACATCCTGCTTCTGACGTGCATTCAAATTAATATCAAGGGTAGATATTAATTTCAATATGGTAACACTGTGACACTGGACGGTCCGAAATAGGATGAAAGTGAACGTTGGGAATCGCATCAGAGAGCTAAAATGGAGAGTAGAGCAATTTGCACGGAAACAAGTAGAGGTAAAGTAATATGATTGGAGTTATACAGCTTTGAAATAATAGCTAATTGGTTCATACAAATATTATTATATTGATGAGCATTGAGTGTGATTAATTTAAATTTTGAAAAGTTACTTAAAATTTGGCCTTTTTAACATAACAACAACAAGAATTTACCAACAGCAGTCTCACGCTGGGAGCATTTGTCATGTAACATTACAGCTCGTAGCCTTTAATGATACAATTTGTAACATATTGCCGCGGTCAGCAGTATGACGCTTCCTCTGCAAAAAGCAACTGTGAATGTTCAAAGTCGAACCTTGGTGGGTTGTTATAGGCAAATGTTCCCTGTGAGGGATTATTTTAATACAGTTTGTCTACACAATCCCTTCACAACAAAGTCTTTAATCACCCTAAACAATATTAAAATACGCTTTAGACATGACTTTAAATTAATCTTGACGTCACCTACACGGCTGCCTGTGCTTCTAAAATTTAATAAAGCTACCGCAGCCTACTCGAGCAACTGCTAAGATTGATGTGCCAAAAATATCCCAAGAGAAAATGGAAATTAAAAGAGGTGCCAACTTTTAGGATAAATTTAAAGTTACCGAGTGTTAGGGCGTTATAACATACCCAAGGATACCTTTATCAAAATAAAGAAGGATAGAGGTGATTTTAGTTGCATTGCTTTGATGCTATATAAATCTAATTTATTCCTTGTTGATTTTTTGCGTTGAGCAATGAGGAAAAAAGTTTGATAAGGAAGGGTTCATTGCTTAATTTGAAATACTGAACTAAGCAGTTGAGCTGAGCAACAGGGAACACGTGGAAGTTTAAGGTTACCTTACCGACCTGTATTTTAAAAATCGATATCGTGGTATACAAAAAAAAAAGACGGGTTGCACTCCGGGAGTGCCGGTAGAAGTGAAAACTTGATTATTAACGTTGAGCATGTTTGATATTTTGGAATGGTTAGGGAATAATTTTGCACCAATTGCTTTATCAGTATAAAAGTACTATCATTTATGTGGTAGAATACAATATTCATTTATTGCGCTATCGTACACAAACATGACAATTTATATTACATTAAAAATTTAACACTTTAAAACTATTACAATTTTTTTACAATATTAAATAATATTACAATTATTTACAGCCGGTTGCGCGCAAACCATTACCCGCTACAAAAAGCTGATTATTTTTAAAGTCCAAAAATAAATTCCGTTTCCCAGCAATTATTTTTGCGCAGTGTTACTTAGTTTCATGTACAGAATGCTTGGTTGACGGCTTCGTGAAGGGTCTGTTTACACCCGTTAAGCAGTACGATAGACTCGATCGAAACCTAACCTTAATTATAAAATTATATTAATGAATAAATGAAAATTTTTGTCCTTGTCTTTCTTTTCGATTCGTTCGAGAAATTAATTATCTATAGATACATAAGTAGGTAGGTATAAGCGAGCCGGACGCTAGCAACTATTACGTAAGCTAGGGCCTATTGTTGTTGTCGGAAACTAGTACTATTATCTATTCTGTTTACCTAAAAATAATGTTCGATTTTGAACTCTATCTCAAAACAAAACTTCAAGAAATTTCCTAGCTATAATGAAGATCCTGCACAATTTTGAGCTTTATTCCTTCGGCATAATGTCGTCGTTGCTCCATCCGTCTTACGCTTTTTCGATCAGGTCACGTGTCCTGACGCGAGTTTAAGATTTTATACCCATTACAGAAAAAGTGCTCAACGCCGCTAAAGAAGTTTTCACTTCAAAAAACACAAAAGAATAACTGACCCTGACTGGCAGTAGTTATTGAATGGTTATTGAATCTGCCCTCCGCCTTGCTCATGTAGTACCTAGATACAACATAGCAAAGCATAGCTCAGCTACATATGCCGCATACGCCTATATCCAGCTGCATATACCACATAGGTCTATGTCAGGCTGAGGATTAGTGTGGGCTGATGATGATGCGGATGAATAGCGTAGTAGAAGGTGTAATGTGCTATCCGAAAATCAACCCAAAACGCACTACAGTTTTTCAAAATACCCCTTCAACGAGCCCCAAAAAAGCGGCAACGCACTACCAGACTGATTTATGCCCCCGTCTGAACGACATTGACAAATGACAGCTCGCGGTCACGGCTGTGTATTTTGTGTCACTTCCCTGCATTCAACGATGATTCAACGTATCCCTTGACTTGTTTATAGCAGCCGTATGAGTTATGGAGGTCTGAGATGAATTTATAGAAAGAAACTGTCGCAAATATTTTACGAGTTCAGGTGGGCGTATACGTGCATGTTACCTGTGATATATTGCGAATTGCTACACACCTGGTTATGGTCATCACCATCATCATCAGCCTATATTAGTCCACTGCTGGACATAGGCCTCCCCTAATGAGCGCCATAGCGTCCTGTCTTCAGCTTGCCGCATTCAGCATCTGCCTGCAGTCTTTCGTAGATCGTCATCGCACCTGGCCGGAGGGTGTCCTACACTACGTTTGCCGAATCGTGGTCTCCACTCAAGAACACGTTTACCCCAGCGCTTATCGGTTCTTCGCGAGATATGGCCGGCCGGCCCACTGCCACTTCAGCTTGCTAATTCTTTGAGCTATGTCGATAACTTTGGTTCTCTGTCGGATGTATTCGTTTCGAATTCTATCCTTCAGAGAGACTCCGATTATAGCTCAAACAATGCTTTTTTTAATGTAAGAAATATGATTATGGCGGTTTTTTGTCAGGGTGCAACGGAAAGGGCTAAGCCAAAAGGGGGTGATTCTGGACATCGAGGGGTCAACCCTGTATTGTATAGGAATCACTGTTTGTCTCCTTTTTTTCTCTCTACTTCTGCATACAACCCCTTATACTACTTCCTTCTTTTAAATCAAACTTGTGTGTGTTATTTAATTATTATATAGTAATAATAATGTTTAATTAAGTGTATTAATTTGTACCTACTTTTCTGTACATACTGAAGGTAGGTTAATATTGGTTAATATCAGTGTAATGTATCCACTTAGTCTTATATCATCAGTGTCAGTGTCACGTCGCTAATACGGATTTCACCGAGGCACATTATTAATGACGCTGTAATTATCTTTGAACATGAGACCTCGTTAGTTAATATATGATTCTAAGCAAGCACAGTCGAGTGCACTAACACCCCTCATATTTAAACACTTGGATGGCGTTCTTCTATAGGATAATTGGACGATTGAGGCGTTTCATTTATGTAAAAAAATAGTGCGACAAGTTAAAAAGCCGGTCATCAATTTTTTCAGTCTTTAATTTTGCCTGTGAAATTAAAATGGCATACCTACACCCTGCATAGAACGTGCTTAGTTTTACATGTCATCCCAATGACCACCGCTATTCTTCCAGGAAAGATCACCACAGAATAAAGAACAGAAGATGCTGTCAGAAAAAATCACCCAAATGCGCAGCACCTTTACAGCATCTGCCAGCAGTCTTTTGCAGGTCGTCATCCCACCTGACCAGAGACTACATTACTTTAGTAACATATAATAC
Source organism: Eupithecia subumbrata (assembly GCA_949316285.1). NCBI lineage: Eukaryota > Metazoa > Arthropoda > Insecta > Lepidoptera > Geometridae > Eupithecia > Eupithecia subumbrata. The sequence goes on along the minus strand of OX438650.1, from coordinate 572,903 downwards.
TGTGAGACAATTGGCAGTCCTATCTCTCTAAATCTATACCAGATGGGTAACCTTGAATGGATAGAATTAAATTTAGCCAACTAGGCACTAACCAAATCTTTCTATTTGCAACCGAAAGTGGAACACATTTGGTGTCGAATATGTAAAGGCTGAGAGTGGAATACTTCCAAATTCCTAGTCGCAATTCGTAGCATAACTAAATACTTGATTAGCAGCAATCAGTTGCACAAGGTTGTTCCCGCGCGTTCATAATCGCAACGCATTTAGCTCGCGGGCTCCCGTCTGCAGCAATGACAGCTAGTGTTTGACGTCGGGATTTATAACTCGGGAATTTTCAGGGAAATAGTGGATTTACCTTGTTCAGTTTTGCTGTCTCTGGTTGTTTTAAAGTACCTTCAGAGCGTAGAAAACAAAGTGCACGTACATAAAACAAGATCCGTCAAGTGCGAGTTTACTCTTGCGTCGAGGGTTTCGAATACCTAAAAATTGTAGGTAGCAACCTACATTTCAGATGGATCTCTCTGCATGCTTCGGTTAAAGTGGGTTATGGTAAATTTTCCGACTTTTTTCAAGATATTTCAAAAAGTATGAAACCTACAGTAATTTAAAAACTGTTTTGATAATTCCAAACCAATACCTTTCATTTGATACCCCATTCGGTGAGGTAGCCCCCCTTTTGAAAATTATTCCCCCCCTATTTTACCATTTTTCAAAAAGTGTTCTTTTTACAAACTTCTCTATATTTTTGCTGTAAAATATAGATCAATATCTGATAAACGCTCCATACATTTTACATGGATAGCCCTGCAAACTTCGGAGATGGGGGGGGACTGGTATTTTTTCGACTTTTTTCGAAATTTTTAAAAAGTATGAAACCTAGAAAAAATTCAAAAACTATTTTGAAATGTCCAAACTGATGATACCTTTAATTTGGTACCCCACATGACCCTGTAGGTATCTTTTAAAATTTTGGCATCGCAATTTGTTTGGAAAATATGCATTTTAATTTTTCATTTATTTTTCTTTAAATCTGTACAGGCGCAAGAAAGGTATATTTAAAATTTCAAGTTGATAGCTGCAGTAGTTGCTGAGTTATTAAGGAGGGAAAAAAGGACAGACAAAGCGAGACCGAGAGGATTCGAAACCTATCTTCGATCTCGAAACCCTAAACAGGAACTCTACCATACCTATAAAACAAAAATAACCTATCATACAAATTGTCTCTGCAACTTGTTTTATGTTTAAAGTGGGATTTTTACGTTATACTTTATTTCATAGTTTTATTTACGTAACTAGAATTTTGAGACGTGTCCAAGGGACCTGTTAGGTCTAAAGGAAATAAAGCACTTGATGCTTGATATTTGTTACGATTGCTAACAGGTATTAATTGGCTGTGCGTATCAAAATATTGGAACAAAAATCAGTATCAGCACCAACTATTTTAAATTATATTTGAACTTGTAAAACCACGCATCAATCTTGAACTACGGCCAACACTAGCTTTTTAAGCCAGCTCCTTTCAAGCCGCAGCCACTCTCACACCTCGCCGACTGTACGTACGTGTTTGTTTATACGTTTCACACGGACGGAGTCTAAGCGTTCCGGCTTTCAAGTACGAAAGGATCGCTTTTTTCATTCGACTGCGATGAAGCTAACTATGATGTGATGAAAACTTTGATGTTTTCATCACAGTTATAAGAAAAAGGAACAGAGGAACTGAAAAAGGAACCGAACACACGAGGGTGTGTTCGGTTCTTTTTTTATCATAATTATGTAGTTAAGAATACAAATGATTTGGATTATTTTACATATTATGTCAAGATTATTTAGCTCTTCTAATCGCGCCCGTGGATTTGGTTCCAAAGGTTATGTTTTCGGTGGAAAGCGGAAGCGGGCGTCGGAACGGATTTTTAACAGTTTCAATGAAATCTGTTCTCATGAAAAATCTTATTTCTTTATCTTATTTACAATAAATTAAAAATCATGCTTGCTGCTACGATTTTCGCTACATGGACACAAGTCTACAATTTCATTCTTCCTCGGAAATATATTTTAGACTGCAAAAACATGGCTAAACCGAAACTCAATAAGCGCTGTATCTCACCGTTTGTGTTACCGCATTATTGGTAGAAAAAATGAACATATTTGCGCTTTTCGTCGGCAAAATATGCAGTGAAATGACCGTAAAATTCGATAGCCACTGCCAAAGCGGAACTTGAGTATATATCGTAGGTACCCTTACCTAGTGCAAGCAATTAAGTAGATATTACAACCGAGATATTACGATTTAATAACTGAGCCAGTATTTTATGTATTATCTGTGACTGAGCGAAGAGAAAAAAATGCATGGCTTATCCATGCAAACTTTTTTCTCTACGCTTTAGTTTTTTTCTACTTACTTGTTTTAATTCTATTTCTACTAAGATATTAGTGCAATTGATTGCTGCCTGGAATTATTAATTAAATAAAATAATTCATGATTTTTTGATTATAATACTATGGACTGAGGCGATCCACAGTCGACAGGGTTTGTAAACTATTTTTTTTTTTTCAAATTTTCAGTGTATAGTAACTAAAATAATATGGAACACTAGACAAGAGCGTATACATTGTACTCTCTTGACCAGTGGTACACATGGCTATTTTTAATTATTTAAGTACCTATTTTGTCCACTTTTGTCTTCGTACTTTCGTTTGCAAAAGATTTCCGTTACAAACAGGTTTTGATGATTTTTCACTGATTTCGTTGATCTTCGGGCCAAAAAACACTCTTAGTGGTGTTTTATAAATCCTTCGTTCGTTGAACACAGTTTCCGACTTGTTTCGAGCGTTGAAATAATCAAAACTTTCCAAAAATTGCAGAGCCGATGTAAACATTGACGCGGTCAGTGTTGCCCCCAATATGGAGTCTTTTAATTTATTTGGGCTGTTTTAAACGATTGTGGTCGTTGTCTGAAATAATCATTAAAAATCTTATCTTTATTGATGGCCGCAGGACGTATGTATTTAAAATACACAGGACAAAGCTACTACCGTTCCTGATAGTTTCCCTTAGCCGGTTTTTAAAACACTGAAAATTCTCCTTATTTTATACTGAACTTGCTTCTAAGCGCTTATTATATTTGATCAGGGACTGGCTTTCGTTTCCACTTTTCACTTTTTATCAAACCTTGGTTTTGACCTACAAACAATAAAATTCGAACTGGTTCTTGTATTATTTTATATCATTGGCATTCATCCCATAGCTTGTCCACTCAAAGGTTCACCGAGAATAGGTCACCATCTTTAGAAATTTGGTTCAGTCAATGCTATTTTTTTCTAAAGTAAATCGAAACCGATCGTCAAAGGAAAAACTTCGTACCCTCAAAGCAATAAACACCCAAACTGAGTATCCACCGCTACATCAATTGAAATCCTGGCTTAGCGTCTCTTTGTTAAAGGACCGGTACTCTCCTCTCTTCAGTTCTGTGCATCCGCGGTTGCAAAGTGCGGCCGCAAAACGCAACGCGTGATACTCTTCGCTTACTTTCGGACAGGCCGTTTTTATGAAAGAATTTGTGCAATAATCATGCTAAAATACTTAAAATCCGTTCTATTGACCGAACTTTCTGTGTTAAATAGGATCACCTACATAGTACACCTGGCTGTACCAGGGGATTTTTTTTTCTTTCCGTGGTCTACCTCAAGATAACTGGGTGTTTCAGGAAAGTTTTGTATTTCCGTGGTTCACCTGGAGAATACTAACTATAAATAATAGCATGTAGGTAGGTGTCCATTGTCGAGTGATTTTTACGATTCTTAAAACAAGTGCTACTGCTAAATAAGTAATGAGTGGTGAAAAAACCGTGTAGTCGTTTCTTTCAAATTGACTATTCGCAAAAAACTTTACAAAGTAGAAGTGCATCGGAAAATACTTCGACAGCTGTCAAATTGACACTACTTTTTTGTATTGTGTTTCTTTCAAATTGACTTACTGTCAGATTTGATAGAAACTGTCACAAATCCAAGATACAGAAAACATACTATTTCTGTCAAATTGAGGGTCGATGTCAAAATTAAAACTGTCATATCTCGGAAACTACTCGTGCTAGACAGGATGTGTAAATCATATTTACGAAAATAATAATCCAGCTCTTAAGCTACCGTGTGAATCAAGAATGTGAATCAGAAGAAACTTCGTACCGAAATTTCGCTATTCGTACAATTACAGTAGGTACCGATCGCACGAAACGAGCCTGGAAATTTCGTACTTTGGTGTAATAAAATAGGCATCCAGGTAATTCCAATCAAAAAGCCCAATGTTTATTTGTTCTAGCTTCGTCCAATCGTCGGTATTTGATTTGCCGTGAACGTACTAATGTTGTTGTTGCGTAAATTTAGTTAGCTTGTTGCGTGTTTTGGGTTTCTATTAGGTACCTAGTTTTGTTTTGACAAAGTATTACAATTTTCGGATTGTCTCTGCTGTCCATGCCTGCTTTTATTATAAAGCTTATTAATTAATAAGTTTAATAACACTCACTCACTTGACGACCTCTGTGACGCAGCGGGCAGAGATTTGATTCCCTCCTCGGGATAAGTGTTTGTACGACCTGCACTTTGTTCTGGATATTTTCTATGTATAATAAAAAATATCTATCTGTATATGGAAATAATGTATTACGTTTTTACCTATATCAGTTATCTAGTACCTACCTACTTATAAGACAAGCTCTACTTAGCTTGGAGCTAGATGATGCTGTGTTACAATGCTGGACAATCCCAGAATTATTTATTTATTTCAGTGACTCATGATCTGAATATTTTTAATGCTCTCTAGCAGGTAGTCCTATGTCCATTCTCGGAATGATCTATCTCCCTGCCAAATTTCCTGAAGATTCGTTCAGTTTGGTAACAGTAACAGACAGGCAGAGAGGGAATTATATTCGCATATAAATTCGTAAGGATTAAGTGGTATTATAAAAATAGGATTGGTTCCCTGCATTCCATCCAACTCCGCGTAAGTCGATTCCCGCAACGTAGACTCTTGTTATGGCGAGCGTTCAATAAACTAACGCTTCCGTGACCCAAGCCGCAGACGTGTCTTTCGATCCCCCGGTCGCGGCGGCGTGCCCCTGCGGATCGCACCGCCGAGGCTGGCCAGTGAATGCGTTATCGCATTGGCATCAGGGCATATGCACATGCACCTCACGTCGAGCTTCTGGACTGCTAGCTATCTACGAACTATCCTAGCTTAGTTTTCACGGAGTACAGTCGATCTTTTACGGTCACTAATCTATTTTATACTTGTTTATGCCCACAGCTTCGCACGTGTTGTTTCTATTAACGTTTGAAGGTGATTTCTATCCCATGGGAACTGATTTAAGGGATGAAAAGTATTTTTGATTCCAGAATTAGAATAACCTGTATGCAAAATTTCAGCCCGATCCGTTCAGTAGTTTTGGCGTGAAGAGGTAACAAACATCCATCCATCCATCTATACATCTATCCAAACTTTCACATTTATAATATTAGTGTGATATACAATAAAACATGAATAATAATGACGCTTTTGCTTCTTTTATTAAAATAATTGTCCAATTTAAAATTAATGTATATCCGAAACTACTCGCGCTAGACTTTCAGCTAATGACTTAAATTAATAGTAGGAACTAAATCTACATTTTTGATACAACTGTCAAAATGAACAGAACTTATGTAAGCCCTTGAGTATGACCTATTGTGTATTCATGAGCTTCACCATCGTCACATTTTCATTACCCGCTGTTGGGTGGTTTCTTTCTCATTTCTTCCTTTCCACCTTTCAGGTGATTTTAAAATTAAATTTACAATTCTTGTAATTTTCCACACAGATCACGGACCTGAGTATATCGATTCAAGTCCACGAGGAATCAACATTGCGCGGTAGTGCCTTGGAGCTGTAGGAAATGTAGGAATGCAGCGGCTTTTGTTCCTGCTTCTCTTTTTAATATCATAAACAATCAAAATGCACGCTCTTGTAATTCCAAAGCACTTATATACTGGTGTCAATTCCGTTGGCACAAAACTAATTAAACTTTATTTTATTTTATTTGTTTACAAAATTCAGAGCTCTAAGGTCTATGTTCACCAATAGATAATCGGACAATTAGGCTGCTTCGTCGGTTTGCTTTGACGTTTAATGTATGAAAACTTCTGTCAAAACCGTCAAAACAACTGTTTAAAATTTAATCATCTGTTGGTGAACGTTTTAGAGTAAGTTCCTTAACAATTTAAAGAAACTTAAACTATAACCAAACAAGGATTGACTTTTATTCGTTTTTCACAAAATACACATACCTAAGACTTAAAATGTTCAGTATAATATATGTATATATCGGTTTAGATTTCGTGGCAACCGAATTGACTGTAGAACGCTTTTTCATCTCAGTTAATAGGATGAAAATCGAAAAAGACCATGAAATTTTATAGCACCTAGTTTTAACAACAAATGAACAATAGCATAGAAAAAAATTCCCATCAAAATCTAGTAGGTAAACCACAGAACCTGTCAAGTGCGTCAACTCATGCCAGCAGCATTCTGTTCACATAAAAATAGCTAGTAGGTTCCTAAGCTCGTTCCACCCTGCCTACTTGTTGTTTTCTTTTTCGCACTTCAACTACTCCGTGCGTACCGCGGCATAGAGTGTCGGCGGGTGTAAATTGAAACACTTGCAAATTTACCCCATACATTATTCATGTGCCGAACACCCTCACAGCGAGAGGCCTGACAGTTACATTTGACGGAGAAACAAACCTAGATTGCCCACCGAATTTCACCGCGACCTTGAAATCGATTCCAGACGATAAATAATTTAAATTCCATCGGAATAAGAACGGGTGTTCCATCGCTGGTCTATTTCCACGCTACGGTAAGTAAAATGGGGTCAGACATTTTACACGTAACAAATGGGTGCTCGTCTTAAGTTGGGCTAAGCAATAAGGAGTCGCTTTAGAAACCAACAACCTGTATTATTCTGACCCTAATAAATTAACTGAGTCGAAACGGGTAGGTATGTCAGACAAATGAGTTTGAAGACATAGGTGGAAGGTTATTACAGTTAGTAGAAACCTTAAAGTAAATGGAAATCGAAACACTCCGAAGTTACATGATCCCTCGCTAACATTGCGAACGTTAGTATAAAATTTATTTCCCTTCCATTTCTAAAAGTTTGTTGACTTTGGTAAAACGTCCATAGGTATTTGTTTTCCTTTCCCAAAAGGTAAAAAGTTAGATTTGATTGATTCGCAAAATGTAAATCCCTCTGACCCCAAAACCTAAACAATTCCACCGCAGCGTTAATTTAAAAAAACACATTTTCCTTAGAGATTTGAACGTAATTTCTTTCTCACCAAAGCATTTCCTGAAATAAATAACAAGTGTAAAATTCACAACAACAAAAGCTTTACAACAAAAGGCTCGAGGCTCGCAACATCCGGACGACCCTTCCAAACTTAGCAGCCTGATTACGGATATCCGAGCAACGAAAGTAAATGTACAATTATACGCGGCCAAGTGTTTTCAAACAACTGCTGCAGCTCTTGTGCTGATGAATAGAACAAAAAATAAACTAAAACATAATTTAGCACCAAATAACTTAATTACTGAATTCTATATTTTCAATCGAGTGCTTTCTTTTAAGCAGAGCGTTAATATGAAAATCGACATATTTAAAAAGCAAAGGATCGTTGGGCTTGTAATATTTAACGTAAAGATGAAACCGCGGATCTCCTTGTGCTGTTTGATCCCCGTGACCTACACTAGAAGCAGCTCTGTTGGTCGGAGTGGGGGGTGGACACATCTGTTCTGGAGTTACACTAATCTCCGATGGCGGTGGAGTAAACGGCCCCCTACCTTGTTCTTTTGGAATTCTAATCTTTTTCCACAAAAATGGTTTTGTATGTGGAGAACGAAAATAAGTATCCGAATGTCGAGCTCTCTCTCTCTCATACACATTTGATTCGGGACAAGTCAGATCATACATCTCCGGCAAAGACAAGTACCAATAATCAGCACCGTCACCAATTACAGGGAAGAGTCTCTTATTGGAGAACGCAGGACGATTTTTTTTGACAAACTCATTGTACTTGCGCTTCAGCCTTTTCATATATTCTGTGTAGTGAATTGATTTAAGCAGCTTTTCAAACTCGGATAGTTCATTTGAAATGGGTTTAGAGTATACTCCAGCACGGGCGAAAGTTCTCAGGAGGTGGTGGAGTTTGAAGACTACAAATGCCAGCCACTGGCGAGCCTCTTCCTCCAGGATCCTCAGGTCGTCAGCCCTGCTTCGTATGCCGAACTCGGCCGCTTCAGCTGCTCTTCTGTCTCCGCGTTCTTTCACTGTAGCCAACCAGCGACGATAACGGCGGTAACAGAACTTTGTGCGTCTTGAGTAATGACCGCGATATAGTGCCTAGAATTAATAGAACAATTTGGAATACCTTTTATTAACAACCTTATATTTGAGTCCCAAATGATCACAACAATGACCAGTATGATGACCTGTATGCTTAAGTATTATTGCGGTTAGTATAAGCTAACATAACATTGCACTAGCATGCCAACTAAGCTTTAAGACTTAACTACAGTTCAACGACTTGTGATCGATCTCAGGACCATTGGGAAACCCGAAACCCAGATGTTATTAAGTAGCGTTTACGATTGCATTAGTTTGATCATCTTGGTTACTTCTTTCAAAATTACCAGTGTCCACAAAACCAAACCTAAAACATCATAAAAATAGAAACATTTCTTAAATTCATAGCTTGCAAGCACAGGGAGCATTTCTTGTGAGTGCGAAAACAGTCCGAGAACTATTCGTGTTTTCATGAATAGTTCAAATAAATGTTGTACTGTATTTTCTAATTTCGGTACAGACACTACCTTGATTTACCTGCAACTTCCTCGCAGCTATGTAGTAGTGGCGACCATGCTTGCTCCGGACGGCTCTTCGCAAGGCTGCTCTATAACTCTTCCTGGATAGATGGATTCTAAAAGCGCACTGTATGACAGTAGCATTGCGAGAGAGCCAGGCTATGTGTTTCCTGAGCTGGTAGCCTCGTAGCATCCGCTGGAGGAGCAGAACAGCCAGGAAGCGCTTGTGCCGTCGTTCCTCTGCTAATTCAGCTCTCTCCTGGAGCTCGGCGTAGAACTCGTGTGCGGTCTGAAGAAACCGGTAAGCTGTAGCCATTCAGTTTTGTTTTTCATAATTATTTTTCATATTGAATCCAGTGATTGAATCACAAATAATATCACGGAGTAGTTTTATTCTCTTTGAGTGATAACAACAAAGTGAATACAATACTACAATATCAAATCACAATTTCGTGCTGTACGACAATATAGGCCATAGATAATGACGTGTAGTAAAGATGCATCGAGCAAAAAATCTAGGAGACGTGATGTCATACAAAATGATTGACAGTGTATAAGCGTCACCATTATATGACGTTTTGCTAGTGTAGTCATTTTGGGTATTTAAATATTATCGATAGCATCAAAATACTTTTTGTAGTTAAATATTCATAAAATGTGAGATGAGTTTTTACAACCACATTAAATGGACTATGAGTCAATTTGTAAATAATATTTTTTTATGGTAACTCTACTTTCAATTGTCTTATAATTATAACACTTCAGAAAATCATCATTTTAATTTGATTTTAGTTTGAAACTCAATTTTTCGTTACAATTTACTATTAAATCGCCCACGTGTGTAAAGCCGCGTAAATTCAGCTAGTATGAAAAGTGTTATAAAGAGGTATCTTCTCTATTATCGCTATTTTTTATAATTTTTTAATTTAATTGATTGGCTTACCAAATGACATCGACATCGATAAAAATATTGGTAAAAATATACTTATAAACGTTTCAGAGGTTATTTAAAAAAAGGTCTTATGGCGTATCAATAAGACTCCCTGATCGATGCAATAGTAAACATCAGACGTTTTCCATCATATTTTGAATGGTCAAGGAGGTTTTATAAAGGTGCGTAATATAGAGATTGTATATGATCGCTTGATCAACGCGGTTGAGGTATGGCACGAAGTAATGGATTTATCTAGTCTTGGGTAGAAAAAAATAAGTTTGCTCTTATGCAAACTTATTACTCGCTACACGCGTCCAGCCCCCTCGTTTTCCTGTCTCCCCGTCCCACTTAATCAAGATGACACTTTGGGACAAGGCACGTTAATAAGTTCGGGACGTATACTTTTTTATTTTGTCTCAAATGAGAGCGTGTCGCAGTTGCCCATTTCATTCCCCCACCGCAATACAAGGCGTGTTTAGAGTCCTAGCTCCCTGCAAGCAGGTGGGTTCATGTGAGATATCATGAATAATTCAACAATCAAATTGGCAAGGTGTGCGCTCGTTTATTTATTTTCAGCGAAAATGTGTACATTCATTCGTATACCAGCGGAGTTATGAACCCAGAATTAATTCGTAAACCCAAATCCTGAATATTTTTATTAGCAAGATGCTTCTGCATAATTTGAGGACGTTCTTATTTTCTTTTTAAGTCTTAAATTGCTACTAAAATCAAGACTCTCTGGACGGATGGCGTTTTAATAATAAATGCTTCGTTCACATCGAGTTTTCCCCGCACAGAAGAAGGTAATGACACCAATAAATTATTAAGGTTTTTGTGTTTAAACATAGATTGTAATCCGCTGGGCTGACACAAAACGTGATCTAATTTGCAAAGCTCTATACCGAGTAAGTGCCTTTTAAAAGCTTTTATACCGAACCATCGTATTAATTTATTTAGGCACTAGCTAGTTTAACGCTTAAAATAGATGAGCTCATTTTTTAACGATAAGACTGCGTTCAAGTCCTCCACGAAGCTGAAAAAAGATTATTTTCATTGAATTGTGTAGAGAATGTTTACTGTAACTGTATCGCCTAATGGGCCAGTTTTCCAGTTAGTCTTGCTAGTAATTACGGGGGAGAAGCAAACGTGCATTACGCAGTTGATTTGGCCAATCATTGGTTCCCTTTGATTAAATTCCTGTTTGTAATTCTGTTCCTTTGTAATTCTCTTAGGACAGGAAAATATACTGCTAATTTTCTGCCTTCAAACAAAACTGTCATAAAAGCGTTCGAATAAAGTTGAACTTACGTAAAGCTAAAATAACTACGGACAAGTAATTTAAATAAAATAAGAAGTGTGTTCGTTGATCCACAAATTGCAGAAATTAGGTAGGTACACAATTTTTTTTATAAAAGTAAACGCCTGCCTATCGTAGTGATTGTGGCAGCCCCCTCTTTTTTGGGGAAACATGTTCGTTCATCGTCTACTGATGAACGAACATGCTTCCCCAAAAAAGAGGGATAGTGTGTTGCTGATGAGATCAAAAATTAGTAAAGAAAGACTTCCTAGCCGATTTTGGAACACGGCGCGGCGGCCGGTCTCAACTCAACGGAGACAAGCCATTTTCACGGGACATAATAAAATGAACAAGTGAGTGCAAACACAGGCACACTCTCTATTCTCTCATTCTCATAATCCGATGGGACGCTCGATTTAAATTACATGAAACCTAACCTATAAATAATCAAATCAGAATTCAGCAGTCATCCACCATGGTGGTATTTTTACTTTTTGTTCCGGTTATAAATAAGACAAAGTCTTGAACTTCGAATTAGTAAACTATGATGGTTGAAAACAAAGTCGGAAATTATAAAAATATCTGAGTAGAATAAGAGGATGAAGTTATTTATTCTTCATTGGACGGGAATTCCTAACCATTTCAGCGACCATTTAGAAACGCAAACTGTGATCATATTTTAGTAAACACTAGCACAGAGTGTTTTGCTAATTACGGAACTGTAGTGCAGTTTCAAGTAATTTTGGTAATATCTTTAGACAATGTCTAGAGCTTCCAACTATCTTTGGAGTTGCTTCGAATTAGCCGAAATAGGTACGTGCTTGTTAAACCTAAGTGCGGTCGCTGGGGGAGATTACATTAGATAGATCATGTTGATATGTATATACTTAGATACTATATTGGCCTCAAGCCGAGATGACTTATAGTAAAGTACCTAACTATCGATGACAATTGATGATGACGCAGCGCAGCTTACATCTGTGAGCGTCATCAATGAAATCAAATCCAAAACTCTTTATTCCATAAATACAATAAATGTACACGTAGAAAAGGTCAAATTATAAAACTAAACACTGACACGTAAATAAAGTGATAGGTATATTTGATTTCTGTCGCTTCGGTATGAAGACTCTTTAGTCTACATAAAGAAGCGACGAAGAAACCTTTAGCCTGTTAGTTGTTATTTTTCTAGATATATTTCTCTAGATAATCTGATATTTTGTAGTAAGCCTTTTTCAAAGGATATGTTTGACAATTTGTTTGAATTTATTTATTGATAATTTTTGCAACTCACTTGGAGCTTTGTTGTAGAAGCGTATACATTGCCCTTTAAAAGGTACATTTAACTTGTGTTACCTAGTTGTGGGCACAACGAGTTTATTCTTATTTCTAGTATTTATATTAAGTATCTAGCTATTTTTAGGGAAAAGATTGATATTTCTATGAGTGTACAACAAGTTTTCATTAATATAATGACATGGTACTGTCATTATGTTTATTTCTTTGAATTTTATCTATTTTATTATTTATTTATTATAATACTATGGAAGTAGCTGAAAAAGAAAGCGTCAATCAATCTAAATCTTCATTATCAATGAAAAAATTCTGACTCAGAATCGAAATATTAAGTTATTGTGGAGGTTAACAAGCCTACAATAACTCAATTTCTCACTTATCGGGGTTAAACAGCCCCGATTGTTTTGACATCAGTATATTCGTACATTATATTATGTGCGTACAGTACAAATACGTATATTCGCACATATATGTGTCCGTCAAAAACAAAAGAGACATGGGTAAAACCTACGAAGATTGCTAACTATTAGAAACATAATTTTTATACTCTTCACACATTCCGAAATAGTTAGATAGAATTAAAAACATATACACTGTAGCTCTAGTCAGATGTCTAAAAAAAATTACGAAAGCTTTATATATTGGTCTTACATTTATTGATATAAGGTTTAATATCGAAAGAGCAATCGATAGTGTACGCTTGTGCCAGTAACACACATCGGGATAGCCGAGAGCTGAATAGCGAACTTTGAGATTCTTTGAGTTCCTGTGACCCGGAAACTTCCCGAACGTGAGCAATATTGCAAAATGTCTACTTATATGTAAAAAGACTAACTTTCTCCTACAAACTTTAATAGTAGTTCACCCAGAACGGATGTTTTACATTTTACGCCGATTAAAATAGAACTTGGTTAGCTATTTATAGAACTTTGTTAAAAGTACAATAAAATTGTAAACTTGGAATAAATGCAATCTGTAGTTAGTTGGAAAAGTTTTAGTGAAAAGTCGTGTTTTTGTTCATTCGCTTTTAGTTTTGTGCAGCAAATGTTTGACGTAGTTTCTTCGTGTAGTTAATTATGATTCTAGGCTAAATCTAGGTTTTACAATTTTTACTTCGTAGGGAAAAACATTCCATTTTATTTTAACTTTTGATAGTATTAACACTATAATATGTCCAATTTACGAATCATTTTTGGCACAAATGTTTGTACGATATGCAAATATTTGTTATGGGTGTTCTAGGAATATTCAATGCATATAAAAAAAAACTAGTATGTAAGGTATTATATTAATAATTAATAATAATTGAATTTATTATGTTTACATTTTTTGTAGGTACATATTTTCATCGATTTCTCCGATTTCCGTAAATTATGGCCCGATTGATTTTTTTTTTACTATTGTAAAATTATTGAACTTTATTAACGAGAGATTACTGTTTATCCCGCAAAACTTTAAAATAATTTTAAATTAAGGGATTCGAAGTCAGTTTAAAGTTTTTTCAAAACATTCACATTGTATAAGCCTTTATTCACAAAGAAAATTATAATATAATTAGTATTTACAATTGAAACAATTGAGCTAACTGCAGACTGTTGCAAACAATCTACAGGTAGCTCAACTGATCCATATCAATACCAGTCGGAAGCGTCCCCAAGACGCTGGCTGCATTGCCCCGCTGTATGGCAATGCTGATGCGCTGTGCCAGATACTGACCAGCTCTCGGGTCACGCGTCGCTTCGACCAGATGCTCAGATAATTTTTTGAAAACCCGAAGAGCCTCAGTACCCCACGGACTCCAAGAGGAGCAAATGTGTAGGCTCTGTCGAGACCTGCATATTTGCGCCACATTGTTATTGTGACATCTCAAATAAATTAGTTTTTAGTACCTCATAGATAACAAGCGTGTGCCCTCAAGCTTCTTATTCAAAGAAAAATAATAGTTATAAGCAGACGGCGCGGCGTAGGTAATATTCTAAAATGAAAAAAGTTTCGACAGTTAAAAGTGTGCCAAAGTTCATAATATACGTGAGCAATTTAAAAAAATAAGGATGTTAAATAATGGTTTCAGCAAAGAAAACTTTGGTCGCATGAAAAAGGCATAAAATTAATAAAAATGTCCAAAAACTTTTTTGTCAGATGATTAATCTAAAATTTCAGAAATGATAAAATTCCAGGTTTTGAAGTTGACTACCGTTTCGAACTTCTGACGCTATAACTGGGTTAGAGAAAAATGAAAACTTTTGCAATATGCAGAACTTGCTTTGCACGAGACCTGAGTAATAACACTTCCCAGATAATATATTTGCAAATTTCCTTTTGAAACTCCTCCATTTGCCTACACCTTGCTACAAATTTGAGCTTCAAAGTTGGATAAGATTAGAAAATTATGGATATTATTTTATACAGTACGAATAATGGCGGGCACTTGGCTGGAAGTTTTATAGGGTGCTTCTTGGTTGGTTTCATAATTATAAGGTATTTTTCAAGGGATATAAACATTATCTTCTCTCAAAAGTCTACAAAGCTTCAGAGGTTTTAGTTCGTTATATTCCCACATAGAACCTACGCTAACCTAATTGTGTTACACGTACGGGTTCCCTATCAATAGAGCTTTCAGTATACGTAAGTAAAAATATATGTGTAGGTATTGTGGACAATACCTGGTATAGGTATTGTGTGTCCCTACACATATTTTTATATATATTATAAATTCTTGACACTAGCAGACCCAGATCTAAACAACGGAAAAGAAAACCTAAACATATTGATCGCCCGATCCAGCTATAGCGTTTTTAATTTATTTCCCACAGTGCAACACAGAACACCGCTTCCAAATAAACGAAAGCTTATTTCACTCACGCCTGACTTTGAAGCATCCTCCGATTGGAAAATATTTCCAATATTTTTCCACAGTTGAAGAATTTTCGATTCTATTCGAAAGTATGTGCGAAGCGTGCGCGTTTGTACTTGCCGGAAATGAATTTTATTTAGCTTTAGTGAGCGTTCATATTCCATCACTTTTCGAGTGTTGGTAACGAGTCGGGTTTCTAATATGTTCGTTCTTGAAAGAACGTATTTTTGTTTTTGAGTGGTCCCTAAATATTTGAGTTTTTTGTAAATGAAAGCTAAATAAGATGGAAAAGTGTATGGAACCTGTAATTAGTTACTTTTCTTGATTTTCACAATTTTCTATAAAAATTTCTTTAGAAAATATCTTGTACGAGACAGAATGCCATTATTACTTTCGCTAATAAAAAAATATTAAGAAACTTGTGCCAGAGTGGAAATCATAATAGATGTAGTGGTTTTCTCGCGATCTTCGATCTTATGAAAATTAATTGTCCGCCAATCTTCTGTACTCCTCACAGGCGGTAAGAAGGGTTGATGAAGAAATTAAAACATTTTATTGATCTGAGTAATGAAGGTGTAGCAAAAATAGCATTTTATTCAATTTTAGGCGTTGGTTTTTTCATGTTATACCTATTTTATGGGTCAGGTTATTTGAAATGCATTCAAAAATTATTTATCTAAGTTTAAATCGTTTATATCTCTAAACTAACGTTTCGCTCTCAAGTTGACATCTAAAGCGCGCTACTTCATCTCCCTCAGATGGCCAGCCTTTTTGATTCAAATTTAATGAGGCAGGGAGGCTCCTTTGCACTGACCATTACGGAGACAAAAGCTGTCTGAACGCTGTCCCCACTAGTGGCCATTCAACGTCCTTTTATACCGACTCTGTGAACAAAATGTACATTGAATTTGCGTAAATAACACAAATTACGTAAGGGACTTTTAGTGAGAATTGGGTAATTTATAAGTGTCTGTGTGTTTTGTAGAGAAGAATTCTAATAATTCTAATAATGACTTTAGTGTTAATAACCATGATGGATTTAAAAGTTTTAAGAATTCTAATGTCTGGCTTCAGTCGTATATTATTAAGAGCTTTAAGTGCGCGCTTAGGTATAAATGGAGTTGTAGTTAAGTAGTATTACCATCATATCATATCAGCCGATCGACGTCCACTATTGGACATAGGCCTCCCCTAAAGATCTCCACAAGATAAATGTAATTACATTATATAATAAATATTCTATGTTATTTAATCTGGGTGCCATGTTCCCAGACTCTCATAAGACTGGAGTTCTCAGGGGACCCATGACTCATACTTATACTGCAAAATCACACATTCCATTAAAATGTTAGTATATACTAGAGTTAATTAAATTTTAATTTTGTTATTATTTAATTTTTCTAAAACAACTTTTTCCTTTTGTTTCTGTTCAAGATCAAATAAACAATCTGTAATGTCTGTTTTAGAAGAACGACACCTTTTAACATAAGTATTTTATTTTATGAAGGTCTCCAATACAGTAATAATTATTTGTATTGTAAACTGTTACAAATATAAATTATTTATATTTATTTATTCTGTGGTTATCTAAGTACCTACCAGAGAAAGCGCAAAAGCTTCCTTCTGCGTATTATTAACTCCCTTACTGCAATCATTACTCCCTGCCATATGTGGTGATTATGGCGAAAACACGCATCCCCCAAGGAAAGGAAAGGGGATCTTTGGGGGAGACATGTTCAGCAGTGGAACTTTGTATGTTGACGAGAACTTGAAGCCGAGGTACAGGATACTAAATCCAACTTAGCATTTACTAACCCGGACCTCGAACACTAAGTAGTCAGTAGATATTCATATCATTACAAATTACAGGTCAGATAATATACATACATATGTAGGTACCTTTAACATAGGGATTACAATAAAAACATTTATATGCCTTTGCATAAGTAGGTTCAAGTAAATTATATAATCTAATAGAATCACATTTTATAAAATTGATTTTATAATAAAGATAAAAAAAATAAAAATTAGTATGTATAAAATATTTCAAATCGATAGCTTATTGTAAAATAACATTTACGTAATATCCATGAATTCACGAAAGTCACAAAAGGATTTTTCTATAAGCCATTGTTTTAAGCGCTTCCACAATTATAGATGGCAGGTGGTTGTACACTGTGAGTTCCAGACCCTAGTAATAGATAATTTATCCACGGGGACAAGAAACTGACCACAAACGTTCCCAGACATACCAAACATCATTCAAGTTCAAAAGGCGTCTTCGAAGCCGTCGCGCCGCCGCCGCCGCCGGCTCGCCGTGCGCAAATCAAACGCGTCGCTTTCATAACTGGGTATTTAAGACATCTGGAGCGATCCTAACAAGGTGCTCAACATTCACAGGTGAATGTAAAGAGCCTTTCAGCATTTAACTTGTTCGTTAAAAAACGTTCCGTTTGCGGCAGAAAAGCAGCCATATTATGCGATCAAAAGCGACTCAGTAATAAGGTTGTTACTAAATACTAAGTCGAGAAATGGAGCGGGTAATTGGAAGCTCTAATGCGAAATGGTAAGGTATTACTGACCGCTAATTGGTATTTCTTTCAATAAACTGAATGGTTGCATTCATTAAAAAACGAATAGGTGCATTCAAGGTTTTGTTCAGTTTATTTTGCAAATGCAATTAATTTTTATTCTGCACAGATATTTATGGATACTGAATAATCTTATTCTTATTACTAGTAAAAACTCGATTTACTTTAAACTTGTGCGCGACTTAACAGTACTCTGCCCCTATGGTAAATACCAAATCGTTACTACCGTCGTAAGTATAATAACGTCCTTCCAACAAAAATAACAAATTTTCAGATCATTATAGTCATTTCTTCCACGCTGGGAAATAATTTTACAGACACGCAGAATCACCATTTTTTTTTTTGTATAGACTCGAATAAATAGACGAGGCTCCCAGAATTGTCCTTACGCGATTCTACGTGTAAAATGAGTTGGCTACACCGTACACATTAAAACGATAGTTACTACGGAATTTTCTTCGTCGCCTACGCCGTAGCACGCCGTAGCACGCCGTAGCACGCCGCGCCGTAGCACCTGCTACGAAACCGACTCGTAGACACTTTCTGCATGATGTTTCATTACGGCCAAATTTTCATCATTTTTATCGATTTTTGATTAAAAATCAACATTTTACCAGTTGCTCCAAAAGTACATAGAATCGAAGTTAGTTCTATCATAGGTTTTTAGATTGGTCTATCATCTGCCGCAAATTACTTTTCCTTGCACAATGCATAAAAAATTAAAACAGTAAAAAAAAATAAGGCTCGCGCTCAAAGTAAGTCGAACCACCAATGGTTATAATTTAACTTTTAACCTCTTGCCGTACAGACACCAAATAAGTCAAGAAATCTCTTCGAGCAGATTCTATAACATAAAGTAAACTAGTGTACCAGCACTGCCCTTCACATTTTCCATAGCTAGCCATCTCTATACATATTCATAGTGAACCGCGCGCGCCTCGAGACGGGTCGTCTGTAAAACAACGCTGCAGAATACACTTTTAATTACGACCCGACGGACTGCGCTTACAATAGGGTGGAGTAGGGATAGTCGCCGCAGGAACTACAAAAATCTTAACTTTTGTAAATTGCAATCAATTAGGTAGGTATTAAAAGAAGAGATTGGCGCAGGACCGTGTGGAGTGGCACAAAAGTTTGGAGGCCTATACCCAGCAGTGGGTGAAGTCGGGTTGCGGATGATGATGATGATGATGATGATGATGTGTTAAAAGGCAGCCTCTTTGTGTGAATTTTTAACAACATCACTGGGATCATAGAAACGCCTGCTAATCGTGATTATGACAAACCTCCCCTTGTTCGGGGAGGCATGTTCTGCAGTGGACGTGTGAGCTGATGCTGGTTGTTGCAAAAACAAAAATAAACTAATTTGATAGCTCTAAAAATGTCGCCTTTACGAGCGAAATAAAAAGAACCGTACATTTAGTGTTGTCAAAGTGTTTTTGGTTAGTTAGTGTTTTAGTTGCTAAAACCGAACCGACGCCATTAATAGATCGTTTGGACTAAGAGCACTTTGTGGTATACCATGATTTGTATCATGATATTTTGTAAATTAACTTATCAATAATTTTTATGATCGCGATTTTCCGAAATTAGGTTTTCCGAAGCTGGGTTAAGTATCCACCCTGCGGCGTCTATTCCCACTTTATCCTACCCCTTTTGATAACCACTAACTGCAACACTGTTATCAATCTTATTCTAAAACAAATAAGGTTTATTCTTAAGTGGCCAGTTTTATAGTATCTACTTTTCTGGTTTGTACATCAGAATTTTTTACTGACGTACTGCGCTAAGAACCTCTTTTAGAAGGCTAACAATTTCAATGTTAAGTAACATTGAAACACTACTCCTATTCTAAAACAAATAAGGTTGATTTCTATTTTGCAGCTCAGCTACTTACTTTTATCGTTTATAGTTTGCTTAAAATCGCAGCTTAGCTAAGCTTGTAATCTCTTCAAAATATTACCTGGAACAAAAAGAAATAAAGATTGTTACAAGTATTATATATACACACAAACTCACACACACTCACGCACGCTCACCGAATTTTACTCGCATACACACACTCATAAATAAATATAAATATTCAATTTGTTATTACCTACCTTTGAATATTTTAAACATAGATTGTTATCATTAAAGATATACATCTATATACGTTAGTCATAGTGAAATAGTTTATCTATACTAATATTATAAAGAGGAAAGATTTGATTGTTTGTATTGAATAGGCTCCGAAACTACTGGACCGATTTGAAAAATTCTTTTACCATTAGAAGCCCAAATTTTTCCTGATGAACATAGGCTACTTTTTACCTCGGGAAAATGCTTCATTCCTACGGGAAAACGGGTAATAGGACAACGGGCAGTAAGAATAGAGCTAGTTGTTAAATAAAAATGCTGTAATGTAGATGGTGTCTGCGACACAGTTGACACCCGCAGTAGTTTACTTAAAACTACTGCGGGCATCATCGAATTCCAATAGTTATTACAACCATGAAATTCGTCACTAAATAAATTACTTTGAATTATATTGAAAAAATAAAAATTAAATTTTGAAAATTGTTCTATTTCAAAACTGACGAAAGAGATCTGGTCAAAACGAACAACTAACTTACGGTGTAAATAAGTGGATCAGGGGATTTCTGAACAAAAAGTCCAGAAATCCCCTTCGCAGGGGATTATGGCAGGGGATTATTGGAATAAGCCTTATTAATTTCATATAATGAGAGTAAATTTTGTTATCTCCGGAGCTACCCGTTCGATTCTGAAAATTAATTCTGCTAGCTACATTATCCCTTAGTTATTTCAAGGTACTACGTAAGTAAATCTTCGGGCAGAGACATGTATCTCAAGCAAAAATGTTATCCAAAACATTAACTTTTTAAAACAACTTTTCGTTGAATATGGCAATGTAGGAAGCTATCTAAAATGTTGCTTCAGCGCAGTTTAATTCTGTTAAGCCACACAGAGGTTCCCAGTTTGAAGCGCGCGCTAATTTAATTATGTACCTACACAATTACTTACTACATACATACATAGAGCTTTACATAAACTATGAAGTGTTGTGCTATCTCTCCTACTTTATGGTTCTTATCTACACTTATAATTTTACTGTAGAGGTTGAGAAAGTTCTAAGAGTATGGGAATAAGAGTCAAAATGATTAGACAATATGCTTTAGGTAACGATTAAGATTGAGAAAGTCAAGATCAGGAGGGTCAGTGGGAATCTCTTAGTTGTCCGCTGCGACTTCGCATTTGCTGAGCGGCGTCTAGAAATCGTGCTTACAAAAATGATTCTTTATTTACAAAGTAAATTACAATCAAATAATAGAAGAAAATTTTAAATAGTATTTGCAATTTGAAACAATTGGGCTAGCCTTCTGCAGCATAGACCTAGGATTTTTTCACTTGGTCTGCAGTTAGCTCCATTATTTCAATTGTAAATACTAGTTAGACTGTTCGCTGTGTGGTGCCGGCTTAGAATTTGCACCACCCCAACTCTTCCCGCGGGTGTCGTAAGAGGCGACTAAGGGGACGGGCAGCAGCGCCCCCTGCAAAACAAGTCTTTTCTTCGGTGCTAATTCTAGCACCGAACTGCGATCCCCAGCCCACATGCCCAGCATGGGTATACGTGTATTACCCCCCATGTGATAAAAACTAATAAGGCGCTTATCAGGTGGAGGCCTGCGTCCAGTAGTGGACCAATACAGGCTGTTGAGGTTGAGGTTGATTGTTAAACGGTTGGACAATATTATTATCATCATCATCCCCATCATCTCAGCTGATATACTTCCATTGTTAGGCATAGGCCTTCTCTAACGACCGCCCAATGACCGCCCACACTCAGCGATATGTAACCGGGATGGCACAAAACTCCCAGCGGTTTCGCGCCGTCCCGGTTACAGTTAATTTTATTCCAAATTCAAATGTAACAAACCAAACTTTATAACAATATACAGGTAGACAGGTATACAGAACTAACTAATTAGCATAAAACAAACACAAATCAAGCTGAATTTGAAATGTGTTTCAAATTCAGCTTGCTCCAAGTGATCCAATTAGCTACGTTATGGAAAGGTCAATGGGTAAGTGGGACATAAATAACAAAGGGCCAATTGTTATTGGGATTTGATGTTTTGAATAAAGCATTGCTATTTGAATCAATATTTCCTTCCTATTCGGAATACCTTTGTTTCCGTGTTCTGAGATTTCTCCAGTTCCGTACATTCAGATGAACTAAAATAGGAGTGGGATACGCTTCAAATTTGTCAGTGGGGCGGCGAAGATTTGGGTTACGGGTTCGATTCCCTATTCCATTCGGACAAATATTTGTACGATCTGAAGTTCCGGGTGTTCTGGGTGTTTCCTATGTATAAGAAAAATATCTACCTATTTATATCAGTTATCTAGTATGTATAAAACAAGGTCTGCTTTGCTTGGGGCTAAATATTGCTGTGTGAATTGTTCAGCGTTATTTAATTTAAAATAAGTTACTAAGCCGTTTTTCTCCTATATTTCTAAGTCTCAACTTTTTGAAACATCTATTATTTATTATGAATATTAACTACGCACCTAGTTTGTCTAAAATACAAACGTCCTTTATTTCGTTATAAAAATAACTACAAGACCAAACTCGATGGGGTTGCGTTTTATTACTGAGTTCCCACCTTCCGGCTCTATCATCAGATCAGCTCAATGTCATAAACAAATTGCATTGACATCCGATTTACATACATTTGCATGCCAAGTTTCAGTTGAATCAGAAACCGGAAAGTGGGCCAAACTTAACTTTGCAAGAGCCGCGTGCAAATTCAAGCAGGAAGAAAATCACTCATAAAAATTGTTACTGTGGATAAAATGATAATAAATGCTTGCACTAGTTTCAATGCACTATAATATTTATGTTTTACTATCCAATTTAAGATTCCCGGTGCTTTTCAATAGAAATTCGACAATAGCCCAAAAAGGTAAAAACATAGTGAACGGCTCTATTTTTTATCATCGATCATTTTAGTCAGTTATATTACCAATGTAAGCTAAGTATCTCTGTATAACCAGCCAAAACCATAGAGAACCGGGCCAAAACAGTAAAAAATTACCTTGGTACATGCCAAGCAAACCTGTTGACTGCTAAAAGAGTTGGAGACTTGAGCAATGTTGTAATACATTAGAGGTAAGCCTGAACTAACGAGTTCATTTATATCTCCTTGTCAGCCATGCGATCCTGGTACCTACATTTTCGGCAAACGTGAGGAACATGACAGGCGTTTATGTAAGACTAGTGGTGTAGATATTATTGACACATATTTAGTATTTACAGGTATTGAACTTGAACTTGAACTTGAACTTATTCAAAGAGGGATCTCTTTTTACCCAACTAACAACGGAGGAGTATTATCTCACTTATTCTACGATCGAACTAGTGAATCGAATGGGAAAAAATACTTCTCACTAGTTCTATAATCGAACTAATGAATCGAACTAGTGAGAACAAACGTTATTGATTATCTCATGTTGGGAGGGTCTTAGTTTTCTAATAATAATATAATAATAATAATAATTCATTTATTTCAGACCATAGACAAGTTACAGATCTAATTTAACTTATTCTACGGTCCATAGTAATATATACCTTAAAACTAACATACATAAAATATAAAAACTTAATGACTACTAACTTGATGTGTTATTACACATCGTTTGTGATTACGGCGTCGACGTGTAGATGACACAATCAGGGTGTCAGCTGACGACGGTGCACGGCGGTGTCCCCTTGCAGGCGGCCAGTGAACCTTCGAAACTTGACACCCTTCGGCCAAAACTCTGCGCATAAGTAGGTCGACAGATGTTGAGTTGGAACTCTCACCATAAATGAATTGAAGCTCACATTATGGCGAGAGCCCAGCTTCTCGACGCGCAGCGAGAGTCCAGTCTTCATTTTAAGGTACTCCTCCACAGCCTTGGTCTCCACACTGTAGTGGACGCGTGAGACGTAGAGCTGGGTAGTTGGTACTTCCGCTCGGAAACCAGAGTTCAAGTCTTTCGGCCCAGTACCGCACTGGTTCCGGCTAGTGGGCTTACGGCTCTTGCGAACTACCACGGTGAATCCCTCCGCATCACAGGGCCCCTTCCCAGGAGCTGGCGCAGGCGCAGCACTATGTGATGGTTCACAGGGCTGCTTCATTTTCCCCTTCCTTTTAGAGCGCACCGCACGCTGCGGGTGCACAGCGGGCGCGGCGCAGCTCGCGGCGTCGGGTGCGGCGGTGGCTGCGACGACAGTGGCGTAGGCGCGCGGGGGGGAAGGCGCGCGCGCACTTGTAGGTCCCTCACGCGGTGACCCGGGGAGCGGGCGGGGCGACCGCAAAGTCTTGGCGGTGTTGTCAGCCGCGGCCGGCGACACGTTCAATATCGCTGACTCGAATGATGACGCCGACCTACTTTGCGCTCCTCGATGCACGTTGACGTGCGAAGCCTCTGGTGACCTAATTACCGTGGCAGCACGCAATGATGCAACCTCGGAGCGAAGGTCACTGATGGTAGCTTCGGACGCCTCCAACTTCATTTTCACTTCAACCAGACTAGCTTTGAGATTAGTGACATCCTTCAGCAGTCTGGTCACATCGACATGGTCGAACGTCACGGGGGGCAGCTTGTGCAGCTCTTTCGCGACGAAATCAGGCATATCATCCGGGTCCGTACACTTGAATAGCGTGATGACGTCCTGTATACTTTTTTCTCTGCCGTCCCTGCGTCGAGAGGGCATCTGGTCCAATTTTCCGAGGGTCTGAAAGATCAGCGCCTTGCCCCTGCAAATGTCCTCTTCTTTGAAGTTGGATTTGCAGATCTGCAGGATGCTGACCTCGTCCATGGTGTCGATGGCATTCTGGATGAACGCCAGAAACTCGTTGGCGATAAGGGATTTCGCACTCATCGCGTTCGCGGGCAGCGGCGTAAGCCGCGCGTGTCACGAATTAAAATATTCGAGACGGTGCAAGAGCGAGGCACGACCGTTTCCGAGCGCGCATCGCACTGCACTGTAAAACTATCTAAAACATCCCTGTGATTACATGGTATGTTAGCGTTGTCTCCTTAATCGATCGAACCTAAAAATAATTTGATTATCAAAAGACATTGTTCTGTGTAATCTTCGATGTAGTAAAATTAAAGACGTGTGAACTGTATTAACAAGGGGCTGTATTCGTAGACAAAGTAATGCGAGTACATCAGTCGGCGGCCGTAAGAGAATGTGGCGTCGTCGGCGCGGGTGGACCGTTGTTGTTCGGCGCCGGTCGGCTCGTGTCCGCGGCAGGGCCGGCGTGGTGGGGATTCGAAGCAGTTGTCTCCGACAACATCGAAAAGATGAATCCCCTAATTTTACACAGTTTTTAAGTATTGCGAACAAATAGGTACTAATCCCTCATTTCATAATCGGTCCATTATTGACGAAGAAATTGACAAATATACATAAAACAAGATCCGTCAAGTGCGAGTGTAACTCGCGCGCCGAGGGTTTTGAACGTTTGTCAATAAATATGTACCAAAAGTACCGGTTAGAGACTTCGCAATTTAACGAATACCTAAGAATAGTAGGTACCAACCTACATTTCAGATAGATCTCTCTGCATGCTTCGGATAAAAATTTTTCGACTTTTTACGAAATATTTCAAAAAGTATGAAAGCTACAGAAATTTTAAAAACTGTTTTGAAATGTCCAAACCGATACCTTTCATTTGATATCCCAATCGGCGGGGTAGCCCCCCTTTTGAAAATTATTATTTTTTGACCATTTTTCAAAAAGTGTTCTTTTTACAGACTTCTCTATATTTTTCCTGTAAAATATAGATCCATATCTACAAACGCTCCATACATTTTAAACGGATCGCTCTGCAAACTTCGGAGATAGGGGGGGGGGAATGGGTATTTTTTCGACTTTTTTCAAAATATTTCAAAAAGTATGAAACCTACAGAAATTCAAAAAACTGTTTTGAAACCTACAAACCGATACCTTTCATTTGATACCCCACTCGGTGAGGTAGCCCCCCCTTTGTAAAATTATTCCCCCCCTTTTTGACCATTTTTCAAAAAGTGTTCTTTTTTCAAACTTCTCTATATTTTTCCTGTAAAATATAGATCCATGTCTATAAACGCTCCATACATTTTACATGGATCACTCTGCAATCTTCGGAGATAGGGGGGGGGGGGGGGGGGGGGGGAATGGGTATTTTTTCGACTTTTTTCGAAATATTTTAAAAAGTATGAAACCTACAAAAATTTCAAAAACTGTTCTGAAACGTACAAAATGATACCTTTCATTTGATACCCCATATGATTCTGTAGGTATCTTTTAAAATTTCGGCATCACAATTTGTATGGAAAATATTCATTTTCATTTTTAATTTTTTTCATTTATTTTTCTCCAAATCTGTACAAGCGCACGAAATGTATTATTATTTGAAATTTCAACTTGATAGCTGCAGTAGTTTTTGAGTTATTAAGGAGGGAAAAAAGGACAGACAAAGCGAGACCATAAGGGTTTTGAAACCGATCTTCGATCTTCAAAACCCTAAAAAGAAAAAACATACATACAGACAAACATTGACCTCCTTTTTTCAAAGTCGGATAATAAAATGCGAAATACGACTATTGTTCTTACAACAGTAACACGGCAAAGAAACTCTATATTTTTAATTCAACAGGCTGCAATGGGCATTAGGGAAGTCCCTGAATACGAGCATGATTTTAAATAACTCCACATCCTGCAACATTGCAACCGCATGGGCCGTGCGGTCCCCGATCTCGTTTCAGATACTCCCATCAATCTTCAACATTGTATCGGCTTTCTACTTTAAAACTACTCGCTTCGCTTACGACAAATTTGTAGTTTACGAGGACAAGATCCAGTGTTTATCTTTTAGAAGTGTGCTAGGCGCTTGTTTGCTAGTCACAAAATATAAATTCATAGATAGACTTCCTTCTGCCGGCGATTTCTAGGATACAAACTGCTTCCCTGTCAAATTTTATTAAGGTCCATTCAGCCGTTTAGGCGTGAGAGGTAACAATAGATACAGTTACTTTCGAATTTATAATATTAGTATGGATATGGAGAGATTTATTGTTTATTTGCATCTTCAGACATACCTGCATACAAAATACAACCATTTGTCTGATAAAAAAGAAACAATAAGTTACATAAATCAAAGTAACAGGTCCGAGTGTGCTGCAGTACATAAGTCAAATTTCGGGCCTCTCTTCTCTAGTAACACCTCAATTATATTTTTGGGATCGACAGTAATAAATTATTTAAAAATAAACTAGGTCCCAAAATTCAGGCCTTCTAGTATTCTTTCATAAGTAAGTAAGTTTAGTTTTGGCATTTTAATTTCAGGCAGATAATTTCAAGATTTTAAATAAAATTAAATGCGTGTTAAAAGTCTGAAATTAAAATATCGAAAAGACGAACCATTTTTGTCTACGTCACTGAAAGTTGCAACGATCCCCGAATAGAGAAAAATAGAGGCGGTTTTTGTCAACCAGTAGAAAATAAATTTAAAAAAGTCTAGTGAACAAGGTTCTCGATCCCCGACCACTCAATCACAATACTTCTTTGTTTCCAAAAAAGTTTCATTCGAATATCAATCAATACCATTAGCCGATACGGAAAGTTCCAGCTTTACATTTATTATTGAGTTGATCCGCATTTGTAGGTAGAGTTTGCGTTATAAACAATGTTTTTACCAGTTGAACGGAAAAGAGTAATGCGGAAAATTTACACAGGTATAATTATGTAGCACATTTGTAAGTTCATAAAAATATTGATAAATATAATTTGAGGTTACGGCTAGCATATTTGACTTTAAAAGCCGCACTCATTCTGCTAGTCGTCGTGCTGTTCGGACGTTCACTCTTGTGTGTTTGTTGTATCTTTGCATAAATTCTTTAGTGTAGTTGAATCATTGAATTTTTCATATTTTCCTTTTTGAAGTGAAAACTTCTTTAGCGGCGTTGAGCACTTTTTCTGTAATGGGTATAAAATCTTAAACTCGCGTCAGGACACGTGACCTGATCGAAAAAGCGTAAGACGGATGGAGAGTAGACAGCTATCCCCTCTTGACAGCTGATGGCTCGACCGTCTGTGTAGATTGCCAATGATTTTGAGTGGAGATTTCAACATAAACTTCGCAGACGATAAAAATCAACTATTAATTGAATTTTTAAATAATGAATTTGGTTTAACTATGTCGAATGATCGGGTCCATCTGACAAAACCTACTTAGCAAAATGACTAGCTAGCAATACATCAACACTTCATCTTCTCTTCATAGCATTTGAACTACATCGCTAAATTGACTTGGTAGCAAAAAGACTACTTTTTCAAAACAGGTACAGTCATTTACAAAAAGTTGAAATCCTAATCATGTCGTGTTTACTAAATACTGAAATTTTAAGACTTGTTAGAATGAGCAGTGGTTATGGTTTAAATATCATATATATTATAATGTTGCATCCTGATTCGGTTTCTGAAAAGTACTAGGGTTACAGAAGTTTCAAAAAGGTAATTATTAGCTTTCCTTTATGTTCACTAAACTAAATATAATTTCAAGTAAGTATATAGACATTAACTATTACCTCTTAGAAAAACATGTTGCTAACTAGTACTTTTTGAACAAAAAATACGAAATCGGCTACAACGGTGTTAATACTTCATGGTTTCAAACTTCGTAGTTTGAAAACAAGACTGGTCAATTATAAATTAAGAAGGAAGCTGTCATGTTGAAGTAGGCTTGAAAGATAACATCGAATATTGTTTCATTGTTATTGATTCATTTGGTTGTAATAGAAGCGTAAGCAGTGAAAGCCAAGAAAATGCCGGATAACCTTAAATTTATTACAAATCAAAAAGGAAAACAAGCACTTCTTCATAACAGCCATAGATATAATTTTGCTAAAAACAATAAAAATGGAAGCTTGTGGAGGTGCGTAAATCAAGGTGAATGTTCCGCTTCAGTGACTTTAAATGACACTAAAGATAAGATAGTACGAAAAAGTTCTCACTGTTGTGCACCTCATCCAGACGACAATAAGAGAGCGTTGATGATGGATTTGTGCCGTCAAGAAGTTTGTAGTAAAATGGAACCGGTTAAGAAAATATTTGAAAGACATGTTCTCATACAGTCGTCAATAAAAGGGTCCGAAAATTTAATAATGCCATCTAACTCGGAAGTGAAAGATAACCTATATAGAGCCCGGAAGAAAACTTTGAATGTGAAAAGAACGGAATTCAAGAAAATACAAGGAGTAGTCATACCCAAAATTATGGCGTCTGATTTTTTGGTAGCAGATGATGGCGGAGATGACAAAATATTGTTGTTTTGCTCCAAGATAGCCAAAAAACTTTGAAAGTATTACGTAATCAATATTTCTTCGGCGACGGAACATTTAAAAGGTGTCCGAAACCATTTTTTCTATTTTTTTCGATACATGTGGATTTGAATAGTTCTAGTGAGTACACTAATATATTGCCCGTTATATATACGCCTTGCTCCCTAACAAGACGGAAGTCACGTACATAAGGCTTTTTACACTCATACGAGATGTACTCAATATTGATATTCGCAATTTCAAATGCGACTATGAAGCAGGTCTTATGAACGCCTTTAAAGCAGTGTTTCCAAGGGCAGTTGTTACGGGCTGTTTTTACCACTACAATCGAGCAGTTTGGAAAAAGGGCCGCGAACTTAAGGTTAAAAATGAAATTATTAGACATACAGCAAATTTGCCTTTATTGCCAATTAAATATATAGACGCTGGCTGGAGAGCAATAATGAATCGAGCTTTAAAAACCGCACGTAATGACAAGTTCATTAAATACTTCAAACGGCAATGGGAAAAATCATTTTCACTCATTTGTTGTGCTACTGAAAGGCATAGAACGAACAATGGCATGGAGAGCTGGCACAGACGCCTTAACGTCCGGATCCCACATAAGGCCACGTTGCTTTTATTTTTGTATATCCTGCGAAAAGAAGCACGCTTGAAAGATATTGCTATCAAGCAGCACTATTTTAACAAATCACGACGGTTGCGTCGCCACATACAATTTGATAAAATGCTCAAAAATGAAATTACATCACTGAAACATGGACACATCAATGAGATGCAGTTCTTAGAAAACATTTTTGAAATTAAAAAGCAAATTCTTCATCAGAACCATTAGAAACATATTTTTTTAAATTTTAGTAAGCCGATTAAATTTTTTTTTATTTAAGGGTAAAAACGACTCTTTCAATGAGGTGTTTAAAACTAATGTTTAAGTATAATTCTTAGTGTAATTTTTATGTTATAAAAACAAGAATAATCTTTTCTTTTTGTTGGTTATTAAACATATTTTTTCTAAATAAAATGTTTTTGTTACTAACAGTACTTTTGAAAAAGTAGTCTTTTTGCTACCAAGTCAGTTTAGCGATGTCGTTCAAATGCTATGAAGAGAAGATGAGGAGCTGACGTATTGCTAGCTAGTCATTTTGCTAAGTAGGTTTTGTCAGATGGACCCGAATGATCGCAATCTTAGCACAACGAAATACAAAACTACTATTGATGCGGTCTTTATTAGACATTTAAATAGGTTCGAATCAAAACTGTTCGTTTCTTACTTCAGCTACCATAAACCTATCGTATCAGTTTTAGAGACTGGCGATGATACTTCTGGTAATGATGATGGTGGAAAAGTCGTTGAAATTTTGGATGAAAGTTGATTTTTCGGAGAGATAAACTTTTTAATGTAAAATAATTGTAATAGTTTTAAAGTGTTAAATTTTTAATGTAATATAAATTGTCATGTTTGTGTACGATAGCGCAATAAATGAATATTGTATTCTACCCCATAAATGATAGTACTTTTATACTGATAAAGCAATTGGTGCAAAATTATTCCCTAACCATTCCAAAATATTAAACATGCTCAACGTTAATAATCAAGTTTTCACTTCTGCCGGCCCTCCCGGAGTGCAACCCGTTTTTTTTTTTTGAGTAAATTCCTCTAACTATGAAATTTATGTTATTAAATAAATTGGCTTCTGAATATTAAAAATATATTCGAGTGTAAGTTTGTAGGTGAAACTTTTACTGATTTATCAAAAACTACTAAAAATATGAAGTTGAAATTTGACATACGCTACTTAATATTCGAAAATAGATAGGGAGAAGCCAGTAGAACAAACATTTGCAGATCATGCTAGATAATGCTGTGTGAATTGTCCAGCATTATTTATATTTATATTTATACAAACTTTTTTAGCCTTCGACAGGATTCCAACACTAAAACATTTAGTATTTCAGGTATTCCAGATTGCGCACAGAAAGAGAAATGCGTCGCAGAGATTTCTGCAAGCAAGTAATAACTCATTCCGCTGAGTCCACTCTACTCACTCAATCAAGCAGTTTGCGGGGTTCCGTATGTGTGGAACAATAAGACAGTTCCTCACCGGGAGCATTCGTCCGTAATATAACATTCAGTTTCGAGCATTTCCTCCTGTGCAGACTCACGCAAGTGCATTAGGTAGTAGGTACAGTGCGCTACCTGACTTTTACGATCTCAAAAGAGGCAGCCATATAGGTACTGCTGAAGGTGGCAATATTTTACAAATTGTATCAGAGGTGTTACAAATTGCTTCAATAATTCTCAATGTTCTCAATAGGGTTCATTCAAATCCATTTATTAATACATACCATAGGCTCACTCACAGAGATCATCGGTCTATGCTTGAGTAAAATATAGTATGGCACAAGTGTTTGATCGATGACTGAGGAAACTTTCATAACACGGGCCTAAGTGATCCCTGTGAGTGAGCCTATACTATTAATAAATGATTTTAATTGAACTTTACTATATTATATTTTGAAGATTGTAAGATTGAGAATTGATGAAGCAATTTGTAACACTAATGCAATCTTTTAACTTTTGCCGACCTCTTCAGTCCCTATGGCGGCTTCTTTTGAGATCGTAATATTTAACTGATTTGACTAGTTACAGGCGAATGCTCAAAATCTAGTCATGCATTGTAACATTACAGGCGAATGCTCGTCAGTGAGCGTCGCAGTATTGTAACATCTTCATCATCAACCTATATTAGTCCACTGCTGGACAAAGGCCTCCCCTAATGAGCGCCATAGCGCCTTGTCTTCAGCTTGCCGCATCCAGCATCTGCCTGCAGTCTTTCGCAGATCGTCTTCCCACCTGGCCGGAGGGCGTCCTTCACTACGTTTGCCAAGTCGCAGTCTCCACTCAAGAACACGTTTACCCCATCGGTTGTCGGTTCTTCGCAAGACATGGCCGGCCCACTGACACTTCAGCTTGCTAATTATTTGGGCTATGTCGATAACTTTGGTTCTCTGTCGGATGTACCTATTACGAATCCTTTCCTTCAGATATATCCTTCAGAGTATTGTAATTGTTACATAGGGCAATGTTACAATACTCAAATCAAATCTGGGATTGTTACATCACAGACACATGCTCCCAGTAAGGGACAGCCTTTAGAGTAAAGTAAAAACACAAATACATCCTCCGCGGAACCGCAGCAAAGTGCTGATGAACGAGCAATGTGCTTCTCATAGCAATCGCTTCTTTGTTACCTTGAGCGCGACCACAAAGAACAATTAACTTGTACAGTGTACATTTCTAGATTTTTTACGTATGTTTTGGATAGTGTACTTTTAAGTATATGTACATTGGTTGATGTGATTATAATGGTTGGAGAAACATTTATAGCTATTAAATCACCATTATTTTCTATCATGGCTTAGTTAACTTATAACAATTTCACGAACAGATTAAAAAAAAATCACAAAAATTGCTCTACTCGTGGTTTCTTCTTTGTCTAGGTTCCTAACTTTTACATTCGATTATATACACACAAATGAAATAAGCTCATTATGAAAAAGACTAATGGGAATTGAAAGAAATTGGACAAAAAGTTTATATATAGGTATTGGAATTATGGAAGTATTTTATTGAACTAAACGTACGTACCAGTACGTAATAGATCCATGATTAAAAACCAATATTATTCTTCCAAAATACAGCTTTGATTTTTTTAAATTTCCATCTTTGATCCGCTTTTACCAACAGATAGATTTTATCGGATGCGAAAATATACAGCATTGAAAATAATTCAAATTAATATAAGCATTTAAATATCCCCCGCAGCAACATCGGCGGAGTCCCCTCAAACGGCGAAAATACGCTAATCTTGAGCGAGGTTACCTGTTTGAGCCGGAGAGGAAATCCTAGGGGTCCTGGGACCCACGCAATTTATAAAGATCCTTACAAAACTTCTCATAAAGTCAGAGTGCTCGGAATGCTGGCTTCTATTTCAGTCAACGAATTAGCATTGCCATTCAACGTGTTCACTGTTGCCAGCATTCTAGGCACTCTGCCTTCTGGTGACGGCTTAGATTTTTACGAAATAGATAGAAATATTAGTAGTAATTGTTTAAATATTGAATGTTTAACTTTACTCAGCAAAAATATTTTCTCGTTACATTGAAAATAATTATTTACATACTTTGATATCAGTTAGTAGGTAATCCAGGCTAAAGATTATTAGAACCTACCCTAAGGGTATACTATACTATAGGTTCGTAGTTAACCCGCTTACATTCATAATGAGTTACGTCCACTTTCTAGTCTGTCGTTCATATTATTTGCATAGCATTGCATTCCATTAAAAAAACTATATCTTTTTAAAAAGATAAGTTTACTTACTCTATCAACAAAGAAAATACAATCTAAGTTTTCTAGATAGAACGATAAACCGGGTTTTTTTCTGATATTATAATTTATAAACCAGAACAACTTTTCCAATGCTAGACCAATTGTGATGTACATATAAGACAAACAATTGTAACAATGAAACTGTAAGCTATACAAAATGTTTACATAAATTGAGCGTGGTTTGTCAGTCGGTGTTTCCACTTTGTGCGCGTGTGTAATCCGATTGTCCACCAGAGAGGCGCGCCGTGGATTCAATCACGGATTTTATTAACTCTCATTATCATTAATTGCAATGGAACTGGACGCTGGAGGTGTGCTGATTCTGTGATTTTAATACCAAACTATATATAGTAGTACCTATCGAAGTTAAACTTTAAAATTCCCTGGAACACCCAGTTACCTTGAGGTAGACCACGGAAAGAAATAAATGCCCCTGGCTCAGTCAGGTGTACTATGAAGGTGAACCACGAGCAAGGACTGACTTATTTGAAATTAGTCTATAGAACACATAGGTACCAACATAAATAAATAAATAATTAAAATGCTCCACAATCTACACAGCATCATATAGCCCCAAACTAAGCATAACTTCTGTAAAACAGATACTTTCAGGGTTCCTTACCTCAAAAGGAAAAAGGAACCCACATAGGATCACTTTGTTGTCAGTCTGTCTGTCTGTCTGTCTGTCCGTCTGTCAACTCCCTTTTCTCAGGAACGCGTGGACGTATAATACAAAATACAATACAAATATTTATTCAAGTAAACTTAAATTAATTTACATAGCATGGGTTTGGAATCCTCTTTTAAGTATAGAGATACCTGTATTAGAGGGTTCCGCTCTTCCGTAATATACAGTTATAATAATATTGGAAGGTGCGTATTTGAATAATTAAAACTAGAAAGATAATAATGCTTTACAAAAGTTTGGTAACATGTGATTGTATGGTGTGTGCCTGTGTGTTTGTGTGTGTGTGTGTGTGAGTGTATGTGTGTGTTAGTGTTTTGTGCACGTCTGTAAGTGTATTTGTGTTGTGTGCATGTTTGTATTGTGTGCAAGTGTGAGTGCCTAGCATGTTGAGTTTGTTTATATGTTACGAAACACTTTCCAAAAGTTTTTCAGTTTCTTCGTAGTTTAGAGTTAATAGCCATTTATTTAGGGATTTTTTGCATTCATAATTATTCATAGGGTAGATTTTTAAGGTTTTGTTTATTGCGTTGTAGAGAAAGGCAGATTGCTTGACATATTGTCGCGACGCAAACCGGGACCGAGTAGAGATTTTAGGAGCTACTTGTTCACTTCTTCGCTTATTAAGTTTGTTGGGGTCATACTCAAGAGATCTATGTAGCCTCAAAACGGCGCTTATGATGTAGAGTTTCCTGACTGATAGTAGACCGGCGTCTTGGTAGAGTACATTCGTAGAGTATCGGAAGGGCTTGAAATACATGACTTTTAATAGAGACCTCTGTGCTCTTTCAAGTTCTAAGAACTTGGTTTTATTAGCTCCTCCCCAGATTGGTATACAGTAATTTTGAATTGATTGTGCCAACGATGTATAGATTTGGTTTATCAGTTTTTTTGTTGCGACGTGACGTAATATTTTAAAGATCCAGATTAGTTTACGAAGCCTTTTCATCAAAAGTTCGATGTGATCATGCCAGGAAAGTCGTTGATCAATCATTATTCCTAGGTATTTTGTAGTTGTTACTTTATCTATGTTAGGACAATGACAGGAAGAGTCAATAAGGTTACATTTATGTATTTTTAGACGGTAGTTATGATTGGGTTGGGTATTATTATATTTAGTAAACGTCATAAAGTTACTCTTAGAAACATTTAGGGTAAGTAAATTTAGGTTAAGCCATTGAGATATCTCAAGAAGTCCCTCTTCAGCTCTCTTTTTAACATCATTCCAGGATGTGCCAGTACGTATCGAGTTGATATTAAAATCAAATACTCAATTCCGTAACTTCTTGGAGCCGAAAGATAAATAAAACTTCTAAGTCAACGCACTCAAAAGTTACAGCCGTTTATGTCCGAATATTTTGAAATTTCCGAGGGAATCACATGTACACAATACCTATAGGGTACTTCCCGTAGACCTAGAATCATGAAATTTGGTGAGCAGTAAGATCTTATAGCATAAGTAAAGGTAAAAATCCGAAAACCGTTTATTTGTCGTTAATTTACCAAAAAAAATGCTTCTGATTCTTGATATAGACCAAAACCTATAGGGTAGTTCTCGTTAACCTATAGTCATAAAATTTAGTAAGAAACAAGGCCATATGGCCTTATGGCCTAATGGCAATAAAGGAAAAAATTCAGAAAAAGTAAACTTGTAGTTTTTTAATCTCGCCATAGACCAAAATCTACAGTGTACCTACTTCCTGTTGACCTAGAATTATGACAATTTGGCAAGACCCTAGGTCTCACGGAACCCTTAAAGTGCGAGTCCAACACGTACTTGACGTTTTATTTTATTATGGATAGAAAATACCCAGAACACCTGGAGCAAATATTTGTAGATCGTACAACCATATATCTCAAGACGGTAATCGAACCCACAGCTTCCTGCTTCCCAGGCGGACCTCCGCCAACTGTGCCACATAGATCGTCATATATACAAGGTGCCACAGGAAGGGTGTACTAAGCCAACCCTGTAGCTTTTTCTACATATTCGTGTATTCTTACATTAATATTAGTGTTTTGAAATTTCAAATGATTTACATCGTATTTTTGTAATTATTTTTAATGAGTACCTACTGCTGCGCCGCAGAGCCTGGGCAGCGCACGGGTCAACTTATGACGTAGACGATCTAGTTTCCGACTTACTAAAACAAAATGAAATATGCACTACCAAAGTGACAATGCTACCAGCATTCCGGTACGAATAGAATTATAAAAAAGATACAAAATAAATTATTTTGATTGAGGGCTTTATTAAATAGGTTTCAATATAGAGTATCTATTTATTAGGAGGTATTTATTTAATTAGTTACCTATCTAAGCAACGTAGCGATTACTTAATAATACAACAGTCTGCAGTTAGCTTAATTGTTTCAATTGTAAATAATATTTCTAATTTGTTTACATTATAGACCGTTAATTTTCTTTGATAAAAATTAAAAACATCGTAACACATTCGATGCAATCGTAAATTCTTTGGGCTTTTTTTACTTAGAATGTATGTATGTACCAAAACTATCAAAGGGTTGTAAATATTTTCTCAAGCATTTACTGAAGAGCCTTTGATCTCAAAGAAATTTGGTCAATGAAAGGGTTTAACGAGAATTCTCCTTGAAATTTTTCAGGCCTACACAAAGTACTAAGAAAATTGGGGCAAATACCATAGGCTTGTTTGTTTTTAGGGTACCGTACCTCAAAAGGAAAAAAGGAACCTTGTGAAACTGTCAAATACTCAAATAAGTAACCTCTTGGAGCCACGATATAAATAAAACTTACAAGTCAATGCACTCAAAAGTTACAGCCGTTTATGTCCAAATATTTTGAGATTTCCAAGGGAATCACATGCACACAAAACCTAAAGTGTACTTCCCGTAGATCTAGAACCATGAAATTTGATGAGCAGCAAGGTCTTATAGCATAAGTAAAGGAAAAAGTCCGAAAACCATAAATTTATAATGTAGCTCAAGTAATGCAAAATATCCTAAAACCGTAATTGTTTAGTTTTCAAAAAAAATTATTCTCGCCATGGACCAGAACCAACAAGGTACCTAATTCCCGTTGACCTAGAGGCAAGACACAAGGTCTTACGGAACCCGAGTGCACGAGTCCGACTCGCACTTGAAGTTTTAATTTTTTTACAGAAAATATAGTGAGGCCTCATCTCACGGCTCTCAGGTCTCTGTGTGTGTTGAAACAGGATTAAATACTCTTATAAATTTCCATTGTACAGATATTTTTATAAACGTGCTATTTCTTAGCTAGTGTTTCTGGATTTATTTGGTAGCAATGTACGGTCTTCATTTCAGACAAAAAGCGGGCACTATAACAGAAATCAAAGCTTAGGCTTTGCAAATAACTAATGACTAATTAGTATGTACAGTCATTTAAATTCCTTTATGCAATGCAGTAGGTATTGTCCGGGATGCCTCGGGCGTGCAAACACAATCCCAGTTTGCATACATATCGCTTGGTTATTCAATTGACCAGGTAACACTAGGCAAACAAACATATTGCTATTATACGGAATAATTACTTTATTATTCGTGATTGTGTTCAGATCAATCCAATAATATATTGGCGGTGCATTTGCATCTAGGTCTGTTTGAATAAATTATTTTTCCATATTTGTTTATACAAAAATTATCAAAAATTAGGATTAGTCCAAAACTATGTAATATGTATAAAAAGATCCGTCAAGTGCGAGTGTAACTCGCGCGCCGAGGGTTTTGAACGTTTGTCAACAAATATGTACCAAAAGTACCGGTTAGAGACTTCGCAATTTAGCGAATACCTAAGAATAGTAGGTACCAACCTACATTTCAGATAAATCTCTCTGCATGCTTCGGTTGAATGGGTGGTTCGGTTAAGGTTATTGTAAATTTTTCGACTTTTTTCGAAATATTTCAAAAAGTATGAAAGTTACAGAAATTTGAAAAACTGGTTTGAAATGTCCAAACCGATACCTTTCATTTGATACCCCACTCGGTGGCGTAGCCCCCCTTTTGAAAATTATTGCTTTTTAACCATTTTTCAAAAAGTGTTCTTTTTACAGACTTCTCTATATTTTTCCTGTAAAATAGAGATCCATATCTACAAACGCTTGATACATTTTAAATGGATCGCTCGGCAAACTTCGGTGATAGGGGGGGGGGAATGGGTTTTTTTTCGACTTTTTTCAAAATATTTCAAAAACTATGAAACCTACAGAAATTTGAAAAACTGTTTTGAAACGTACAAACCGATTTTTTTTATTTGATACCCCACTCGGTGAGGTAGCTCCCCCTTTTGAAAATTATTCCCCCCCCTTTTTGAACATTTTTCAAAAACTGTTCATTTTTCAAACTTCTCTATATTTTTCCTGTAAAATATAGATGCATGTCTATAAACGCTCCATACATTTTACATGGATCGCTCTGCAATCTTCGGAGATAGGGGGGAGGGGAACGGGTTTTTTTTCGACTTTTTTAAAAAATTATAAAATATTTTTTAATAAATTCGAAATATTTTAAAAGTATGAATTCTACAAAAACTTCAAAAACTATTTTGAAATGTACAAAATGATACCTTTCATTTGATACCCCATATGACTCTGTAGGTATCTTTTAAAATCTCGGCATCACAATTTGTATGGAAAATATTCATTTTCATTTTTCATTTATTTTCATTTATTTTTCTCTAAATCTGTACAGGCGCACGAAATGTATTATTATTTTAAATTTCAAGTTGATAGCTTTAGTAGTTTTTGAGTTATTAAGGAGGGAAAAAAGGACAGACAAAGCGAGACCATAAGGGTTTTGAAACCGATCTTCGATCTTCAAAACCCTAAAAACCGTAAACTGAAGTAGTGAAAATGGGGTCCTGCACTAAGCAATGTTTATTACAGGGAGAAAACTGTTTAAAACACAGATAGGTAAACTTTTTCCAGCCAAAAATGAGTCCTGTACTTTCCGCAGGACACCAATCCACATAGTGAAATGAAAATTAATGGTGGTCGTGAGTATTTTTTCGTGTAAGTTTGAGTACGCGCCATTATTTACGTTTTTGGCGAGCTACCCCCATTTATTATTTAAGTTGGAATGTGAACCGTTATGAGCAAAAATGCAGATACCAAAGTCTATTTCAACGAGTCTATTCCAACTGTAAACATCTGTTTTTCATATCACGTAAGCTTTGATCTTTTAGTAGATCCCGAATGCCTTCAGGGCACAGAAAATGAAGTCTTTTTATAACGAAACTGGTTGAAAAGCAACGGCTTTTCTCTAATAAGATTGACGGGGGAGTCACGAAACTGTCAAGAATATAATAAACGGCTAAAATGTATTTCCAGGATGTAATTGACTCAATTATTTATTCCAGAAAAATCATATTGAGCGGATTGAGTCGTTGCGTGTTGTTTAAGTAGGTTCCTTCTAGTAAAATCATGCTGCCATTAAAATTCGTAGGATGGAGAAAAAAGGTTCCAGTTACTCCCGAGGGATGTGTCTTTCTAAATAATAGCTTTCACTAGTAAACGTTATTCAGAATCCATCCGAAACTCTTATCGCAATTCTCAATCACGTAACTCCTCAAAGCCCTGGAGTGTAATTGGATAAAATTAGAGGATCGTAAACACACGCGATCTGAAGCAGTGTTTGCACGCTCTTCCCTGAATGAGCCCGTCTCTTTCAGACCCTGATGAAACACAAACTGTGTCATAGACTGCCGAAATTTGGGCTGATGTTTGCAGTTGCAAACGAACTGCCTTGTCCTACGGTAATGGGGTTTCGGACAGGTATAAGTTAGTTCGCTCTGTCGTGAATTGCACATTTGCTCCGATCGGTCTGTTCAGCCTGCTGGAGCGAAAGCGTCAGCCTAGAACTGAATTGATTGGTCTAGTTACTAGTTGGAAGAAAAAGTCGTGCTTCAATCAAGTTTTCAATGAACTAATTGGTACGTGTGGATGGAAGGGTCCTGCAAAAGTAAAAAGTTTCCAATTAAGATTTCATCAGCAAATTGTAAAATGGAATTATAAAGTGGACCTTGTCAACTCATGTCAGGTCCAAGAATTGTTTGTGAATTTTATAGGGTATCGCTTTTCCCACCGCCATCTCAATGTTTGCATATTTTATTTTATTCGCATTCCAGAAACTGGAGTGGGCATGTGTGCATCAGTTACCATCAGATCATTTCAATATTTATGGACAAATATTTATTAAGAACACCTCGATCTTAATTCTGATTTCGTACATAATAAGCAAAATCGAATAAACATGGTAATAAGTATAACAAGCTGGTATAAAGTGTTCCCTAACTCAATTCTATCGTCGACTGGTGGAATTGGAACCATAACTTGTGTGATAGAGAGCCCACTTTGCATAAAGACCAGCTGACCGAAATTGCATGTCCAACCAATTTCCGCATACGAGTAGGTGAAGATGAACACACCGATTTTAGACGTGTTTAACGTTTGAATACGAAGATAATGTTGGCTGTTATTAACAACTTAACGAGGTAGTAATTAAGTACCTAGCACTGTTTGTATTTTTTTTTCTTTTGTCAATCAAACAAAAAATGACAAAAATAAAGCGCGTCAAAGTTTGGGAGTGGGGGCTAGTGACGTCACACCTTGCGACTTTTCTTACTTTCAGCAAGGTGTGACGTCACTAGCCCCCACTCCCAAACTTTGACGCGCTTTATTTTTGTCATTTTTAGTCACGCGGAACTTTAACTGGCTTCATCATTTTCTATTTAATTGACAATAAAAAAAGTCATAATACAGTATAATATAATACAGTAAATGTCCAATATCTTCTAATAATCTAACAGACGCATGACGGACTAATTAGATTTTTATAGGACAGGTTTTATTTTTAAGGTTTTTATTTATTTATCTGTGTTGGTCATGTGAACCAAATAATGGTGCTTCTTTCTTTTTCTTATACTCAACCCTTAACACTTACCTAGAAATAGTAACATACTAACTGATAGTTTGGCACCTGTTCCGATTAGTTCAACTATAAGTTCAAAAAGTTGAATTAATTACACCAAAAAATTCCCGTTACTAACGTTAACTTTGATATTTTTTTGTAAAAGTTGAACTTTCTGGACAACATTGATCCTATTAGTTCAACTTTCTATTTATCATTAAATAAAAAAAAACAATGCCTACCATGAATTTTAAAATTGTATTGCACTATGATAACCACTTTGTAGCAATAGTTGCTGACCACAAAAAAGTTACATTGGAGTTTTGTTATCAACGCATTGCAGCTAATTGCGTACTAAGAAAGAAACAAGACCACTGGTGGGAGTAGCATTATTTATAAGTAAGGACTAGCGAGTCAATCGTGTGGAAATAGCTGCTTTTAAACCACGCCTAGCGGTAAATAAGCTGTTCTAAGATTGAGTATGTATCAATACGCCCAGTTCAACCACTACTGCGTACTTATGCGTTCTTTTTAGGGTTCCGTTCATCAAAAGGAAAAAAGAAACCCTTATAGGATCAATTTGTTGTCCGTTTGTCTGTCTGTTTGTCCATCTGTCAACCTTTTTTCTCAGGAACGCGTGGAGGTATTGAGTTAAAATTAACATCAAATACTCAACTCCGTAAGCTCTTGGAGCCTCAATATAAATAAAACTTCCTGGTCAACGCAATCAAAAGTTGCAGCCGTTTAAAAAAAGGTATTAGTTTTGATTTTTGATGTGGACCAAATTCTGTAGGGAACCAAATTCTGTATGTTCCCGCTGACCTAGAATCACAAATTTGGTAAGAAGCAAGGTCTTATGGCACAAATAAAGGAAACAATCGGAAAACCGAAAATTTGTAGAAATTTCACAAAAAATATTGTTTTGATTCTCGCCATGGACCAAAATCTACTTCCCGTTAACCCAGAATCATGATATTTGGCAAGACACAAGGCCTTACAATTATGCGGAACCCTTAGTGCGCGAGTCCGACTCGCACTTGACGTATTTGTTTTCCTTTGGTCCATTTATCCTCCACCACAACACACCAAGTATCTATTCCGTGACTGTACCACTCTCGAAAGCTGCATTAGCCCCTGCTACAGAACATGGATTGGTTGAATATGATGTTCTGCGCATCGCTCAAACACCCGTGGACAAAAAATGCAAGAGCGAAATCGACGCGATAGGCAAATACCCTCCGAAATCATGACCTAATATCGAGCAATTTATCACCGCCAGACCTTTGTGCCTCCTCCATCAATCTTGGGCTTCCTTCACTCAACACTCGAACTAATTATTGTCGATCGAGTCTTGACAGTTTGCTTGTGGAATCTGAGTTTTTTCCGCGAATTGATGTTCGGCAGCTGATCCGAAGGTTGACCTAATTGTTCGAGGTTTAATCTTCTGTGCAATCTCGGGGTCTAGTTTCTTAAGGCGTTTTATTGATGGTTGAACGTTTTCTTTTGCTGAACTATGTCTGAGAGATGAAAATTCTTAAGGAAGGTACAGTTGCGGTCATAATTGGAGACAAATCTTATAGATCACACTGGCTTGAAGGTTACTACGATTTAAAATAGTAAATTTCAACTAATTCCAAATTTTTACCCTGTTGGGCAATCTTCAATTAAACGACTTGAAAAAGAAAGAGGTTCTCAATTAGTCCGTAGGTTTTTTATATATGTATGTTACTTGATATTTCCGCCTGTGATTAACCGATTTTACTGATTTTTTGACTAATGTATAGAGAATGATCCCGAATTGGTCCCATAAAAATGTTATTTCCAAGGGATTGGTATTTATCCCGTAAAGCTTAAAAAACAACACAGTACTTTGAAAAATCATGACTAGTTACAATAATTTTGGATATATCTTCTCCAATTCTTATTGATTTTGATAATTCTTTCGTTAAGGATGTAAGCGGGTTAACTACGAATCTTATTTGTGTTGGAAGAACACCAACGTTTTAGAACAGCACTCACCCTGAAGATGTCCCACGTTATGGGATGAAACGTTGGTGTTCCAACACAAATAAGGTTCGTAGTTAACCCGCTTACATCCGTAATGAATTCGTCAAACTACGATAGTTTTATAGTAAAATTCTTTCGTTGTTGTATAAAGGTTGATTTTTAAATGGTCCCAAAAATCTCTAATGTTTGCCTCTCGAGGAATTGATGATGTGTGCCGTAAAAACATTATCGAAATATGATAATTTTCACAATCACTGGAAACTAATGGTTTCCGTGGCAACGGGCGTAGACAAGAGGTCTACCTACAAAAACAAATTCCAAAGTTGACGGATGGCGGATCGCATAAAACGAAGGATGACCGACCTGCTCGTTTTTGATTTTGAAAGGTCTGGTGTCATATTAGTGTGACTTCCGAAGCAACGCACGTTAGCAACGTGCGTTTCTTTGGACGTGACATTCAGCAAGGTTAAGGTTGTTTGTTTCGTGCGAACTGTCTACCGAAACTTCGTATTCCGTGTTTCAAAGTAGGCTTTCTTTCATTCATCGTTTTATCCATGTGTTATCAAACTAAATCAGACTCGTATTTTAACTAGATGTCGCCACTAGAAGAATTTGAAGTCGTTTTATACTTATTTAAAACACGCCAAATTACATCTGTAATATTTCGCTAATGCATACCGTGTTGCATACAGCAATAATGTTTACTATATGCTTCACGGTATGCATAAGCGAAATATTGTAGAATACTTATGACAAATTGTTTAATATAATTGTAACCGGACTACTGAGACTACACCATATATCCGTATAATGGCGTTAAAATAAATTAAGTATGTTAAGTATTTATTTTTGCTGTTTTATTTCCTAATGAAATAGATAATTATATTAAGCCTCAAAATAAGGGTAATTGTTAAGTGTCAATGACTTTGTGGATTTGAATCTAGGACCCACTTTACAATAAATTTTAAAAAGCTCGTAAGCACCAGGATTGGCTGCAAGGCAAAATTTTAATTTTCTTTAGGATCTAGGTTAGCACTTCTGACCGCCACTGTACATAGTAGAATGTATTTTACTTTTAGGTACAGATGCACTTTGAATAAAGCAAAAGAGGGGTCAACAAAGACCTGTTGTAATGAAATAAAACAAACAAGGATAGTACCTCTATTAAGATTTCTATTCCAATATCTTACTAGTACCAATCTCTCGAACGTTAACGTTAATAAGAAACCAGTTGACAAAGCTACTACACCTTAGTCTCTGATT
Source organism: Eupithecia subumbrata (assembly GCA_949316285.1). NCBI lineage: Eukaryota > Metazoa > Arthropoda > Insecta > Lepidoptera > Geometridae > Eupithecia > Eupithecia subumbrata. The sequence goes on along the minus strand of OX438650.1, from coordinate 528,409 downwards.
GTCTAGATGCCAACAGAATGTTTACAAAAACGTGTCTATATCTTTATCTACCTACAACACCCGACATTAACGTAATAAAGTATGAAAATATGTAGTAACGTTGCATGCGAGTGGAAGAAGGGCCATTTGGGTTATTACATTTACATCATACGGCCGTTAAAGCAGTCGACTTACAAAATGTTGCATGAAATTTTACGTGTCAAGAAAATGTACAATACATTTTCCTGGGAATATATTTTTTGGTTTGTGGATGAGGCTCGCATGCATTGCGCCGATTGAACTGGTACACGTGTGCTCCCTTGGAGTCCCTAGATCCGTGGGGTACCGACAATCTTCGGGTTTAAAAAAAAAATTCTGAGCGTCTGGTCGAAGTGACGCGTGACCCGAGAGCTGGTCAGTATCTGGCACAGAGCATCAGCATTGCCATACAGCGGGGCAATGCAGCCAGCGTTTTGGGGACGCTTCCGACTGGTTTTAATATGGATCAGTTCAGCTACCTGTAGATTGTTTGCAAAAGTTTGAAGTTAGCTCAATTGTTTCAATTGTAATTACTAGTTCTAATTTATTTCTATTATTTTATTGTAATTTTCTTTGTGAATATAGGCTTCTGCCCATGTCTATTGAACTGGCGTCAACATGCCAATTTGGATGACGATGACGAAAGTTTTTTTAAAGTTCGTTTTTATATTTTGTTCTAATTGAAGCAAAAGATGCCCAGATTACAGCAGGTACATATTTTCGGGTACAGATTACAGACACCCCCAGGGCCCCGATCACGGTGTGGTAAGAAACGGCATTACGGCTCAAACGTTAGCTATTGAAACGTTAAGGTGCGCGTTCACAGGCCGACATCGGACAATCCGCTGACAAGTGCGTCCACTGATCGGCAATCCGAATGATATATTATAGATATCATTAAACGGAAAAGTTGCGTTCAAGAATCCTCGCCAGCATTGCCGACAGTCCGCTCCGTGCGGTATGGATTTTTTATGTCAATCTATTGATGGAGAGAGTACAGATTGTCGGATGCCGGCCTGTGCACGCGCACCCGAACGTTTCAACTGCCAACGTTTGAGCCGAAATGCCGTGCCTTACAACACCGTAATCGCCCTCCGTACTGTAAAAGGAAATAGCACAAATTATATCCCTCTGCAACATCGTCACTTCCCCACACGTCCATTTAAAGCCAAAATTCCGTTCAGTTTTATTCTAGCGAATCGCAATTCGTCAATTGGCACCTCGTGGACGCTTTGTAAAAAATATATCCCGAGGCAAAACACTAACCAAAAAGGTTATCAAACACATCGGGATGGCTTCGTAGTTCGTATGGTAGCACCGTGGTGGAAGCAGTGAATGCGCATTCGGCGTACACTCAACACGGTACGTACCTAGGTACGGTCCCCGGCACTTACAGTCGCAAATAAAAATTGAAAAATCTGGTAAATCCCCCGAGAGCTCGAGTTCGCACGTTTAGCACGCACCGAGCGATGTCTCCCTCCCCGCGCCGACGGTTATTATATTTGCTGTAGTGAGAGCGCATTCGAAAGGTGTAAACAACTACAGACGACTACATAAAAGGTAGGTACTTCGTTCTATCTAGTGAGAAGCTTAAACGATCAGTTCACTAAAAAGAAATGATCTATTTGAAATGAAATGAAAAATGTACATTATTTGTAAGCCACCACATTACAATAACATTAAGTAGATTAAAACTTTAAAATCCATCATGGTAATTATTACTAAAGTCATTTATAACGGAATAATTACCATGATTTGAGCTTGAAGCCTTTCAATAATTCGACTCAAATATTGGAAGGCTCAAAGCTCAAATCATGGTAAATATCCCGTTATAAATGACTTTAGTATTATATACATTGTTTGCAACAGTCTGCAGATAGCTCAATTGCTTTAATTGTAAATACTAAATGGTTGTAATTTGTTTCTGTTATTTGATTGTAATTTTCTTTGTGAATAAAGAGTTAACAAAAGATGAAACCATTAAATATATAAATAGAATATATATTAGACTGATAAATTAATAAAATTTGTATAAAAGAGTTCATGATCAATTGACATTAGACTGCTATGTCAATATTATTTTAACAACATCCTTTCTTTATTTTGCACAATATTGTTGTCCAAACCTTTATTCTAAAGCACGAAACTCTGTTCATAACAAAACCTATCAAATGTAGGGGAACAAGATATAACTTTCCATTTGGCAACCCGAGTAAATTCAAATATAAAGTGCCCATCATTTCTATTTCAGGAAATACATGCATTTCAATTTACTATTTCTCATTTGCGTCCACTATAAGTTTCGCTTTACTTCACCCACGATACGGTTTGTTTGTTGCAAAATTAAGAGTAATGGCTAAGAACACACGAGCTATATTAGCTTGCCGTCTTACTAACTGACCTGTGTTTATGAAGGTCCCTATATTCCAACTTGGGTTATTGCTACCCACACATTCTGTTTATTGTTACACAAAGATGCATAATTTTTAGTTACCTACTAGGTTTTATGTTCAATTTAAAAGCAAATATAAAACAAATTATTTCTGATTATTTTTTATTTTGTTATTCACATTAATACTAATAGGAAACCTCAATATCCTCAGGAATGCAATTGATTGCTATGAAGAGACATGCAGAGATTTAGTCAACTAAATAAAACTGCAAACATAGAAGCTTACAAAATGGTTCCCATAGCTTATGATGTTTGTATACTTTTTCATTCACTCATTTCAAATTGAAGTTGGATGAACCTCCATAATTGTATCCAATATAGGCGTATTTAGTAGCCAACCAACATTTCACCGTTATCTATAACGTGTACACTCCCCGTGATACTGCGGGCGCGATCGCTTGATAGATAAAGAATTAGGTCGGCGACCTCATCGCTTTCAGTCACTTTGCGGAGCGGGTAAGTCTCCGCACGCTGCGTGTACAGACGGGTCACTTGCTCCTTTGAGAAGCCAGCGGCCTCTGCAAACGGCGTCCTAGTACAGCCAGGATTCACGGAATTAACTCGCACCCCTCGCGGCCCGACCTCTGGAGCGAGGCACTTCGTGAATTGATCCATGGCTGCTTTCGAAATACAGTAGGGAAGGTAGTTCACGCCTCTGATTGGACCGAACGCAGCTACGCTGGACACGTTTATGATATTCCCTTTAGATTCGATCAGGTGCCGCATGGCTAGACTGGTGAGCAGGTAAGCGGAACGTATATTTGCAGCGATCGACTTATCGAAAGGGTCAACGCCGTCAAGAATGCTTCCGCGGTATCCGACACCCGCATTGTTCACCAGCACATCTATGCGACCGAAGTGCTCGATCGTCTTTGATACAATTTTCTTTACATCTTCGTCAATAGTTAAGTCCGCTTTTACAATCAAAGGTTCTATCTTGTTTACTTGTTCGCATTGTTTCGCCACGATGCTGAGCGATTGTTCGTTCCTCCCAGTCAGCACAAGTTTCGCTGATTGCTTGGCGTACAAAACCGCTGCAGATGCTCCGATCCCAGAACTAGCGCCGGTGATAATTACAACTTTACCGCTGAAGTCCATCTTCGACGGCGTTCTATTTGGAACTGCTCAAAACAAATTATCTAGTGAATAAACAAGACAAGATCGTCATGGCCATTGATTTAAGAAAAAAATAATTCATTTGAATAGGCAACAAGTACCTACTCGTCGACCTTTAGTTTTTATAGATCTCTAATCGAATGGTTTTTTTTATACGGAACTACTCACCTACACAGGATTCCTCCAAACAGATCGATTGTTTATTCTCACTTGTATTTAGGTTGATGTCCTAGGTAATATATACAAAGTAGATTCACTCGCAGTCACAGCGTCCTATTTTGACGACAAAAATGGCCCAAAGGTTAAATTATTTTACAAAGTAAACATTTCAACAAATATTCTAGCAATTGCAGAGTCGTCCTGTATTTCGGCTTGGTCGACAACTCTCGCAGCGCGAATGCTTCGCATAATGCTGTCATTTCAATAATGTCGGTTTCCCCCGAGTAAAGGTTTGTGTCGTAATGTAATAACATTTTTCAAATATTTATAACCTGGTTTCCGCTGTCACAAAGGCTTTTCGCATTACTAGCTTCGGCAAGCGGTTTCGTTCACGTCTGGATACCATACGATGGTGTGCTCCTAGCTGAATTTCAGCCAAGGCGGCCAGTATCAACGAAGACTAGCCATTTGCGTATAACATCAAGTGTGTACGCAAATACAAGATCACTTTCTTAACCCCACTCTCTTATTACGATGATGAGATGGCAGAGCGCCACGACCTGGGAGAGGTCAGGCGCAGAACCAATGGCTTCACTTGCTTTTCGAGGCACGGGGGTGTGAAACACGCTAATTTCCTGACTCCGGGCCGCATCTGTTTTTTCTAGCCAGAAAATCTTAACAACTATTTTTGGTCCGACTCGGAATATGAACTAGAGACCTGTTAGTATTTAGCATAGAAGTATATAATTGTAAAAATAAGGCAACTAATTATTTTGCGAACCGAAATAAGTTAATATTGTTAGTAAACAAGAATACCTTTATATTTTACTAAATACCTACACATCAAATTTGAACCCAATCACCTGGTTGGTATATTTTTAAAAGAAAACACCTACGTTATTTCTAAAAGTAACTACCTACATACCACTTGTATTTCAACCTCACTAAAGTCATTTATAACGGGATATTTACCATGATTTTAGTGATAAAAACCATGATGGATTTAAAAAAAAAAAAAAAAATCAACCTCAATCCATTATCGTAAAATAATCTCCGTAATGTTTTTGAACTCTATCAATCACAGGTAAAAACAACGGTAGATCTAAAAATCTGAGATTATCCAATGCAGTTAATCTTTTATTCTCACAGAATCTCGCATTGAGGGCGAACTACGCAATGTGGATTCGTAGGCGAGGCAAGCCATTTACATGAATGATTATTCAGTCGTGTTGAATATTTCAGACGATTTTCACCTGTAACGTTTGGCTTTTGAGTTGATTTTGGTTCGATTTGTGCCAGACTGAAGTTTATCTGCTCGTATGGAAAGCATTGTCCGAACTGGGCCTGTGTTAACACGTAGCGTCTCTTCGGTACGTACAAATACAGATAGATCCGAACCATATCCGGTCTACCTTTATTTACAAACCGTTGAGTTTAAATTTCGAAGTTTGAATTTATAATTCGAACACTAGGACTAGAGAAACTAAAGTTCGCAGTCAAGTAAGAACTTCATGGAGAAACTTTAAGCCCTATCCCAACAAGAACTTAGTGAAGTGCTAATGCACTATTCGCTATAAACACTTTAATAACAAGTAGCGGTCACTTAATCAACTAAGAGTACCTATTATTGATTTCCATTTTGGACTATTTCACAAGTATTTTGGAATGTTCCAACAGCGCCAGCATGTAGACAGCATGTACACAACAAGCTTTATTCTGGCTTTTAAAAAAAGCCCACACCCGTTTTTTCACAAAATGTGGGTACAAAATGTGACTAAGAACCATATCCCAATATTTTGATACCTACCTTATTTTTAGGTTTTTTTTTTACAGTGCGTAACCCCACACTTTAACACATTTCTAAAAAAAATTTCGCAGAGATTTTCGACTCCCACGTCACTTGACCTCGTGGTGTAGTTGGTTAGCACATTCCGGTACTGACGGAAGGATGTGGGTTCAAGTCTCATCGAAGTCGAAAATTTTTGCGATATTATTTGATTTTCTACCTTATTTAATCAAAATCGCATATTACCCGTTTGTTTGCCTCGAGATAATAGTATAATTGTGAAGTTGAGAATCAAAGACAGCTAAATCCGTATTGGGTCAATACGGATTTAGCTGTCTTTGATTCTCAACTTCACAATTATCAGATACCCACACAGAAACACTCGAAAGACATAACACTACTCTGGCAGGTGATCACAACCCTCCTCCGCTGGTAGTCAGGTCTCAGGTAAAAACTGGTCAGATAGTAAAGACTGCATCGCATATTTTTCGAATTCGCTGCGGGTTGCGACCAGCGACGAAACTTGGGTCTTACAAATCTTCGCAGGCCTGCAATGGATCACAGGACGGCTCCCTCATCGTTTATACTTTATTATTGAAGGCTTATGTGCAACCCCTTACCCGAAGGGTGGCTGTTTAGGCAATTTTCCGATACGTAATACTTACACGGTCTATGGTTTGGGGATTTCTTGACTTTGAAACTTTTTGCAATTATGTGAAACAAAGCGCTACCTTTTCCAAAGGATTTTAAATGTCCTGACCTCTTAGGCCCATTTTCAGTTTGGCACACTTATGTTATAAACTGGTTTCTGCCCGCGCCTTTGCTCGCGGTGTTTCTATGGAATCGTTTAAAGGTTGTTTCTTTCCCATGGGAACTCATTTATGGGAAAAAACCTATGTTTTATTCCAGACAAAAACTTCCTGTATGCAAAATTTCAGCCCGATCTGTTCAGTAGTTTTGGCGTGAAGAGTAACCAACATCCAATTATGCTATTTCAAATCTTTTGCAATATACCTACCTAATGAATAACAAATATAGATAGACGTATCTAGTCTAGACCGAAGTGCGACCGAAACACGAACGCCGGCGGCGCCGCTCCGACTATGACTGAGGGGTGAACCTAATTGGACCTTATTTCTTTTAATTTGTTTTATATTTTTATCGCCTGCGACTCAGGAGGTTGCGGATAAAAAATATCTATCCACGTAATGTATTGTATTATGTATATTATCAGTCATCTAGTACCCGAATTTTACTTACATCTATGTTATTCACGAAGTTTCTGAGTAAAACCACTTTCGCATTACACTTACGCCTGAATGAAGAATCAACAATATAATACGGTTACCTTCGTAAAATATCAATTAATTATCTTCGTGGATATTAATGTTGGTACTGGAAGCGTAATTTCAGTTAGTATGCGATATAAATCGGGCCACAATTTCACACGCGGTCGCCGCCCGATTTTAAATATTTAATTAACTGTCAATCGCGGCACAAATGAATCGGATTGCAAAGCAAATATTAAAAGTTATTGTCCAAAATGTAATTACAAAACTTGATGGTAATTATTCTCCGGATGATGGATTGAAAATACGTTTTATGCAAACACTAGTCGCGCCCTACGGTGGTGTTAGTACAAACATCTTTGAATTATTTGATCTTCGAATTCTTATTTGTTCTTTGAATTTCTTGAATTATTTCATCTCACGGGAACAATGCATTTTTCCGGGATCAAAAGTAACATGGGCTTTAATTCAGGGTACAAGCTATCTTTCAACAAATTTTATGCAAATCCATTCAGCCGTTTAAGCGTGAAGAATGAACAAACACACACACGGTTATACATACATACAAACTTCCGCCTTTTTAATATAAGTGTGGTCCTTGAAATAAAAACTGAGAGAAGCGGACAAGTTCTTTATGGTTAATATGGATGGAGAAATTCTATCAACCCGCTGGCATTGCCTCAAAACGGAAACGCGTGATGTTAACCATTTAACTGCCGTTTTATGGCAAGGGGACGCCAAGATAAATGCGCCAAAAATAGTACAATACAATGTTACCCTCCAATACGAACTTCCTTCATCCTAGTCTACAATTAATAGACCAATAGAAATATTGGCGAAAAAGAAAAACAAAATGACATACATAGCACAAACTAGGTAATATTACAATGCCAGTGTGCTATTTAAATATTGCATGTATATAAATCTCTCGCTTGAACTACCAACATATTTTTACTCTTTTGTCACCACAAAGGCCGCATTTTACCAAGCATTTATGACAGCTACGCCTCTTGTGAGAATCATCCAAAAAATTCGTTGCCCAGATAATTTTGCACAACCATATTCTGGCGCTTGTTGAATTCGTAGACTATGATTGCTATTGCTGGTAACCTGGCTTCTGTATGAATGCCGACCGGACGTGTTTTCCGAAGCAAATACAATATCTCAATCTCTAGAACGAAACATTTTCTTTGAGCTCTCGCTTCGTCCGTGGAATCGGGGAGATTATCTATCTCTTCAAAGAGATGAATTCGCTCGTAACGACTCGACATTGTTACAGAAAATGTTTTTCTTTGAATTTTTATGCACAAATACGATTAACGATAATATTATAACTGAGTAGGTACGAATAAGCAAAAATTCCGCGTACGAATATCCCCGGAGGGAAATTCCTGGCTAAGAGGTGTTTCCGCAACGCCTCGCTCGCGCTCTCACAATTCCCATATTACGTGTGGAATGCGGGGAATATCCCCGGAAATCTTCACATTTGGATAATATAGAGATTTTTCCTTATATTAATTCATCGAATCGTGTTAAGAACGAGTATTGAAAAAGGAAACAAGATTATCAAAGTGGAAATCAGAAATGAACATACGAAAGTTAGTGCTTTTTCTTTGTAAAGTAACATGGTAAAAAAGTCAGAAATATTATGAAAGTTCCAACAGAAGGAAAGTAGGAGACGTCATCTATCAGGCTCTCAAGGCCTATGACAAGAAGGCTTACTTTCCTCATGAATATTTATCGCTCTGTTTATTCTTCAAACCAGGCTTCGGAAAATTTTGCGTAGTGCGAGTTGGACTCTTCTTACAAACAAGTACTGAGAACAACGATAATAAAGATGAGGAATAGACTTAGATCCATTTTAATTAAAACTATTAAAAAGCAGCTTGTGATCGCTGCTTCATTCTCTCGGTAGGTATCTAAATAAAAGCTAATCACATAGTCATATGTTTCTTTAATGGTGGAAACTTTGCTGTTTTAAGTGTTAGTTAAGTGTATATTTTTTTAGTTTATAATAACTGTATGTTTCCCAAATAAATAAAAAAAAGACGGGTTGCACTCCGGGAGTGCCGGCAGAAGTGAAAACTTGATTATTAACGTTGAGCATGTTTGATATTTTGGAATGGTTAGGGAATAATTTTGCACCAATTGCTTTATCAGTATAAAAGTACTATCATTTATGTGGTACAATACAATATTCATTTATTGCGCTATCGTACACAAACATGACAACCTAAACGAAACAGTAGGCCCAGGCATACATTTTCGCCGCGCCGTAGAGAGGGGATAGCTGTCTACTCTCCATCCGTCTTACGCTTTTTCGATCAGGTCACGTGTCCTGACGCGAGTTTAAGATTTTATACCCATTACAGAAAAAGTGCTCAACGCCGCTAAAGAAGTTTTCACTTCAAAAATAAAAAAAGTAAGACTTCAAATGTAAAGGTTTTTTCCGATCTACGCGGTATTCGCTACCTAGAGAGCGGTAGCGATAAGTGTTGCTTGATTTCGCACAGTCCGCGGTATTCCCTCAACAATTTCAGAGATAGTAGGATTACCGCATACCCACTTGGATTTCGCTACCGGTCAGGGTAGCGAATACCTACCACGCAGCTCTGAACAAACATACAAAAGTCGGACTCTACTCCCAGTCCTCAGTCTGCATCAGCTCCATGAAGCCTCTCTTTAGGTACTACTCGGTCTATGATGAGGTACCCACGTCTATGTTTGGACAACCTCGTTGATCAATCAATGACAAATTGCGTTTTGCTCCAAGCGGCGTGACGAAGTTTGACAGTTCTGGGCCAAAAGTTTTCTTTTGTGGGAAACAAACAAGTAACAATTAGTCGCTGACTATATAAATCCATCATGTTTAAGAACTCGAGGTAATTAGAGACAGGTGGAAGAGAGTTTATTTGGGTCAGTGAGTTATATACAGCCTTTATTCACAAAGAAAATTATAATATAATTAGTATTTACAATTGAAACAATTGAGCTAACTGCAGACTGTTGCAAACAATCTACAGGTAGCTCAACTGATCCATATCAATACCAGTCGGAAGCGTCCCCAAGACGCTGGCTGCATTGCCCCGCTGTATGGCAATGCTGATGCGCTGTGCCAGATACTGACCAGCTCTCGGGTCACGCGTCGCTTCGACCAGATTGCAGACTATTGCAAACAATCAAAAATAGGATAAATATGCAGGTTGTTTTTTTATTTATTTGTGTCAGTCAAAGTAATTTTGAGCATTATGTTGAGATTATCAGTAACTACGTACATAGAGTTGTACAACAAGTTGTTTCTGTGAAGTAAAAATAAAAATTCCTTGAACCAAGGACTTGAAAAATAACAGTAACAAGATCAAAATGTGGGTCATCTTATTTCTACGTATTTTCCGATCGACATATGAGATAAAGTCGCCGTAATAGGGGCAGATTCGGCACAAAAGATAAAACAAAAGCTATAAAAAACGGGGCGACCGACCATTGACGTCGAAACTTCTTCAATATATCGCGTCAGTAATATCATAACTGTTCTGTCCTCCAAGTTCTACGATATTTTACACAGGGCACATCCAAATTCCTCAGAGGCCGTGAAAATATGGTGTGCAATAAAAATGTCAAGTCAGGTCATCAGAAGGACGGCCCGAGGCGTTTGTTCGCCAGATGTGCCAACGAATCAATGAAAAACTGTTCTTCTTCGTGCTTCAGATCGGCGATATATCAAGATGTGCCGTGACTGTGGGCTTGGCGATACGAACTTGCCGGACAGGAAATATTTAAATATGAATTGCTGAGCTTGCAAGATAACAATAACAATAACTATTCTACTCTAGACTAGGAAGATTTAGTTTTTTGGGCGCCTTTTCCAACTTATGCGAATCGCCCTTACGCGAGCGTATCTTGGTACTGAACAATTATACAATAAGTAAGAGTATTATTCGAGTTAAAACCCCCGTGATATTTGTAATCAGAACATGTTTAAACCGTTTTTTATTTATTATGGTGCGTTTTGGGTGGGCGGAAGCGTCAGCGAATTTTCGACGTGGGCGCGATATTTCCTCCAAAAATCTGATTCCACTGGACTAAATCGGACCACTAAAATTAATCGGTGATTTATGTGGAACTAATTTTAAGCCGAAGACCTTTAGAAAACCATGTTTTGAATTTTGAACAATAAAGTGATTACGATTATGGTTAAAAGTTCATCTCTATAGTATTATAATATCTGTGTCTCTACTAAATTAGGATAATTTTGAAGCTTACAAGAGTGAAATAAATATGAATATCTTAAGCTCTTGCAAGCATTAAAATGAACTGGCAACAATAAACCTCACGGCGATGCACATCATCGTTACAATATTGTCGGGCCATTTTGTGACCACAGCCTAATAATGGCCCCTGTTATATTTGCTGACGGGACAAAATACCAAAAAGCACACATGGCTGTTGTGACACGAAACGCTACGTATTTTAAAGCAAATTTATATCCGAAAATGTTCAAAAATGTTTCAAACGTGACTATGAATAATGTAGGCCTATCTGCCGCCTACCTAAGCAGAGTTTTATTGCTTGTATGACATAAGGATGCCAATGGTTTATTGGAGAAAAAACCGGTGGAGTACAAGTTAGATATAAGAAACGTAGGTAGGAGAAGAATGAAAAGAAGGAGAAGGATCTGGTGGTTGTTCCATGGTTCATTATAGGCGAGACCTTAAATATGGGTAAAAAGGAATGAATTCCATGCAGGTTGCATGGAATTCACTCCTTTTTACCCATATTTGTCAAATATCTGTGCGATAGGTGTAATGTTAAGAAATGTAGGTAAGTATTAAAACTGCTAAACAGAACTTACACAATACATTTTCCTCCTGGGACCCTACCTACATATCATTTTGATTCGCTCGTTAGTTTCCTTTTCCATATGCGGCCTTAAAACACGAATGAAAGATAAAGTTAATTAACGCGGAAACCTCGTCCCATTCATACTGAACACGTCCCGTTCCATTCTTTCCCCAGACATTTTGAATATCCAAAAGCAAAAACACACTATCAAGGTGAATCGCAACGTTCCGTTTCACGTTAATTCCGTAAACAAAGCCATACGAAAACAATGCAACGTCATAAAATCCTAATCCAAAACAGCGGAAACTAGTTACTTCCTACAGTGTTGTTTATCCACACACAGTATTTTAAAGAGGCAGTATAGGTGATGTAGGGAACAATGAGTTCAGGGTGCTTACTGTTGAAAACGGCTGCAATATCAATTTCAATCTCAAACTAGATTTGCAATGAATTCTACGCTACCCTTCGATGCTATGATAGCGCACGATTGAACTCGGACCTAAGTCCGAAAGTCAAGGAGAAAGTCGTCACCTAAGTGACGACTTTCTCCTTGATTTCGAGGAAGTTTAGAACCTCAAAGCATTTAAAGAGTTTGAAATTGGGATCGGAATTGGAACTTTTTTTAAGAGTAACCACCCAGAAGAGTTTTCATGTCGGAAGCGGCATTACACTGAACATTAGCTTCGGCGATAAGGCGTCGACGCAAATTGGTGTGAGCACGCAACTAACAGCGGCATTAGAAGAAAACATGGACCTAGGGATAGGATTTCTGTGTTGGTTGTGTGTGTCTGTAACGGCAATAGAGAAGTTTACAGAAGTTGGTTGTGTGTGTCTGTAACGGCAATAGAGAAGTTTACAGAAAATGCAAGAGCGCAAGCACACTATACTTAATAACGGTTTAGCAAATTGCAAAGGAAGTAGATTAAAATTGCATATTATGTAGATGAATCAAGCTGTGTTTTTTCGTGATCTCCATCTTTAAACTCCAATTTAAAACTAGTTTGGGGTCATAAATTGTCTTGCCTTGGACTAACTTGGGCCGTAGGTCATGGGATGAATAACTCTACTTTTCATTTCAACCATGGTACTAGGACAAACTTTTATGTGGAGGTATAGCTAGTTATCTATCTAGTTAGCTAGTTATCTATATAACTTTTAAGCCTTGACGAAATCAGTCTACACAATCCACTCGGAACGGATTATTATTTTCCCCTTCAGAAAATAAAGATTTAGAAGTTTACAGCAGGCGAACGAATTTTTGTCGCAGTCAAGGCTTAAAGGGGAGCTTTATAGTCAACTTTGCAGTTTATATCATACACGTTCCGACAAGTTTGGTAAGGGGGTGTTAGGGTCATTCATTCAATAACAGTAAAATCGGATGGCAGTCGTATTGCAGTATTGCTACTTCAAACAGTTATTTTTTTGAACATTTTCATTTTTACCTGAATATAGCTTGTTATTTTATAGCTGGGGTTTAAATAGCCTTGCTAACTTTGAAAACATGTCTCATATATACTATGTGTGTATTCAAGTTTTACTTTTTTGTCGTCTTGGCCACCGAATGACCCGAACTCTACACGAAAGACCGACTGAATGTAGAGTCTTAATAGTTTTCTTATAGAGATATTTTCAGACATAATATGTGCACGTTACAAACTAAAGAAACAATACCATTATAACTATCTATTGGTGTAACGTATATCTACATCAATAAAAACCTCAAGAAATGCATCGTAACGATTCATCAACTGGGATGCTTAGTAGTGTGCAAGACATGAACACGAAAAAAGTTCTAAAGAGCTCGATAGACTCTGATTTCAATCTCACTAAGTGTCTAAAAAAGATTGAGACATAAAATATTCCGTAAAAATAGCATGAAACTATTCAATCGCTGTCAAACTGCGAAAAGTAGTTTTCATAGTTTGACAGCGATGTTAAATTTTTTGGAGAGGCGCTGACTGCAAGGTGCCAATGGATGGAGGGAAAAAAAAATATTGGCATCATAAACTAATACACAACCCATACTCTGCATTACTGCAGTTTATTTGCACCAAAATAATACATCCACCGATACTACGAAAATCGAATAAAAATCCGAGGCTCAAAGCTCTTGAACTACGTAATAGAAACGTCAAGACTTGAATTGCTGTAGGCAGTTACTCACCGCCCTCGATCAGCAATAAATTAGCCACTGGGATAAATCCATTGAGCGTTTCCTACGATGCTCGTTGCAGGAACTGCATTTGAATACGTAGAAGATAATGTATTATCAGAGCGGCTATAAATTACAGCCTATTCACCGGGAGTAAGTGAGGAGTGTAAGAAAATCGAGTTCTTTACTGGAATGTAAAGAACATCATTTAATCACTCGGGCCTCCACTCGCGTGATGCTGGTATGTGATGTCGATGTCCTCCTAGCCAGCCAGTCTCAACGGAGACTAGCCTGTAGTGCCCAAGTGTGTGCGTAAACACAGGTGCACTCTCTATTCCATCACTCTCATAATCCGATGAGACGGATGCTGGTATATTGAAATACTATGTAGCAGGCGAATCGTGGACCTTCCAAATAGGTCTACAACATTGAAGGTGAGAAGAAACTTGATGAAAGAGGGGTACTTGGTCTGCAGTGGGACAATAACGTAGGGTATCAGTAACAATATACTTGTTATTCACTTGAATATAAATAAACAATTTCCAGCCAAATTATTCTATCATTTGCTGATCAAAATAAGATAACCTAGAAAAGAAAACCCTTGTTACAATACAAACTCTATTTTCCTTATATTTCATTTCGTTAAATCATTTCCATTATGTTAGTTGAGGGACATTGGTCTCTCAACTCATTGGACAAATGTCTACAAAAAAGAAAAGCTCTATTTTTACAGATTTTTGTAGGAAATCCTGAATGTAATAACATCAAAGTGGTCCTCGGTCCTCCTATTACTCAAATTAATCATTATTGGCACCTAAAATACGAAAGGCAACAATAACATCAGCAAATAAAGGAAACCTTTCCAAATGACACACTGTCAACGCTTACGCGATAGCGCAGTTAACATTTATGTTAGCTCCCTCGGGGCTCCCGGGAGCTCCCGGCCTATCTTAGAATGAGAGCTCGGGGTATTCATTTAGCATAAAGCAATAATTTTCTATTTCCTCATTTTATTATAACGGTCCATCTATTTTTCAGTTCGAGTTAAATAGTCTTTAAGAAGGATATATATGACTTCATGATACCTGACGATTAACAGTTAAATTTGGTACACACCAGTTGCTTGCTTACCTGAAAAAAAAGAAGAAAACATTAGAATTTATCCGGTCCATCACGAATTTTATTAAATAGCATCGACAAAACTCCCGAATCCTAAAACACAAACTAGATTTGAGCAGGCCTCGAGTGATATTTTTCTGACAGATTCTCATTTAAAACTGTCAAAAAATCGCGTCTTGAGACGTGCTTGAGGCCCAGACTAAACCAAAGCGGAGATGTGCGGAGATGTCCGAAGCGGAGACGAGAAGAGACGTTTATCAGCTTGGGTGTCTCCACTGAAGCAATACGGAAATGCGTAATGGCAAGACTGGAGCGGAGATGTGTGCTGGCTTGAGTGGAACTGAGCTGCGTGCGGTGAGCGTCGGATGTTTGTTGAGATTAATGCACTAGCGGTGCTATCTATTTTTTTTTTCGCGGTATCTTGTTCGCATACAAATATGATTATATCCGCGCGTTGGTATCCTCTGAAGCTGAGCGTAGACGAGATGTGTGAATATCAACGTTAAATTGATTGTTTAAAACACATCTCTTCTCCGCTCGTCTCGTCTCCGTTTTCGTGGAGTCCGGTCCTAATTTTTTTTATTTTTTTTTTTATTTATTTACTTATTAATTAGAACGGCGATTGCCAATTACACTAATTAATCATAATTTATATTTAACAGAACAATTATTTTACAAACTAACATAAAATTAAATTAAAAATTATTATGTTCTAATAAAGATGTCAAAGTTAAATTATACATTAAAATACAAAAAAATAATAATTCAAAAATAATAATAATAATAATTATACATTATGAATAAATCTTTTATTTTAAGAAATCGGTCATTCTTCCTTCTCACAATAGAGCAGACAAACTGACATTAGGTCCTTCCAATCGTCCGCAAATATGTCACAGTCTGGAAAAGCCTTAAGTAACCCGTTGAGGGCGTCGAGAGCGTGAGGCAGCGGCGACTGTTGGTGCCCTGCAGTGCGGCAAGGTGGTAGAGCTAGGAGCCTGTGATTTCTACCGCGGATATAATTGTTCGGCACGTAAAGGCGAAGCAGCTCGTTCTGAAGATCAGGACTATCAATAATGTTCCTAAACATTTTAAATACGGTTGAAAGCTGATCATACGCTCGTCTAGTTTTAAGCGAGTTATAACCTAGATAACCTTGCAGGAATTTCGTGGGATACATAAATGGGTAATATCCTGCCACGCGCTTGTAGAGGTGTCTTAGAAATGCTTTTTGAACTTTTTCTAGGAGCAGATCATATTTTTCCTCATGTGGGCTCCATACACAGGAACTGGTCTCCAGCTTACTACGGACCAAAGCGCTGAAAAGGAGCCTTATCACGTACTCGCTCCGAAAGTCACGTGCATTTCTAAGTACGAAACCCAGCCTCATGTAGGACTCCTTAGCTACGATAGAGATGTGGTCATTGAACGTCAGTTTCCGGTCGAATGTGACTCCCAGATCCTTGATCATCGTTGTTCTGCTGATCAAAATGCCGTTGATATTGTAAATCTACTAAATCTACGTTTGTGTATTTGTGCGTCAGTCTTTTGTTTATATTGTGAGGTGATCTTTTCGACAGAATGTAAGCCAATAGGCACGCTCGATTTTCATAGCTACGATCCTATTAGAGTAAAGGATGGGTAGTCGCCTCAGTAGTGAAACGTGCGTTTTTACAGGCTGAATATTGAGCGTATCAAAACATGATTGCGTTTTTCAGAAGTAGGGTATTTGGCAGTGGGTTACGTAATCTCTCCTGGGGCGTCAATTTGGTCTTTACTTTTAGCTTAGACACATTTTGCCGCTAATTTAAAGTTGAGAAACATCCTGACAAGTCTTATTAAGCTTCCGTTTATCTCCTGTTCTAAACAAGCAATCACGAATCAAACGCAATATAACGTCGGCTAAAACATTCGCTCACGTCTCCACATCAATATTATGTCGTACGAGATAAGAGCACCAAGAAAATAATCAACGTTATAATAATGTAAGCGTACGATAAGGAACTAGGTTAATAGGGAAAGGGTTCCGAATAACAACTTTCTCGTTTAATATGTATGAATATTGCGAAGATTGGATGAAGCAGCGGAATTACAGAGAGTTTTGCTGTAGGGGACATTTTTGTAGATATTTAGAGCTCAAATCAGTTATACGTTCATGTTTGATCTCACTACTTATTTCAAGAACTCGATTATACACTTCACAACAAAATTACTTAATATTATTGGGTGTACACGGTAATGGCCTGTAAGGAAACGCTTTTGATCGAAAAAGCCGCCCATTGTAATTTTTTTCAAAAATTTCTGGCCTGTAGTATTTTATGTTTCTTTACTTTTGTAAATATTACTTTGTCAATCTAGTCATTACCTCTTTTGTCCTCTAGGAACTCCTTATATTTGACGACCAATTTTTTTTACATACGATTATTTACGCTGACGTCACAAATCCAGGCCCTTAGTATACAACAACAAAGAGGTACGCGTCAGCTTTTAAAAAAACATCTATACGTCATAGTTATGGCCACGTGGGTACTGTACTGTACCCACGTGGGTACTGTACTGTACCCACGTGCAAGCTGTCAGGTGCCATCTAACAGCCTGTACCATAATTATTCTGGCTGTAAATAATCGGCAAATGCAAAGGAATACGTTATTTGACTCGGACAGAATAATGAAGTAGCTTCTGCCCTCGGCTTCACACGCGTTTTGGGAGATAAAAGGTACCCCATGTCCGTCTGATTCGATCTGTTCAGCCGTTTAGGCGTGAAAAGGTAACAGACAGACAGAATTACTTTTGTTATCTTAATATTAGTATGGTTAGGCCGGGAGACAAAGAAGGATTACAAACTACTCGTATTTACCAGTGTAACGTGGGCGAATGTGTGTGATACGAATAAATTTTTATCTCAACCTCAACAGCCTATATTTGTCCACAGCTGGACGCAGGCCTCCCCTTGATTAGCGCCTTATTGGTTTTTATCACACGGAGGGTAGTGTCCATAGTCCCCGCACTGGGCATGCGGGTTAGGGATCGCAGTTTGGTAGTAGAATTGTTCTGCAGGATAGGCTGCTGCTTGCCCCCCCATAGGAATCCCTTAGTACACCCGCTGGAAGAGTTGGGGTGGTTGATCTTTCGGTACCGCGTATACCGAGTGTGCCTACACACACGGCGAATATTAATTTATCCAATGCCTTGTAATATAATCACAATTCACTTATATCACAAACAAAAGTTAAAACGTAGTACACAACGCTCTACATAAACGATAAAGGAGAAAACACAACCAAACCTTCCAACTCTATCTAAATATCCATTAAATCTACACCTTCTGTAGCTTAAGCGCGGCATTAAAAGAAAATGAACTCATTACACAAGCCTCACTGGGCTCAAATGAAAAATAAAACTCTCAGCTTTGATAAAGAAGGCATAAAAGTGTCTTCCATACGAAAGGTTAAACATAAACAGCAGTGTCACTGTTAAAAGGGACCTTTTACGAGTAGTTACATTGACGGACGCTTGGACCTCGTATATTTCATCCCATTTCATCTTTTATCGCACTCCACAGTCGGGGAAGCCCGGACAATTGACTCTTGCAAATATACAAAAAAACGCTATAAAGGGGTGAGTGATAGCTTGACAAGATACGTAAATGAACTCGAGGGATATACGGCAGGGTGAATTTCGGGCTTAGCGTGTATTTTTTAAGGAAAAGGAAAAGATTGTAATACTTTTAGTATGGTTTAAAAAAGTTGTAGTAAAATTGTAGAGTGCCTTTGTGTTGTGGATGAAAGTTTCCTGCCATGAGAAGCTTTATGATACAAAGCACTTGACCAGGAAACTTTTCTGCTTCGGTTTGTACATCCTCTTTCTTTTGATTATTTCTGTTGTAGGACTTGACAGTACCTAAACCAAGGAAAAATTCAGCATTAGCTACTGGTAATGCTGTATTTTTCACTAAAAGCCAGCTGGCCTCAAAATAGGGAAATATTTAGACGAACAATGGGAAGCAAATAACCGAAAGAAAGCATCCTTTTGAACCACACACATAATACTACTATTGTCGGTCGGTAGGTAGCAGAACATTTTGTAATAATGTAGGTAAAATGAACCTCAGCATTTTGCGCCGGTTTTCTACATAGTTGCCTGCGATATGCATGAATGGAGTGTCCGGTGAGTCTTTCATCGCGGACCGTGAATACCTGCCAGTGGCATGTAAGCGTCACTTTGTAAATACGTGCATCGTCTGCCGCAAATACCTTGACAGCAATCTTGTGTTGGAAAGAGGAATAGTGCTTTCGACAAAGCTATTTGTTATACAGTTCGTTGTTAGGTGAGGTATTTGTACTTTGGCACTAGATATTGCTGTGTGCGTTGTCCTGCATAAGATATTTTTTAATTACAGTAAATTAGATACCAAAATAAGAATGTACCGAATCCGGTCGCTACCTCCAACAAAGCTTAGCAAATATGAATTATCGAGGCACATCACGAACACAGAATAAATACGAGAAACGCTTACATAGGCAAATAGCTTCTACGTTTTAGGTCAAGCAAATACATATTTTATTTATATTACATATAATAACCATTGTTGCAAAAAGAAAAATGTGCGATACAGCTATAGTGACTGGGCGCACTGAATAGGAAAACTATTCAGCCGAATAAAGTCATGTAAATTGAAGTTGGTTCGCCGACACCGGGTGGTGCAGGCCCGCGGAATACCGTGCTGGTAACTGACAACGAATAATAGAATATGAATTTTCACACAATACAGACGAATAGACGGCAAACGAGATTGTTGTGCTATTTTTATTCACTGTTCAGATTAAATCGCTGAAACGAGGTTTCGAGCTTTTGTACCCGAATACATACCTATAGCTATATTATCCATACAAGGCCAATCACTTGAAGACAAATTAAAAATCTATCAAGGACTGCTAAGTACATATCCAAGTCAACAGAATCAGTCTCAAAGTAAAAACAACAAAAACAAAATTAAAAATTTTAAAAAACAACCGACAGATTTTCATTGGCAGGCGGATTGGCCATCGCAGTCGAGAATTTTAAAATACAGAAGGAAGCTGCTCATAGGTTCCCTTAGTCGGCTTTTACGACTTCCACGAGCTGAACTGGAGGGGTTGATTCTCGCTGTGATCGCCACGGCCAAATCGGCCAAATATCATATCGTAGATGGACTGAATAGCCTATCGCGCGTTGCATGCTACGCTATCGGTACGCTTATGTCATGGACGACGGGCAGAGAGTTTTAACCTACCGCGGCCGATTTGCAAGCGAAATGCGGTGTAATAGCACAACACTATTTGATTATGAACTTGGTGATGATAATTGTACGTCTCCCTACTTCAATAAATAATGCTGGACAACCCACACAGCATTATCTAGCCCCAAGCTAAGCAGAGCTTGTGTTATGGGTACTAGATGACTGATAATAATATGCTTAATACATTACATACATATTTTTACTATACATAGAAAATACCCAGAGCACGCGGAACAAATATTTGCAGATCGTACAAACATTTGTCAAGGCGGGAATTGAACCCGCAACCTCCTGCGTCACAGGCGGACCTTCGCCCGCCGCGCCACATCGGTCGTCTTTTCAAAAATAAGTAATCAGTAATTTCCTACTGAAGGTAGGATATTTTCAAAACGAGTAAGATACGCATGCGTCTTTTCCGAAAACTTCATTAGCTTATAAGCTTTATATTTTTGGACCAAAACCACATAAAGGCCATTCAGGGGTTGTTTTATAATCACCAAGTGCATAAACTAACATCTCTACTTTGACTTTGGTGCTTTATTTATTCAAAACATGAGTCAAAAAGAAACGTCCTGTCCTTGAAACGGTCAAACATAGTAAAATATTGGCGAGTGCGAAACATTTTTCATCCGTTATTCTCGGTTGCCTACCTTCAGATGGAACTTCATGAATATTTCAGCCGGGATCAATTATTAAAATGATTTACTGCCCGGGTCTGAACAACGCACAAGGCCAATATATGCTGAACTTTTCATAATAATGTTATGTAGAATGATTTTTCCTCTTCAAGTTTTTGCCGTACCTTCCTATTGGGTTCAACTTCCTCGACTTGTTCTGTTTTGATGAAAGCAATGTCGTCCTGTGAAACTTTTTGTAAGTTCAAGAAATATAAATAAAATATATAATTTTATAGAAATAATATTATAATTACTGCCTCACAAATACCTACACAAATATGTATAGATTGATACCATTGCGTACAAGACAAAACGTTACAGTTGATAACGTACGACAGTGCTAAAGGGGGAAAACTGAACTTTAAAAAAGTAAATTCCAATTTTCCCCCTTAAGGGGAATTTGTCAAGGGTGAAAACTGGAATCCTACTTATATTATAAACGCGAAAGTTTGTATGTAAGGATGTATGTTTGTAACTCTTTCACGCAAAAACTATGTAACGGATCTGGATGAAATTTCACAGAGATAGATTAGTCTGGAATAGCACATAGGCTATATTTTATCTCGGAATTCCCACGGGGACGGGAATTTCGCGTGTGAAACCGCGAGGCGCTGCTAGTAACCCATAAATACCAATGTGGATATCCCAACCAGAGCGATATGTCCCAAAGAAATAAAATTGTTATGATTTCTTCAAAAAAGAAAAAGCCTCAGATAAAAAGAAACATGTTTCCCTAATTGTGTCGTTATCCAAACTCCGAAAAATACGTGTAAGTACCAAACGACGAACCTTAGAAATCATTATCCATACCGAAGTTTCAGGTTGCATGGCTTTGAAAAATGTCTCAGTTTTCAAGTCTCGTAGGAAATTTGGTAAGGAAATTCTGATGGAGGTCGGGTGTCGGAGCCTTCACGTAGGTACCTACTTTGCACATGTCTTTGAATAAACGCTGAAATACGAGGATGGGGCGGGGTCACTAGGGCATGCCGACTACTTACACTGCATAGCTTGTTGTTTTGCTCGAGTATTATTAATTTTAAGCTCGGTTCGTGTCAGAAGTTTAAAATTGCGGTCAGATTCTATGTTTATATTTAAACATCAATGCATATCTTATTGTTGAATAATATTATCATTAGCAAAGAAGAATAGATAAGTAGGCTGAAACAAAAACGTTCCCAGAATAAAATAAACCTATAATCCAATAATCGTAAACGCAAAACAAGACTTTTATTGCAACATATTTTCAAAGGCCATTTTCTTTTATCTAAATAGGACATCCAAACAAAATAAATGATCTCAGAAAGCAGATACGTGACACATCGCCGGAAGGGTTCCCCGGTATGCCAAGGCGCAGGTATGCCAAGGCGCAGGTGTCACCGAAACTCATGTCCTGTTTGTTTTGCTAATGGCTGCCCCGAGAAGGAAATGAGCAGATCCGAATGTAAAGTAGGCCACTGTCACGAATTGACTCTCAATTCTGAGCTTTATCGGAGACGATATAGATACAATATCGCATGAACAATCAAACCATCCGGAGAATTTAAATGAAGACTCGATTTTGTGAAGTGGAATTAAGCTATCGAGATCGTTCGCTTAGATACGTGCCGCAAATAACTTGATAAGAAGTTATAGAGCAAAATAAGAATGTAAATACGAAGGATTTTTTACGAAATATAGCCAGGAATGTCTTGCGATTAAAACGTAAGGTAACCATCTCAAGTTATTTTTCCTACAAAAATTTAAGAAATTCTCATAAAAATGTTTTTCATCAGAAATAGCTACTCGGTTTCCGTGACAAAGTTTACAAAACCATTTTGATTCCTACTGATAAGGGTGTATATGCACACCCTGTATTTAACGTGTCACCCCTAATGGAACAAAATATTGGCTCTAACTTTCATGACACGGTAACCCAAATCGGTTTTTGATAACGCATATAATACAAAATCGGTAAGGTGCGTAGTTTGGTTAACTTAAATTTAATTTAATAATATAATAATGAAAAAATCCGCATGACAAAATAAGAAAACGTGGACTCCTTATTGAACTCAACTGAAAACTTTATTGCAATTTCTGACTTTAGTACTCCAACCTCAGTCCGATCATGATTGATAGATCATTATAAGAAACAGGATCGATATGCATCAATAAAAGGTTTTGTGTAAAATGCCCATTTTCTTGCTAACTGTATTTGAAATTTAATATGGGAAGAAAATTATGATTTAGAGTTTGTAACGTACGATTTAGAGTTTCTAACGTATGATTTAGAGTTTGTAACGTATGATTTAGAGTTTATAACGATGTGCTTCAAACTTAATGTGAATAGGTACTAGAGTAAATAAAATTATATAAATGGGAAATAGAAATCGAATTTCAGAATTTTTGCTTTTTTAATCCTAACTTCTCAACGGTACCTACACTTTTATTTTACCTAAAACCAAAAAATCATTATAGTGGCGTTCTGATTTTATATCAAAACCTTCAAAAACTTCCTTCGATTCCCTTTCAACGTGCCTTTGTTTCTAAGGATACACAACAAATCGACACCTGTAAAGTTTTTATTAATATGGATTTAAGCTGATCTCGAGAAGCTTTATCACCCTATGGCCCTCTAGTCCAAGCGAATGAAATTGCGAACAGGAAAGCTAGTATTAGTATAGATACGTAAATAAAAGCCGTAAACAGTATATAAAAGGATAAAGGGATGCGGGATCCATTGTTTTCGTCCTACAGGCATTTGCCCTGCCGAATAAAATCAATGGATAGGATTAAAACAATAATAGCGTTGGTAATAGTTTTCTGTGCGCCAAAAAAATTTCAGGCTCGAGGCATGAAAATGAAATAATTTTAATTAATCTATTAAGTCAGAGTAATTCATTAACTACATTCTATCAGAATCGTTGATCTGATAGTAAAAATACAACATTCTATAGTCGCTTTAGGATACACAGTAAAATTATCAAATTTTGTGACAGGAGTCTTTCAGTTCATGTTAATTTGTTCCCATCACGAAGTTTTTAATACAGCTCTCGACAAAAATGACTGGAAATGAATAAAAAACTCGAACACGGTCTTAAATTCGATCGTGAAAAAGTCCCAAAACTCTATTAACTTGAATTATAGGTTCTCCAAGGATTTTCCTTGAGACGGTCGACTTTATTCGTTAGCCCATTTCCTATAAAGGCAGCTATTAAATAGGTGTTCCACACAAACGGTGTTATTACGGCAAGCCAGATAGTGGACCGAGAAATATGTTTCTCTGCTTATCGTGTGTCCTCCCATTTGGTCTAAATCTGCCTCAATTAAGCCCTAACAATAGGATTTATAGTAGGAGCAACGTCGTATATTAAATTATTATACGGGCGATTTAGTATAAACTTGATGGGTGGGGATTGTAAACGGTCAGAAAAGGAAATATTTCGTAAATAGTTATTTTGTAGCTGAAAATTGCTAAGAAATCGGAAATGCGTTTGCTAAAAGTTTAGTTAAAAATAAGGTGCCTAATATTTATTTTAACCCTCGATGCAAAAAGAGGATGGGAAAGAGAGGTGTTAAAAGTTTAACGTGTCTGTCTGTGTATCTGTCTGTGGTATCGTAGCTCCCAAACGGATGAACCGATTTTCGTTTAGTTTTTATTTTTGTGTGATAGATAATTTTATCCCGAGTGTTTTCGATAAGTACATTGAGCCGACAATGTATCATCAACACCGAAATAACAGTTGCAAAAAAGGTCTCAGTAGTCTGGTTACTTAATTCAACCGAACTACTGATACATCGAGCGACTCAGTAGTCCGGTTGAGTTAATTTTAGCCGGACCACTGAGACTACACCTTCTTAGCCATGATTCATGAAAAACTGTCGGAGATTATGATAAAATTTTAATTTTGTTCTTGTGTCAACTTTCATTCATATTGAAATACTTGGCGTGTAGTTATTTTCTTTTTGGAACATAGGCAATTTAATCAATATTAACCTTAACCATAACTTACAACAGCATTTTTATATTGACGCGAACTTTTTAAAAACTTACATAGCGAAGGGGCTTTATTCACAACCGAGCCTAAAAAAATTACATAAACTATCGCATAGTGGTGCAGTATGTCCAGAAATCTTGTAGGCTCCGTACCCATACTAAATCATGCAATAAATTATCGAGCATGAAATATTCAAACGCCTCACCATAGGGCGGGACGTGAAGAACAATGGGGATATTTGCCCCACAATTTTCCTCAGGGCTGTTATAGTTCGGTTTTGCAATCGTAAATCGGTGTGGATTTCTTTCTGTGCAATATAAAGATTCCCAAAATTATTATACGAACTAGCTGTACCCGCGACTTCGTTCGCGATTGCCTCACCTGCCGACTAATTAAGTTCACATTTAACCATAGTCTCTCATATTATGAAACGCCGCCGTGCAAAAAATCGTGTAGTGTCTACGGGGGATAGCATGTTGTCATCTTCAATCCCATTCTTTATCCACACTACTTTTAGCTACGACTCGGCCAGCGTCAGTGTTAAGAAGTGTCATACTCGTTTCACTTCTTACTGATGGTTCCGTTCAGCTGGGGCCCTATTCTGCTATGCTAATCGCATCACTATGACAGGGGTATCGACACAGAATGACACGTTTGGGTATTCCACCTCAGATGAAAGAAATTATGATGAATACAGATGGAGAGACGTGCGTCAAGTTTGAAACTATTAATTTATCTCGCACGCACTATCTGGAGTTTTATAAATCTAAGGATTCTACGTGATGATTCTGCGACGATTCCATTGTCATACTGAAGCAATTGTATTGCAGAATTGGGCTCCTGATCCATTTGACTGGACCACCGTAATTTTTTTTTTTCGTTAGTAGGTAGGTACAGTTGGCTGTGTACCACAGTAAAAAATATTTTTCTGTGGTCTAGTTAGTTTAATTGGACCACTTACTGCAACCAAACTTCGGTAGTACAGTTAACTGGACCAGCTAAACCACCATATATCATGTAAGGTAGGAACCTAATTTATTTTTCCAAGACGCCTTATTAGGTAGGAACCTAACTAATGGGTGCGTCTTGGAAAAATACATAGATAGGAACTTACCTACCCTCTATCTACTAATTTTTTTTCTTCTTACTCCAGATTATTTCATCAATCTACTGATTTTCTACTCGACTTTCTACTGATTTAGTCAAATTCGATCTTGTAACACTGTTTCTAACAAAAAGAATGCATGAAATCGGACGACGACGCGTAGACCCGTCGTGATGCGCGGTTAAAGAATTCTACTTTTTCCTCTCTCCCAGGGGAACCTTACTGAATTCCAGGATAAAATGTATTCCATGTCCTTCCTTGTAGGAACTCAAAACGTGCCAAGTTTAATTCCAACTCATTACCTATGTAGTTTCGGCGTGATGCGCGGTGAAGGAATTTGACTTTCATCCCCTCTGCCAGGGGAACCTTACTGAATTCCGGGATAAAATGTATCTTTCCTCATAGTATGAACTAAAATCATGCCGAGTTGCATTCGATTTCATTCAGTTGTTCCATCGTGATGCGCAGTTAAAGAATTTTACTTTCATCCTCTCTCCCAGGGGAACATGACTGAATTCCGAGATGAAATGTATCCCATGTCCTTCCTCGTAGTATGAAATCAAATCGTGCAAGGTTTCATTCCAACTCATTCAGCACTTTCGGCGTCATGCGCGGTGAAGAAATTTTACTTTCATCCCCTCTCCCAGGGAAACCTGACTGAATTCCGGGATAAAAAGTATTCTATGTCCTTCCTCGTAGTATGACCTAAAATCGTGCCGAGTTTCATTTCAATACCTTCAGTAGTTTCGACGTGATGCGCGTTTAAGAAACAGACAGACAGACAGACAGACAGACAGACAGACAGACAGACAGACATGAATGAAAAAAATTACAGTTTTGGCTTCAGTATCGATAATAGAGCGCCCTCCAAAAAAAATTTTCAAAATATCTTCAATGTACAGAATGAGGATCAGTCACGATTTTTGTTAAGTATGTAGATCGATGACAGTAAAAAAAACATGACTTATGGTGAAAAAAATATCCAATTCGGACAAGAAATGACGAAGGTACAGCAATTTTACTGTAGCAGTTCAAATAACGCCCGCCAGTACCAGCCGCGAGCGCGTGACGTCATCCCACACATTCCCGGGGCGCGACCCCGCGCGCGCTCTTCAGTTTTGTAGGTGTACTCCGTTTCCCGCGCAGTTCTTGAGCTGTCCTTGTCCCGGTCGCTTTGTTATAGATTTATTGTTGTGTATCAATATCCTTAAAAATGTCTTATAGCTATAACCTTTAGTTTTTACTTTATGCTCCGGTGTTATTCTTGCCTTTACTGTGCACACATTTCGATTTCTTTGGACTTGGACATACCCTACGGCATCGTCGCCATATGACTCTCGTACAGACCTGTAATAATCATACAACATTAAATACCTACATCACATCACCTCATGCGGCTGCATCATTTAAGTGCATCGAAACAAAAAACATGGTAGGTATCCGCTAATGTTAGTTAATCTACGGCGCGCTCCCGGTCTATAATGTTTAGGTGAACTAGAAACCGGCACTTACTAAATCGCAATAAATCATGCCTGCAGTTTCCTGCTTACAAAAACATCAACTCGAACTCCGTAGAAAGAAATAATGTAGGTACTTGACTTGACTAACGTTTTTTATGATGGAGTAGGTTATGCTGTTCATGTACCTTTTTACCCAGGTTATTTTATTATTTTCACATTACCTACCGCAACGGCCATGTAAAAAAGTACCTAGGCCTAAACTCACTAACTAACACAGGTAGGTACTTACCGTTGAAGCTTCCAACCTCGGATTTCAGCGCTGGTATACTTCACATGATTGTTTAAGTATTCAAAAACCATGAAAGAATCCACTTTAGGTAGATTATCTGACTGTCCTTTTTCGAATCCATCTTCCAATCTGTTGCTCATTATTACAGAACACCGAAACAATAAACCGATAATGCATAAAACTTGAAAAAAAAACCGAGTGTTCGCTACTAATCACGAATGTGCGTACTGGACGACTGCGATCGCGCGGGGTCTGTGTGTGATGACGTCGTCGGTATCCACGGGCGGGAGGCGCGCGTTTTAAAATCAAGCCCGATAAAATATTAAATAACTTTGCCATTTATGGACGGATTTCAAAAAATCAAAAAGTAGTGTACTCAGAAAATCATAACACATGCAATGTAATAGTCAAAATTGGATTCTCCCGTTATGTGACTGATCCTCATTGGACCTGTTACATTTTTATTATAAGTATAGAATAGATAAGTTCAAAAATATTAATATTTAAGATTTACCCATGTCTGGAATACTGGAATACGCAGGTCCAGTAAAAGATATTTATAATAAAAACTTTCTAGAATATAGTGCTTTGAACATTCATCGTAACATAATAATGCTAGCTTCTGCCCGCGACTTCGCACCCACTTCTCAAGTAGCCCATGTCCATCTCGGGTATACCGTTTATGGTCCTACACTTAACATTTGTCCTAATTAAAAGAACTTGTTAGTCAGCATGCAAATGTTCTCCTAATCTACTGTACTGAAAAACAACTTGAAAGCTGAAACAACCCAGCCTTATATCCAATACAACTCTGCTGAGAGTTAATTCTCAGTTATTGGATAACAACCGCTCTGCTCACCTCACCAATCGGTAATTAACTATTTCACACGCGAAATTGCGCAATTTTTGCATCGAAAAAACAGAAAATACGTTTTTAATTCTGACGAACTCTGTAGCGTAATGGATAAAAACCCGACTGAGATGTAAAAGCGAGAATCCTAGTTTTATTTTTATCCATGTTAATGTAATATGCATAGAAAATTCAGTTGGCGGTAGGTTTTTATTCCGGGAAAGCATTCGTATCGAAATGTCGATCGATCATTCGTTCAGAATAAATTGAATTCTAATTTCCAATTTCAATGACAATGGATCTCTGATTCAAGTGCTAGCAAACACGATCTCTGGTAGATTCCCGATAAAAATGAGGGAGGGCTCACCATCTTGATTGCGATATCAAATGATAACGAAGATAACTATCGAGCACGCTTCAACATCATCATCAGAAGCCAGTATGTTAGTCCACTGACGACATAGGCCTCCCCTAATGGGCGCGATAGCTATAGTCTATAGTCTTCAGTTTGCCGCATCCCGTATCGGCCTGCAGGCTTTCGTAGGTCATCTTCCCGTCTGGCTGGAGGGCGTACTACGTTCGCCGAGTCGTGGCCGAAACTCATGAACACGTTTACCCCAGATGTTGTTGATTCTTTGCGAGATATGGACGGCCTACTGCCACTTCAGCTTGTTAATTCTTAGAGCTATATCGATAACTTTGGTACATTATGAACTTAACAAATTGAATATCACAATACACTGCCTGGTCTACCCTACATTTGTTAATCATACGATTTTCCTTTAGTTTATTTTCATTTTTTGTGAGATTGTATTTAATATTGCTATTTGGTGTAATATGCAATATTAGTCTACATATGACTTCTGTATGCATATTAGAAGTGCAACAAGTTTTTGTCTGATGAAACTTCGCCGACGACTGGCAGCGGGTGTTTAGCTCCGACGATTCCAGCCGTCATTATGCTGAAATTGCTTCCTCTATCCACACCAACAAATAGTTCTTAAAGTTGAAACAGTCTCACACTAATCCTTGCTTTGCTCGCGATGGTTTTTGGTAAAGTGGGCACGAAGTTCGCCCCTTTCTTGGGGGCTGGAGGGGGCAAAGGAGGCAATAAGTGCCCCCTTCTATTTTACCGACACTTTAACTCGGGTGCAGTGATTTGATAATGCCGTTTGTTTCAAGAGATACTCGCGATGGTCATCATTTTATAGACCTTCTTTCTAAGCAGTTGACTTTTTTTATTGGCGCAGTGTACCATGTTATCTCAAAATTAACGAAGAAGAGAAATAAATTAGAAGATAGATAAATAAAAAGCAATTAACAAATTACGACAAAAACAAACTCAGTCGGCTTCAAAGAAAAAGTTATAATTAGCTCCTGATATTGCGTAATAACTTTTTAATTTTATAATTTGATAATCCTCCAACCACAAGCTTTAAAAATGAGACTGAAATTAATAATATATCCCGTCATTATTATTAAAAAGAGATCTGTGAATTATAGCCACAAAAAAGCGAGCGACTTAATAATTTTCATTATGATCAGGTAAGATAGATCAGATACATAGATAGAAAATACTTTAATTGCACACTTCAAACTAAGAAACAAATTAAAAAGAAATAATTATAACCTATGTGACAATTGGCGGTCTTATCGTTCAAGAGCGATCTCTATCAGACAACCTGGTATGGATAGGATCGTCGGATATGTACATGGGGTAAGATCTCTGTGCGCATCTGTTTTGGTACTACTTAAAAATAATTAAATGATTACTAAGTATAGTAGGTACTTAGGTACTCAAAAATAAATAATAACATACTTCAATACAATTACCTATTCCTATAAATATTAGTATTTAAATACAAAAGGTAAATAATTTTATTCCAAATTAAAGTCGTAGTTTTATTCTTTATTAAACTCTAAGTAACCGCTTTATTAAGTAGCTGTAGCAGTCTCTGAAATATTAAAGTTAAACATACAAAGTAGATTTCCGGTTGAAAAGATAAGGAAAATTTTAAGGGCTCGTTTATTTGGAAAACTCAACATCAAAGAGATCAAGTTATTTCGTGCCTATTTGATTGAAGCTAATCAAAGGTATTTTTATTCCAGTTTCTGAATACTCGTCAATTATGTTAAACGACCTGTGGTAATTATTCTTATTTTGTCGTAATAAGTAAATTAAAGCCAAGCTTTTGCCAATTTAAGTAGGTAGAAAAATTCGTACAGGACCCGGGAATTGAAACCACAACCTTTTACTGAAACACGGCGTGTCGTCCCTTTCTGAATTTCCTCTATGCCCGTCGTTAGAGGTTGTTGTGTGTCCTCGCCTATCACGTATTGAATGTACAAAAGCCTGTTCTGCCCCAATTTCGACGTCCAGTAATTAGAAACATTCATGTCAAATTACTGAAAATAACTTTAATTATGTTGACTACATCGAACGTGGTGTTGACGCACGTTATTATAACAACAGGTACTTACTACTATGCCTAAAACTAACATGTTTCACCTATCTACCAATTTTCTGTGGAATTTTCGGATTCCAAATAAAAACTTTAACGATTTCATTACGGATGTAAGCGGGCTAACTATGAACCTTATTTATGTTGGAAGAACACCAACGTTTCATCCCTTAACGAGGGACATCTTCAGGGTGAGTGCGGTTCTAGACGCGCGCGTTCCACATCTCTCCGAGCACGACGCACGAGCGCGCGTTGAGTTGAACGCTTCTTCCAATACAAATAAGGTTCGTAGTTAACCCGCTTACATCCGTAATGAATTCATCAAAATACGATAGTTTATACCTAGAGTAAAACGTTAACGATCTACAGTATCGCTGACTTTCACGTAAAAAAACTTTACTGTTATCATAATCATCATCAGCCAATAATGGTCACTGCTGGACATAGGCCTCATCTAATAGCGCTGTAAAAAACTTGCCTTAGTGGAAAATGAACTTCAATTAAGTAAATAATACCTTAGTTTGTGTTAATCTTGCAAAGATAGAGCACATAAAATTATTATCAGATAATGTTTATACGGTAAGTAATCTTCCACGGTCACTAAGTTACCGTAAACCTAAGTGCTTTTAAGTGGGTCGACCCGAATGCGGGGCGGTCGGATCCTCACTTAATCCACACTTGAACCTAATCACGGGGTAATAAAGGTCAAATTGTTGCAACAATAAACTTTACGCATGGTCGGAAATATTAATATCGGTTACAAAAAGTGGCTTTGGAATATGGGACGGAGCACACCGGGCGCCCACCACTGACTTACCTAAAGATAATAGAAAGTGGCTTAACAACAAAGACGCTACTAAAAGTAATATTTAAGACAGGCAACATTATTTTTATTCATTTTTAATAGGGCTCGCTTGCGCGAAATTTCAAGCTAAAATAACTGATAAAGGCGCACGATCTTTGTCCTGTAAATATTCATAATTAAAAAGGATCAACCGCGTTCACCGGGAAGTTTTAAACCTTCGCCCAAAATGAAGTTTTAATCCCCATTGAGTAGGTAATGCGTGCGAGGCGAGAATCCTTTTTGAATGTATCTTGCGGCGAAGAGAAGACAGGACGGCCTACATCCGGAGTGTGTTTTCATTTCGGATTTGCTGGAAACTTGCCGCCAAATCCGAGCATCTGCGCTGCTCCGACGGGATATTTTCTTTTCCTCTTTCTACAAGCGATCTTGACGACTGGCTTTTGTGATTTAAAAAGATTTGCAGATCTAAAACCGCTTAGAGGTACGCATTGCGCCGCTCGGGGTGAACGATTGCCTACGGAGTATAAAGTACATTTGATTTGGTTTATTTTTGTTTTGTCGTTTCCTTTCCATCCTTTCATACAATATTCGTTCGTTAAATTACTGTAATACATTGTAACCATCCTCGGAACTCCGCAGACCCCTTCGAGAGTAGCTAAAGTGTAGCCGGAAGGTGAGGAGCTTTCAAAATGTTCATTTACGTATATCGCAGTTTACATAATAATGTAAAGGTGAGTTGGTCCAATGGGAAATGCAAACACCGGCTTACAAATCTTGCAAAATATCTACATTCTTCTTCAACCAGGACATTGGATTTTTTCATACCTTTGGGAGGAAAGGTAGTTGAAGTCCAGTTTTCCCCCTTAAGGGGGATTTCAAGGGGGAAAACTGGAATAATCCGTATTTTTTCTAGCACTCGGTTTCGCTCACTTGGTCACTATAAAAATGTAACCCACACGAAATATAGTATCTCCATCTTCATCGCGACAGAACTTTCAGAACCGGACCAGTAACGTCCTAAAGGCTAAAACTAACCAATGCAAACTTAACTAACTTATTATTTTAATTTATGGAAGAGCACGAGATTTTGAGTACAAGGCTAGAATAGAGAAAATTGATTACACTGCGTAAAATAATGAAATTCATGGAATGAAATTCAAATAATTTGGCGTATTGTTATTTAGACCCACCGTTTTTCATCACGAATTTAAAATTGTTATTTCGAACTTCGATCAGGTATTCCGTAGGGGGCCGGCGAAAAACTTGATCGAGGATTTCGAACCAAAATATATTGTCAATTCAATAAACGATTAAATAAATCATTTATTATATACATAATATTATGTAACGATAAGATGTAATTTTTGTCTATGCTACCTAAGCGTACAGGAGGATCCACTATGACTTAGGTTCAAAGTTGTTAAATTAGCTGACTGCAGCATAAATCAAGTTAGACATCGTTGGTTAATTCGCGTGCTTGTTACCGTTTGCCATTTCCAGTCAAATCACGAAAAGTCACGATAACCATTCATTATGTAGAACAAGATAATTCTGATAAACTCATCAGTATGCTTACGATTTCATTTCACAATGTTCCCGCAGTATCTTAGAAAAATAAGTTTTGTAGAGTAGAGACTCCCCTCACCGCGAGCATTCGACTGTAATGTAACATTTAGTTTCGAGCATTACATCCAGGGAGGGAACCGAAGAAGAACCGAGCTTTACAGTGCACAACCAGTAATGGTAGCTTCGTGACACATTGATATAAAACTTACTAACAAGAAAATTAAACCTCCGAAACAACAGAAAAGTTAAACATAATTAACCTTTTTTAAGTTCTTAAACTTATAATATAATAAATAGATACGGTTAAAAACAAGTGAGTCGTTGACAGCACAGCGGCAGCACAAAGTCGAATCTTGTTAGATTAGTATATGTTTTAATTCTTGTCAGTCAGGGTATCAGGTATCAGGGCGAACATAAAGATCTGCGCTCATTATTCCAATACCGCTACCTCACAAAACAAAAACGTGCATTCGACTATGGGCATAAACTCGTTATCTATAGAAACATTTTACAGTGCCAAAATGGCATCCCACAAACTTCCACAAGCTGTCTGTCATGTGATGCCGTCAATATAAAATTCATCCAACTGTTACAAGATAAAGCCTTATTTGAATGCACATTTTCAGCAGTGCTTTCCAGGTGTGTGAAAAGCTTTATGCTCGCAAACCAATCTTTGTTACATTACAACGATTCTCACAGTGGAATAGCGCCTTAAGTGTGCAAATGACATTTTGAATAGACTCAAACCCCAAATTTCAGCCCCCTTTTAGAAAGTGAAGTTCAACCAGGGAGGAAAAAATCAAGTACCTACGATAAGCACAGGACTGTTTTTTTTATGGGTACAGGTAGAAATGCTTACCACATCGGCTATCAAGGGTCAGAGTTGGGAAGAATTATAAATTCGCGGCGAGCGTCTTCTAACTTCGAACATAACGTTTTGTAATAAAGTACAAATTGGAATGCGCTCTACCATGGTACTTATGCTTAAGTGACAATGACTGCCACGCGTCACCCAAATTGGTAAACGCAGGTATTTTTTTTACTGTTTGCGAAAAAGTCATGCTTATAGATGTTTTTGACTATAAATTGATTCAATTGAGGATTAGGAAAGCTATATTATTATTATTTATTATTTCATATTAGTTAGTTTCAATTTTAAATAGGTTTTAGTAAGTTTTAATAACATAATGTGGGATAATTTTGTCTATGTAGGTATTTAATCGCTGTATCTCAATTGGTTACTTAAAAAGTCATTGCCGTAGCATAACGGCGTAAGACGCGACATAGGGATATCCACGAAGGGCGGGCAGCAGCGCCTACAGAACAATTCTACCACCAAACTGCGATCCCCAACCCGCATGCCCAGCGTGGGGATTATGGGCACTACCCCTTGAGATAAAAGCCAATAAGGCGCTTATCACGGGTGGCTTGCGTCCAGCAGTGGACCAATACAGGCTGATGAGGTTGAGGTTGAGGTAGCCAAAGATCCTACGAATCCTAAAAAAATTTTTGAGGTAGCATAACTAAATTAACAAACTCATTGAGACAAAA
Source organism: Eupithecia subumbrata (assembly GCA_949316285.1). NCBI lineage: Eukaryota > Metazoa > Arthropoda > Insecta > Lepidoptera > Geometridae > Eupithecia > Eupithecia subumbrata. The sequence continues at coordinate 493,458 of OX438650.1, read as the reverse complement.
TCGAACAGTCTGAGTAAATTTGTGGAGAAGACTCTTGACTTAAGAGGACAGCCATGATAGTCGAAAGGTCAGCTTAAGGTGGTTCGTTGTGCGATGCCACGAAATTCAATTAATGTGGTTATTATAAATTTTTGCGTTCTCTAAGGAATAAACCTGGCGGGGATGTTCTTTGCCGTAATTCGGTCAAATCACGGGTTATACTATATAATACAAGAATAGACGGCGGGGCCGGGTCGAGAAGACGTACCTATACGGGAATTTTGTTTTTTTACTCTAAACTTTAGTGCGTGAACGGTGCTCCCTAGATGTTATAATAAATAGATGCTATAAATCTCTCATCTCCCAAATGTTCCCAAAAGTACCAATGAATCCAAGTTTCTAAAAACAGTGTTTCATTTAAAATGGTTTACAGTTTGTGGCAAACTAATTTTCCGTTTATAGTTTAAATATTTTAGGCGTTCTACATTGAATAAAACTATCCCATGTAGAACGAAGAAAATATAAAAAACTGTAAAAAATAACAATTTCGCGAAATCGTAAATCGCTCGGGGGCGATTGTCAACTTTTGTTCCAATCAATTTTAATCAATTTGACAGCAGTTAAATTAAGACGTAGAAAAACTTTTGATAACCTCTGTGGTGTAGTGGTCGAAGGTAATCCTGTAACGCAGCAGGTAGTGGGTGCGATTCCCGTCGCCAGATGAATGTCTGTCTTCTTGATGATCTTTCAAGATGATCATCATTAGGGCTTTTATGGATCTTTTATAGATCTTTTATGAAACGGTTCATTTATTTATGTTAGATATATTTTGTTGCAAATGAAATGTTGTTCAATTTAGTAAAATAATTAGGAAGGAAGAGGTTAGGATACAAGTAACCAAGGTATTCTTTCTTTAGGTATTATAACAGAAAAACTATATAGATGAATGTGCACTGCACGTACCCTAGCATGGAGGTTGAAAAACGTAGAAACCGAAAATATGCTAATATTCATCTGATCTCTACAGAGCTTTATCGATACAACTAATTATACAAAATAAACACGGGTAATGAGTAAACGTGGTAGTTAATGCAACTACTGGGTGTTACTATGTAAAGAGTGCAACAAACAACGATTTTCCTTACAGAATTAGCGATCGAAAAAGATGCGTGCTACAAGAAAATAAAACAAAAGCTAAACCGTAAGCGAATTACGTCTATTAGGGAAAATAACATATCCAGCTGACTCCAACGCAATCAAATAAACGAACCATGCGGAAAACAAACATATTCAGTACCTTCGTAAGAAATATTCCTCATAATCTGGGTCGGACGGCACAGTATCCACAATTACAATCCACTTGACAATCGAATATCAGTAATTACACAGAGGCATCACTAGGAATACGGAATCGGAAGCAAGTTTACGTTTACGCGGCGTTATTTACGTTAGGTGCATAGTGCAGAGTGAGCGAGCGCGGGAGAACACGTGACCCGGCAGGTGTAGTGTTGTGGCGTAGTGTTGTATCGTGATATTGATGAGGAAGGTGAGTGGAGGAGTGCAGCGGAGGGAGGCGTGGGGCTGCCTCGGCGACGCGGGACCGACTGGCCCGCTCCGGGGCGGGGGAGAACCGCCTAGCGCTCGCAGACTGCGCGCCGCCCGCCTAGCACCGGAATCCCGATACAAAATTAATACTTGTTTTGCTAAAACCGATTTCGATTTGTCGACCCCCGAATTGGTAAAGTTAGACGGATCTTGTTAGCGATAAAGGGTTCTAATCAACATCGTGCTCGACAATGTTGTTGTACTTCGGACGGATTTATGTTGTTTTAAATATTTTACATATTTTCTTTATTCTCTGGTCTAATTCTGAGTTCAATTGCGAAAAGTATTTCTTGTTTCCGGTGTTGTTAGACCAGAAAATATTTGTGAAGTATGATTCTACATTTATTAAGTAGCGACATAATGTTTCTTGAGAGCTGATCAATCTTCCAGTCGACGTCTATCAATTTGCATAAATACATACAAGCACAGGACACTGTAGGTGAGGGGCAGGGGCATGACTGAAGTGATGCGTAACGGGCACGGCGAAATCCCGAGAAGTGACTTCGACAAGACAAATATTGTGACGAAGGCCTACAGCCTCAGAGTTGGAAGAGGGCTCTGCAAACATCAATTCCTAATTGATGCTTTATTTAAAACTATCTTCTGCCCGCGGCATTGCTTGCGTTTTTTCGGGTTAAAAGGTAGCTTTCATGTCATCCTAGGTATAGAACCACAACGTGCAAATATCAGCCCGAGCCGTTCAGATGTTCTGGCGTGATGAGATACTTACATATCCGCATAATTATTATTGCAAACTTTCCCGTCCACTTTTAGTTTATACAGGGTTATTAGTGATTCACTGACACTGTGTAAACTGCAGGTTTTACCCATCATCACGAAAACGTTCGTGAAGATTTTGGCGATGGATTTTGGGTCTTAATTTTTTTTTTTTTTTTTGTAAACTGCCTCCCTTACAAAATATTTTCCGAAACCCAAATAATTACTAGATACTGATCTCCCACTCTAATTTAAATCCACATCATCATTGGCTTATTTACATCCACGAAATATGATTAAAGTGGTATCAGCCTGACTGGGAGTCAGCCGAACACACACACACCCTCTGATAAATCAGGGTAGAGCGGTTTTTAGGTTTAGTTTCAAAGAAAACCCCGTTAATGAACGATTTTTGAATGGAGGAGGGTACATTCTAATATCGTTCCCTTTCCACCAATTTAAAGAATTGTGACCTGGCATCTTCACGGATGTGTTCGTGATGGTGGGCAGAACCTGCAGCTCACATAGTGTCAGTGAATTACCAATAACCATGTATAGTTGTGTGTAGGTTTTGTTAAAAATAATATTGTCTGTATAAGATTTATGTAAAGTTAGATATGTGGTCTGGTTTTAGGGATTTTGAGTCAGTTGTGAGCAAAGATATTAAGCAGCGCAGCAGCTAATAAAATACGAAGCTCATAATGTAGACCGAGGCAAGAGAGCTTTAAATTGAACAATGTTTCCAGTTCCAAAAGCTTTTGGTATTCCTTGAGCAGGATCTGAAACTTTGTTTCTGAGCGAAGTTACTTCATATCTACATAGTTCAAGTCTTGAAACAATGTAAGCAAGCTACGGGACTAGCTACTCATGAACTTATTTAGACAGGTAAAGTATTATCATAAAGGATTTGTCCACTACACCGACCTTCCTATCACGTTAGCAGGCTTTCATACAAGAATTGACGTTAATTTGCGGTCGTTCTATTAAATCGAAAACCTGATCTTATTCAACTCAATTAATTATTTATTCTTGCCTTTTATAATTACTACTTATTTTAAAAATGACATTCCTTAATTTTGTCTAATTCCATAAATATGAAGCATCAAAGTTGTCAATCTAACATGAGCGAACCCAAAATAATTGTAGCGCCCTGACAGGGTTTTTATGCATTGTGTACCTACCTACCAAGACTACCTACACCTAGGAACAATACCTCATGAATCATGAATCTTAAGTGATAATCCTATACAGGGTAATCGACAGAACGTGTGCCGTAGGGTAAGAAGAGGTGGCCGGAACCAACTGCAATAGTTAGATGACTTTTTAACACTGAGAAACCTTTTAGGTCTCAACCATTTTTATGGTTTTATATGTTTTTTTTTCTGTTTAATGCTGCTACATTTTTTTACAGTTAATTAACTGCTAAGCTGTTGGTTACACCCCGTTACCCTACAGCACACGTTCTGCCAAACACCATGTATAATCGAAACAGTGTTAATGGTGTTGCCGTTTTTGCTGTCACATGGAACCTATGACTACGGCATCCAGGACGTTATTAGTGGAAAACCACCTTCATACTTGAAAAGTTCGTGCAGTGTTAACATAAACAATTCTAATCCTAACTAATTTGTATGTTAATACAGAAGTAGGCAAATAGTTATGCTTGTCATGTTATAATTTCATGATAAACCTCCATTGAGATATTATTTACGGGACACGATGTTTACATATCACGGACACGTATGAAATAAGGAAATACGTAATATATAGTGTCTAATTATACAAGGAATACCAACACGCAAAACTAATAGAAGCTGGAAATAATACGACACAAATGAAACTGAAAAGTTTTACGTCATGCAAATGGCGCGATGTATTCTAGTACTGAACAAATTTTCGTCTATTTGCATCATAGTTACTGGATTTGTTTGTGGTTCAGTTTTGACTCAAAAATAAGATCGCTGTACAAAGAGAACCTAACTCGTATAATATTAAATTAAGTTTTGGATGGGTCACTTATTCAGAGCTTTAAGATAGATTATGCAATAGGTAGTTGATTTTTTTGTTAAAAAAATTTATTTCATTCGCTCTACAATATTTTTTGGAGTTAATGGCGATTCGCCATCGAACCCTTTTTCTGCTATTTTTAGTTCTATACTTTGAGTTTTGATTCGCCATCGTCAAATAAAATATTGTTTTTCGCGTGGTAATTTGCCATCGGCAGTTCCATGTACAGTCAGCATGTAAATATTGTGACATACAACCAATATTTCTTCAATAAATAATAATATACATGGTGTCTCATAATGTGTGGATAACCTTGACAGTGCATGTGCGGAGGGGCTTGGCCAATCAAACGCAAAAACAAAAATTTTCAAAATTATATAATCAAGACATTTTAGGTTATCAAAAACTAAATTTACTAAATGCTGTTCCAAAGTATGAAAACTTTAAGACCTCTTTATATAGTGCCAGGAACAGGGAACTAAAGGTTCCAAAAACAAGCTTCAAAACAGAAGACGAGAATATAATACCGGAAAAAATTATAGATGGATTTTTGCTATTTGACGACAAAAGTGACCAAGAATCCAGGATAATAGCCTTTTGCACTGCGGAAGCACAGAAAATAATACCAAATATACAAACATTCTTCTCCGATGGCACAGATAAACAGATAAACATTTTATTTATAATTTGTCAAATTATACGTCACAATTGTGTACATGATAAAGTGATATACAAATAATAAATGTATATAAATTTATTAACTTTAACCAGCAAATTATTCAGAATTTAAAAATTCGTCGTAGGTATAGAACGTCTTCACATTCCAGAGTTGTTGCTAATTATTTTACCAATTATACTGTATACACGGTGATGTGAATAGTACTAAAAAAATCACTTTAATCATGCCTCTCATATATGTCCTGATGCCTGACAAACAGCAAACATCACACATGCGGTTGTTCAGTTTGCTGCAACAACATATACTCAATTGGAAGCCAATCAATTTCATCGTTGATTTTGAGGTTGCATGCAATGAACGCAATTAAGATGATTTTTCCGAATACTTAAATTCATTGTTGTAATTTCCATTTTAAACAGGCTTTAACCAAGAAAGCCCGCGAAATCGGCATCGAAAATGTAGAAGACAGGAACCACGTGGCCCTGTGTGCTGTATTAGCACATATACGTCCATGTGACATCGATGATGGCTGGTTGAGTATCATGGAAAAGGCTCCATTGAACGAGAAATTAACAGGTTTCAACGACTTTTTCGTTACTCAGTTCTATTTTACGTTTTCTATTAATATTTTTAGTTAGCAACTGTCAACGTCAGTCATGTCATACAAGGTTAGGTACCTTGTATGACATGACTGACGCTGACAGTTCTATTTTATTATCTATATAGAAGCATGCAGGCACAAAACAAAGTTTAACCCTAGAGGGGGTGATTTCGTCCGTCCACGGCTTATTCTTATTGCCTACGTTACCTGATGCTGACTGCACTTAGTCGGAATAAAAGAAAATGATGGCAAATCACCACTAAGAATATTAAAATATTTTGAGCGATGGCAAATCACCACTACTTTTTTTGCGATGACGAATCACTACGATGGCGAATCCCCACTAACCCATTTTTTGGCTTTTAGCGCATTGCATATTTTAGAATTATTGGCCCTTTAAGAACCTTCTGTATTCTGACAGATATCTATGAATTCTACGAAAAAGTACACAAAATTAATAAAAATCAAAAATACAAGCACAGTTTAGAGTTTCACAATCCCATTAGTTTCGTTTTCACGCTGTCAAATGAAACAAAACAAACGATATTTGTGATATCTCACGGACCAAAAGGTGTAGGTGCTACACGTGAGATTGCTTCGGAATAAAAAAAAAATTGGTGCTCCATAGAGATAAATCCAATCAGAAGTCGTAAATCCGTCAGATATTGCAACGAGCACATGTGGCTGTGAAAATGAGAAGCGAAGCATTTCATCAACCGTCCATTCGACCCGCTTCGAGTCGCCTGACCAATATGACCGCACTAGGGCTGGCTGTGTCCGGCTTTACGCCATGCTGGCTGGGTGGAATGGAAATGAAGCGGTCAGTTATGTGTCACATGTAGAATTCTACGTTTTTTCAGTCGATAATAATAGACACAAAGGAGGTGTAACCAAAAAAATGTGGCGAATAAGCACCAATAAGGCTATCAAAAGCGCACGTACCTATACTATTCGTATACGTGCGATTTTGTGCGTGAAGTTGTACATTATGCTTGTCAACCCACACATAGATTTGTGTTTCGTCACAATCCAGAAAACTGTCAAAATACGCCTTCTGAAAATTAATGATGTCTCTGCTCAGCGGATTTTTTCCTCCAAGCAGTCGATATTTTGATCAACCCAATACCGAATGCATAGACTGTAGCACTGGGAAAGCATGGGCACTGGAAGGACAGTTGCAGGACTGGTCATTGTGACTAACCTTGGTCACGTCCAAGACCTTTTTGTCTCCGAGAGAGTATCTTTCGAATAAGCTGATGATGTGAGTTCCCGCTTATGATTTTTTTTAGAAAACCATTACTTACATAATTTTATTGAATGCATGAACATCATGGTTTAACATTAACAGTTTCCATACTCAGAAAGGCTGTTTCGTTCTGTATTTTCCAGAACCTCCGGCTTTTTCAGTTGGAAAGGTCACCGATATTGAATGCGGTCGCAGCTGCCGCCGGACCCGACCCGCATACAATTGGATTTTTAACCGGAGAGTTCATTGGACACTGTCTTTATTGGGTCAGTGTGTATTAGCTTTAATGGAACATACTAAGGGGTATTGGCAAACACTTGGTGCATTTCGGCGAATTGATGAGATTGGAACTACAAGAGTTTGTGAAATGCAGTATCTTCACGAAATAGTTGCTACCTAAGTCCGTAGTAGTTTAATTCGTTTCTTGCGACAACAGTTCTGGTTGTCCAGTTGTCCAGTTGACTGATCAATAAATTTTTAGGGTTCCGTACCTCAAAAGGAAAAAAAGAACCTTTGTAGGATCACTTTGTTATCCGTCTGTCTGTCTGTCCGTCTGTTAGCCCCCTTTTCCCTCGATATAAATATAACTTCTAAGTAAACGCAATCAAAAGCTATAGCCATTTACGTCCGAATATTTTGTAATTTCAGAGGGAATCACTTGCACACAAAACCTATACTTCCCCTCGACATAGAATCATGAAATTCGGCAAGAAGCAAGATCTTTTAGCACAAGTCAAGGAAAAAATTTGAAACCCGTAAATTTGTAGTTTATTTAGAAAAAAATCCTAGTACTTTTCTTCCCGTTGACTGGAATCATAAAATTTGGCAAGAAGCAAGGTCACATAGCACAAATAAAGGGGAAAAATCGGAATCCGTAAATTTGTACTTTCTGTTTCTGCACAGAAAATATAATTTTAGAAAACCTATAGGGTTGACCTAGAATCATAAAATTTGCAAGAAGCAAGTTCATTATAAATGTAAGCGGGTTAACTACGAACCTAGTTTGTGTTGGAAGAACACCAACGTTTCCATTCATAATAAATTCGTCAAACTACGAAAGTTTTTAAAGTAAAAGAAGCAAGTTCTATAACTACACGGTGCGCTGCGCTGCCCTTTGTGCGCTGGTCGAGAAATTCAAGTTGATTTTCTGCAATTGGCGTTAGGTGTCGCTACAAATGTATTCAACATGACCCTAAACTACCAGTTACCACAATACTTTTAATTGTTACCGAAGCGTAATATGCAGTAGGTATTGCGTACAAGCATGTAGGTGAACCGTAGTAATCGGTCCGCGTCAGCGCAGTATGCTGCTTCGTAATGCGGCCGCCACCTACATCGCTCTCGATTAAATATCTCGCGGCTTCGCACGTGCCGTGCCGTGTAAAGAACCTACAAGCTTAGGAGCCTGCTTTTATGTCGTGGCAGGAACTTATTTAGTATTTAGCTTGGTTCTATGGCCTTATTTTTTACTAGCTTCTGCCCGCGTCTTCTAAGGCGTTTTTCCGAGATAAAAAGAAGCTTTTACGTTACTACCGGTTCAGAATCATGCATGGAAAATTTCAGCCCGATCCGCTCAGTAGTTTGGCGTGCTCTCGTGACACACATCGTCAAAATCTGTGGTCAATAAAATATTGGATACTCCTATTATTTGTATAACTAACTTGTATAACTATTGTGGATGATTCACCATACAAAAATAATGTATTGAGCCATAAATTTAACACAAGAATTGACTTTTGTCCAAAGTTTTTAATACTTTTATCAATATTAGCTACTTCAACTTACCTACATCAATTGTAAACGGATTAGCCGTTTACAATTGAAGTAGCTTAGTACAATTGAACAAAGAGTTCCATTTCCATTGATTAAAATATCCAACTGCTGACCCAATATCCGAGGTCCACTTATCACACAGCTAGCTTTTGAAGTTTGGTAATAATGTTACAGTCAAAGCTGAGAATCCGTCATAACTAGCAAACAACCATGTGCAAAATCAACAATCTGCATTTAGGTAAATTAAATTATTGTCTTCCAATTTGTTTTCGATGGGCAGCAGCGGTATTGAGGTAGCTGTGCTATATATATTATATAATATGGTATGTAACGCCAGTAGTGTGGGGTTTATGGCATTACTATATTAAGAGCCAATAGGTACGGCGCTTGTCAGGAGAGGCCTAAGTCCAGCAGTGAACTGGTATAAAAATCAAAAAGTCTTTATTCCTATAAATACAATAAATGTACACTTAGAAAAGGTCAAATTATATAATTAAACTCTGACACGGAAATAAAATGATACTTTTGATTTCTGTCGCTTGGGTATGTAGACTAAAGTAAAGAAGCGACGAAGAAACTTTTAGCCTATTAGTTGTTATAAGTAAGTAAAGAGTAAAGAAGAGTAGTAAGTAAAGAAGCGACGAAGAAACTTTTAGCCTATTAGTTGTTATAAGTAAGTAAAGAGTAAAGAAGAGTAGTAAGTAAAGAAGCGACGAAGAAACTTTTAGCCTATTAGTTGTTATTTTTCGAGTTGGAGCAAAACCCAAGTTTATAAGGTACCAAAGGCTTTATAACTCCATTTTTAGGGTTTTGATGATCGAAGATCGGTTTCAAAACCCTTATGGTCTCGCTTTGTCTGTCCTTTTTTCCCTCCTTAATAACTCAAAAACTACTGCAGCTATCAACTTGAAATTTCAAATAATAATACATTTCGTGCGCCTGTACAGATTTAGAGAAAAATAAATGAAAATAAATGAAAAATGAAAATGAATATTTTCCATACAAATTGTGATGCCGAAATTTTAAAAGATACTTACAGAGTCATATGGGGTATCAAATGAAAGGTATCATTTTGTACATATCAAATTATTTTTTGAAATTTTTGTAGGTTTCATACTTTTTAAAATATTTTGAAAAATGTCGAAAAAATACCCATTCCCCCCCCCCTATCTCCGAAGATTGCAGAGCGATCCATGTAAAATGTATGGAGCGTTTATAGACGTGGATCTATATTTTACAGGAAAAATATAGAGAAGTTTGAAAAAAGAACACTTTTTGAAAAATGGTCAAAATGGGGGGAAATAATTTTCAAAAGGGGGGGCTACCTCACCGAGTGGGGTATCAAATGAAAGGTATCTATTTGGACATTTCAAACCAGTTTTTCAAATTTCTGTAACTTTCATACTTTTTGAAATATTTCGAAAAAAGTCGAAAAATTTACCATTACCCACCTTAACCGAACCACCCATTTAACCGAAGCATGCAGAGAGATCCATCTGAAATGTAGGTTGGTACCTACTATTCTTAGATATTCGTTAAATTGCGAAGTCTCTAACCGGTACTTTTGGTACATATTTGTTGACAAACGTTCAAAACCCTCGGCGCGCGAGTTACACTCGCACTTGACGGATCTTGTTGTTTCATGTCACCACGTCCTCATTTTCCCGTGATAAGTTTATAAAGTACTTACCTATCTATCCCGTAACGGTAATTGAGATCCATTAAATAAACAATAGCGGGGTATCCTCTTTAATTGGCCTGATTGGAAAAGTTTGATTGGAGTTATCCTTTCCGGGCAGTGTCTGATTGCAAATAGATTTTCCCAAGGCTCGATACGAAGGTATTCAAGGAAACCTTATCGAAACATTTATCGATGTTTAATTAGCTAATATCGATGCAAAGCTTCTCTATCTCCGTCTATTCTCCATCTATGACGATCAGTACGGTACGGCAAGCATCGTGATCGTTGTTTAGGGCAGAATAGACGTAAATTACGACACTTTGTCACCGAATGCGTAAATTATTTGAAATTCATTCCTTCAACTTCAATAATGTACGCAATGTATGAGGATGCGATGTCAATATTGTCTATTCTACCCTAGAGTACAATCCCTGTGCTGGGCCTACTGTTTCCCATCTAATGTTCCTTCTGTGGTACAGTTTTCTTCCATCTCTTATTATTTTAGAGAAGTACTAAGACATGAGGAACCCGTTGTATTTTTTTCCTAGATCTATATGTCTAGTTAAACATAACATAGGCTTTAAGGCACTTCTAACCGAAATGTAATGTTGTTTTTTTCACCTGAATAAATGATTCTTTAAGGCGTATATATACCCCGATACTAGCGCCCCTACATATTTTATTTTATCATTACGTTATACAAAGAAATTATGAAAATTCGGACCGCGCGTCGACGATACCTACCACAAGCTTTCTTTTAATGTATCTGTAATAGTTTTGTTTTGTGTTTTCAATCAGATACCTTGTTCGGAGAGCTTGGTGGCCACCAATAGGAACTAAACTCTTGAAACATCTGCCTAAATAATACAATACAAAACTATTACAGATACATTAAAAAAAAGCTTGTGAAAGGTATCGTCTACGCGCCGTCCGATTTTTTGATAATTATTTTGTACTAGCTGTACGCGCGACTTCGTTCGCGATTGCCTTCCGTTCAGCTGGGGCCCTATTCTGCTATACTAATCGCTTCACTATGACAGATGTATCAACACAGAATGACACGTTTTGGTATTCCACCTCAGATGAAAGAAATTATGATGAATGCAGATGGAGAGATGGGCGTCAAGTTTGAAATTATTAATTTTAGTTTTATTAATCTAAGGATTCTACGGGATGATTCTGCGACGATTCCATTGTCATACTGAAGCAATTGTATTGCAGAATTGGGCTCCTGATCCATTTGACTGGACCACCGTAATTTTTTTTTTCGTTAGTAGGTAGGTAGGTACAGTTGGCTGTGTACCACAGTAAAAACAAAATTTCTGTGGTCCAGTTAGTTTAATTGGACCACTTACTCCAACCAAACATCGGTAGTACAGATAACCGGACCAGCTTAACCACCATATAATATCATGTAAGGTAGGAACCTAACTTATTTTTCCAAGACGCACCACCTTAGTAGGTAGGAACCTAACTAATGGGTGCGTCTTGGAAAAATAAATAGATAGGAACTTACCTACCCCTTATCTACTATTTTTTTTTTCAATCTACAGATTATTTAATCAATGTACTGATTTTCTACTCGACTTTCTACTGATTTAGTCAAATTCGATCTTGCAACACTATTTCCAACAAAAAGAATGCATGAAATCGGACGACGCGTAGACCCGTCGTGATGCGCGGTTTAAGAATTCTACGTTTTCCTCTCTCCCAGGGGAACATTACTGACTTCCGGGATGAAATGTATCCCATGTCCTTCCTTGTAGTATGAAATCAAATCGTTGTAGGTTTTATTCCAACTCATTCAGCACTTTCGGCGTTATGCACGGTGAAGAAATTTTATTTTCATCCCCTCTCCCAGGGGAACCTGACTGAATCCCGGGATAAAAAGTATCCTATGTCCTTCCTCGTAGTATGACCTAAAATCGTGCCGAGTTTCATTTCAATACCTTCAGTAGTTTCGACGTGATGCGCGTTTAAGAAACAGACAGACAGACAGACATGAATGAAAAAAATTACAGTTTTGGCTTCAGTATCGATAATAGAGTGTCCTCCAAAAAAAATTTTCAAAATATCTTCAATGTACAGAATTGGACCTGTTACAGTTTTATTATAAGTACCTATAGATAGATAACGTAATGATAAAATAAAATATGTAGTGACGCTAGTATCGGGGTATATATACGCCCCGACGCAAAGAGATGGATAGATAGATAGAAAATACTTTATCGCACACTTATCGATAGAAACAATAGAACAAAACAGCTTAAAATCTAAGTGACGAGTCTTATCGCTCAAGAGCGATAAGATAAAGAGATGCGTGTTTTAAGTTATAAGTTTAAAATGTCTGTCTGTTTAGCTGTGTATCTGTCTGTGGTATCGAAGCTCCCAAACGGATGAACAGATTTTCGTTTAGTTTTTTTTGTGATAGATAATTTTATCCCGAGTGTTCTTAGCCATGTTTAAAATCTATCGGGGGGTTTTTAAAAACAGTTCTATTCTATTCTATGTCTAGGAGACAACAGGTTCTCCATCATGTCTATTTATTTGCTGATTCAGGCACTTAGTCAAAATTCTTGTCATGCTCATTATCTGTAAGAGTGACGCTGTCTCGTAACTCCTGTCTCCTCGCCACCGATTCTCCTCCAATATCCCCGTTCTGCAATCGCCTGAGCAGTTGATGACAGCCTGGTATACAATCGGCGCGGGATTAGCATAACGAGCGGCCGTCCCTGTCCCTCCTAATGAATGGCCTTGCAATTGAAACAATAGTGGATTAGCGACAACACCCTTATCTGCTTATGCAAATCGGCGGCCGGAGAACTCTGAGATGATACGAATCAAATGGTTTACGCAGAACTTTAGATATGCCTCATCAATTTAGAGAGCGGTTACGTAATGCGGTTACGTTTGTTTGGAATTTAGAAGGATAATAGATCTTAGTTGTGCGTGATAGAAGCCGAAAATATAAGGCTTATTTTGTGACTGAAGAGAGATTTTTAGAGTTATAGAGTATCTTTTTCTTCTTAGGACTAGGCTAGAACTTGTATTGTATAGTTTCGAAGATGAAAAAGCATGATAGCCCAACTTATCATAAAAATGTTCGCTAATTATGTAATATCTCAGGCCAGTATTAGTTTAAGTAGTTATTTATGGTTTCAGTTGGTAGTTATTAATCTTTCCTAACAATTTAGCCCTCAAGTAACCTGTTTCAAATTTCCTCTTTCTGGTCACATTTTGCTGTTTCCGCACTGAATGCCTAGTAGCGCATTTATCGCCTACGAGAACTTCCTCAAAATACATTGTTTTCAAAATCGATTACCTCTCGGAACACCGCACCGTCCGAACTTTCATTACAGCATCGCCCAACTAGGTACGTCAAAGCTCTACACCAATTCCGGCATCGGTAATTTATCGTAGAGTGTACATAAGGCTACAAGCTTCCTAGCGTGGTTCGTGGGAATATCTACAGTAAAATTAAGGAAACCCAAACAGAAGCTGTAGAATACAAACATTACAACTCGGCCCTTCCAGGTTCGCCAACCCCACCGGATTTGGGATATTTATGGACATGGCAACAGAATTTACTATTAGTCTTGAAAGTAACTTGGATTACAACCGGGCATTATCTTTGGAAAGTTACACACTGTAGGAATGAATCTGCAGGATTGCGGACATCGGGAGCAGGCTTTGGTAGCAGGAAATATCACGTGATGCAATAAGTTTCCGAAGAGAACTGTCGTACACCCCCGCTTCTACTACTGCACCTTGATTCTACACGCTTATACATTATTATACATTGTATTTAAATTGAGTAAAATCGTTCATTAAAATTAAGCGACGTAGACGTCGAACCGTAACTTAACAGGCTCTTAATTATTTCTCAGACCCGAATAGCACCAAAATAGCAGTACCGACGCTATTTTGGCTATTTAGGTAAGCTTTAAAACAGAGTCATTAAAACATAGGAGCGTCTTTCCCGTTTGTTTATGGAAATTGAGTGGGCAAGTTGCGAAGCTTTGATTCCGATGTTTCGGAGCCTTTACTCCGCCCAAATTTACTTTGGGACAAAAGGCGCACTGCTGACATTAGCTGGAAGTGGTGCGAGTACGAACAATGACAAACCTGGGGCGATGCCTGTTCGTGATGTGCCATAGGTTATTCAGAGTTTAGAGAATGATATATTCATCCTACTTGTTGTATGTTTAGGTATTTTTTACAGCGACAAGGATAAAAACTACACTGTTTGGAGCGTGCTGAAAATGCTTACATTAAGACTAGAGCAGGAAAAACGTTTGGCCTACACTTTACTCATTTACGTACGAAAGTAAAAAGACTCGCGAAGAATAAAACAAATGAAAAGTTCCGAAAAAGGCCGGGTAATCTAAATTCTCCGCTTCCACCTGCTTCGTAGATAAATGCATCCTAAACGATGCGACCTTTCACAAAATTCAACGGTTCCTTTTAACTAACAGTTTTGCCTTTCAAAGCAGCACTGCCCGTTCTAATTTAGCTCGTAGCTAGCCCTTGTGCTGATATCGGTGGCATCATCTAGTTATCGCTGGTGCTTTTTCCAGCTTAACTTCGGGTAGGTAATACTGTTTTATTTTTCAGCTGACTAGAGAGCACTTTAGGCAGGTGAAAAATAAAACAGTTGCTCCCGAACCCTTCATTACAACGTTACTGAAGAGGTGCTCCTCCATAACTGGCTGGTGATGTAAAACTATAACTGCGAATAATCCAAGTGCTCGTTGAGTTTTGCTTTGTAATAACATAACAATAATGAAGATGATTCCTGCCAGCATCACAGTTGAACACTATCCAACTTTAAACGGATTCTATTTGGCGAAAGCTTACGGCCAGTCACAGCGCCATATTCCGACATCCCGACATTCGATAATCCAGGCCATATTTTATTCCGCGACCATTTTTCTGTTTGGGATGTTCACGTGAAAATTTATGACAACTGACGAATTCACTGAAGTAAATAACTGTTCTGTTTGAAGCAACAAAGCTTTGTTTATGTTCACTCGAAGATCAAACCTGTTTCAGTTGTTCGAAAGTGTTAAGTTTGCCAATTTATCGCGCACAACTTTCCATTGGGTCAATCCCCGATGGATACTTAGAAGAAACGTTATTCGCTTGGTAATATACATCTTATCAAAAGGGAGGCTCAACCGATGTTGCCCGTAGGCGTAAATCTCGCCTTTACGGCCTCACCTGTCGATGGAATAATTTACTGCCGACTTAAAACTTCCTCTCGAAAGGAAATCCCAAACACTTGTAAAGAAACTGAATAAGAATTCGCGATTGTTGGATACCTGTGTTGAGAGATTGCACCGCCCGCGCCCACCCTCCACTCCACAGCGCGGAGGAAATCAAACTTAAACCTTTCTAATAGAATAAATACAAATCTGAGTCCGGGTTACAAGAAGCGATTTATTGGCAGCCGAGAGACTCGAGAGACTTCGATTAGATTAAAATGTACTTCCAGTTACCGGTTTTGCATCCAATCTAAATTACAGGTTCTCCCGGCCACGCAATTTTACCCTTACTTTTTTATAGGGAACCTTAGATAAGGGTAATTTATGAATTCATTTTTCAAATACCTGGTAACTGGGCACTATTACTTCGTTCCCAAATAAGAGTACCTCAGTGATTTTATTCATAAGGCTAGTATAGCACTTCAATTTGCGTTTGAGTTGGTCTATGGTAGTTTAATAGGTATACCACCTATTTGCTACAGTTAAACATTATCAAAACCGTGATTATGAACGGTTTTAATTAGGTAGCCCAAAAGGTAAACCACTAATTCATTTTATCAGCAGTTCCTATAGTTTTAAGGTGGGTATAGCTTAGCTGTGTCAAATGTAAAAAATATTTAAATAGGTTTGAGCCATTGGCGATTATGCAAAATTATTTGCAGTCTGTGGCTGTGAGGTCGACGCGGAACAGCATCGATGGACCTATATGCAATTTGCAAGTAAAATGCGAATGTCGGATGCACGTTTGTTCCATTTTTGTCATTTGTTGGAAATTATATTGAACATAACAGCCTGCGGCTTCGCATCCGTTTTACCCACCCGGGTAAAAAGAACCAAACTTTACCTATTTTTGATTTGAAGTTTCCAGCATTGTTTATGAATATCTTTATATCGACACCCAAATGGTTAACTTCTTTCAAAGATTTCATTGAATCACTGGAACTAAAGTGAACACTTTTTACAGATTATCAACACCTTGGTGTTACTTGTAATAATAATAACCCTTGTTCAGTGCACTGAAGTAAACGATGCGGGCGGTTGGAACTTGCAACATAGATAATTCAAAGCAGGCCGCGTTAGTTACGGTCTACTCAAGAATGGGCGTTCAGCTGAGTAGATTATCTTGGCTAGCGGCTGGCCCAGTATGTACAGGCAGTATTCCAACTGGCACACACCACTTGCCGGGGAACAATCCATTAGTATGTCGGATTTGCCGCAAAGATTTATACCCTCAGTTACGAAGTACAAAAAAGTTCGGCGATACTGTTACTGCCAGATTTATAAGCGCATTTCGGCGATACTTGATTTAGACGCAGTGGAATGTGAATGGTGAATTTTAACTTGAATTGATTTTTCGATTGCTGTTGGTGGAGAACTTTTATTGCGGGATGTAGAGTGGTTTAAACCTGTTCAAAAGCATTAGGACTGCAGCACCTGCTTGGAGTATTTATAACATAAGTTTAACGTGAATCATAACAAAAGTGGTAGACACTCAAATTAATGTTTTAGATGGTATTTATTTATAACTAGGATCGTCCTCAACAATGGCCTCCACGAGTCATGTCCTCTACGTAAATTACTTGTAAATTACTTGCTTTCAATAATACTAAAATACGTAATATGAAAGCCGGGTTAGTCATAGTTATAGATCTACTCGACTCGATCGACTCAAGCATAGACACGTTTATGTCATAGAAAATCGTTACTCAAGTATAGTTCGATGACTGAGCACGCTTTCATACGGGCCGTCGAGTCACCTTGTAAAGAAACAATAAGCATACAATCATAGATTGTGGCAGTAACACATCTAGCTACAATTATTTTCAAACTTACGTTATCTGAACACATTATTATTAGTTTTATTAGTAAACTAGTTTATGCCCGCGGCTTCGCACGCATTGTTTCTATAAACGTTTAAAGATGATTTATATCCCATGCAAACTGATTTATGGCATAAAAAGTGTGTTTAGTTCCAGAATTAGAAAAATCTGTGTGCAAAATTTCAACCCGATCCGATCAGTAATTTTCGCGTGAAGAGGTAACCAACATCCATCTATTCATCCATCCATCTATACATCCATCCAAACTTTTGCATTTATAATATTAGTGTAATGTGATTAACGCGATAAATAGCGGTTAAATATAACTATTAAGTAATAAAATGTACCTTACGAGTACATAAGTTCGTAGCTACGAAGGTATTTCATAGTTATCTAAAGCAGTCCTCTATATCATAAAGTTAGGAATTCAGAAACTTACATGATATTTATTATTCTGTAAACGGGAAGCCCCACTTGGCACGCTACATAGTAGGTAGGTACTAGTATATTATCTGTGCTGGGCTGCTAATACGTATGTAACCCATTGTTTAGCTGAATACCTAAGGCATGTGTTCAATTACTTTTTAACCCCTGACGCAAAAAGACAGGGGTGTTTTATAAGTTTAACGTGTCTGTCTGTGTATGTCTGTGGTATCGTAGCTCCCAAACGGATGACCCGATTTTCGTTTAGTTTTTTTGTGTGATACTCGTAGATAATTTTATCGCGAGTGTTCTTAGCCATGTTTCATGAAAATCTGTCGGGGGGTTTTAAAATTTTTTAATTTTGTTCTTATTTAATGACATTTTTTTAAGTGTTCGTACATTATTCGTCAAAGTAAACCGAAGCTGCTAATTATAAGATCATTTTGGATTCGAGACTAGGGTCTCACCTGAAGAGCCTCGGTACTCCACTGACCTAGGGGTCAGTGGAGTACCGAGGCTCTTCAGGTTTTTAAAAATTATCTGAGCGTCTGGTCGAAGCGACGCGTGACCCGAGAGCTGGTCAGTATCTGGCGCAGTGCATCAGCATTGACACAACCTGTAGATTGTTTGCAACAGTCTGCAGTTAGCTCAATTGTAAATAGTAGTTGTAATTTATTTCTATGAGTTGATTGTAATTTTCTTTATGAATAAAGAAATTGTTATTACTTCCCTAATTCATAAGAACTCAAAGCAGCACATAATAAAAGATTCTACTAAATTACAAGGCGAAAGTTTGTATCGGTGTGCGTGTCTGGATCAGACTGACGCAGCAACGTAGGGAAGAGGAACTTGTACACTGTACACATAGGCATATATATATATATCTTTATAAATAAAAAAAAGTCGTGTACCATATAAAACTCAAGAACGGCTGGACCGATTTCTACGATTTTTGTTGAATTTGTCTCCATCCGGGATAGGAGAATAATCATCAAACAATCAGGGTTCCGCGCAAAAATGTAAAATTGTACGCCGGCGAAGCCGCGGACACAGCTAGTAAACAATAAAATAATTACCTACCTATCGTAGTCCCTCAAAATAAACAACATGTACATATTATTCACAGTCCCACCAATCTCTGTTAGATTCATTGATGATTCATGAAACCTGAAAACCAATTAACAAACTACCTCAAATAATTGAAACCTCATGAACAACAATACGGAAGCAAAACGACATCATCAATTATAATAAATCAACTATTTATATTAATGGAAATAAGGGGAATCTGCGGAAGACATCTGGCTCACTCTAATTTGTTTGGTACCATTGTTATGCGAAATTAATATTCCAATTTATTCCATTTGTGTATCGAGGGCTTGTAGATCAATATGGTGCGTCTCTTTCATGTCGCCCTGAGGCTGAGAGATAATTGGACGTCGCGCGCGCCTCAGCAATTACATGAAACGTGTGACGATTCATCTCACGCGAGCGACGGCCTGGCCCACACCTGCCTGGCCCACACCTGCCTGGCCCACACCTGCCTGGCCCACACCTGCCTGGCCCACGCCTGCCTGGCCCACACCTGCCAGGCAGCTTTACCTCGTTTGTGTTATACCTTCATTTTGAATGTAGGAATCTAACTTGTATTTGCAGATATTTGATTGCTCAGGCACGAGAACGCAATGGATGATCCATAAAAAACTGGTTTAGTGCGATGCTTTGTTTTGTATGAAGAATAAACCTCAACTTGTAAGAAAGGGGGGCAATAGGTAGGGTAGATTATTATGAATGGAAAAGCAAATCAAAGTATAAAAAAACTTCGTTGTGCTCGCCGCCATGTGGTACTCAATTGTTGAGGTATCCTTTGCCCGTCCCCAGAATATAAACTCTCCTCATTAGGGCATTAGGGTCCATTAGGGCTCTGCCGTGCGATTACACTAAAATCTCCCATTCCTATAGAATGGGCCATCGGGGGACATGGGCATAAACGATTTCAGTATCCAATATGTACTAAAGAAATACATACAACTTTTTCTTGGGCGAAGCCGATCGACGACGGAAATTTTAAGGTCTACGTTAAGATATAACCTAAGTCAAAGTCAACTGTCGTAATACTCACACTTGACTTTTTTGGTCGATTACGGTAATTCTGATTCAAACTTACAAACAGTTAATACAATACATTGCAGAAATAAAACTTAGTCGAGCGAAACAAAGCCTAGTGTGTGTGAGTAACATAAGTATGCATCTAACGATATAATGTACATAACACATGTAACAAATAAATGAATTAAAATATTACGAGTGAGTTTGACATTTGTGATACTATGACGTTGGCAGTTTCGACGTCGGCCGGGTCAGTCCAGCCAGAAAATTGTTTGTATTTGTTTTGTACCATGTGATGCAAGCCAAAATTGTTTATACATACCCAATCTCCCCGGATAGCGATCCATTGATATGGATATTTTACCGTAATCGCACTGCTCATCATAAGGCCATGGAGGCATCCTGAATCGAGCCTTGATCCAGAATTGCGTATCTTAATTTTAATTCTGAAATCTACCATTTGAACGTCTACTAGAACATATATTTTCAATAATGTTACTCCAATAGGCAATCGCGACAGTGGTAAATAGTGATTAATTGATTATGTTGTTACCAAAACCTAAATTTGTTGCCATCCCCTTTTTTATGATTGTAAAAAAGGGACGGTAATATATTTACGCTAGTTTACTTTAGGTTTTGTATCAAAAGTCTACCATTATAATGTACTGACCCTTGCAGAATAGATTCACTGTTCAGTGACTAAGTTTTAACAAAAAAAGAGACCGATTCAGTTACATTTGTATTAACATATGGATGGACCTGTAGAATAACGTAGCAGATTTTTTATTCGATCGACCTTATTACGCCCACCTAATAAAGGTAATTTCAGGCGCTATCGCAATCACGTAACACTGTATTTTTAACTTAAACAAATTGAGCCGGGAAAGGCTTGTTCGCGTGCTATCCTCGATTTACTCGAGTATCAAAATATATATTATGAATTTAAATTTAATTCAAAAACATCGAAGGTTCATTTTTATGAGCACGTTCGAGTAAAGTAGTTATAAAGTGCGGTTAATTACGTATACATTTATATATAAATGTAGGGTTCAATGATAATAAAAACATAGGGTCAAATTTCAAAAGGAATCTGATATCATTCGAAATACAAAATAATCATTAAGCAGCTTTTTGAAAATAAGAAGTTCAAAAAGTAGAAAATTAAAAATTTAAAGTGATTGTCACCGGTACCGCGTTTTTTTTTTTGTATTTTCTGAGTTTAACTCACCATTAAGTCATTTAGCGACAATTTTAAACATTTCTTATGAACCCATGCTAAAATTATTCGATTGTATGAATTCCACGGTCGTTTTGGACTGTATTAGCCTTGGGTGTGAACCAACCCACATAGTTAGTTGCAATCAAAATAGTTCCAAAACCAAAAGTGTCCATCTCAAAGCACCCAAATCACAGTAACTTACTAAACAGTATTAAACTAGCAGGAATTAGGTAATCTATCTATTTTGCATCGAACGCTGATTGGGGTCAGGTCAATATTGACCCATTTAGTGGAGTCTACCTAAAGTGGTGAGCTTTATTTTAATTAAATAATGTTGGCACTGTAATTTGCGTAGTGACGTATCCAGACCCATGATATAGGAACGTCTAATTTGATTTATGGCTGGGGTTTTTGGATTATGGTTTTGGTTGTGCTAGCAGATGCCTTGGAGCAAAGCAGCAGAAAATTAACAAAAAGTTTTCGTTAGATACATCTAACTATATGTACTCCAGCTAAGTCACTAAATATATTTAAAAAAATACTTTACTGATATTGATTTTTTGACAGAATTTACACAACTACTTTTAGTTTTTTTTGAGCTTCAGATAATTCACAATGCTCACAATTATTTTTCAAACTCGACGACAAAAAGGAAATTTTGGAATTTTGTGTGGTGAGGTTGTTTACAAATTTTTTCCCTTGAGAATGCCGTGAGTTTAGGAGCAGACAGAATGTTTGGGGGGTCTTTGTCCAGGCTGTCAGGCAATATCAACTTCAACAATTCGACCATGGTACAGTGTCAGGTTGGCCAAGATGACCTTCGACATATGTGATGACGGATTTTACAGCTCCTAATGGTACAACAAACATAATGTCACTAATACCACAATGTTGTTTTTGTCATAAAACTTGGAGTTATTAATAAATATATTGTATTGTATTGTATTGTAATGGAATCAAACCCCCGTGACAAAACTAACCTCGGCCGTTATTATGGCTGAACCAAAAAATGGTCGAAATCACTGATATTCGTAAAAAAATACCTTCTATTCGCGACAAAGTTTGGCAAAGATAAAAGTAGGAATGACCTACTCAAGCGAGATAGTTAATTAGATAAATGGAGGACGCCATCTTTCTTTCCTGCGCCCTACGTACGGCGACAAGATTTTATCTAAATGTTTTGCGAGAATTGAATTGGGAAAATGTGTAGATAACATACACAAAAGAGGATAGGTGGGGCTCTTAGGGATAGTAGGGGAAATGTGTGACGTTATGATATATTTAACATAATACAGGTGTAAGAATATTTTCGTAGTGTAACGTGGGGTATTGAGGAACCAAATGCAAGAGCTTGGCGGCTTTTCCAACCCTGAAAAGTATTTTTTAGGTATATATTTTTCCGAAATCGGATTTAATTTTTATATTTTCAGGGTTAACAAAGCCGTTGAACTATTGCACTTGGTTTCACCTACTCATTGTTACCTTATGTTACGAGTATGTTATGACACACGTTCGAACACCAGGTGTAATTAAATTCAATTCCTACACATTACATCAAAGATCAAATTAAAATTCGCGTCATAATGGTATAATGAACGTACCCAGTGATGTCTTTCTTTCTAAGTATTTTGGTATTTGCACAATACTCAGTAGATAAAATGATGTTTTTAGGGTTCCGTACCCCAAAAGGAAAAAAGGAACCCTTATAAGATCACTTTCTCGTCCGTCTGTCTGTCTGTCTGTTTGACAACCCCCTTTTCTCAGGAACGCGTGGAGATATCGAGTTTAAATTAACATCAAATACTCAAGTTCGTAACCTCTTGAGCCGTAATATAAATATAACTTCTGAGTCAACGCACTCAAAAGTTACAGCCGTCTGTTCGAATATTTTGAAATTTCTAAGGGAATCACATGCACATAAAACCTATAGGGTACTTCCCGTTGACCTAGAATCATAAAATTCAGTAAAAAGCAAGGTCTTATAGCACAAGGAAAGGAAAAAAATCTAAATCCGTAAATTTGTAGATTATTCACAAAAAAAATTGATTCTCGTCATGGACCAAAACCTACAGGGTACCTACTTCCCGTTGACCTAGAATCGTTATAATTTGGCAAGACTGCCTCGTTGGTCTAGCGGTCAGCTTGTTCAACCGCTGATTATGAGGTCCTGGGTTCGAATCCCGGGTCGGGCCAATAGTTGTTATTGGGGTTTTTCTACCAAGAAAAATTCAAAGTAGCAGCCCGGAGTCAGGAAGTTGGCGGTGTTACACCCCCGTGCCTCGGAAAGCACGTTAAGCCGTTGATCCTGCGCCTAACCTCTCCCCGATGGTGTCGATCTGTCGTCCCATCGGATTATGAAAGTGAAGGAACAGAGAGTGCACCTGTGCTTGCGCTCACATTTGTGCACTATAATATGTCCTGCGCATCTGGCTAGTCTCCGAGAGACGGGCCACCGTAGTCGAAATTCGGCTACGAGGACATTATTATTAATTTGGCAAGACACAAGGTCTTACGGAGGAACCCGTAGTGCGCGAGTCCAACTCGCACTTGACGTTTTATTTAATCTTAAGTAACTAGTGTAATTGGTTTTTAAAAGTCCTGTTATGGTTACTAAACAAATAACCAATAAACATTTATGAGTCTACTTTAACGTCTGTAACGTTTGTCATCAAAATGTACGTAAAGACATCAGTCTCGACCAGTGATGACGACTACAAGGATCCTAAATCATCCCGTCAAAGAAGACGTGACACCCAAAACGCTGTTTTATTATTTACCTTCACTACCGCTATTACTCCATTCTAAGCTACATTCGTTTACCGTAGCATGTCATGTCGACCTAAATTAATTAAAGATTAAAGTAACACGATAAAAAGTAACTATTGCCTCAACGTTCAATAGTTACTCGTACGATTCAACAATCAAACGAGGTAGTAGGTAACAGTAATTTCTGTATCTATCTACCAAGGACATCCGTGAGGGCTGGTACGGCGGCAGATTTGACCGAGGATCTCGAGAAGAACAAATATGCACGACAGAGCTATTATTATTGTAAAACAAAAATGTTTAAGTTTTTAAAAATTGTTTAAATATTTAATAAATTTTTTGTAGGTTATGTTGGTATTTTAGTACGTAGTGTGAGGACTTTTTTATTTTTTTCAAGTTCCTCCGTCTATTTTATGCTTCATGTCCAGTCCATCCCAAGGTTGCCTGGAAGAGATCGCTCACAGCGATAAGGCCGCCTTTGTACTTCGTCTACTCTTAGCATTTATATCTGTATTGTTATCTTTCTTTGTGTGGTACAATTAAGTATCTATCTATGTACTTTTAAATTTTTTGACATTATCTAAAATTATAATATAATATGTAGTTTACAGTTAGAACATAATATTAATTTGAACTAAATGTAACATTTGCACGCAAATCATAGTAGATCATAATTCAATCTAAAATATTATTAACATCAGTGTAACCTAGGTACATTGTGTTCAAGCAAATAAACTATAAACACATGTATATCTTTTCATTTGCTTCCCCTGGAGTGGAGACCCTGTCCGTAGGGAACCGAGGCTCACTCACAGGGTTTTTAAAAAAAATTATCTGAGCGTCTGGTCTCGCGACGCGTGACCCGAGAGCTGGTCAGTATCTGGCGCAGAGCATCAGCATTGCCATACAGCGGGACAATGCAGCCAGCGTAGCGGGGACGCGACGACTGGTATTGATATTTATCACTTGAGCTACCTGTAGATAATTACAATCAATCCCAAATCGTAAAAAAAATCACTCCCTATCTTCAAAAAATTGCTTCATCAGCATTATATATCCTTGTAAAGAGTAAGACAACCTTATTTTATGTTTATGTATGTTTATTATCAATATTTGTAGGTATGTAGTGTAAGTATTTGTTTCCTTCTATTTAAGTAGGTATCTATATATTTATTCAGTGCCACCGTCTATTTTGTTCTTTCATTTCCAGTCCATCCCAAGGTTGCCTGCAAGAGATCGCTCTCAACGATAAGGCCGCCCTTTATAATTCACTTTTTCTTAGCATTTTCTCTGTATTGTTTTTCGTATTTGTGTGGTATAATAAAGTGTTTTCTATCTATCTATTAAATAATACAAATAAATTAGAACTACCTAGTATTTATAATTGAAACAATTGAGCTAACTGCAGACTGTTGCAAACAATCTACGGGTAGATAATATATAGGCTCCGTCGAGACCTGCATATTTGCACCTCTTGAGATCTTCGGATTCTACCTTTAGATTGTTTCTATTATTTGATTGCAATTTTCTTTATTAAAAAGATGTAATTATGATTGATAATTATTAAGATGAATATGTATGTAGGTACATTATTGAGTAATCCGCACCACATAACACAGGTTGTAGGGAGGGTCTGATTACTTGGAAATCCTTAGAAATTAGTGGCTTACGCAACGGGGGTTAGAACCGCTTCATAGAACCTACATTGCTAACTACAGATTACATAGGTAAACCCTTTCGCCGATTTCGACCGACCACGGTGGCGTAGCGGGCGAAGGACGCGTTCGATTCCCGCCTAGAGACAAATGTTTGTGTGATCTGCAGATATTAGTTTAGGGAGTTACTGGTTCATTTATTCATAATAAAAAAATATCATTGCATGTTATGTATTGTATCCACAAGCTAGGCAGAGCTTATTTTAAGGGTACTTTATCTGATATAGTCATAGATGTTTATCAAAACCCAAGCTCTGCTTGGCTTGGCGCTACTGTGTGAATTATCAAGCATTATTTATTTTTTATTTATTATTTCAGAACTAAATTACTAATGGCGTACTTAGGTACAACAATGAATGTATTGACAGATTTGACAACCTAAGCAATTCGAGGCACGATAACGTCTCGGTCATACCACAATCGAACCAAAAAATAGTTAACCTAACAGCGATAAAACAATACCTAAATCGCGATGCTGAAACGGCTAGTGAGTATGATCTCTAATGACCCTTTCAAAGCTCACTGAACTCTATATTAAAACTAACTACCCATCTTCAATCTTCTAAGAAACTCGCTAAATAAACTAGAGCTGACAGCAATAAATTAAGCAAAAAGAAGTCATCTTCGCGCGTATTACTCTCACTTACTCTCAACAGCTGAGCCGAGATTACATTCAATTTATTTAAAGGCAACCTTCTTAAAAATGAATTTAATAAAGGTGAAATCGCGCAAAAATGCCTAATAGATATTAATTGAGCTCTCCGGACGAGGACCACTGAATAGATAGGCAATTAGCGGAGTAATCTTGGCTACGAAAGAAAGTAATTATTATGAGAAATGACGAAGACGTTTCGTGAACATCTCTAGTTTTGGATTATGTGTGATGAAGGTAGCGTTTCCTTTGTGGATCTGACAGATAGAAACAAGGATAAAGGCCTAGTTCGCTACCTTCACGTACAGCTTCAAGTAGACTAACTACCTAGAGTACCTAGTGATCTAGAGTACCTAGTGATCTAGAGTACCTAGTGATCTAGAGTACCTAGTGATCTAGAGTACCTAGTGATCTAGAGTACCTAGTGATCTAGAGTACCTAGTGATCTAGAGTACCTAGTGATCTAGAGTACCTAGTGATCTAGAGTACCTAGTGCTCGTACCTAGACTTACATATAGTTCTTTGTGTTTTGTAAGGCTCTACAGTGGAAGTACTTACTAGCGCTATGCCTAATTCGGCCGCCTATCAGTATTGCAGTTTCGTCTTCAATTCAATTTGGTTGATTTCCCCATAACGTTTCTCTCGCATTGCATTAGAATAAGTTTAATATTTAAAAAAAAACTTTTAAAAAACTAGTTTTTAACACATTGTCATCCAAACTAAACGTGTATACAAAATTTCAGCTAAATCGGTTGAAGATATCTGCTTCAAAATTGTGTTGCAAGATTCCACCCCTAAAAACATAGTTACATACATTGTAAGTTCTAAAAAAGCTTAAATAACAACACCCCACTTCAAAAGTCAAATCCTAGGGAACGCTATACTTGTTAGAGCTAATATATGTGAATTACACCTCGGAAAAACTTGTTAGTGTTTTAGTGTGCCACCAACTAAATACAAGTTAGGTAACCTGTGTCACCTCTTACCTAACAAGTAGTTTAATGCAGAGAAAGCTCGGCTTAAAGCCGAACAAGTGAGGCGCCTACTAAGACTTAAAGAGGCCAAGATTGTGGAAAAAATGGACCCAGGGGTTTCTAGTGTTTCTTGATTTTAGAAAAACTTAAACTCTTAGAAGAAGAAGGCTTAGAATGATAGTTGACACAAACGAGGTGAATCTAAAAAATTGCGACTAAACGTCGCAATTTTCATTTTCAGCCATTAGTACAATACATCAAATGACGCGAAAAGCAGCTCTCACATAAAAATATAAAAATGATGTGTTGTGCGGTGAAATGGTATTTAAACACCAGTAGCAAGAAAAATAATACTGCTAATATCTCATTCCACTGGTCTAAACACATATTACATTTGTAATTTTGCCTAAAACAGTCATCAAAACTCATAAATAAATTTAAAAATTTCGTACACCATTTTCGTGAAAATGTTGCCATGCACTGGAGAAAAATTAACCGGGTTTTGTTACTTAGCATAGGTATATAAAAATAGTACCGTAAAAATAATAATAGTACCCGTGCCTCGGAAAGCACGTTAAGCGTTGGTCCTGCGTCTGACCTCTCCCCGGTCGTGTTGATCTGTCATCCCATCGGATTTTGAGAGTGAGGGAACAGAGAGTGCACCTGCGTTTGCACACACACTTGTGAACTATAATATGTCCTGCGTATCTGGCTAGTCTCCGATGAGATTGGCCGCCGTGGTCGAAATTCGGCAAGGAGGACAATATAAAACGCAAAATATCACAGTTTTAGAATTTCGAGTGACAGAAGTCACTCGACGATATTCTGAATAGATTCATATTGTAAACTCAAATTGCTATTTTACAAAGAATATTGCAATCAATGAATGTAAACAAATTAGATGTAGTATTTACAATTGAATCAATTGAGCTAACTGCAGACTGTTGCAAACAATCGCCGTCGCGTAGCTTCGACCAGATGCTCAGATATTTTTTTTAATTCCGGAAAACCTTTATACCACACGGACCTAGACCTCTCTCGACTCCAAGGTGACCAAATGCAATAAACTCAAATTGAAAATTGCAATCAATCCCATCACCTTATCTGTAGCAATACCTGCACGTGCACTTTCACTTGGTTTTTTTAGGATTCCGTAGTCAACAAGAAACCCTTATAGTTCGCCATGTCCACCGTCGTCGCTCCTTCCGCAGTTTAGTCCAGAGACTATTAGTACTAGAAGTAATAAAATAAATAATAAATAAACTTACTATTAACGCTGAAGAAGTCGTAAAAAATCCTGGTTTTTTTTCAGTGTAGGTACTTGTCTAACTTGGGCATTATTATTCGTGGAAAAAATGCTGGTAGTGGGTGGTATGAATGTAAAATGAAAACTGCAGAGCTAAAATATACTTTACTAGTTGAGTACCTCATAGTTCTAACTAACTTAAAATATGTACTTTGGTAGGTTAAAAGGAAATATTGAACATATTTTGTTGAAAATAACTTAATTAAGGTTGTTCGATATGTAAAACAGGATAGGCCATGAACCGTGCAATTACTTACACTGCACGTGGTCGAACACGCACTTGACCGTCTATTTTAATTATTGTTCCGAAAACGATCGGAGCCCATTTTATTTTGCGGACTTGAAGTAAAACCTTTTTGTCGTGACCTAGGAAGAATGATCGTAACCAAAGCTATCAGCTGATATTTCGTATAATTAAAAAAAGAAATACGATTATATCGAAATTAAAACGTGAGGTGATAAAAAACAATGGCTTATTTTTTTATTGGAACTTAGCTTCAGTTACCCGATTTTTTAGGGGAAATACTATTCACTAGCAACATTCAATCATATGAATGTGTGAGTGAAGTCACTGTATTTACGTGCTGTCAAAACACACATAGATCGGTTTTTGGTTACACATATTGTCAAATTGTTGAATGACACTATCCCTCTGCTGAGACAGCAGCGAGTTTTTACTCTATGCTTAAACTATTCAAATTTAGGAATAGTAGAACCTCTGGGTCCATTTTAATAAGGAAAGGTCACATTTTAGTGCAATTGGATTCGTTCTAGCATGCGATCCTACGCTCTTGTAACAAAACCTAAATATTTTTCCTTGCGCTCGTCACAAAACAAACTCAAGAGACAAAGAATTCTTAAAATGAATTAGCGGCACTAACATTAGAGAAAGTACGCGAGTAAGTTACCGCCTGCCCTTTGTTTTGTTTTGCCTTCTTTCTTTGCGAATGGAGATTAATTTATTACGTCTTTGAGAAAACATGGAAAGCGGTAGAGCTCTCTATTAAGACGAGCGGAGGCGGGCAGCAGGACGATTAATTATGATTTCTTTTAACGCCACCGGACGCGCTCGCCATCACTCTGGCTTTATTGAGTGTCCTGATGGGAATTTGTAAGTTGTAGGATTATGAAGGGAATTTTGGGTCGCGCCGTGTGCGGACTGCGATCGGGACAGCCTCGGATAGGAATGACAGTGACGTCAGCGATTCATTTCAAATCCAACAGGTATTGACGCCTGACGGTAATAGGGATGAATAATGTTAAATTAAATTCATTATCTATGTACTAGTAGACTAGCACCTAGCACCCAACAGTGGATACCCACTGCTGGGTGCTAGTCTCCTCTCCAAAAGATCCAAATAAAAACTATGGTGACTTGAGACTTGAGTACCTACTGAAGCCGCTTCGGCCGTCTACAGAACCGGAGTTTCAGAACTGGTTCCATACGAGGCTTTTAAATTACTTGTACGGAACTGGTTCCGATCGCGGCTATTAATTTACTTGTATGGAACTGGTTCCGATCGAGGCTCATAATGTGCTTGTATGGAACTGCTGGACCTCGTTCACCGAAAAATGCTTGACATGATGGCCATGACTGTCTGTGCTGTGTTTTCTCCGTGGGAGAAACTCTTTTATGATAACTGTCTATTAGATGAATAAATCAAGACATCATCTGTCAAATGATCTTATGACAACTATAATATAAAGTGCAATAGGTCAATGAATGCATGATAAATCTATGAAGTGTTTATTTCTGTTGCTTATAATAATACGAGTGCTTTCTGCTTACACTTGGCTTACACTCATTATTGAAATGTCTTTAAGAGATGTTGAATTTATTTCAACGCGAAGAGGAGGTATTGCCCTTTTATATGAAGGTCGCAAATATCATCGCAAAAAGAAATACACAGAAGGTGATACGATATTTCTATGTTCCAATTACACTTATGGGTGCAAAGGGAGTATTAATTTAAACGAGAAGAACGAAGTGGTCCATGGTAAAACCAAAACACATAATGCGGACTGTATGCCAAACCAAGCCCAAAATAAAGTATTCAAGGAACTTTCGAATTTCGAATCTTCGAATTAGTCGGATACCTAGGTATGATAAAAAAAGGTTTTTTTTATTAATATAGCGTTCCTACCTTTGTATCAGAAATAGGGAAGTGATATTTGAACCAAAATTGTTTTAATACAATGTTTTATTCTTAGCGTTTTTACTCCCATTTCACCTATAAGTGCTAATTTTTGACAAGTTTATAGACTGTTCGGCTACATGTGGTATACCGTTGTAATAAGCGATGTTTAGAAAAGTTTTTAAAAGTATTTGAACTTCTCGATCGCTATTAATTTTTTTTTTAAAACGATGCAAAGTTGTCCTTCTTGATTATTTTTTTTACTTTTTTTAACTTTCAGAGCTTATAACTAATTATTTACACGTTCTTTCAAATAAATAATGTCTTCAAAAGAAAGAATACATCTGAGACCAAAAGCGTAAGGTAAAAATTACTAGAAAACACGTTCCAAAAAAAAGTTCTAGGGGTAGAGAGGTAAAATTTCGGAAAATCTTAAAAAAATACAAAAAACAGGATTAAAAAAAATTTAAAACAGTGAGGGTCTTTTCCTTCAATTTGTATTTCACAAATAGGTCCACCTACACACCCACCGAGTTCGTCTAACCCTCCACCAAACACCCTCGGTTATCTAGTACCCTTAACACAAGCTTTGAGTAGCTTACTTTGATTGTCCAGCATTATTTATTATTATAGTAATACTTTATTAACATAGACTTAACACTGCAACATCTACCTACATATAGTCCCAAGAAGGCAGATTCTGTGAAAAGGAAACCAAATAACTAAGAAATCAAATGACAAGAGGCCTAACTGGACACTGTCGCCTCAACAAGCACAAATTCAAACTGGGGCTAAGCGACACACAATCCTGCAGGTTCTATGAGGAGGCAGAGGAAACGCCTCTCCGTCTTCTAGGAGAGTGCGGAGCACTGATACAGAAACCTAGCATACATCTGGGCAAGCACCTGCTTAGCCCAGACGAGCTAAGAGACTCCATCCCAAAGAAAATCCTACAGTTCCTAGCAGCTGCAAGGGTTAGTGGCGAATTATGAACGCCGCTGCTTCGAGACGGAACACGCAAAGTGGCGATCACAATAGGCCTATCATGGCCGCAGTGATATGAAAGCCAACAAATGCAAATAAAAAAGAAGTCAAATAATATCCCTAATTTTTTCGACTTCGACGGGACTTGAACCCGATACCTTCCCTCAGTACGGGAATGTGCTAAGCAATTGCGCATTCTCGTACTGAGGGAAGGTTGCGGATTAAGTCTCGTGGAAATCGATTTTTTTTGGGATATTATTTTGTTTCTTAGAAATGACCGATGGCTTGGACCGAGTGTGAGGGCTTACGCACTATAATAACAAAAAGCAAATAACTGTTAATTATCATCTTCATCATCATTTACATCTAGCTAGAGCCTGACTTCACCCACTGCTTGGTATTGTCCTCCATGTTCTTGGGTCACTCCCTACGGTTTGGTGCTGATAGATTTCACTATTTTATATTCTACTAGGTAAGTAAAGTACCTGTAATATATCTATTTAATTAAAGACATTACTGAGACACGATACTTTTATTTTTGATACATAGAACATTAAAATGCTAATTTTCATCCGAAGCAAACCGACATGGCAGCCGGAGCCGGAACCATAAACATAAGCAGAGCCATAGACCATACTAATAGTCTATGGACATAGAATGTACACTACAGTATCATTTCTATTTTTATCGATCTCGCCACTTTTTCAGTTTCATCGTTCGTATTAAATTTTAACTTGCCATTAAAACTTCATTACTTATCTAATAAGTTGGTAGATATTACTTAAAAATTGAAAAAACCTCCGATTCAATGCGCGGATGTCCTTAATTTTTGTAAAGCAATGTCATACCTTGTTTACCCAGGAAGTAATAAATGTAACTAGTTTAATTTAGATGAATTCTACTTCTACTACCTACTTCACCATTAGATCTCTCCCTACCGAAATATAAACAACCCAAAAAATAATTTCAACCTTTTGAACCAAACTTTATAACCCTAGTTTTTTCTAAAAAAGAAGGAATTTGTTTATCTTACTTCTTACTTACTTCACAACAAATACATAAATAAATTTTGTAAAGTTCCTTCATCAAAATTGGGCTACGCTAAGCAAAACTATAAAATAAATGTTAACTTCTGTACATTTTTTTAGACAAGTTGCTGAATATTCCTATTGGTCGTCCCGATTTGGTGTTGTATTTTTTTTTTGCGAAGATATGAACAAAATGAACCTATATCCAAAACTGTAGATACTACTTGAGTCTCGGACTCTTTAAATCCAGAGTGAATAAACTCTTTCTGGGAAAGCGTGCTCTATCTTACGCGACTAGCCAGGTCATTACCACAGATAAATAAAAAATTTGATAATAATAAAAAGTATTTTCTGTAAGGATCTTATAATGACAAATCAAAATGACAAATTATGGTAAGCAATCCTGTACCTCTTCTGATTACTCGGTAAGGTTTCGGTACAACATCAGCACGCTCGGAAGTTTAAAGCTTACTGAACCGCCCGTACTTTCACACTTGTCTGCAAGAAATTATGCAGAACCGCTTGTGACGTAGTCAAATAATGTCGTCTTCGCCCTTTTTCACATAGATATGGCATAAACACGAGCGCAACACGGCATGGCGAGCGCGAGGAATGCGATTCCTATTGGAAAAAGTCTATATACTTATTTAATATTAGTATACTTATTATTCTTAGCAATAGGAGAAATGTTTTATACATTTTTCGTTCCCTTTAATAATAAAAACGACCGACGTGATGTCTTCAGTCTGGTGGGTGCCTCGATAATGCTGCGATCGCCGCCGCCGCCACCGTCAAGCGACCGAACTAAACAGTGTACATGTGAAAGCGTTCGCTCGTTACGGCATCGCGCGTGCTGTTTTGACGGCAACCGTATGCATGTCAGAAGGGCCTTAGGTTCCAGAGATGAAAATACTTTCGCTTGTTCTGTCCGGCTCGGTAAAATATTGGATGACGCGTGCAGTACAGATTGTCGTGCACGCGTCATCCAACCTTTTACCGCCTAATCAGGAACGCTCCTTAGAAATATAGGTGCTCGGTAAGATTTCGGTACGATGTCGTACCGAAACTTTACCGAATAATCATAAAAGGTACTTAGTGAATCAAGCTGCCGTATATTCTTGGTGATATTAAAAGTACCTACCTAGTAGGTATGAGTACTTGTAAAGGTCAGCGTTTGCTCACGACCAAGGCTACTACCGAATCGGTCATGCCGCGGAATGTCGACTTAATTCTGTCGCAATTACTTTTACGGAAATATCAGATGTTGATCATAGTAATTAGTCTTCCAATCTTCAGGATAGTAAAGAAAAATAATTGAGTACCTCGTGGTATCCCTTAGATATATTTTTGGAGAAACGGACTTGTGGACGACATAGTATATATAGATGGTTGGACAATATATTTTTTTCTGCCATTCACTTCCATCAGCCGTCGCGTCATCTCATCACAATATCTAGTATGTAGATACTAAGTAAATTACAGGAAAAAAAATCAGTTAGTTCAGTTCAGTAGTGGTGTAAATTTCCGGCACTCATTCGATATTTATTTATATATTTTTTTACAACATTATTCTAACAAAAATCGTCTAGCTCTCCAAACTGTGTCGATTTGTCTCAACTCCAGCTCCAAATCGGAAAACGTCGAATTTTTACTCTTACTAGACACTCTTTGTACCGCGAGAGTTAACGTGGTAGTTAACGTGCGCTATTACAAAGGATTGTCCAATTTTCCCGACGCCGACGCTGCAAAAACATACAAAAGAAACCCCGAGGTATACACTATACACCTATCCTTTGTGACGAGTACACGCGTTTTTGCACACCTGCTGAAAGACGGGTTTATTAGCATGAGTGAAACGGGGTGCTATTTTGTTAATGATGCTGTTATGATAATAGAATAACGTACATTTAGCTTTAAAAAAATCTCTCTTTGTGCGCTTTTGTTTGTTCTCGAATAAAATATTGTTGTAGTGAGATTTTACTCAAAATTTACCACGAAATAATTTTCTGTTTTTGATGATAAAGTTATAAAAAAGTCAGAATATTGCATACATAATGCCAAAGATTAGTAACCGTAAAAAATAATTCCAAAGATAGATGATCCAATGTAGGTACAAGAAAATATTGTTCTATATCCCTGTCCACACAAAAACAGGCAAGAGTCCCTTACATTTTTGGCACAACAATTAAATGAATTCATGTAAGCACTTCTCGGCGGCTCCATTTCACTTTTGTGCCGGAAATAGACCTCTTATCGTTCGCCT
The DNA here is from genome assembly GCA_949316285.1 of Eupithecia subumbrata. Taxonomy (NCBI): domain Eukaryota; kingdom Metazoa; phylum Arthropoda; class Insecta; order Lepidoptera; family Geometridae; genus Eupithecia; species Eupithecia subumbrata. The sequence continues at coordinate 458,512 of OX438650.1, read as the reverse complement.
TACCCACAGCCCACAGGTATGCCCAGTATGGGCACTGAGATACGGGTACATTTGTTGTACCTTTGTTGATTCATTTCTTTCGTTCCTCATACCTGCGTAAGACGTAGATTATTTATTTAGCTAAAATATTTACCTAAAGGCCGTTATTAATACATTAAGTTTTCTGGCCTATCTAACTGGGCCTGAAAAAAATATATTTCAGATTGTAATTGCAACGCAATAAAGTTGATTATTTTCAGCTTGTACTTCTCCGATAAAGCTATTTGTCTAACAGCGTTGCTTCGTTGCTACGTTTTCTGCGTTGCTATAGAGGGCATCTCTTTCTACGCTATGCAAACTGAGCGAGACTTCAGATACAGATAGATAGATAGTGGACTGCAAGTTTCCACTGTAATAGCTATTTATAATAGTCCAGTATAATAGCTTCTTTTTCGCTCACTGGTACCTCGGTAGCCGGCTTCGGTAAAGTTTTAAAATTTATGATTTTGACAAGCGCTTGGAAATAGAAAAATATATACGGTTCTAGATTAGACCTTATTCTCAATGACTGAACAGACTGGTCGACGAATATTTGTTCATAATTAACCCACTAAGATTTAATTTAGCAAATTAATTGATTGATTTGTATGATAAGCGTTCGATAAATCTACTGAAAAACACCTTCATCCAGCAATATAGTTATAGCTTGCCAAAAATGTTTAGAAAAAAATAGGGTAGCCATACGACTCAATACTAACACTACATTGTTTTTCTTGATCACTTTTGCCAACTTGCTACTTGTAAAAAAAACGTCTTAAGATGCTTGTAAAGTACTTACCTACTTCCTTAAAGCTCTCAGAAATAATGTTATCAGTTAGGTAGTGAAAGTTTAAAAATTCTAAGATATCAAATAATATCGCCAGAAATTTCGACTTCGACGGGACTTAAACCCTGTTTGACTTGAATTTCTTAGAAATTACCCTGAGTGTAAGGTTACGCACTCTAATAACAAAAAACTTTAAAAATTCTATTACTCAGGTCGGTACTTAGATAAATAACAAAAAGCTTGCGCGATTGTTATTTGTTTTTTTTATACTATTATCCACGCTGACGTCACAAATGTAGGCCTTATACGAAAAACATATGTTTTCCTGATAGAATTTCGTTCCAGAGAAGACTGGCTAAGGAGCCAGCCACTCTGCAAGGACGGGTGCCTAAACTGGTACACGGATAGTTTCAAAAAGGGACTGGATGTGGAGTGTATGGAGAGCGACCCAAGTTTGGCAAAAGCATAAACCTAGGTAATCACGCCTCCATCTTCCAAGCAGAGGTATTCGCCATTCTAGAATGTGCCGATATAAATCTGGGAAAGCGGTACACCAATCAAACTATCTACATTAAGGCGGCCCTCCTAGCACCGGACTAGAAGGTTATCACGTCCAGGCTAGTCGAGGACTGTCTGTTAGTACGCCTAAACGCGCTGGGTTCGAAAAACCGAGTCGTCTTAAGATGGGTAAGACGGGACACGCGGGAGTCAACGGCAATGAGTGTGCCGACGAACTCGCGCGTTCCGGGGTCAAGGGGACTCAGCTGGGCCCCGAGCCTTTCTGTGGCATACCGAAAAGCCTGGCTCTCAGAACCCTCTTGGATTCCTGCTACGGAGAATCGTCCAAGCTCTGGAAGATTTCCTCGGACACGAGCCACTCAAAATCATTAATATAAGCCTTCAATAAACGGTACACTAACCGAATCCTAGCGCTAAGTAGAAGCAACCTTTGCATCATGACAAGAGCCCTAACTCGACATTGTCGCCTCAATAAGCACATGTTCAGACTGGGGCTTAGCGACACACAATCCTGCAGGTTCTGTGAGGAGGCAGAGGAAACGCCTCTCCATCTTCTAGGAGAGTGCGGAGCACTGATACAGAAACGTAGCATACATCTGGGCAAGCACCTACTTAGCCCAGACGAGCTAAAGAGACTCCATCCCAAAGAAAATCCTACAGTTCCTAGCAGCTGCAAGGGTTAGTGGCGAATTATGAACGCCGCTGCTTCGAGACGGAACACGCAAAGTGGCGATCACAATAGGCCTATCATGGCCGCAGTGATATGAAAGCCACCAAAAGCAAATAAAAAAAATGGGTATCGCCTCAGTTTATAATTTATCTATACACACATAAAGGTATCTTATACGTAGGTTCCACCGAGCAGGCGGCAGGCACGTTGTAACAAGCCCACGCTCGTAGTGCTCGTGTCCGTGAACCACAACAGCGCCGTGACATTCGTTCCGTTCAATACAATTGATTACATCGTAACCGCCGCGGCAGCTGCTCCCACCGCAGAGGTATTACCTACAGTACAAATTAGCATGGCTGTACGAAATTAGGATGAATAATGGAAAGTGTCGGTTTCAGTCTAGTTCTGTGTTGCCTGGGAAAGTTTTGGGAAATGGATGCGGTACCTACAACATGTTTACGTGGTAACGAGCTGGAGGATTCTTTTTCATCCTACAAACTAGATAATTCACTCGAAGATTGAAGTTAATAAGGATAATCTGATTATTTCCGAATACTAGGATATAATCAGTAATAGTTAGTTTTAATATATAGTTCAGTATTGTTCTCGATTATTAAAGTTTCAAAGGGTATTGTAGAAAACTAGCTTCTGCCTGCGGCTTCGCACGCGTTTTTGTGAGTAAATTGTGGACTGAGTATTATGTTATCTCAGGTCCAGAACTTTATGTGTGCAGAATACCAGCTCGATCAAAAGTTTTGGCGTTGTCTTCGTACAAACATTTTAAAAACTGCAAAAAATTACGTCTTGATAATATTATTAGGATTACTATGCGACAGTCATGGCCATCATGTCAAGCATTTTTCGGTGAACGAGGTCCAGCAGTTCCATACAAGCACATTATGAGCCTCGATCGGAACCAGTTCCATACAAGTAAATTAATAGCCGCGATCGGAACCAGTTCCGTACAAGTAATTTAAAAGCCTCGTATGGAACCAGTTCTGAAACTCCGGTTCTGTAGACGGCCGAAGCGGTAATAAGCAATGTTTAGAGAAGTTTTTAAAAGTATTTGAACTTCTCAATCGCTATAAATTTTTTTTAAAAAGCGATGCAAAGTTGTCCTTCTTGATTATTTTTTTTACTTTTTTTTAACTTTAAGAGCTTATAACTAATTATTTACACGTTCTTTCAAATAAATAATGCCTTCAAAAGACGAAAGATACATCTGAGACCAAAAATAATTAAAAAATTTACTAGAAAACACGTTCCAAAAAAAAGTTCTAGGGGTAGAGAGGCAAAATTTCGGAAAATCTTAAAAAAATACAAAAAACAGGATTAAAAACAAATTTAAAACAGTGAGGGTCTTTTCCTTCAATTTGTATTTCACAAATAGGTCCACCTACACACCCACCGAGTTTGTCTAACCCTCCACCAAACACCCTGTATATAATACATTAGTATATATATATACAGACATATATTTTTTATAAAACATAGAAAACACCTAGACCAACGGAACAAATTTCTGCAGATCGTACACAAATTTGTTCCGAAACGGGAATCGAACTCGCAACCTCTTACGTCGCAGGCGGACTCTCGCCTGCTGCGCCACTGAGCTCGATATAATATTCCGAAACAAAATTTTGCGAAAGATCAGTGTTCTTAGTCACAATAGAATATTTACAATTTAGGAGGCATTTTAATCTACGCAATCTCTTAGCATAAGTTATGAACACATTATCGCTGCTTTTGTTACATAAGCAGCGAGCAACATTAGAGCCGGTATTTAGAGCAAGGCCGGTGTCCACGTGCTAGTATGTCATATTTAATTCACATTTAAATAGCTTAATAAACTTGCTTTTATTTAGGAATAAGACTTCTTATCACGCTACTTGAGATCTTTATGTGCTTTAAATTTAGTTAAGGCTTCGTTCACAATATAAACTCACGAGAAATGCCAAAAGAAAGAAGTCTGTAAGTTATTGACATACTGAGAAGTTAATGCAAATATTTTCACAAGCAGTTTATTAATGTGCCAAGGCATGGATGGAGATAATAATTGTATGTCGAGTGTGAAAGCCCTTCGCACATTATTTTCATTAAATTTCGACATCTTTGACAAAAAAAGTTCATTTCATATTCGTATTGCATATTATGTCGAGATCAATCCATTTGTGCTGATAACTTACATCCATATTTTAATATTATAAATGCGAAAGTAAGTGTGTCTGTCTGTCTATCTGTTTGTCTCTAGTATCCTATAAATAAAGCAAAACCAAAACAATTCTTAGCCTCTCGGCAGTGTTAGTATGAAGAACTACCAGGTCTCTTAAATAATGATTACCTACCGAGGGTAACGTACCAATTATCTTCTTTCATCACGGTAATGCAACGACAGTTAGTACATTAGTTACTTTAGATTATGAGACTACACTCAGGTTTATATTAACCAATCTAGAACAAAGCACTATAAAGAAATACCCACTAGTTAAAGCCTGCCTTCAAGTTTGCGCAAATTGTGAGAATTCGCAGGCATTTAGATCTAAGTAATTTGATAAAAACTCATTAAAATATTTGGAAGTATTTTCACCTTCATAGACGCGACAAATCTCATGACCTTTTAACGTGATTGTCTCGCTCTAGGATATTTTTGGAGATTTAGCTTAAAATAACATTGTAGGTATTTTTAGTAAAGGTTAACTTGAAAATAGAACATAAAATTGGAACCAAACAACTGATTCAATAACATAAGCATTCAGTTTTAAGCAACTGGATCAATAATATAAAACAATCAATATTTCATAATCAATCCAAAGTCAAAACTTAATTAAAACAACTCGCTCGCTGTTTCTCCTATGTGCGTTGATAATTTTATAAAAACTTTTTACAACAACATGTTAGTCTACCTAAAAGCGTGCACACGCTGCGCCATTTGAATATTGGTTAAAGGCTCGTTTAATATTGATTGGTGACTCGTTGACATTTGAACAGGGTCGGCGGGATCCGAGCTGGTCGGACGACACCTGCGGTCACTTCCCGTGTGTGCTTCTCATCCGATGAGGGCGAGCATGTACGCGTAAGATTTTCGCGGTCGCACCCGCGGGCCCTTCCAATACAACTCAAGGTCTCCATTGCTCGTATAAAATAAGTTCAGCCACCCGCTGCGCCACACTCTGTTACTTTCACGCGAGCAGTGCACATTTTGATCGTCAAAATGTACAGGCTCATTACACTTGTCTTTGTGATCGCGGGCGTGACGTGCCAGCACTCCAGATACGCGGGGGATCCGAAGACCGCCGCCATCGTGCAGGAGGCGCGGTACCTCAGCGGGAACGGAGCTTTCGGCGCCGCCTACCAGCAGGAGGATGGAATCGATTTCAAGGAAGAGACCGATGCTGATGGAAACAGGAAGGGAAGCTATTCCTATATCGACCCCACCGGTGAGAGGAAGACCGTGAACTACATCGCGGGAAAGAACGGATTCCAAGCCAGCGGAGACCACATCCCGACCGCGCCGCAGCAAGTGGCGCCCACGCCCGGCTACACGCCCGATCCTCGGTACAACTCTCCGGACTACAAGCAGTACAGTGCTCCTCAGCAGTACACGGCGCCGCAAGCCCCAAGGAACTACGGAGGCAAGCCGAACGAAGACGACGGTCAATACTACCCTGAGCTGTACGAGAAGGAGAACTACGTGCAGCCTCAAGCGCAGTACCAAGCCCAGCCTCAGTACCAACCTCAGCCTCAGTACCAGCCCCAGCCTCAGCCTCAATACCAGTCGCAACAGTACCAACAGCCCTCGTACCAGAGCAACAACATCTATCCTGGCACGCACCAAGCCCAGTACAGCGGTCTTCAGTCCGAGCAATACAGCGCACCCGTGCAAAGCCAGCCTCGCCAACAATACTACGAGCAGACGACGCAACAACCCACCCGGTTCTTCCCTCCCGGCAAATTCAGCCTGAACCGAGCGCCCGACGGCTACACCTACTCCTTCCACAAAGTTTAAAATATAAATCTAATTTATCAAGGTCTCGGCGTTTAGCCTGAATAGGAAAATGCACGCAGCAATTAGCAATTCGCCGAGTCATCGGAAGGGGCGGCCGCGGCGGTCGCCCGGAGCATTTCATAATTGTTGTTTGCTGTGATATTGTGTGTTAATGGACGTAATATGTTTGTGTGGCGAAGCTTGCGGGAAACTGAGTCTGTCGACTGAAGTTGGATTTGTAAATATAGAAATACATATACACTAAGCCATGCTGTGTCTTTTATTTACTCTACATAGAATTTCTCTGAAAATGTTAAGCGGCGTATCCTTACGAAAGGCTCCAACTAGGTATATAGATCACCTCCTTTCAAAGTAACCTACATAAACAAAGCAAACTTTTAAAGAAAAAGAAAAAAGAAAACTTGCTCAGACTTCCTTGTTCAGTTCAAAGCCGGGGTGTGTTCTACGTCCGCATACTTGTACCTGCTGCTTGAAGCGAGTAACTAGATCACCTCACTAAGCAAAGCACAAGGATATCTCGCTAAGGAACCGGTTTGTGACCACGCCTTGCTTTCCATTTACCTGCGTTTATTATTGTAACTATTCGACACGTAGATTGGCCCATTGGCCCAGTAGATTGCTGTGTTTGGTGACGCGCACTCTAATATTATATTGGCAATCGCTTCCGTAATTTACAAAATTATTAACGGAATTTGTGGAAGCTAAATAGCACTTACGCTTCGATAGGCTCGTGAAATGTCACGTGGAACTCCAATTAGTGTATGTGGTGAGTGTATTGGACGTTGTTTAGACTAGTTTCAGGCCCATACTCTGGCTGGCTCCTGGTAACCACAGAAAACAGAATTATGGCTGGATGTTGTTACTTCGTCACGCGAAAACCACTGAACTTTATTCTGTGTTGATATCCTTAGATTTTAGTTTATCTCAGGTGCTTGGACTTTGTAAAATATAATCATGAGGTTTTATGACGGTGCAGCGGGTGAAGGTCCGTCTGCGACACAGGAGGTTGTGAGTTCGATTCCCGCCTCGGGATAAATTTTTGTAGGATCTGCAGATATTTGTTCAGGGTGTTCTGTATGTTTTTCTATGTAAACTAAAAAATATCTATCTATATAATGTATTGCAATATGTATATCAGATAATGCTGTATGAATTGTCCAGCATTATTAATTGATTTGTTTATTATTAAACCCCGACGCAAAAAGAGAGGGGTGTTATAAGTTTAACGTGTCTGTCTGTGTCTCTGTCTGTGATATCGTAGCTCTCGAACGGATGAACTGATTTTCGTATAGTTTTTTTTGTGTCATAGATAATTTTATCCTGAGTGTTCTTAGCCATATTTCAAGAAAATCTGTCGGGGGGTTTTTAGAATTTTTTATTTTGTTCTTGTTTATTTATACAGAATCAACACCCGATGATGAATTAGTCTTGGTAAGAAAGAAAGAAACAAAATAAATGTATCTGAACCCAATCTTGATAAGATTGATTACAAACCTTAGGTACAACTTACAGTTTCACCAATCAAAGAATATTCGCGAGACGATAAGTAAATTTAACTAAGAATAATATAATCATAATTGAGACACAAAACTAGCTAGACGTATGTTCGTAGCTAATCTATACTAATAAACTAATACTAAAACTAATCTATACTTCTATACTTATATTATAAAGAGGAAAGATTTGATTGTTTGTTTGTTTCTATTGAACAGGCTCCGAAACAACTGGATCGATTTAAAAATTCTTTTACCATTATTCCTGATGAACATAGGCTACTTTTTACCGCGGGAAAATGCTTGATTCCTACGGGAAAACGGGTAATAGGACAACGGGTATTAAGAATGCAGTTAGTCTATGATAATGGTTATTGTTCATTGCATAATATACCGGTATGGGCCAGCCATTGGCTTGCAATGCAATTCAATGTTCAATCTAACTTCAATTCTATTCAAATGGCGGTCTCTGTAATGCATCCTATTCACACCAACTGATGTATCATATCACACTCAAATTGTAAACGCGAAGGTTTGTATTTATGGATGTACCTATAGATGGATGAGTATTTGATACTTTTCACGCTAAAATACAGAACACATCGAGCTAAAATTTTGCACATTATTTAAGTCTCGATCTGGAACAAAAGTTTACTACTAGTTTCTGCCCGCGCCTTCGCACGCGTTGGTTCTATGGAAACGTTTAAAGGTAATTCCCATCCCATGGGAACTGTTTAGTGTGATAAAAGTAGCCTGTTTCATCCAAACTATCACATTTAAAATAAATATACCTAGATTTATAACCATACATACTTAGTTTCGTAGTCGCTACTTTTCTTCATTGCATTCAAGACACTGTGGATAGGCGTCTTCTTGACCATCGTAAAATATCGTCAACCACAAAACCATACCGTGAGTGAGATTGTACTCAGACAAGGTCACAACCATCGAAGAAAGTAAATTACATAGCTCTATGGGCACAACAATAAATTAAAAAATACTCTCTCTCTGTCTCTTTTGAGCGAGTCATCACGCAATAACTTTATAAAGGCAACATTATTGCATTCTATTCACTCACATGTTATCGACCTGACCTTTTAGTAATTGCATTGTTTTGTTCTCCGCAATTCAAATTAAATGATGCAATCAACAGTTTGAACGCAATGCTGCCAAAAGTAGACAGTCAATTTGTAAAATTGAACGCAACAAATCGAATTGCTTCCATCACGAATATGTTGCGTGGTGCTTTGCGACAACCGAACTTGTTGGTTTAATAATAGAGTACGTTATCACAAACTGGTTAAAGTTACTTTGTATTGGCAACATTGTTGTCTAGGAACTGTCAGCTAGGTGCCCTCTGATCAGAACTTTGTCGCTGAAGTCTCAGTATCGGGTATCGGTACGTACTGACACCAACCTGACTATACAGGCTAACAGGCAATGTAGACTATAAATATATAAACTTCCTATGCATTGTTATTATAGGCTCCTCTTTAAATCGATTGCGATACCATAATGTATAGCAATTGATTTATAGAGTAGCTAACACATCGACAAAGCTGACAAGTTATCAAATTCGTAGTTTTAATTTTGTCTGTTAACCAAGGTTTCATCATCGCATGATATTTTTTCTTATAAAGATATTTCATTATTTATACTGTCATATAAATAATCATCCTATTAAATTTTTCGGAGTAGTCGACCCTAGGTACTCGATACCCAGTCCATGTGGGTTCTATACCGCGGTTGTAAGGTTTTTTAATTCTAGTCATAGATAACTTTAGGTACCTATTATTATATTTGCTCTACCATACAAGAAACTTATAAAATCTACAAAATCACACAAAAAAACCAATACCTATGAGTTCTGGTAAACGTCACAGATTTAAGTCCTTATCGAATTCCAAACCAAAACAAATTAAATAGGCACAAGACCCAGCCAGAAGGTTCTAATAACGAATGTTCCCATTACTTAGTTCAGCAGTTTCTCAACGAGCGCATTATTGCTTTCGTATTTCATTCATTCCTTCCCTAACCTCTTGAGAACTCGACTAATAAAAACCACAGCCGCGCAACGGTGAGAATCGCTGGTTCACTTATTATCACCCACCGAAACAACACTCTTACAAAATTGCTATCCAAGAGCCGTGAAAAAGAAAGAAAGAAAGAAAATACATTTATTTGGACAATACATAACACAACACATTACAATCACAAAAGAAACCAATCAAAAACGTTCTCTGTTCTCGATATTTTTCTTTTTGCTATTTTGTCCGTCTGTCAAACCCCTTTTCTCAGGAATGTGTGAGGTATCGAGTTGAAATTAACATCAAATACTCAAGTCCGTAACCACTTATAGGTTGTATTCATATCGAGGCTGATATGAACAAAACTTCTCAGTCAACTCAACCAAAAGTTACAGCCATATATGTCCGAATATTTTGAAATTTCCAAGGGAATCCCATGCATACAAAACCTATAGGGACCCGAAGACCTAGAAACATGATATTTGGCAAGAAACTACGGAATTCTTAGTGCGCAAGTCCGACTCGCACTTGACGGTTTATTTCTAAGTTTATTTTATTTGCTTCGCTGTTGAGTTTTCTGGTCGTGATTGTTGTTATAGCTAATTTTTTGATAATAAAAGTTGTAGGAGATGTATAAACCTGACCGCAAATACAATCAAAATCAAAAGCATTTCAGAGTGAATCAGCCTGCCATGTCGGTTACATTATTGGCTTGAAATTCCATTGCAGCTATTAAACTGTAACGTCCCACAGTTGGGCAAAAGTCTCTCCCTGGTAGCAGCTATTATTAATGAAGCTTACAAAGTTTTAAGATATTTATTTTACTAGATTTCTTAACCCGTTGGTTAATAGTGAACTGGCTCTCCTATTTTGCTAAGGCCGGGCGGTGTCATGTCGGTGTGTATTGTATACTGCAACTCATAAATGGTTGGTTGCGACAATTCACATAAGTCGGCTTATTTCATCACGTAATGTAAGGCTTTATTCTTTTCAACTATAAGACAGCTAAAGCGTGTTATCCATACCAATATTATAAATTCGATAGTAACTATGTTTGTGTGTTACTCTTTATACGTTTACTGCTGAACGGATTTTATTAAAATGTGTCAGGGAAGTAAACGGTATACCGGGTGGGACGGACATAGGCTACTTGAGATGCGCGTGCGCAGCCGCGGGCAGCAGCTTGTAATTACTAAATTCGTTTAAAAATAATTGAAAACTTGATGAAAAATCCATAACGCTCAGTTAGGTAGGTACTTTCTATAAGACTTTCTAAGAAACTTACGCCAACTTCAGCTAAACAACTTTTTCTAGAATTTAATACACTTTTAAAAACATATAAAGAGCCAATCCGAGGGTCAAGAAAACGCTTCAGTTTATTTTCTCAGTTTGCTTGCTCAAAGTTGTTAGACGTAATTTCGTGAAATCTTCAATTTAATTTCTGCCAGCTTAAGAAAAATGGAGCACTTCCAGATAGGGCAAAGTGCCTCTTGGGCCAAGTTCCGTATTTAATTACAATAGGAAATAGAACTCAATGCACCAGGAAAGAAATAAATGCTAAAATCAATCCAGAACCACTTCGGGAACGAAGTGGGGCAACCCCTAAACTAATTTATTTCACCCGGGTACCGGCACAAATGGAATATCAAATGCAGCTCTTTAACTTGATCTTTAAACGAAAAATGCGTTATACTACTTTTAACCAACTTCAAAAAAAGTCGGAGGCTATTTTTGGCTGTTTTATTTTTATTTTTACATGAACACTTAACCAATCCCGTGGCAAGAGGCCGTAATGTAGCCTGTCAAAAAATATCCTTGATTGGCAAGCGACCATATTGTGGCCGATTTGTAAATTTAGAAAAAAAAATTATCCCTCCCTGGCTCTGCAGTCACTAAGAGTTACGAGGACAGCGAGTGCCTCTAAAATTAAGTTCAAATTGTAAGAAACTAGTCTTGTCCTATCCCAGGAAGTAACCAATAATTTGAACCTAATTTGATCCATTATTATTTTCATGCCAAATAATCATTTGTGCGAGAACTCTGGCTCGTGATAATTCACAGACACTGCGTAAACTACAGGTTCTGCCCACCATCTTGAATAAGTACATTCATAAAGACGCTAGGTTGTAACTTAAACTTGGTAGAGAAGTGATGAAAAGGTAACGCCCTGCTTTCAATAATCGTCCATAAGAGGTGCTTGATTTGAAAGGAAACATAACAGCGGCTCTGCTCTGAATTAACAGTGGGATTGTGAATTTAAGTGGGAGTAGGAGATCGGTCTTTAGTAATTTATCGTGTTCTGGACAAACATTTTGTATGAGAGGTAATTTACATAAAATTTTATAATTACCTGGCGTCATCACGAACGTGTTTGTGGTGATGGGCAGAACCTACAGTTCAGTGCCAGTGTCAGTGAATTACCATTGTATTGTATAGGTGCAAGTTTCTACACGACGATATATTCCTGAGCAGTCTTGCCCGTGAAGTTAAGTTTAGATGTTATTCTATAACTCAGTGATGGTGGCTACAGACCAAGCGAGCGAGAGCGAGCGAATGCGAACTAGTGGAATACGACGATTGGTACGTTCGTTCCATTTGAAGAATTGTGACGGAACCCTAAGTTCCGTACCTCAAATCGAGTTGAAACTTCTGAGTCAACGCACTCAAAAGTTACAGCCGTTTATGTCCGAAAATTTGTAAATTTCAAAGGGAATCACATGCACACAAAACTTATAGGGTACTTCCCGTAGACTCATGAAATTTGGTGAGCAGCAAGGTCTTACAGCACAAGTAAAGGGAAATATCCGAAAACCATAAATTTGTCATTTATTCACTAAAATAAATATTTTTAATGCTCGCCATGGACCAAAGCCTATAGGCACAGCTATAGAATACTTCCCGTTGACGTATGATCATAAAATTTGGCAATAAGCAAGGTAGCACATGTAAAAGAAAAAATCTTAAAACCGTAAATTTGTTGTTTATTAACAAAAAAATTACAATTTTTGATTCTCTCCCTCGACCATAATATACAGGGTACCTACTTCATGTTGACCTAGAATCATCATGATATTTGACCAGAAACAAGGTCTTACAATTAAACGGAACCCTTAGTGCGCGTGTCCGACTCGCAATTAACGTTTTATTTTTGTTTGACGTAGCGAGCGACAGTTGCCGGAGCGCGGCTGAAAGCGAACGAAGGCACACGTTTGGGCTCGCTTGCTTTCGCAATGACATCCACACTGGTTCTTTTGCGTTCGTTCGTTAACGTTCGCTTGCTCTCGTTCGATTGTTCTGTACCCGGCATGAGAGTCAAGTACAAGTCTTATTTGTTGCCCTCGCTTGTGTAAATGATCCTCTAGCTAGTTAGTGTTGTGCCTAGTGTCTCGCGACGAATAGCCAAGTATGGGTAGTCGGATGAACGAGCGCACGTGACCATTCACTACGAAATAGCCACTTAAAACCATTCGCTCTACCATGAAGTCCATCACGTAATTGGCATTTCGACTATCGGTATCAAATTCTACAGAATTGTTACAAAATAGCCAATTTGGAAGCGTTTCTTTGAAATCTGAATGAATTGCTTAGTTGCTTCGGCCCGCGGCTTCGTACGTATTTTTTCGAAATAAGAAGTAGCTTAAGCTAAGCCTCTACCGAACTGAAATGCCTCAGGGAAGAAAACAAGACCCTGAAGGAAGGTTTAAACGTATGCTCAGCTCGTATCAAGACTCTAGAGGAAGAAAATCTTAAGCAGCAGCAATGGGCCAGACTGCAAAACATAGAGATAGCCGGAATCCCCGAAGATAGAAATGAATCGGCTACTGATCTTGTGTCAAGACTTTCACAGCATATCGGTGTTGCGGACGGTTACCAGGATTGGCCTGATACGCCCTGGGAAAATATCCCACTTAAATTCGACGCGCGTTGTCCTTTTCTTCCGCTGCTGGTAGACGCACGCCGCCACGCACCCCTGAATGCGTACTGTTCGTGTGGTACAATATCCTAACTTCACTTTTCCTTCCTAATGGGGGCTTCAACTAGCTTCGAAATAAAACACTGATCCAATCTTGAAACTTGATCCGGGTTTCGGCTTATTCCCTACCACTACTTGCTGGCTTCGTTTTCTTGCTGACTACTTCTTGCCTCTCCGGAGGCTAGGCTGCGACTGCGAGTGCCGGCCCCACGCTTATATTTATATGGTCGTGTTTTACCGCTCAGACGCCGGCGTAATTTTGACCTACTTTCTATCGAGTTTTGCCTAAGCCGAAACCTTTAGATCTTTATTTATTTATTATTTCCTTACAAAAACCCTTATAAATTAAGTTTATTATATAGTAAAAACACTCCTTCTTATTATAAAACCTTCCTATCTAGGTATTAAAAGGTAGTAAAAAAGTTCTAAGCCTAAAACCTACAAAAATTTACTTAGGAACATTTTTTCTTACACAAATATTGCAACTGATTCTAATAATTTAAGCTATACACTATTCCTTAAGCCTTGCTCCTAAGGGTGTTTTTATCGTAAAATTTTATTAAATAAAACAATACCACACTAAAATTTTATATAACTTAAAACAAAATAACAAAGCTAACCAAGTTCAAATTTAAAACTTATTTTACGTAATTATCCTTTCGTATCGCCGACATTCTCCCCCTCGTGCGTCGCACCATCCTCCAGACTCGGCGATCCCTCTGGCACCAACAGCACCACTCTCGAACTGGGTCTGCGCAGTACTCCTCCTCTGGTCTCGACGTCGACGATTCGGGTACGCCCATCCGGTCCAGGGTATACTTGCTGGATTCTTCCGCGTGGCCACGTGCATCTTGGTAGGGTGTGGTCGACGATCAGCACGATGTCTCCAACTCGTAGGTCTATGGCGCTGGTCCTCTTCAAATTCTTTCTCGGCAGCAGAGTGGGCAGGTATTCTCGCAGCCAGCGTTGCCAGAAGTGGTCGGCAAGCCGCTGCGCAGCCTTCCAGGTGTGTCTGCCCACGAGCTCGTGGTCCTCGAAGTTGCCGATACTCGCAGCGCCGCAGGAACGCCCGAGGAGGAAGTGGTTTGGAGTCAGCGCTTCCTCCTCAAGGCTCTCGGAGAGGTGGGTGAGAGGCCGGGAGTTGACAATGTGCTCGGCCTCTAACAGGAGGGTGTGGAGAACCTCCTCTCGTGGATGCTTCTCGTAGAGTGTGGCGTCTAGTGCGGTTTTGATGGATCGCACCAGACGCTCCCATGCACCGCCCATGTTTGGTGCACCAGGGGGAATGAACTTCCATTTCACGCCGATCTTTTCCGCTTCTGAGACGAGGTCTTCTTTTTTCATTTGGTCTACAGCTTCCCTGAGTTCCTTATTCGCGCCGACGAAGTTGGTCCCATTGTCCGTGTATATGTTCTTTGGCATTCCTCTTCTTGCAGCGAATCTTCGTAGTGCCATGATCATGCTGTCTGTGGAGAGAGAGGGAGCAAGCTCAATGTGCACAGCTCGAGTTGTTAAGCATGTGAACAGAGCGCCCCATCTCTTCTCATGGCGTCTTCCTACGGTGATCGTCATTGGGCCGAAGTAATCTATTCCGGTGCAGGTAAAAGGTGGATTACTGTGCATCAGCCTCTCAGCAGGTAGGTTGCCTGTCGGTAGCTCGTGGGGTTTCGCCTTCCGTGTCTTGCACCATTGGCATTGATGTTGAACCGCCTTGATCGCCGACCTCAGTCCCAGCACCCAGAAGCGTTGCCTTATCTCGTTCATGACCGTAGCGTGATTCCCATGGATGAAGCGGCGGTGGAACTCTTCTATGATGAGTCGCGTCGTCTTGTCCTTACTATCGAGCACAATAGGTCGCTTGTAGTCCCTTGTGACGCCTTGTATTGCGTCGATTCTTCCTTTCAGCCGCAGTAGTCCATCTTCCAGCGTCACGTCGAGTCTTCTCAATTTGCTGTCGCCTTGTACTGGTCTTCCTTGCTGAAGACACCTGATGTCTTCTCTGAAGCTTCTTTCTTGACTATTCTTCAGCAGTAGAGTTTCAGCTTGCTCTAGTAGATCTGCTTCTAACGGTATGTGGTTAACCGCTTTTCTTGAAGATGGAGGTCTTCGCGTGATGGCTTTCTTTGGTTTCCTTTTCGTTTTCCTCCAATCGGGGTCTGCTTGGCTGACGTTGACCTTCTCCTTTCTCCTGCAGAGTTTGATGAACTGCAGTACTCTCGCTGTGGCTCGTAATAACCTCTTCCACGATGAAAACCTTGCTGGATCTGGTGATGGATGCGTGAAGCCCGTTGCTGCTGTGATGTCCGCCGTCTTCTCCTCGCCGGTGGTTTTCTTTTTGAAAGTTCTCGTCGCAGGCCAGTAAACTTCTTCTTTCTTCAAAAAGTCCGGCCCGGTGTACCATCGGTGATTGCAGTTGAAGTCTTCTGGAACGTCACGTGTTGCATCATCTGCAGGGTTTTGCGTTGTGGGGACCCATCTCCAGTCTTGAGGTTTGGTGAGATCTTCTATCTCAGCCAGTCGATGGGCCACGAATGTCTTGAAGGTTCTTGGGTCCGTCTTGATCCAAGAAAGCACGATGCTGGAGTCCGACCAGAATGTCTTCTTTGTCACCTTCAGCTCCATCTCTTCCTTGATTGAATGCGCTAGTCTGCTTCCTAGGAGAGCCGCCTGCAGCTCAAGCCTTGGGATGGAAACTGGCTTCAATGGAGTTACTCGTGCTTTTGCTGCTATCAAGCTGACATGGTAGATTCCGCCTTGGTCTTCCGTCCTCCAATAGACTGTAGCTGCATACGCTGTCTCGCTGGCATCCGTGAAGGTGTGCAGCTCCCCCTCGGTGCGATGTGGCGTCAGACATCTCGGGACCTGTAAGTCTTGAAGCAACTTCATCTTCTCCAAGTAGGTCTTCCATGCTGCGTACTCTTTTGCCTCGATCTCTTCATCCCAGCCGACGCCGCTTCGCCAGATGCCTTGAAGTAGCTTCTTGCCTTGGATGAGAACTGGTGATGCCAACCCCAGTGGGTCGAAGGTCGACATCACGGCGCTGGTGACTTCTCTCTTTGTGGGCACTTGGAGCCCCTTGGCAATTTCTTCTGGCGTGTTCCGGAGGTTTGCTCTGAAGCCGATGGAGTCCCGTTCCGTGAACCAGCGTAGTCCCAGAGTCTTCTCCTCTTTCTCGCCGAGGTCCACTTCTGTTCTCTCTGTTGCTTCAGTCTTCAATCCTTGTAGCAGCTCAGGTTGGTTTGATGCCCAACCTCTGAGTTCGAAGCCCGCTTTCTTGTGTATGAAGTTCACTTGCGCTGTCACTCTGCGGAACTCTTCTTCTGAATGGAAGCTGTGAAGATAGTCGTCCATGTAATGGTTCAGCTCGATTGCCTTTGCCGCCTCTGGATGTTGTCCCTTGTAGTCCGCTGCATTTCTGTTCTTCACGTAGATTGCTGTGCTTGGAGATGATGTTGCGCCGAAAATGACTGATGTCATCCTGTACTTCTTCGGCTGTACGTCACGACGATCTCCTCGCCACAGGAACCTCAGGCTGTCTCGATCCTCCGGTCTGATGCGAACTTGCAGGAACATCTCCTTGATGTCGGCTGCCACTGCGAGGGGTCCTTGCCGAAACCTCAGCAGAACTCCGAAGAGTGACTGGAGCAGATCTGGTCCTGGCAGTAGAGCGTCGTTGAGGCTTCTTCCTTTGGACTTGGCTGCAGCATCGAACACGATCCTTATCTTCTTTTTCAAAGGGTGAACCACTGAGAAATGCGGCAGGTACCACATCTTCTTGGACTCTTCTTGTCCATCTGGTGCTTCTTCTGCGTAATTGCTTTCGATAAGATGTTGGATCTGCTTGTCGTACTCCGTTTTTAACCGCAGATCTTTGTCGATTTTTCTTTCGATGTTGAAGAGGCGGTTCCTAGCAGAAGTGTAGCTTTCCGGCATAGGCTCCTTTTCATTCTTCCATAGGAGTCCAGCTTCGAAACGCCCATCTTCCAGTCTTCTGCAGGTTTTCTCCAGGATGGCGAGTGCTCTTCCTTCAGAGTCCGTCGTTGGTCTTCTGGGTAGCACACCGAGCGCTTCAATGGCGAAGTGGTCCTTGATAGCCTGGTGCATCTCCTCTTCCGGTGTACTGATGTGTAGGCACGTGTTGAGAAAATGCACTGGTCTTGCACCCCCGATGTCTGTCCCATGGAGCACCCATCCAAGTCCTGTTCTGGATGCGACGGGTTCACCTGGTCTTCCTTTTCTAATTTCTTGAGTCACGATTAGCTCCCAATTGTCTTGCCCGATGAGCAGCTGCGGTGACTCCCCTTCGTTGTGTAGATCTTCGGCGATCTTTTGCAGATGTGGATATTCTTGTATCTTCTTCTTGTCCAGGAACTGTGGAGTAAGCTTCAAGTCGTCGATGGTCCGGACTCTCTTCAAGGTCTTGCATTGTCCTTGATGAACCCCTTTCAGCACGAGGTCCAGCACCTGTGAGTCCTTCTTCTTGATGAGCTTGCCTCCTACTGTTTCGATGACCAACTCTTCCTTGTTTCCACGAGCGCCGATTTCTTCTGCCACCTCCTTGTCTAGAAGTGACACTGTTGACCCTTCGTATCTATATCTTCTTGGATGCCTTTGACCCGAAGACTTCTACTGGAACGATCTTCAGGTAGGCCCTTGCGTTGTTGACTGTGTTCACTGATCCAGTGACGCCTGATGCCTCTGGTGATGCTTCCATCTTTGATGCTTCCATCTTTGATGCTTCTTCACCGGAGGTCCTTTCTTCTGACTCGACGTGCAGTAGGTGATGATGCCACCTTTTGCACTCTTTGCATGACGGCTTCCTGCAGCTCTCCTTCCTATGTTTTCCTTGAAGGCACTTGAAGCAGACGCGACTTTTCTTGACGGCTGCCCAACGGTCTTGAACCGACGCTTTCAGGAACTTCTGGCATTCCATGAGGAAGTGTTCGCCCTCGCACATGGGGCAAATTTTCTCTGCCTTCCTCTGGTCCTTTTCCTTTGTAGAGTGTACCGCTTGTCTGGTCCTCTTGAAGCCGCCGCTTTTGTCCTCAGATGTTGCGAAAGCCCCGCACTTATCCGCTTCCATGTTCAGGAACTTGGAGACCAGTGTCAGGTCCGAGAACTCGCCTTCTTCTGATGCCGCAGTGAAGTCGTACCAACGGAACTTGAGAACAGTTGGCATCTTTTCCACGATTTGCTTCACTATCTCCGGTGAATGCAGGTACTGTGGCGTCTTCAGTCCCTTGATTGCTGCCACGCTGTTGTTGATTTGACTCGCGAAGATGCAAATGTCCCTTGGGTTCTCCGTGATCTTCGACAGTGCTCTGACTTTGTCAAGTTCGGCCAGTACCAGCGCGTCAGGTCTTCCAAATCTTCTTTTGAGGGCTTCCATTACTTCCACCGGGGAGGCTTCAGAGTACAGCAGACTCTTGATAGCTTCTCTTGCGTTGCCCTTCAGTGCTCTTCTTAGTCGAGCCATGTTCTGGACATTGTTGAACATCGGTGCTGTATCGGCGTAGACAACCTTGAACGCCAACCACTCGCTGCTGTTCCCGTCGAAGTAAGGTAGCTCGTGGATGTAGTTAGGCTGTGATGCTGAGCCTCTTCCTCCTGCGAAAGTTTCCTTCAAGGCTGTTGTCAGCGCTTGTATCTCGATCATGGCCCCTCTTGAAGAGTTCTCTTCGGGCTTTACCCCCTGGGGGTCTTCCGGGGCACTTTGATTTCGTTGTTCCGGTTCATCCTTGTTTTTCTCCAGCACGGATGTTTGGATCCAGCTCTGCACCTGTGCTGTCCTTTCTTCTTGTTCTTCCTGGTCTTCACCCACGGAGTCTTCGTCTTCACATTGTGCCAGCTCCAATCTGACACGGGCCAGCTTCGTTGCAGCCTGGGCTTGCTTCAGCTCCCGGCGCGCCAATTCCTCCTTGGCTTCCAGCTCGCGTCTTCTGGCTGAAGAACTCGTGGTCTTCGTGGACCGGGCTCGACGACTGACCTCCTTTGGTTTCAGGGTCGCGGCTGAACCATCTTGGCCCTTTTCTTTGGCATTCTCTGAGGTCTTCTTGGCCGTCTTCTGGGCTGCTTCTTTATTTTGTCCCTTCCCGGACGCAGCCGTGGTCGCAGTAGCCTCCGAAGTAATAGTTGTTCCCGTTGTTGCAGTAGCTCCCGTGCTAGTTGTACCTTCCGTCGTCGTTGTACCCGTGTAAGAGTCCGAGGTAGTCCCCATGGTTCCCGATGATCCGGATTCTGTCGCAGACGTGACCGCTTCTGACCCTGATGTTCCTTCCGTATCTTCTTTCGACATCGTCTCTAAGAGACGGGACACAGGGTGTGAGGGGCCATCCTTCTGCGACCTGGTGTTCATCGGCATCTCGAGTCTTCTATTCTTCCGGGTCCTTCCTCTTGAATCTTCTAACTTCTAGCAGGGATCCGGCTCGAAGGACCAACTGTTGCGGACGGTTACCAGGATTGGCCTGATACGCCCTGGGAAAGTATCCCACTTAAATTCGACGCGCGTTGTCCTTTTCTTCCGCTGCTGGTAGACGCACGCCGCCACGCACCCCTGAATGCGTACTGTTCGTGTGGTACAATATCCTAACTTCACTTTTCCTTCCTAATGGGGGCTTCAACTAGCTTCGAAATAAAACACTGATCCAATCTTGAAACTTGATCCGGGTTTCGGCTTATTCCCTACCACTACTTGCTGGCTTCGTTTTCTTGCTGACTACTTCTTGCCTCTCCGGAGGCTAGGCTGCGACTGCGAGTGCCGGCCCCACGCTTATATTTATATGGTCGTGTTTTACCGCTCAGACGCCGGCGTAATTTTGACCTACTTTCTATCGAGTTTTGCCTAAGCCGAAACCTTTAGATCTTTATTTATTTATTATTTCCTTACAAAAACCCTTATAAATTAAGTTTATTATATAGTAAAAACACTCCTTCTTATTATAAAACCTTCCTATCTAGGTATTAA
The DNA here is from genome assembly GCA_949316285.1 of Eupithecia subumbrata. NCBI lineage: Eukaryota > Metazoa > Arthropoda > Insecta > Lepidoptera > Geometridae > Eupithecia > Eupithecia subumbrata. The sequence goes on along the minus strand of OX438650.1, from coordinate 438,055 downwards.
AAGGTAGTAAAAAAGTTCTAAGCCTAAAACCTACAAAAATTTACTTAGGAACATTTTTTCTTACACAAATATTGCAACTGATTCTAATAATTTAAGCTATACACTATTCCTTAAGCCTAAGCCTTGCTCCTAAGGGTGTTTTTATCGTAAAATTTTATTAAATAAAACAATACCACACTAAAATTTTATATAACTTAAAACAAAATAACAAAGCTAACCAAGTTCAAATTTAAAACTTATTTTACGTAATTATCCTTTCGTATCGCCGACAATCGGTGTACCCATCGAGCCTTCGGACGTGGAGTTTGCTCATCGAGTGCAGCCGCGGCGGGCTGAGAGCGCGTCGCGAGCGCGCCCAGTAGTTGCCCGCCTGAGACAGCGTGCTGTCAAGGACAAAATAATCGCAGCAGCTCGAAAAATGCGGAATGTGACCGCCAAAGACATTGGAATCGGAGGAGAGTCTAGTAAAGTCTATGTAAATGAGCATTTGACCAAAGACAATAAACAATTGCTGAGTTCTGCTAAACTGAGAGCTAAAGAAGTTAACTACAAATTTATATGGACAAAAAACTGTCGTATTTTTGTTCGAAAAAACGAAACTTCTCCTCCGATTCTCGTTGCCTCTACCTCGGACCTTACGAAAATAGTTTAACTTTTCATCAATACCTGGTCTACCGATACCTAACTCTATGTGCAAACCTATACTATAGAATAACATGCGTGACAAACTCATTTTTCACAATGTTATGTAAATTTGTCTATACTTATTTTTATTCAGATGTACTATACTTTTGCACTATTTACAATGGATTGTTTATACATATTTACATGGTTTATACTTTAACTACTTTTATGCACTCGTACATTTATTTTATTTGTACAAAATGCTATACATTGTTTCAACAGAATGCAGCTACAATTAGCCTATTTTTTACAGTTATCAGACTCTATTTACTATTTTTATACTTCAACTTTTATGAATATACTAAACGTTTTAATGAACTTTGCGCAAATTATAAAGAAAATATCCGAATTTATAACTTAAGCATGTTACTAATATTAATTGAATTATTGTACCGTATTCGGGGACCCGATTACACTATTTCTTTACAATGTTAGAATCAATGAAACAACTTAAAGTGTTTTATCAAAATGTTAGGGGGCTCCGGACTAAGACCCTAGAGTTCTATAATAACTTGTTATTGAATGAATGGGATGCTGTACTTGTAACGGAGTCATGGCTCTGCGATGGTATTTTAAACTCAGAATTGTGTGATAGTAGGTATATTGTTTATCGTAACGATCGAGCAACATTAGGGGGAGGTATAATGATATTGTGTGCCCCACATTTGCAGGCATGCGTCAGGCTTGAATGGCAAACACAAGATCCGGAATGTATGGTCGTGACTAGAGGTGGTCGTTTTTACTAACATCGTTGTTGATCAACGATGTCAGTGTACGATGTTCCCATCGGATGGCGAATAGGTGAACAACGGATGCCTGCGACAACGAGATGCCGAACCGAGTAATGCCGATCGCCACCGACAACAAACGAACGTCACACCGACATCGGAAGAGCGGGGAGGTTAGTGGCGCGGCATCGGATGGCGAACAACGAAGTCAGCCGAGTAATGCCGATTGCCAAACCTAAGCAACGAACATCCATCCATACCTCACCGCCCGCATGCCTGCGTGTGTGTGAGCGAGAGGTGAGGATGCTAGAACATAGAACTGAACGTTTTATTATAACTAACTAGATATGGCATGAACCATGTACCAATGTTATTTATTATTAAAAAAAATACGATATCAATTTTTTTTACCAAATGTCTCGTTTTAATATAAGTATTATGGTTTTTAGATTTACCCTACTACTAGGAACCAAGTTAGATATTGAATTATTTTTATTTGTTCAAATTCCGTTATTTAGGACCTACCCGTCTAAAACGCTCATGTCACTTCCAGTAAGTTTCATATGCTCGTTATTCTTGTCGTTTGTTTGGATTTTTTCATTACCTACGCAAATTACGATGATGTGCGCACCGCAACGCGACCGACATCGTTGGCGGCAACATCGACACCCTAGTGTCAGTGTTGTGCAGTTAGCAACCTGGCCGACATCGTTGGCGGCAACATCGACACCCTAGTGTCAGTGTTGTGTTAGCAACCCGGCCGACATCGTTGGCGGCAACATCGTTGTTCACAACGGATGCCATTCTGACAAAAACGATGCGCATCGTTGTGGAAATTCAACGACAACGCCCATATCTAGTCGTGACCATTCCATCTTCTGCAATCGGTGCGACAAATAATCTGCATATTATACTGGCGTATATACCTCCTAATTCGCTTCTTCCACCAAGAACACATGCTTTCATCGATTTTGTATCCCGATTCTGTAATGCTCATCATGGGGATATTTTTTTAATAGCTGGTGATTTTAACTTACCTTGCATAAACTGGCAACCCGATGAACCGTTCGTTGTAAAGAGGGGATCAGTAGATATGCAAAATGCAGCTGCCAGTTTAATCTCTCAAACAAGTTATATTGGACTGTCCCAATATAATAAACTCTTAAACAAGAGTAACAACACTTTGGACTTGATATTTTCTAGTACGTCGGTTACTATAACAAGATCATTAGTCCCTCTTGTGAAAGAAGACTCTGCACATCCTTCATTTTCTATTATAATCAGCGATATCCTAGTTCCACCCCTTAAATCTCACTCACGTATAAAACATCAATTTAACAGAGCAAATTATAATGAAATTAATGAATCTTTGCAAAAATGTGATTGGTCTTTTATAAGGGAAGATAGTCATATTGAACATGTCATTTCAAAGTTTTATACAGTCTTAAATAACACAATAAACACTTTCGTACCACAAGTTCGCTGTTCCGGTACGTATGTATATCCCGTATGGTACACTAAAGCTCTAATAAATTTAATAAAAGAAAATATAAAGCTCACCGTAATTGGAAACGTCACAACAATCCTATAGATTATGCTGAATTCGCAGAGTTAAGACAAAGGCAAAAAGTATTACAGGCTGAATGTTTTAAGTCATATTTGAACTATTCACAGCAAAAGATAAAAGCTCACCCTAAATTTTTTTGGTCATACATAAAATCAAAAAGACATAACAATACTGGCTACCCTCAGCAGATGACCTTCAATAATGCTACACTCAGTTCTCCAAGCGAAATCTGCAATGCGTTCAATGAATTTTTTGAGAAGAATTTTACTGATCCACTAAGCGTTTATACTTTTGATACTATTAATGATGACTTAAATTTGAATAATATTCATGACGTAGTAGTGTGCAAAAACTACATAAATAAACTCGTTAAGAACATCGATACATCTAAAGGGGCGGGTAGTGACAGGATCCCGCCTATGTTTTTTGTTAAATGTGCAGACGCTGTGTCTGTACCTATAGCGATGCTTTTCAATAGATGTTTAGAGCAAGGTTATTTCCCCAATATTTGGAAGAGAGCTCACATTGTGCCAATTCATAAAAAAGGTCTCATGACATCTATCGAAAACTACCGCCCTATATCAATTCTTAACGTCTTAAGCAAATTATTTGAAAAAGTAGTCCATGACCACATATACCCTGCTATATCTATGAGCATCCCAGCTGAGCAGCATGGTTTCATGAAAGGTAGGTCAACTGCAACTAACTTAACAGCGTTTCTCGACTATGTAGCTAATGGTATGGACGGGGGCTCTCAGGTTGATGTGATCTACACGGACTTTGAGAAGGCGTTTGATCGCGTAGATCATGTCATACTTTTACGCAAACTCTGTCAACTCGGTATTCGAGGTAACCTATTGAGATGGATGGAATCTTACCTGCGCAACCGGTCTCAGGCGGTTGTTGTAGGAGGATACTGTTCAGACTTTATGGAAATTCCATCTGGGGTGCCTAAAGGCTCCATTCTGGGTCCGCTTCTGTATTCAGCGTACCTTTATGACGTGGGTAAATGCTTCGAATCTGCTAGGTACCTTATGTTTGCGGATGATACAAAGATATACATGAAGATAACTAATAGTTTAGATTATGAAAACCTACAGAAAGATATTGATAGATTAGGCCAATATTACGCTGAAAATCGTATTGACGTTAATATAAACAAGTGTTCAACTATATCTTTTACTAGAAAAGTATGTCCCATCGAATTTTGCTACCGAATTAATAACAATATTTTGAGTAAAGTCTACTCAGTAAGAGATCTTGGCGTCATTATGGACTCAAAATTGATGTTTTCTGAACATATAGAGGCTATAGTCAATAAAACCTACAAAAATTTAGGGTTTATTTTACGGGTAAGCCGACCATTCTCCGACTTAGGATGTGTCAAATTGTTATACTACTCTTATGTAAGGAGTGCTTTAGAGTATTGTTCAGTTGTATGGAGCCCACATTATACAACCTATGTACAGAGCCTGGAACGTATTCAAAGCAAGTTTATAAGAAACCTTAATTATAGATGTTATACGAGCTTTGATGACTACCAAGCAGCATGTGCCCACCATCGCTTAACGACTCTCGAAGACAGAAGAGTTATCGCGGATATGTCCTTCCTGCACGGGATATGCAATGGGTATATTGACTCTCAAGAGCTGTGTTCCAAATTATTACGCCTGAATACTCCGCGAACTAGGACTAGACATACAGGTACAAAATTTTTTGCCGTTATATCAACTAAAACGAATTATGCATATTATTCACCGGTCACCCGGTTTCATAGAAATTTCAATAATATATTTAATTCATTGGATATTTTCTTTAATAGTAAAGTATCATTTAAGCGTGAAGTCTTGCAAATACTCTTGGATAAGAGTAGCGTTTCATAGATGGTTTATATTTTTTTGTAATATATACATATGTCTTATTATAAGTTAAGAAGGTATTGTAAAGTAGTTGATAGTTTTTAGTAGATACCTACCTACTTATAATGAACTTGGTTTGCTTGAATGGTTAGTTTTTTGTTTTTGTTTTTCTTTAATGTCATAGCGACAATTTTGGTGACTGTCGTCTTAAGTTTTTAAAATTTATATAATTTAAATCCTGTTTTTGGCTGTAAGTGATATTCTTAAGTTAAGTAACTTTTATTCAGGAGAGCTGTGGATTTTGTGTAATAAATAAAATAAAATAAAATAAAATAAGTATAAGTTAATTCATTTCTAGAACCATATCTATGAAAAAATCGGACCGATTTGTTCAGTATTTTGTCGTTAAGAGTTAACGAATAGGTATCCAAACATACAAACTTTCGAATTTTTGAAGTGAAAACTTCTTTAGCGGCGTTGAGCACTTTTTCTGTAATGGGTATAAAATCTTAAACGCGTCAGGACACGTGACCTGATTGAAAAAGCGTAAGACGGATGGAGTGTTAGCAACGACGATATTATGCCGAAGGAATAAAGCTCAAAATTGTGCAGGACAATATCTTCATTATAGCTAGGAAATTTCTTGAAGTTTTGTTTTGAGATAGAGTTCAAAATCGAACATTATTTTTAGGTAAACAGAATAGATAATAGTACTAGTTTCCGACAACAACAATAGGCCCTAGCTTACGTAATAGTTGCTAGCGTCCGGCTCGCTTATACCTACCTACTTATGTATTTATAGATAATTAATTTCTCGAACGAATCGAAAAGAAAGACAAGGACAAAAATTTTCATTTATTCGTTAATATAATTTTATAATTAAGGTTAGGTTTCGATCGAGTCTATCGTACTGCTTAACGGGTGTAAACAGACCCTTCACGAAGCCGTCAACCAAGCATTCTGTACATGAAACTAAGTAACACTGCGCAAAAATAATTGCTGGGAAACGGAATTTATTTTTGGACTTTAAAAATAATCAGATTTTTGTAGCGGGTAATGGTTTGCGCGCAACCGGCTGTAAATAATTGTAATATTATTTAATATTGTAAAATAATTGTAATAGTTTTAAAGTGTTAAATTTTTAATGTAATATAAATTGTCATGTTTGTGTACGATAGCGCAATAAATGAATATTGTATTCTACCACATAAATGATAGTACTTTTATACTGATAAAGCAATTGGTGCAAAATTATTCCCTAACCATTCCAAAATATCAAACATGCTCAACGTTAATAATCAAGTTTTCACTTCTGCCGGCACTACCGGAGTGCAACCCGTCTTTTTTTTTATAATATTAGAGTGATTATGTAGTGTTAGTGCTATGAAAAGAGTTTACTTTGATTGTATATTTACCATACCAATCATCATCATCATCCTATATTAGTCCACAACTGGACATAGGCCTTCCCTAATGAGCGCCATAGCGCCCTGTCTTCAGCTTGCAACATCCAGCATCTGCCTGCAGTTTTTCGCAGATCATCATCTCACCTGCTCCACCGTTCCCATATACAGGGTTATTGGTAAATTCACTCACACTGCGTAAACTGCAGGTTCTGCCCATCATCACAAGCACGTTAGTGAAGACGCCAGGTCTTATTTATAATTTTATTTGTGGATCGCCTCGCATACAAAATAATGCCCGAAACCCTATTAATTACTAAATACCGATCTCCTACTCCTACTTAAATCCACATTATCATCATTGACTTATTTTACATGGTGATTTAAGTGGCAGCTAGCCTGGCTGGGAGACAGCCGAACACACACACACACATACACCCACTGATAATTCAGGGCTGAGCCGTCTTTAGGTTTAGTTTCAAAGAAAACCCCTATAATGAACGATTTTGGTACATACTGGCGTCTTCACGGACGTGTTCATGATGGTGGGCAGAACCTGCAGTTAACATAGTGTCAGTGAATTACCAATAACCCTGTATAAGGTATCTTTAAGATATTAAGCTAAATTCATCGATGGAAGTAAAATTCGTTTTTTTACTAACATCTACATTACAAAGTTCCTGACGCAAAGTATCAAAAGCAAACAGCAACTTTTAATACTAATTTCTGCTTCATGCTATTTTGCGCTAAAACGTTTTTACTGAACTATAAAAGTAGTTTTATCTGTACTAAGTGGCCGTCGAAGGAAAGTTTAACACGGGTCAACTTGCGCTGCGTTTGAAGAGAGTAAAATTATTTTTGTAAAATTTTATACGGAACCCGATGAAAAAGTCGCATTTCAAATGACCTGATCGAAACTTTGTGTTACACTGTGTAGTTGGGAGTTTTCACAAAAACTACTATCTGATACGAAAAAGGCTTTGTAGGCAAATTTTAGAGGACCTGGTTTCTGAGCGATAAAAACCTCGTATCAAATTAATACTGGACGGAAATTAATAAATCTGATGGTATAATTGCGCGTGATTAAAAAATAATTAATACATTCAAAACTCAAAATAAGAACGAAAACGGTTAATCACTCTAAACTCGAGGTCATCTTGGTCCCAAATTCAAATTTCGAGAATCGAAAACCGTCACATACGAAGCATATTTTATAGAATAGAAGGAAACCACGGCTGAGTGACCTCTCCTCGCGAGCCCATTCATATGCATTGTGCATAGTTGGGATTGCATTCGTGTGCGGAGCACGCCGGCACGCCGCCGATACGACAAACACTCGCCAATTGAAGCCAAGCCTGATTTTGTTTTAGTCGCAAACATAGAGAGAGCGTGACTATGACGTTTATCAAAGGCTGCTGATGAACCTGGCTTTTTGGAATCAATAATATCTTAACATGCAAAACAGGATGGATGGAGTAATGGATGGAGGCGGCTTAGGACCGCTATTCATGACGTCCTTTAGGGAGGTATATGTCCAGCAGTGAACGTATACCTCAACCTCAACAGCCTGTATTGATCCACCATTGGACGCAGACCTTCCCTTAATAAGCCCCTTATTGTCTTCTATCTCATGGGGGGTAGTTCCCATAATCCCCACGCTGAGCATGCGGGTTGGGGATCGCAGTTCGGTGGTAGAATTGTTCTGCAGGGGGCGCTGCGCAGCGCTCTCTAGACACCCGCGGGAAGATTCACATTCAGATTATTTATTGGCGACATCGTTACAGGTCGTACAAGTGGTACAAGTGGTAGGTACATAGTCTTACTTAATTTGTAAGTAGTGATAATTAAAATTAATATAATAAAATAACATTATAAATAAAAGAATATATTAATAAAATAACTTATAAATAAGAATAATTATAAATATTAAACAATATAATTTTATATTTTATAAAATCGGAATCACAAAATATCAATTCATTTTTATTATAATTAATTCATTATCATCATAAAAACACGTCAATAAGCCAATTTTTAAGCTTTTGCTTATAGGATTGCATCGATGGTGCGCTGGTGATTTCGGGTGGCAATCGGTTGTATACACAAGGGCCAAGCATGTGCACCAGCTTTCTGGATTTCGCCAACTTATGTTCAATGGTCCTCAACCTCTTTGCATGCCTGAAATCATATCTCTGTCCATCGCCGCATCTAGAGTAATCATCTAGGTGGCTTTGGACATAGAGCGCTGCCTGGTAGATAACGAGGGCAGGAACGGTCATTATACCCAGGGACTGGAAGTACGGTCTAGCTGATGTGTTCTGGGAAACTCGCACAACAGCACGCACTGCCCTCTTTTGCAGCCTGAATGCGCGCTGCCAGTCCGCAGCGCAGCCCCAAAGGTCCACTCCGTACTGCAAGTGACTATGGACAGAGGCGAAGTACAGACTTCTCACCATCTTTGTATCTCGAGTTGATGAGACGCTGAGAAGAGTTGGTGGTGCACATTCTAAGCCGGCACCACACAGCTGAACGTACACGGGCTATGCCATTCCCTTATCTAATAGATAGGGAATTTGTTCATGGTTTATATAGATAAAAATTTCTGTATGTAACGCTAATTTCTGTTAGGTACCTAGTTGGTTTAAATATTATGCCATAGGGTATCCTTTCAAATATTAAAATTTTAAAATATTTTATTATACGTATATACAATATTTATTTCCCCAAGGATGCGTCCCCAGTCTTGGAGCTTACTTACTAAGTACTCCTTAACATTAATCTCACATACTGCTTCAATCCAAATTCCTAACTAATCAAAACTGAAACTGAAACTATCTAAGAATGAAAGTATTTCATAAACAGTTTCATAAAAATCGTACTAGTTCACCCGAAAAGACTTATGGATTGAAATAAATGCTGGAACTGATTTCAAAAATAAGCACCGATGTGACACTACTGCAACGCTCATGCCCGCAGTGTATTTGCGACTTTATCCATTTCTGTATTGAATTTAAAAATTAAAATAGAAGTTCGGAAAACTGTTGTTCCCAGTTCAAAACTTTAATTGCGTGGATTTCCATTCTATGCGGGTTTTATTTTCAATTGTTTCGAATAACAATTAGCGCTTCTATTCACACAATGCTCTTTTGTACCCTTTTGAACTCTTAATGAATAATGTATCGAATGGATGGAAAATAGTTTTTAAATAACGGGCTTGGAGTCACACTCGGCGAGATCTAATATGCATCTACCAAATAAGTAGAGCTTGTATGCAAACCATTGCCACGGATTCATTACTGTTTTTAACTGATTTGGTTATACCTTGGCAAGTAAGTGCGCCAATTTCTCTTTCTTTAGTTACAGATAGGTATTTAAAAATATAGGCAGGTACCTTTTTAGGGTTCCGTACTCGATGGGTGCAAACGGGACCCTATTACTAAGCCTCCGCTGTCTGATCGTCCGTCTGTCCGTCTGTCAGCGGGCTGTATCTCAAGAACCGTAAAAGACAATTGAAATTTACACAGAGTATATTTCTTTTACCCCTACAAAAACAAAATAATATAAAATAAATGTAAAATTAATAACGTTATTTTTGGTTATATTTGCTCTATGTTTTTCAAGGCTGTAGCTCTTGAACCGAACTCTTGATCTCTTGAATTATATGCTTGACAAAACAGCACCATCTAGCCTCAAAGTTAGCATAGGTAGACACATGAAATTTTGACAGGATATGTATGACCGCTATAACCACATGTAATAAAATAAAAATTATTTAATAATTAAAAGGTCCAACTTCCATGCTACGTTGAGTACCGATCACCGAAGTTAAGCAACGTTGGGTGCGGTCAGTACATAGACGACAGTTTTGTTCGATGAAACGGAATCCTCCGTGTGCGAGTCGACTCGCACTTGGCCGGTATTTTTATACTTTTTACCTCGCTACTCTACCTCTCTGTGCTATTAAACTCAGATGCCATAATACGTAGGTATCAAAGTACACAAATCACAAATAAAAATAAAGAATTTATAGGTTAACTAATCCAAATATAATGTCCAAATATTAGGTCCTTACATATGAAATTGGCGTTTTTCGTACTGGCCACTTTAATCACAAATTTCTCCTCTTTGGTAAGGAATTCCAAATTCAAATTTGTACAGCTATAGACTCGTGTATTTGTGCTTCGATGATCGTCATTCATTTGTTTTTTTTTCTGTTTTTTTCTGTTTGCGTCACTCATTTTACAAAATGGAAAACTTAAAATATCGCATTATTTACGAGTACGAGTTCCGCCGTGGCACTAGTGCTGCGGAAACAACTCGAAGGGATGTGTATGGCGGTCGTGTTGCAAAAGAAAACACAGTTCGTTTTTGGTTCCAACGTTTTCGTTCTGGAAATTTCGACTTGCAGAACAAGCCCCGTGGACGGCCTGAGACTCAAGTTGATAATGAAGAGTTGAAGGCTATTGTGGAAGCGGATCCAACGCAAACCACGTCCGAGTTAGCTGCAGGCTGCGGTGTTAGTGATAAAACTGTTTTAATTCACTTGAAGCAAATTGGGAAGATTAAAAAGCTTGAAAGGTGGGTACCTCACGAATTGACTGAAGCAAACCGGCAAACGCGCGTCGACTGCTGCGTTACATTACTAAACCGGCACAATAATGAAGGTATTTTAAACCGAATCATTACCTGTGATGAAAAATGGGTTCTTTACGATAATCGGAAGCGCTCAGCGCAATGGTTGGATCCTGGCCAGCCAGCCAAATCCTGCCCCAAGCGAAAATTAACCCCAAAAAAGTTACTTGTAAGCGTTTGGTGGACTAGTGCCGGTATTGTTCATTACAGTTTTCTCAAATCTGGCCAGACTATTACGGCTGATGTCTATTGTCAGCAATTGCAAACCATGATGGAAAAGCTAGCGGCTAAACAACCTAGGCTGGTCAATCGCTCCACGCCACTGCTGCTTCACGACAACGCTAGACCACACACTGCGCAACAGACGGCTACTAAATTAGAAGAGCTTCAATTGGAAAGTCTAAGACATCCTCCGTACTCCCCGGACCTTGCTCCAACAGATTACCATTTTTTTCGAAATTTGGATAACTTCTTGCAAGGGAAAAAATTCAACTCCGATGGGGCAGTCCAAATCGCCTTCAAAGATTTTATTGATTCCCGTCCGACTGGTTTTTTAAGTAAAGGGATCAATGAACTACCTATAAGATGGCAAAAGTGCATAGAAAATAATGGTTCATACTTTGATTAATTAAATATATTATATTAAAAAATATTCGACTTTTTGTTCCTCCCATACAAAACGCCAATTTCATATGTAAGGACCTAATATTACAAAAGCGCGTGTAAAAAACAGGAATAGGAATAAAAAATTCAAAATAAAAATATAATCGAAATTCAAAAAATGGTATATGCAGCCCTTTCAGCTTACATAGTACCTATGTTTTGCGAGAGAGAGAGAGAGTGAGAGAATATTTTTATTTACTAAGCTACGTCCTAAGTGTATGCCAAATTTCATCTTGACTTGTTCAGTAGTTTTGAAGATCCTAGGCAAGAAAAATTTCACATATCACAAACTTTCGCATTTATAATATTTATAGGATTTTTGGAAGAGTAAACAATTTAATTTGTGTCACCCTGTACAGCTGTAAATACTCCTAATGCAGTTAGTTTGAGTCTACTTGTCTTAAACATCACCTACATGCAGACGTAAACTAAGACTAGCCAAGACTAAAGGCACATATTGTATGTAGTCAAATTTGTACACAGTCTTGAAAATGCCGGAGTATCATATTCCTGATTCCGAGGACCCCCAACTCCTCGGGGAGCCGCAGCGCAGCCTCTCCGAGAGCATGCTAATGTCAGACACTTATTACCGGCATCGATCGAGATACTCTTCTGTTACCACTTTACGTAGTTTGGAACGTTACTTGAGTTGGACCTTATGCTTGTTTAGGTCGATGCGTGATTTTAACCCCCGACGCAAAAAGAGAGGGGTGTTATAAGTTTAACGTGTCTGTCTGTGTATCTGTCTGTGGTATCGTAGCTCGCAAACGGATGAACCGATTTTCGTTTAGTTTTTTTTGTGTCATAGATAATTTTATCCTGAGTGTTCTTAGCCATTTTTTATGATAATCTGTCGGAGGTTTCTTAAATTTTTAATTTTGTTATTGTAAAGGTGTTATCTGAACGATCGATACCTAGTGAGAACCAAAGACTGACTTATCTTTAGAGATATAGTTTTAAGTTAGAATACCTACTATGCAAATATGCAGGTCTCGAAAGAGCTTACACATTCGCTCCGCTTGGAGTCGAGACCCTAGGTCCGTGGGGTACCGAAGCCCTTCGGGTTTTTTTTAAATTATCTGAGCGTCTGGTCGAAGCGCCGCGTGACCCGAGAGCTGGTCAGTATCTGGCGCAGCCCATCAGCATTGCCATACAGCGGGGCAATGCAGCCAGCGTCTTAGGGGCGCCTACTGGTATTGATATGGATCAGTTGAGCTACCCGTAGATTGTTTGCAACAGTCTGCAGTAAGCTCAATTGTTTCAATTGTAAATACTTGTTCTAATATATTTAAATTATTTGATTGTAATTTTCTTTGCGAATAAAGAATTTGTTTAAATGTAAAGTTTGAATGCTCTTTTAATTAAACCTCTAACCAGAAACGCAGTATCCTGGAGTTTTAAAAGGCTTCGCGGGGTGAAAATGTATTAACGTGGTAGAAATAATAGGTAACTAGCCCTATAAATGGGACCCTAATCTGGAAAAGCGGTTTAAAGGTAGCCCTTAAAGTATAACACTTTTGCTAAGAAAGGATTAACAAAAGTGCACACCCAGACTTGAAAGTTACTGATTCGGCTTTAACTAGATAACCGACATTCCTTATTTGTAATTTGCTTGGATATAAAGTTTACTTGTAGGTGATAAGCGATCAATAATAGATAGACAAATCCTATCTATCCACACTCGTTTAATAATTTTCTTTAATATCATAGGTTTGCTGTAAGAAAACTCTTTCATAGCCTTTGTACATGTCCAGCATTTTTAACTGTTATTTATCATTTAACTTGTACGTGCAATACAGAATTTATGAATAGAGATACCTTTACCAATTACCTATTTACCTGAAAACAGTGATTTTCCATGTATCGATCATACAGGATATTCAAACCAGGCGCGGTGCACCACCCCTGCACCCCTTCTATAATTAAACACTACTCGCCCTCGTTAAGGCAGCAATAATTACAAGTCATCAACTCATCAGTGCACAAGCGAATAAAACAAAATGAGCGCAATTGATTACACTGAAACTGTACCTACGAGCCAATAAAATACATAATATGCTTAAGTTTTAATCAATAAATGCCAGCTTCATTACTTTTTACTGTGAATTTACAAGTGTTCGCTGCCAAAAGTCGGTTTATTGTTGGAAGTTTGCGCATAAAACTCTGTTGAGTGCACATCATTGGAGTGAGCATAGACCGGAATCGTTTAGGCGTCGGTTGGGCTTGTTCCCATTGTTGCAATTGGGAATGTCGGATGTCTTTGTTACTCAACTCGTTATTTTGAGTAACACATAAAGATAAAGTGTAAGAACCATAACGAAAAAGCCGTATACCATAAAGATAAAGTGTACTTGATTTCCTAAGCATCAAGTAAGTAAGGCAGCTGTTTGGTGTCGGCGGCTTAGAATTTGCACCGCCCCAATTCTTCCCGCGGGTGTCGTAAGCGGCGACTAATGGTGGCCATACATGGTACGAGAAATCGTTACGATCAGACTGTGCAGTTCGAACGGTACCGATAAATCACTACGTGTATGTTATAAAACTGTGCAGTTTTGTCCGATTTTTTAGCACTGTGCAGTTGAACGGAACAATACGAAAATTTCAATTGATTTATCGGAAACGTTCGAACTGCACAGTCTGATCGTAACATGTATGTACTTGTTTAGTTTTCTTGTTCAGTTTAGTTGTCGATCGCAGTTCAGGTGGACGTGCGCACGCGTCATGGCGTCTCAAACTAATCGCGAATGGTTACAAGAGTTTATTGAGTTATATCCCAGTGAAGTCTTTTGGAAACATCTTTAATTCCGCCAACAAATTGACATGAGAATGAACTTTTCTTTTCATTAGCCATTCTTTGCACCAGATGCTACGATTTTTCCGCTTCACTTTTTTTTCTTTCAGGGCGAATATTAATCCAACAACTGCAAAAATGTCGTCTGTCGATGCCATCGCTGAAGCGTGTGCCTCGGCTCCGTTTATTGTACCGTCTGATCGTAACGACTTCTCGTTGCGTGTATAGCTTGTATGTCATGTACGATAAACTGTACCGTTCGAACTGCACAGTCTGATCGTAACGATTTCTCGTAGCATGTATGGCCACCATAAGGGATATCCACCGGGGGCGGGCAGCAGCGCCTTCTGCAGAACAATTCTACCACCGAACTGCGATCCCCAACCCGCATGCTCAGCGTGTGGATTATGGGCATTACCCCATGAGATAAAAGCCAACAAGGCGATTATCAGGGGGAGGCCTGCGTCCAGCAGTGGACCAATACAGGCTGTTGAGGGAAGTAAGTAAGGTATTCGACTAGGTCTCGATTTGACTAGACCTGGACTGGACTACACTACGGACTTCATCTAGTTTTTGGCCGTTTTTTTTTTTTTAAATACGTGGAGTGTACCTACCTATATTGAAGCTGTTAATACGATCAATGCCACCACGACTTTCATTGTCTTGCCGGATGCCGCGTACATTTCACGGTGGACGCACCAGCTGCGTCACTGGCACTGGAATAAACATTACGTGAACACACAGGGCGAGTTGGTGGCATTGGACGCAAATGGTTTGCTAAATATTTCAATCAGATCGTACATACGGTCCACTTTTGATCAGGTCTCCTCTAAACAAGGGGGTTTTGTTAAATCTACCACGCTTGGCAGTTAGATCAGTGATCACAGTGGAAGGGTCAAAATACACAGAGGATAGCTAGCTTCCTCTGGCAGGTTCCCTTTGACTCTTCCGACATCCAGGGGCTGAGTTGTAGTAAATAAATAAATAAATAAATAATGCTAGACACAGCATTATCTAGCCCCAAGCTAAGCAGAGCTTGTGTTATGGGTACTAGATAACTGATATACATACTTAATACAATACACTACATAGATAGATATTTTTTATTATAGATAGAAAACACCCAGACCAACGAAACAAATTTCTGCAGATCGTACACAAATTTGTTCCGAGGCGGGAATCGAACCCGCAACCTCCAGCGTCGCAGGCGGACCTTCGCCCGCTGCGCCACGGAGGTCGTCGTCACGGAGGAGTGGTTGATTCTTACGCCCCAACGGCCAAGAGAAATTCTCAAAAATTCTAATAAACGACGACGAACGTTGATTTCACGACTTCTGTGGCGCAGCGGGCGAAGGTCCGCCTGCGACGCATTGGCTCGTTGCATGGGATCGTCGGATATGTACACAGGGTAAGATATGTGTGCATATGTTATGGGTATTACTTAAAAATAAATAATTACTTGGCACTAGGTATAAATTTTTTAATATTAATATTACCTATAAATATATATATATACTTAGTTATAAAGAGTCTGTTTTCTTGTTTTGATGGGTAAAATGAGGCACTGTTTATGACACTACTACCTTTTACAGATCCAATCTCCGTATCTACCCAACATTCCCGATCCTCTTGGGCCCTGCATACGTTAAAAGACAATGGAAACGCGCTCGCACATCAAGTTTAGTGGTCGTAAACGCACGTAGTAATGGCTCCTCAGTGTTACCGTCTAACTTCATTACCTCCGGCTCCGGCGAGTGGAATGTCTTCGGCACCTTCTTACGTCGTATTCTAATTTATTGGCATACGGTGGGTTACGAGGGTACTACTTGGTGGTATCATTTTACAAATGCGTCGTTATGCGATCAAAAACCAGATCATATTGGTCATTATGTGTCAGAAGGGAAGAAATTGTATGCGCGGAATGTCGTTCAATTTTTAGGATTCCGTACCTCAAAAGAAAAAAAAGAGCCCATAAAGGATCTCTTTGTTGTCCGTCTGTCTGTCTGTCTGTCTGCCTGTCTGTCCGTCTGTCAACCCTCTTTTCTCAGAAACGCGTGGACGTATCGAGTTGAAATTAACGTCGAATACTCAAGCCCGTAACCTCTTGGAGCCGCGATATAAATATAACTTCTAAGTCAAAGCACTCAAAAGTTACAGCCGTTTATGTCCAAAAATTTTGAAATTTCCAAGGGAATCACATGAACACAAAACCTGTAGGGTACTTCCCGTAGACCATTTGGGAAGAATCATGAAATTTGGTGAGCAGCAAGGTCTTATAGCACAAGTAAAGGGAAAAATCCGAAAACCATTGTCGTTTGACCTAGGTAGAATGATAGTAACCATAGCTCTTGATATTTCGTAAAATTAAAAAGAAAAAGACGTTGGAAATGGATTTGCATAAACTTTTTTAGATTTTTGCTATTATATGTTATTATCTTATTATATACGATTAAGACTATTAACTATTGACACCTGCAGTAAATTGAAATAAGATAATTAATGAAATGAAAAGGTAGGATAAAAAACAATAACGTGTTTTCTTATTTGGAACTTTGCTGCAGTTACCCAATTTTTTATGGAAAATACTATTTACTTGCATGAGTTGCAACATTCAATCTTACGAATGTGTGAGTGAAAGCACTGTATTTACGTGCTGTCAAACACACACATAGATCGGTTTTTGGTTACACAAATTGTCGAATTGTTGAATAACACTATCCCTCTGCTGAGACAGCAGCGCCCCCTGCAGAACAGTTCTGCCACCGAACTGTGATCCACAAACCGCATGCCCAGCGTGGGGATTTGGGCACTACCCCCATGAGATAAAATAAATAATTGGAGCACACCGTTCGGAGCTTATCGGCTTATAAAGCCGATAAGCTTCGAATTAACTAGCGATGCTTATATTTTTCGAGTGTTATTCTATGTGATTATGTAATACTCATTATTACCTTGAACCGTCCTGCTAAAGTGAGATTTCTAAGTGAGGTATTTAAATGATTAAATTATTTTTGGCTACATTTTGTACAACATTCACTACACATTTTACGAAAAAAAATTAAAAAGCGAGGACCGAGTCGGGATTTTTATAGTGATTACTTGATTCTGTAGGTATGTATGGATTGACTGCCTCGTTGGTCTAGCGGTCAGCTTGTTCAACCGCTGATTCATAATCAGCGGTTGAACGGTTGGTTCAAATCCCGGGTCGAGCCAATACTTGTTGTTGGGGTTTTTCTAGCAAGAAAAATTCACAGTAGCAGCCCGGAGTCAGGAAGTTGGCGGTGTTACACCCGTGCCTCGGAAAGCACGTTAAGCCGTCGGTCCTGAGCCTGACCTCTCCCTAGTCGCGTCGGTCTTTCGTCCCATCGGATTATGAGAGTGAGATAATAGAGCGTGCATCTGTGTTTGCGCACACACTTGTACACCATAAAATGTCTTGCGCATCTGGCTAGTCTCCGATGAGACTGGCCGCCGAAATTCGGCTAGGAGGACATCATGTATGAATGTCTTATACCTAATGCGCATTTCATTGATTCTTTCAATGAAAATGTGAATCGTATGAAAAACTAAGAAAGATACCTTCTAAATTGCAGCAATTCATCCTCCACCATAAGACCAAATCCACTTCCCTCCAACAACCGATGTTACGTGAGAGATAAAATTATGTCCGAGTGAGCGGAGAGCGGAGAGCGGTGGCACGCGCGCGAAGAATACACAGAACTGCATTATTGCCGCGCCATAAAAACCGGCGGGCTGATTCTGTGTCGATTGCGGTCGTAATGGACATTTCTTACACATGTAGTGACACAGTTCAGCATAAAGAACGCGGCGCAAACGCGTTTCGATTATCTGGAATTTTTAATGGCTAAGCCGATCGCCACCAGTCACTCCTCAAACCTCTGTCGAGAACAGACATACTAGACATGTGTAAGTAATGCTTGTAATATCACAAAAGTAATATTACGCGACGAAGTAATACAACATCACTCATCACTCGAGACGCCGAAGCATTACGCATTACACACATCACGCGAAGCTCGGTTGGTGATAGGCAGGCACATGCACGTTCTTCCATCTCCTTATCTTAATCGTGCGGATCCGACTTTGTTCGGAATGTTTCGTAGTTTATATGGCACTGTATTGCGTGCGAATGAGACGCAGATAGATGTGTAAGTAATACGTGCGAATGAAAGAAAATACAAAAGTAAAGTCATCACGTTACCTACATTGCATTCGGCAAACATTACGCGGAGTTCGGTTTGGTTGGAGATTTTAATGCGAGCGAGTGATGCATTGCGTTGCGCGGACTCGGCTTTCCTAAGTCCTAAGCCTGGTGTGCCCCATTTTATTAAGTTATTTAATCAGCAAAGTTAGCGTAGGTTAGTAGGTACATAATAATTATATTTGGTTAACAACCAACCTACTCGCTCATTCAGTCTTATAATATAATACTTACCACAATACCTACGTACACTACCTAGCTTATATTAAATAAACTGACTACCTAACCTACCTACTATACTAAGATGAATCTCTCTCTAGCCAGAGAGAGATTCATCTTGGTGTAAGTAGGTTAGGTAGTACGGGCCTAAGTATGAAGGAAAATCAACTTTACTACCTATAGATTCCATGTATTCTAAGATTCATTTGATTCTACCTAACCTATGGTGGGTACCTATGTATGTACCTACCAAACAACAGTATTACCTAGGTAGGTACCACATTAACTTACTTACTAAGCCACTCCGTCCGTACTCGAATGTAGGTTTAAGTATCGTTTCTATGGGAAGGAGCTACATGTAGAAAGTAATAAATTAAGGAAGCATTGCTTTTGGTAATTGTAATATTACCTACCCTACTTATTACAATCATTCATAGCCGTGTCCGACATCCTGACATCACCGTGCACGGGTAATGTTTCGCGTAATGGTAATATTACAAAGTGATATCACCTTATCGTAGTGCATTAGTAATATGGCATCACGTTCTAGTGTACTGTTTTGCGCATGTCTAAGACATACCCTAATTTAAGGATTATAGATTAACGTAAATGTAATTCCATGTACTTGTGTTAACCTTTTAATGAATCGACTCAGTATATTCCATAACATCTTTTATTTCTAACCAACTCACAAAGATAAAGATAGACATTGAATAGTAAATACAAATGACCCATACACCATGGTGTACCAGTGCAGTGTAGAGTGTAGGCACTCACTCATGCGCACGCGTTCTTGTTCTCCATGGCTCCTGTGATCTACTTTTCGACAGAGTTTGACACCTTTGGTGCAGCGCGAGGAATGCTGGCTAAGGATTGAGATGCTAGGAGGGACTAAGAAAAGCCCTCTGCGGGCAGCCAGCAGTGGGACGCATAGGCTCAAAATATTTCATTTTAACCTTATTGTCAATATTGCTGTCGATTGTACAAATTTAGCAAATTTAAAAACAATTTTTTCTGTCAGCCAAAAATCTAAATTTTCTACAATAGCATAAAATTTCATGTAGATTTATTAGACTTAATTTTTACTTCAACGCCGTTTTTTACAGCAAGTGTGCAGGTACAATCGCTTTCGAAAACGGCATATAATTTTATGTAGGTATTATGCAATCTATTTATCGTACAATTTCAGGTCATGGTTCAGGTACTATGTAGCATCATATAGTTGTATTTCATATTCATAATGTATTCGTATTGTATTCATTCAGTGGTATTATAGAACATTTTAACTTATCATTCGACTGTTATTTGAAAATAACGACAGCAAAACAATATGACAGCAATTCATACAGAATCAAGCAACGGGACATCGCCATCGGCCAAAGTTAATTTTTCGTGGTGAGAAACCACGTGCCAGGATTTATACCCTGTTTCTAGATGTACATTGTAGAATGAATAAATGGCACAGCATAGTTGAGATGACTTTCAAGAGCATGGAAGAAATCTAAACACTGTTATTTGAGAGATTGAAATGTTTTATTGTAATAACTGAGAGCAACGGAAAAATTGCGCGTCGCGTAAATAACCTGTTCAAAATTTACAAAAAGCTTTGCCCTCGCAGTCCTACGAATATTTTACCTGAAGATGGGAACTTACCTACATTTGTTATGTTTGGTTGTAAGTTTAGTTAGTTACGTATGGGCTGGATAAAAAGTAAAGCATCAAATTTCATAAATTATTTCCACTGAATGCGGCAACTAAGCTTAGGAGGTCTGGGTAAGCAAGATAATTGGAGAGTAGGTAAACTGAAGAAATAATACCAAGAAAAGATAAATAAGTTCCCATCTGGTTCGTAGTATATATTCAGTGGTCTCACTTCATAGGCAGTTTGTTTGTAAGCAGTAAAACGTCCAACTGACCGTTTCTCCTTCCATGGTTATTTTACGTTGACTTTAAGGCGCTGTGCATAGAAAACTAAGACTGTCAGATTGCATGTCAATATTACCAAATGTGGTCGGCAGAGGCGCTTATTTTTAACATAGACTTATGCAAAATTTATCTGTTGTAGAAGAGGCAAACTTTTGTTTTATTTTGGTTGATAGCACAATCACAAGGTAATAATGTAATGTTAACTAACATTTGCCCGCGGCTTTACTATCGTTGCATGTAAAATACTTTAATAAAACCTATGTCGCTTGAAGCTTCTCAATTATAATAAAAATTACATTCATCGATAGTTATTCATAGAAATCAGAAACACTTAAAAAAATAATATCATCTTCATGCATGTTAAAGTGCCGACAATATCACCGACCATTATGATAATACTTTATACATTAAAAAAATATACTAATTTAGTCAAAACAACTGAGGTCTAAATGGATTACAAAAGTGTCAATCGTTGAAGATATTTCGATTTGGTTTTGGAGGGCTTTCTCAAAAAAAAATTAAAATATAAATAATGCTGAACAAGCCACACAACATCATCTAACCCCAAAGTAATTAGAGCTTGTGTAATGGTATACTTATTTTGATATACTTATTAAATACACTACACAGATAGATATTTTTTATATACATAAGACATCCAGAACACCTGGAATAAATATCTGCAGATGGTACAAACATTTGTCCTGAGGCGGGAATCAAACTAACTGTAACCTCCTGTGTCGCAGGTGGACCTTTCCCCGCCGCGCTACAGAGGTCGTCAATCAAATAATCAGATATAAAATGAAATATAACAGTGCTTTATTTCCTTTACCCCTTACAGGAGTCTTGGACACGTCAATAAATTCAAATAAGGTTCAAGAGTAAAACTGGGAAATAAAGTGATTACTTTAATATATTGTTCACTTCAATCTTTTTAAGGTAAAGTAAAGAAGCGAACAAGAAACCTTTACCTTGTTAGGGTGTTAGTTTTCGAGCTGGAGCAATACTATTAGCAATACCTAAGTTTTTTATCCTCTAGAGATAGTCTGATATTTTGTAGTAAGCCTTTTTAACAAAGGATATGTTTTACAAATTGTTTGAAATTATTTTTTGATCAATCACAATCTCAGTACTACTCGCTTACATAATTAATTTTATTTTCCGGAAATAAAACGCAACAATCATGAAGATAGTTTTAGTTTAGATTGTAATTCTACAAAATAATCATAAAAACCACAACAGACCATGCCTTGCTATCCAAATTGATATTCATACCGATATAAAGTATTCTTTATTATGTTGCTGCCTTCCAAGAACTCATAAGTGATTATGATTAACATGAGTGATTAACAATAATTTTGACAACTGTCATTGGAAATACAATTGAAATACAATTTTTTCTATGAGTTATTAAAAATTTAAAGTAAATTATTATTTTTGAGTATCTGTCCTTTTGAGAATCTCTCTTCTCTAAGAGAACAAACCGATAGAACTACGAGTAATTTAAATTTGCCTGTAGTTCTACTGGTAGAACTACGAGAAAAAAAATGCAAATGGTTGGTCCTAAGTAAATCAGTTATCTAGTAAGTACCCATAACAAAGCTCTGCTTAGCTTCGGCCTTGGTGATGATGTGTGAATTCATCATCATCAGCCTATATAAGTCCACTGCTGGACGTAGGCTCCTATTTTAATTTTTCAGCATTATTTATTTATATATAAGGTCATCAAAATCGCCCTACCTATTTAACATATTTTAACTCGACCAATACTTTCCGTGCTGTAAACATGTTGAGTAGTACCTACCTATCTAGCTACCAGAGAAAAAACCACTATAAACCTATTCTACTTAATTGGTAGGTCTGTCAATGAATAAAATTCCTGCAAATTTCTTTTGGCTTAGCTTCAATCAAATATAGACTTTATTTCAATGACGAATGAACCATTTAACCCGCAAAACAAAAGTTGTCGAAAATCGTAATTCGTCCGTCGAACCCAGCTGTCATCGCGAAAAAAGTTACATAACCTCACGTCCGTCCGAGGAGGCATCCAGCCTCCGAATGAAGCTAGTGGAAGCTATTTTGAGCATATATTGAAAGGGATGTTTGAGTAATAAGGTTGAAATTCTATTGGCAAAATATTATAATTTTTGCAATTACTTCGCTAAACGCCTTACAAAAATGTGTTTTTTGGGTTTTATTATGTTAATGGTTTTATTTATTTAAAACTTTTTACATATTTCTTTAGTTGATAAAATTTCCTTTCATATAGTATTAAAATAATTAATGGTTGTCACTCAAAATATTGAGCATTTCGAGACGAAAAATTTTTTTCTTGTTCTTTCTTGTGATTTTTTTTTTCAAGATCCTAGATCGTTTTATAAAATATTTTTGTATAAGTCTTTTTTCCATACATTTGACTATACACTGTTTTTTTTTTGGGCTTGTAATATGTCGGAGAACGGCTAACGGTGCGACGAAAAAGTGTACTTTCTACGGTGTCGCTGTTTGGGTAGCGTCTTAAACCGTTTTAAATGGCTAATGGTAGCAGTTTGCGGGGAGCGGTCGTAAATATTTCTGTAATAAAGTGTAGCCTTAGCGTTTTTGTGGTTGGTGTCAGAGCAGCAGAGCAGAGCTTTATTGTGTTTTTAGAGTAAAAAGAAATACATGTAACCCTAGAATAATAGTGGCGTACGCCGTAGCTACAGTAATTATTTCTGGGCCATATTAAGAACAAGCTTTAGATATCAAATTGAAATAACCTACTTACGCTCCTCTCCCGCGGTAACATCCCGTTTTTTACAGGTACCTACTGTTTTTTGCAGGATCCTCTTTAGTAGTGTACCTACGTTTTTCAATACTAGCAGTCACACGAGTATCCTGTTAATAGTATCCTGCAAAACACCGATCCGTTCTAATTTGACATTCAGTTTTGCCACTACAAACTGAATATAGTCGTTTAGTAATAATTTGGCGTGTTTTAAAAACTATAAAACCACAGAAGGAGATATCAAGTAACATACACAAATAAAAAAACATACAGACAAATTGAGAACCTCCTTCTTTTTGAAGTCGTTTAAAAACAGGATAAAGTTCAATTACACGCCGTAAGAATAGTGTTAATGGACACTTTCTTAGCATTAAGTTTACTTAGCATTTTAAGTCAAATTTGAATTACTCATTAGTCTTAAGACTAGATTGTATTATAATGCTGTATTTGTCGTGTATAGATACAACATAAAATAAAAAGTTCAGTTACACGTATAGTCGGAATAAATGCAAACAAGATCCGTCAAGTGCGAGTTTAACTCGCGCGCCGGGTTTCGAACGTTTGACTATAATATCAAAAAACCTTAGAAATGTAATGTGTAAGGTGCCCGCCCCGCCTATAACCGCTCGTTGCTCTACCGCAACAAAAGAATGCAAAATACTGTGTGAACACACCAATGATTTTTGCGGGATCCAGTAAAATACCGTCCCCGCAGAACTAGACGGCCGTGGGCTGTTATCATAGAATGTAAGTCGGATTATATTTTAAGTACTTACCTACTTATTAATTATAGTGAACTTATAACCTAATGCGCTTATCAGGCTAAACTTATCCAGCAGAAATATAGCATAGACTGTAGATGTGGATGATGATGATGATGTTTAACTCTAAACTCTAACGTTTTACTCTAAATATACAGCAAATAATCATGTCTTCGATCACAAGCCTGTTCACATCCCTGCAGACTTTGTAATTAATTTATAACCGTTTTAAGTGTAATTATTACTTCTTATTTATTTAAATTCCTTACAAGTAATTTTCTTTGTTAAGATAGTTGTTTTATCTACTTACGAATTGAATTAAGGATGTTTCACAAAACCGCGGTTATATTCTGAACGAGCTAATTTCCCTGCATCTAAACCATGTGAGCTAAAAAAAGAAAAGGTGCTCTATATAACTGTGATTTTTTTTACTAGACCTGAGTACCTTTTACTCATAATCTCGGCATAACAGACAAAAAAAATGCAGGAAATTCAGCAAATCAATTAATGTGAATTTCAGTTAGTACAGAGTGAAAAATCCGGTACTAGAAAGGTTCACGGGATTCATCGTTTAACGTGAATTCCCGGAGAGCGTGAATGAGACCAATTACAGTGATTAGGTGCTACTTCGTGAGCTGAGCACATCATCAGCCAAATGGATGTCGAACTAGCGAGAAAATATTAAAAATGTCAGTGAAAATCTCAAGAAATATCGGATAAATTTCACGGAACCATATTTTTAAATCTTTTGTTTTTGGAGACTGATTGTCACTGCGATGATTTAATCAGTGGTAGGAACAAACAATTTATCAAAGGTACCTAGAGTCCTTCAAAAGTTTATCGGGCGATTAAGTTCAAAAGACATTTTAAATTGACTATCAGCAGGAATTACACCTAAGTCAAAAGTGTAAGTTATCCGACAAAGCGGTTGATCATCCGATTATATTATGGAGAACACCGTACCCTTGGTACAAAACAAACATGTGATACCTAAAACATAATATAATTTGTTAAGACTAGCTATTAAACTCCTTTTCTTTTATGAAGCACTTCAGACAAGAACATTAACACAGAAAACTATTATTTCTATTTAATTTTGAAATAAACTTGTCGCTTTGATAAAGTTATTCAGAAGTGCATATAGCAGTGTTTAGTGTTTATCCAGTGCAATCGTGGCACGTACGAATAAAGTGCACTGCTTGTTTACTTTAAGAGATTATTTCCTTGCACAAACAGTATCGCATTACACCCGCACACACAGTTCGGAAACCCAGCGGAATTACCCGACTTGCTCCGTTTACATTTACTTTCTTAAAGTTGATACACACAGCCTTTGAGATTGGCGCACAACAATGTGTTACTATGCAATAGTTGGTTTGCATTCCGAGCCGAACCCGGCGCCGAAAGAAATAATTAACGCAAACAAGTGCGGAAGGTTTCACGACTTCATGCAACGAGTTATCCTGTATAAGTCGTTGCATGAAGTCGTGAAACCTTGATCGACAGACCGTTACCAGGGCTTCATAACGTTACCACTTCCCAATAAAAATAACAGTAAATAACGTTACTTTCATATAGATACCTATATAACGGTAATTTAGTTAGTATTGTTACCTAGGTAACGAAAAATATAATAACGTTACATCTAAAGAGGTAATTCCCTCAATATACCGATACTTCATTTCGTTAAAAATGCATGTTGCCGCTCTAGGCGAGAAGAGCGGCAACGTATGTCTGTTAGCGTAACACGTGACATTTGTCCGAACTCCGAACGCAGTGTTGCTTAGCTGCGTTTTGGCTATCGAGGCGTCCAGAGCACACAAGTGGCGCGGCGTGAGTTTGTTCTTCTTCCGGCATATACTTACCTACTTGTTAAATTTCCGAGTTTTAAAAATATTGTGTTGTCTCTGTGATAGGTACTTAGTTAGCTCGTTGTTTTTGATGTGCAACATCTTTTTTTTATTGATAGCGAGCGTTGTTGTTTATGTAGATCAGGTAAAGTACCTACCTAGGTATCAAGGAAGAAATTGAAGGGTTGGTCTCCTTTGTAGTTTTTCAGGTCCAGTCCGTGTGTGACACACCGGGGCAGTGACATTAGTACCATACCTACGCACGTTGGAAGTATGTAGGTAAGGTATCAAGGAAAGGAACAGAAGTTCTGTACCTACCTACATAAATAATGTCACTAATGTCACTGCCACCGGTGTGTCACATACGGACTGGACCTGACGAACTACAAAGAAGTCCAACCCTTCAATTCTTTCCTTGATACTTAGGTAAGTAGGTAGGTACTTTACCTGATCTACATAGACAACAACGCTCGGTTTCAATCAAGAAGGGAACTGAACAGAACTTCTGTTCCTTGATACCTAGGTAGGTAGGTAGGACTGGACCTGACGACGTACTAAAGGTTGGTTCCTTCTGTTACAGAAGGAAGTAAAGTAACCCATTGTACTTCGTCAGATCCAGTCCGTGTGAGTGATACCGGCACTGATCACCGCCTCCTGTTATACAGGGTGAATTTTTGAGACGGGACAGTAAGGGCATGTACCTTAATATTCTCGTAGGTAGGAGGTTGGTAGATACTTACCTTACCAAGCATTTTTGTTTAAGTAGGTTAGGTAGGAACTTATACTACATACTGTTGGTCTCCTGTGTAGTTCGTCAGGTCCAGTCCGTGTGTTACACACCGCTGGCAGTGACATTAGTACCATACCTACAACGCACGTAGCGTAGCACGTATTTAATGTATCTATCTGTAATAGTTTTGTTTTGTGTTATTTAGTCAGATACCTTGTTTGGAGAGCGGTGGCCACCAATAGGAACTAAACTCTTGAAACATGTATCTGCCTAAATAATACCATACAAAACTATTACTGATACATAAAAAAAGCGTATGATAGGTATAGTCTACGAGCGGTCCGAATTTTTGATAATTCCTTTGTATAACGTAATGATTAAATAAAATATGTAGTGGCGCCACTATCGCCCCTAGTCTTCGCCTTCAAAGATTAGAAGAGGATTATAAAAAAATATATGTTAAGCTATTGTTAAGTATAAGTTAATATGATGAATAATGGTGATTTGATTGATATTTTTTTATCTCAATAAAACTTACAAAAATCTTTTTTAGAATATTATTTTTATTCACTGTATTTTTTAAAAACTTCTAAAACTTCTTTCCATAGGTTTTCTACCTCTTCCTTAGAAATTTTATTTAAAAGGTAACGAAATGCCACCGCTTTCGTATTTTTTGAACAAAGGCAGTCACCTAATCCTGTTTCCTTTCCCGCCAAACGTATTTTTTTGGTTTTTGGATTCTGGACATTTTCTGAAATAGTAAAATAGTTATTAGAATGTAATAAATGAAGGTTACATGATAAAAAAAATAGTTGATACCCATCTCTAATGGAAAACTGCTATTGCTTAAAATACTATACACAGGTGAATTTTTGAGACGTGGCAGTTAGGGCAGGTACCTTAACCGTTATAGTAACAGGAAAACGCTTTTAGGTGACTATCAATAAATTTTTGAGATATTATACTGAACTGCATTTACAGATTTTGGAAAAAAAATACAGTCGGCAAGAAAATGGTCATTTTACACAAAAACTTTTTTTGATGCCGATCGATCCTGTTTCTTATTTGGATCAAAAGTCTCCACTGGACCGACTGAGGTTTGAGTACTAGGAATGTCAGAAATCGCAAAAAACCATACATACATTTCGGTAAAAGAATTAAACCTCTAAATGAGCCAAACTTTTTGAAATGGGTAGATCCGCTATAATACGCTATAAACAAGTCTGGCAGAAAAAGTAGACAGGTAAAAAAGTTTTCAATTTCAAACATTGAATTCGATTCGAATTCTTGGGTTAAATTTCTGAAAATCAGTCATCTAGCCTATTGAAACGTATTTTGTAAATAATAGGAACACAGAATCTACATCTTGCAATTTAAAGACATTTTTAACAAGAATTACATAAAATACAACTAACAATCTAGAATTTTCTCATCAACATAAGAATGAAATGAAATAACCCAAGAATTCGAATCGAATTCGAAGTTTGAAATTCAAAACTTTTTTTATGTACCAAATTTTTCAGCCAGTCTTTTTTAAACAAAAAATATTTAAATAAAGCAGATTTTAGCGGATCCACCCACAACAAAAAGTTTGGCTAATTTAGAGGTTAGACACTTTTACCGATATGTATGAGAAAAGTTTTTTTGCGATTTCTGACATTTCCAGTACCTACTCAAACGTCAGTCGGTCCAATAGAGACTTTTGATCTTTATAAGAAACAGGATCGATTGGCATCAAAAGAAGTTTTTGTATAAAATGACCAATTTCTTGCTGACTGTACATTTTTTCCAAAATCTGTAAATGCAGTTCAGAATATCTTAAAAATTTATGGATAGTCTCCTAAAAGCGTTTTCCTGTTACTAAAACGGTAAAGGTACCTGACCTTACTGTCCCGTCTCAAAAATTCACCCTGTATAGGATTATCAATAAGAGAGGTAAGGAGGACCATATTCCACCTAGCTATGTAAAACGGGAACTATGATTATGTTAGGTATAGCCGCTGTATCTATCATAATTATCGCACCCGTTTTAACTAGCTACTAGGTGGAATTTGGTCCTCCTGTATAGGTACTAGCAAGTAGCAATAAAGTACCTACCTAGTAGGTGATGGATGATACACCTTCTACTATATTAGTAAATAGTAGAAGGTGCATCATCCATCACCTACTAGGTAGGTACTTTATTGCTAGTAGGTTACGCCTCTTACCAGTTGTTTCTTCACAAGTCCTTACTCTTTTAAGTTTTTTTGCCGTCGCCAGAATTGATTGAGATTCGTCATTCTCATCTGCCTGTAAGTATAAAATTGAATGAAACCGTCATTTTTCATAAGTAAGATCATGTAAATGATATAAAATTATTAATTAAATAGGTATAATAGATAAACATGGCTATCTACCATAATATTGTAGCTAGAATGCTCTGTAGGTCCCTACCTACTTACTATACAAATAGTGTTAAAATGGTAGGTAAGTGACATTTACAAATTGCCACAGCTTTATTAAACCAAGCAAGCCTATTTACTACAGTGGTAGCTAGTAGTTTGGTATGATCATCCTCACTAGCACAAATAAGTAGGTAGTAACTTATGAAGCGAAAATACTCTCCTAACTTGCATATAACTTCCAGTACTATAGTTGAGCTTGACTGACTGACTTAGTATACACAATTAGGTAGGTACTTACCATTTTTTCACAAAATATCTCGTGTTACAATCCAACCAACTCAAGGTAACAAGTAATTTTTTAAATTAAACGCCTCAAACTCCTCAAACGCTCAATACTGAAGCATCAAACGCCGCCGCCTGTTTCTTGTTGCAACTGGGGTCAACTGCTCGTAACGTAACATCGAAAATCAAAGAAAGAGATAGAAAACTGTTTAGTATCAATAATAATATAACGTTAATTAACGTTTAATTTACCGATAAAAGTAAATGTAACGCTATATTCATTTACCGGTATCATGCCACAAAAGTAACGTTAAAAAAAATAACGTTACCTGTTTTGGTAACGTTACCTAGTGTTGGGCGAAGTAACGGTACGAAAATTTTACCGGTAAATGAAGCCCTGCCGTTAGCCATATGGTAACTGGGGGTAGGTGGAACCAAATCTTTAAAATAGCCGAGATGGGTTCAGAGTTAAAAAGTTCCATACGGTCTGCCGAATACCCTGTATTATTCAAAATTGTTAGAAAAGATTTGCTCGCAGCCATAGTTTCGAAATGGTAACTGCATAATGATGAATCTATAACATGTCTACAATCTATTTCATCACTTAGTACTATCCAATATACAACTTAGTTTAACGATATGTTGAGTTTCAGTTTAACGATAGGTAAAGATTTTTAGTTTAAAATGAAAATGAAACAAAGGAGGAAGAAGATTTACTCTAAGAGTTATAAAAGAGGTATTATCATAAAATTGCGCAGTATAAAATTCTATCATAAAAGGTACAAAGTACGATATCTTCCGAAAGCTCGTTAAGTCTTACTTACTATAAAAGCAAAAGTAGTTTGACGAATTCATTAAGAATATAAGCGGGTTAAATTCGAACCCAGTTTGTGATGAAAAAACACAAACGTTTCATCCCCCAATGGGATATCATTAGGATGAGATAAATAAATAAATAAATAATGCTGGACAATTCACACAGCATTATCTAGCCCCAAGCTAAGCAGAGCTTGTGTTATGGGTACTAGATAACTGATATAATTAATACAATATACTACATAGATAGATATTTTTATTAAACATAGAAAACACCCAGACCAACGGAACAAATTTCTGCAGATCGTACACAAATTTGTTCCGAGGCGGGAATAGAACCCGCAACCTCCTGCGTCGCAGGCGGACCTTCGCCCGCTGCGCCACGGAGGTCGTCAATCGTCGAGATGATGAAGATGATGTTCGTTAAGTCGTTGGCCCCTGAACTCTTCCCGGTCGCGTCCGTTGCCCATCCTATCGGATTACGGTAGTGAGGGTAGAGAAGATCAAATGTATTTGTGCACAAGTTTGTGCTCACACTTGTGCACAGTGAACACACTTGTGCACAAACCTGCGCTCATGGTTTTTCTATGGTAAAACTAACCGGCGCGGTCGAAAATTCGACTAGAGAGTTTAAGATGGCTTCACATTTCCCTTGCCCCTGTGTTGTTCATTTACTTAGCGTCGCGCGGTTGGTTCCCACTATATTTTGTTTGCCGGAGGGTGGCCGAGTCCTAGTGCACCTGCTGTTTACTACTTTAATTGCTTTAGCCATTAATTCCCGTCGGGGGGCTGGAGAGGGGCTGTCCAGACACGGAATATGGGTTACTAATGTGAGATTTCGTGTAAAATGTCAACATGAAAAATTCCATCCATCCATCGTGGCCGTGGTGTTGATTAAAAGTTTTAGCGTTTTTACACTAAGAATGTGAGTATTATCGAAAAGCGATTAGAAAGTTGGTGATTTGCACACCAGGTTAATTATCTTTTGGTGTTTTTTGATCTCTTAAGGCATCAGCAAACTTAAGGCGTTGCTGACAAAATGCAAAGCTAACTTTCGGTTAGTTCTCGCATATTTTAGTTATATACAATATTGAACAATTACATAAAAATAGAATAAAAATAACACCTAAACACTTATAATTTTCACCTTCTGTGCCTGTTGCGATACACTCGGCACTGAATTTAGTAACTTAATGTTTTTTGATGCGCCCATTTCTTTAATCTTCCATAGCACTTTGTACAAGAAATAAATTATCGAAAATACCAAAATGACTGTACGAATGACTCAATAATAGAATGCGAAGTTTATTATCAGGGTTCTTGCGATAAAAGGGTCTTTAGAGGTGGTCAAGAAGCAAGGACACTGTGAATAAAACATAACCTCAGTTCCGAATCCACCTCTGTCGGTCCAGGGTCAGCTGTCGCATTCACAGGGTGTTTTTGCACCTCCGGACATCCACACTTCGCCCCTCGCAACGATAAATTGTTTTCTTGTGGTATTTCGGTATTGCTCCATTCGTTAGCTAACGACCCTGTCTGCAGAACCAAGACTAACTACGTTTTAAAGCGCTTTCTGTGTAGATTCTACGAACTTCTATGAACCAACCACTGGCTGATAGCGTTAGGAACTGATGACTGTTATGATGTACGGAGGTTAATCATACACTGATAAGATTATCTGAAGTAGATACTTTGTGAGCTTTGATTTGGTTAATTCTGATCAAATCCATCAAGAACACCTAAGATTACATTTTTTGCATTAATTAAATTTATTATATACCTCATCATCATCATCATCATCGGCCTATATTAGTCCACTGCTGGACATAGGCCTCCAATAATGAGCGCCATAGCGCCCTGTCTTCAGCTTGCCGCATCCAGCATCTGCCTGCAGTCTTTCGCAGATCGTCATTATATACCTAAGTAAAAATAATTTGTAGGTAACTTTTTTCAGATACGTTTCTAAATTTTTAGTTCCTAAGTATAGAAGCTATAACTGGAATAGACGATTTTATTCTGGGCTGTGTGACTGCAAGAGCATTCGAGTTAATTCATTTCAAAGAAAAAAGATGGTCGAGAACATTCTAGTTATTTCAAACTGGCGAACCAGCTTTAATGTCAACCTTCTATCCCCCAGAACTTCTCAAGTTAAACGAGTCTCAAGCATACGACTTTAATCACTACAAGAAATATTTTCACTTCAAACATGAAAAAGATTTCAAAGCATGTGGTTTGAAAATAAAATAATCTTTACAGACCATAATATAACTTGTCTTCGCACTGAAGTCGCTTTCTCTGATGTTGGCACACCGCTTTATAACTTCATCTTGGAGTTTCTGTATTGATTTTAAATAAAAGTAGGATTTCTCCGCAAATGTGGAGGAAACTTTTATGAAATGTTAGTGCAGTTAGTATTGATGATGCAGGTCAGTTATTGAACATGTACACTTTTACAGATTTCGGTTTTATGGAGTCTACACACCAAAGTCGGCGGGCAGCTGCGCCGATAAGTTTGTCAACTTATCGGTGTTTTGACAAACACTATCGACTGCCTACAATAATGATACTCTGAAATGACGTATTAACCTGCCGCCTGCCACGCGGGTGTGTCGCCGACGACGCCGACTTTAGTGTATAGGTACACTCCATTAGAGGTCAGGAACTTTGAACCTTATTAGCAGTAGCACTGCTTAAAATATGGGTCCTGAATCATATTTCCATCGACCTACGACGAATAAATTACTATAATATATAAACACGACAATCCACACAGCATCGTCTAGCCCCAAATGAAAACGCCCTTTCTCATACAAAGTATATCCAAAGCAAAAAATAAGTGAAAGGCGATTATTCAAAACTAATTACACAAACATGTAAAGTCAATCATGATCATCATCAATGGACATTGGCTATACTGCTTCTAAAATGTAGGATTCAAAAATACTGAGAGCCTGGCGCGGGCGCGACGCAATCAAATTTATAAAACCCTCGTTCGCGTTCAAACCGATAGCGATGTGACGATCTAGCAGCGAGCACCTAAGCACGCGTACCTAATTTTAAAACGCGCCCGCACTAGGCTCGCAGTACGGTTGAATCCTACATTTTAGAAGTAGTATAGCCAATGATCATTGATTATGATCATGATTGACGAGTTTCGTGCAAGAACGGTTCCCTTAAAATAAAACTACATAAAACTCTTCGCAAGAAGCTCAATCGCCCACACTCTTCTGAAAACCTACACCTACATCCAATAATATTTTCATAGTGCGGTGCAGTGCTGCAATTAAAGTAGTTAAAGTTGTACGGCGGCATCACGTGCTGGAGTTATGAGGCGAGCGTGCCTGCGGACCGCCGCCGCCGCGAGCGCCTTACTGTTTACTTCCCGGCCCCGGCCTTCCTGCACTAGACGCGCTCTGACTTACAAATCTCTGAGATATTGCGAGTGCTTGAGCACCTGGAGGATTTGGGTTAGTTTTTGGGGGTTCGTTGTTCATAATTTTGTATATATAGGTTTATGTAGGTATGTACGTCATCATCTTATCAGCCATCCAATGATCCGCAGCCGGGATTGATAAGCCTTCCCCAAACGACACCACAAATGGCGATCACGAGCCGCCTCCGTCTATTGACTCTGCGACTAGAAAAAAATGCTTAATAAGCATGAGTATTCATTCGGAAGAGCATATCTGTATTTCTGTCTGGTTCTTTCAGACGACTAATCTCCTAAAATACACTGCGGCTACACTGCAAACCTCTAGGCTAAACCTAGGTTAATATAAATATTGAGCTTGTAATCAAATCATATTCATACGTGTCTGTCTGTGTATCTGGGCATCTGTCTGTGATATCGTAGCTCCCAAACGGATGAAACGATTTTCGTTTAGTTTTTTTTGTGTCATAGATAATTTTATCCCAAGTGTTCTTAGCTATGTTTCATGAAAATCTGACGGGGATTTCTTAAATTTTTAATTTTGTTCTTGTTTTTATCAATAAAGCAGATAATTTCAGATGTTCATTGAAATGCCATACGAAGATAAAATGATAATGATCCTCGGACCTAAAGTATTTTCTTTATAAAGGTTCTGTTTATTCCTGCTATTTGATTTACTCTATCTAACTAACTGATGCTCGATGCACACGTAAGAGTACGATACGAATAATTTACTTTAAATAGAGCACCAGTTTTTTAGTGGCACGCACCAGTTCTTAAGAGGTGGTTCTTAGGAGTTGATTGATCGTTATTGTTACGTTATCGAGTACAGGAATACCTGCCGTCAAGGTTGATTCGTGTTATCGTAAAAGCTCGCTCCTACCACGGTACCACCACTTAGAAACCAAGTTGCAATCACAAACATCAATCTGATTTGAGTTGACAAGCGCCAGAGACGTGACAATTATGTGATTATGTTCATTTCGTGGCTTGGCAATTTATTTATTTATTTTACATATTAATTAGAACGGCGATTGTCAATTACACTAATTAATCATAATTAACAGAACTATTATTTTACAAAACTAACATAAAATTAAATTAAAAATTATAATGTTCAAATAAAGATGTCAAAGTAAAATTATACATTGAAATACAAAAAAAAAATTATAATAATAATTATACATTGTGAATAATTTAATATAAGAAATCGGTCATTTTTCCTTCTCACAATAGAGTAGACAAACTGACATTAGGTCCTTCCAATCGTCCGCAAATATGTCACAGTCTGGAAAAGCCTTAAGTAACCCGTTGAGGGCGTCGAGAGCGTGAGGCAGCGGCGACTGATGGTGCCCTACAGTGCGGCAAGGTGGTAGAGCTAGGAGCCTGTGATTTCTACCGCGGATATAATTGTTCGGCACGTAAAGGCGAAGCAGCTCGCAATATCCTTTCTATTCTGTAGTGCCCTGGGTGTTCTTTGAGTACTACCTATAGTAAGTATAGAACTGAGCCAAGTATCCGAATCAATCTATTTATGTAAGTTATCAACCCATAACACAGGGCAGAGATGATGCTGTGTGAATCGACCAGTATCTGTATCAGTGTATCAGTATCGATGTTGATGTACTACATAAATACAATCCCATGCGACTTGTCGGTGCACATATCAGTTCAAAATTCAAAATTCAAATCATTTATTGCAGGAAATATGGTCATAATACAGGGTCTTGAACATTAGAATAGTGTCACATACTTCACCAAAACACATTGGCATGCAAAATTTCTTATAAATAGGTACATCTGTAAATTGTATTAATTTAAATTGTAACAAGATTAAACCATAATTGAACAATAGACATCAATAATGTTGATTACTACTTATTTCTAAATTTTAGTTCCATAAGTTCCCTAACACTATAAAAACCTTTTTCTATGAGCCATAATTTTAATTTTTTTGTAAATAATTTTAAAGGTAAATTTTTGATGTCATCAGGGATTTTATTATATATAGAGCCACACATGGCATAACAATTCTTAATATATAATGCTGTCTTAGGAGTCCTAGACAGAACAATTCTTTCTGGGTTACGTACACATCTAGGGTATATATCCTTAGCTTTAGTAAATAAATTCGGGTGTTCTTTTACAAATTTAGCAGCCTCTAGAATATACATACTGGGCAATGTTAGTAGTTTTAATTTAATGAAGAGAGGCCTGCACGACTCCCATGGAGGTATTCCTACAATTGCGCGTACACATTTTTTTTGAGCAATGAAGGCAAGGTCGGTGTTTGTAGAATTTCCCCATAGAATAAGTCCGTAGTTTAAGGTAGAAGTTACGTATCCATGATAGGCAGTCAAAATGGTATTGAGGCTGGAGGTTTTCCGAAGCCTGTAAAGAATATAAGTAAATTTATTTAATTTCTTTCTAACTTGATCAATATGGGCTTTCCAGTTACATCTTTGGTCTAATGTAATACCTAAAAATTTTGTCTCTCGTACCTCTACTATCTGATGTTCCTTGTAGTAGATGTCAAGACATTCGCTTTTTTTATTACAATTGGTAAACTGCATAAAATTAGTCTTAGTTAGGTTTACCTGTAAATTATTTGCGTCTAGCCATTTAATAATAGAGTCGATTGTATTATTTATGTCAGTTTTGTAATTATTAATGTCAGAATTAGAATTGGATGTTATCAAAATAGAAATGTCATCGGCGAATAGAGTACATTGATTATTGGTTACTGCAGGTAAATCATTAATATACAGCAGGAATAAGAGCGGTCCGAGGACGCTACCCTGCGGTACGCCGTATCTATTTTGTCTATGGGTTGACCGAAAAGCCTCTACCTCATTTTTAGTATTGATGTTGGCAATTTCGACACATTGAAGTCTATTGGACAAATATGACTCCAGCCATCTAAGTGCCGGGCCTCTTATGCCGTATTTATCTAACTTGTCCAACAATAATGGGTGGGAAACAAAGTCAAAGGCCTTTGACATGTCAAAAAACACACCTGTCACCTTTTTACCCGAATCTAAAGCGTCGATAACATTTTTCATAAGATGAAAGCATGCTAGAGTCGTTGACTTGGCTTTTTGAAAACCAAATTGTTCATTTATTAGGATTTTATGTTTATTAATAAATGATAAAAGGCGTTTTTGCATGGCTCGTTCAAATATTTTGGATATGACCGATATCAAAGTGATAGGTCTGTAGTTTACTACTAACGTCTTTTTTTTCTTTTTGTAAAGAGGCTTTACTATAGAGTCTTTCAAAAGACTGGGAAAACAACCCTCCGCAAAAGACATATTTATTAAGTGAGTCAAAACTGGAACAATTTCATCTGAACATTTTTTTAGAATGTCAGTTGCAAAACCGTCATGTCCTACAGATTTAGTATTCCGTAAGGATAGTATAAGTTTTTTAACTTCGTTATTATCATAAGGTCCAAGGAACATACTATTGTTTAAGTAATTTTTTTGTGTAACCTGAACATTTTTATTTTGTATATTTGTAGTCTCTATCCAATATCTATTAAATTCTTCGGCAATGCTAGTAGGGCTAGATAATACAGAATTGTCTTTTTTTATTTCGCTTATTATGCTCCCTTTCAAGTTATATGATTCCTGTTTAATTAACTGCCATGCCGATTTACATATATTTTTAGAGTTTTTTAATACTTTATCATTTGATAGTTTTACAGCACTTTCTATGCATTTCTTTAATAGCCGAGAATAAGACTTATAGTTATTTTTATTTGATTCGCATTTATTTCTGTAGTACTTATAACGTAAGTGTCTTTTTTTTCTACAGCTAATTTTTAAGCCTTTAGATATCCAAATTGGATTTTTAGTTTTGTGTGAAATTCGTATCTTAATTATAGGGAAACATAAATTATAAAAAGAAGACATTATGTCATGAAAAACATTATATGCTGAATCAGTTTCTGTTTGGTCGTAGACTTCTTGAAATTTAAGGTTTTGCAGGCACTCTTTTAACTTATTAATGTTGTCTAAGTTATAGTCCCTTTTGTAAATAAAATAATCCACCATTCTACTTTTGCTATTTATTGGAACATTTAACAATTGCGCAGTATTGTGGTCCGAAATGTCCAAATGAAGTAGTTCACCTACAGCATTTCGATAATTACTTATGATATGATCAATACAATTTTTTTGACGCGTGGGTTGCTTTATGTGTTGGAAAAGATTATAATTCATTATTAGTCCCAGAAAGTCAGTTGTAAGTTTATTTGTAACTAATGTGTTTATATTTAGATCTCCAGCTATAATAACCTTTGATTTTTTTTTCAAAGTTATGAAATGTAAAAGCCTAGTCAAATTATTCATAAAAGAACGTACATCAGAGTCAGGTGTTCTATAAATGCAAAATATGTACAAGTTATATGACGCAATGTATACGCTGCAACATTCAAATTGTTTTTCTAAACAGAGCTTATTAATAAAAGGTACCTCACTATACTGCCGTGCTAAGCGCAAAAGCGGTATCTCAAAAAAGCTAGTTTCGAGAAAATTGAGGTTTTGTAAATAGAGTTTTGTTTTTACTTTGCAGGTCGATTTTTGTACTTATTTAATGGAATTTATACATAACATCGGTTATATTTTTTTTTCGTATGGTCAAAATATCAAAAATGCTATTGTATTACCTCTTTTCGTGAGATACCGCCATGTCGCTTAGTGTATATAGAATTAAGAATTGAGTTACCGCTTGTTTGTTATCTATTCTCGTACATGCTGCCATACAAAACAATATGATTTTTATAGGAAATAAAATACATATTATTTTATAGAAATTTTTTAATCAAATTATATTTTTTAACTCTATAATTATACTTATTTAATATCACATATGAAAATATTTAAAAAAGAAACGCTTTCTATGAGTTTTTATCAGTTAAAGGTAGGGAGTTCTTTCCAAAAGGTCATTCTATTTTGTGGGATAATATTTTGAAGAGATTTCAAAATATTTTCCTTTTTGTCTACGGAAATGCCGTGTGGTGAAGTTCTCTTCTTGGGTGGAGGTAAAACTTGGGTTTTCAAGTTTTTATTTCCAACTATGCTCGCAGTAATAGGATCTTTATCGAATCCGGTTTTGTACGTCAGATCAAAACTGCCTCTATTGACTTCTACTTGGACCATTTCACTAATGTATGGACATGGGTTAATTCGTGAAAGTTTATATTGTGTCGTGTAATCTTCCCAGTTATAAAAATCTTCTACAGTCATCTCTTTGGGCTTCACGTTTTTTCCTGCAGTACTAACTGCTTTAGAAAAGTCTGCAAAATCATATATTTTATTTTTCATGCGTTTCATTGATAATTCGACTCTATGGTGGAAGCTGTCAGCCGACATGAAAGTGTGACCTGGTTCAAAGTATTTTACCACAATCTTGTCGGCGTTAATGTCATGTGAATTGACGACGTAGAGTAAGAATGAAAAAAATGTCCAATTCTTATTTTCTAGTGAAACCAAATGAGTTATGACATGAACTTTCAACTGCAAAGGATAACACACTATTAGATGTATTAGAAATTCAGCCATAACGAACAAAATTTAAGGATCAATTTAGTTTGCCGCTGCAACGGCACTATAAATTTGTATTAGAAATCCGGCCTTATCGTTCAAATCCTAAGGATCAGTTTAATCTACTATTGAGCGGTATCTCAATCGTTCTAAAACCGATATTGCACAAAAATACGTAGCGTTATGGCGGTAACTCAGTATTCGATTCAGTTTGTCATACTTGCCGCTAATTGCCTTCAAAAAATTGCAATGAATAACCGTCGATTTTTTGGAGTTTTGGCGGTATTCAAATATTCGGCTATTTGCCTACTTATTATTGATATACCTCTTCATCTCTTAGTAATTTAAGGTAAAATTGAGATAGGGAAAACTTTCTGAAGGTTTTTTCTATATGTTTTAAATAAGATAGCGCTATTTGGCTTATTTCATTGGATGCGTATTTCTAAGCTATCCGATGCCGTAAAAATCAAATTTTTGATTTTTTTTGAGATACCGCTTTTGCGCTTAGCACGGCAGTATAGCACATGCCTGTTTTCAACAAAATACAAACACCACCACGTACACGACCTTTTGTGCTTCTAACTCTGCAAAAAGTAGTAGCCAGAAAGTACCCTGATAATTTTATAAGCATTTCACTGTCTTTTTCAATATGGATTTCGGTTAAACAAATTATATCCGGTTCTTTATTTTGCTCGCAAAGAGTTGATAAATGTATTTCTAATAAATCAGACTTATTTATTAATCCATTTACATTTTGATGAAAAACCCGCAAGTTACGCGCGAAAAAAGTTTTCTGCACTAGTATTTTCTGGCGCACGAAAAAAGTTCTCTGCACTATTATTTTCTGGGGTATTTACAACATCTGTCTGGTGAATGGTTACGTCATCAGTTTGCGTACTAGCGTCCTGACATAATGGAACCAACTCAGTTTGTGTATATTGGTTAGTAATTGTATGTTTATGCTTAGTTTTTTGTAATTTATAATTTTGCCCAGCATGTAATTTCTTTTTCGGAAAAGTCAAAAATTTTTCGTTATAATCAAATTGGTCAACAATCGAATTAATTTTTACACACATTTCATAAAGTTTATCAGAACAAAAATCGATAAAAGTACTATTTTTAAAATGTCTACTTATCATAATTAACATATCATTCAACTTTAATTCCATCAAATGCTTATTACTAAAAACCTTAAAAATAAAAATAGGACATGCAGCATGCTTTAAATAAATACTTAAGTCAGCCATAACCAGTAACGGATTTGTGTCATGTTGTCCAACACAGATAAGTACACGGTCATTCTTAGTAATGTCGAACAACTTAGCGCAGTTTAATATTTCAGCAGTAGAAGCGTTAGGTTTAATAAAAGATACAATTTGATAGTGGTCGTAGAGGCTTCTCGCTCTAGATTTTCTGAGTTTTTCTGGTAGGCCGCTACACTGTTTCCCTCCAAATATAAAGAGCCTTTTGAGGTTTTTTTGTCCTAGACTTCGTTTGTGTGAACGGAAGTTAGTTTCAGTATTATTTTTTTCTGCAGTAATCACCTTAGCAGACATGTGTGGTTGCTCTATATTTATTTCAGGCACTTTGTGTGGTTGTTCCGATGGTGAGATAACAATTTTTTCCGGTTCTTCAGCTTTTTTGGATGTCTTCAGAGTATCGTTGCTCATATCGCCAGCAGTGTCGTCCGTCATATTTTCATTAGGGCTACTTCTGAAACTATCCGCGAGACGCCGTCTTTTGTCCTTCCTTGTAGAACAAATCGATTTTCGGAGAGAAGATGCAGGACTTCTACAGATTTGTTTAAGAAAATCGACTTCTTGTGATAGTTGTGATAGGTGTTTTTTTAACTCGTTGTTTTCTAAAATTATATTATCTAACTCATTTTGTGTACTTTCTAACTTTGATCTTAAAATTGTGATTTCTGTTTTCATTTCTTCTATGTCATTTGCCCCATGACGTGTAGATAGGTCAAGACTCCTTCCCATGACGTCGATGGAGTGTGTGGAGCAGTTCAAAGAGTTATTAATGCTTTCTAGGGATATTGCTTTTGGTAGCTGTGGTCTTCTGAAAGTGAAATTATTTGTCCCGTCCATCTTTTCTTACAAAAAAATGCAAAAAGTGATATTCCGCCAGGTAGCGAACACGGTTCCACAGCTTCGTACTTGAATGCAGTCAACAGGTCTAACCCCTCGGCCACACAGTTCTTTGGTGAAGCGACGAAAATAAGGAACTGGAGCTCAAGCCGATCTGTCTAATGATGAATTTGTAATTATTGTTGCATGTAGCCAAGTTGTGTGGGTCCAAAGTCCAGCATTCAAACAGACGAACAAAGGGTCTTTGTTCTAGCATACAACGGTTTTTTGCACGTAAACACACAATTTTTGCACAGTTTTTGGACGTTTTTGTTGATTTATCCACAAATTTCGACCCGTTTTCGTTTGTATCGAAGAGTGTAGTGATTATTTTAAAGTTATTTAATAATACAATCCTGTTTTATGTGAAGTTTTTCAATGTTTTGTCACTGAACTGGTTGAGTTATAATAATCACTTTTTTTTAGTATTTCCTGAAGATTCTGTCTTGAAAACAGATACACTTTAAACGTTAGCACTCAGGTAACTTATTTTAGTAACTTTTAACACATATGGAACCTTTTTACTATTTTTAAACGAATTTTAATACGGAGCTACACTGTTGTGTGGGCCAGTCGCGCGCCATTCGATACAGTGTACCAGTTCGATACAGTGTAGGTATCCAGTATTCCGAACAACGCCACGCTGTCCAGAGTCCAAATGAATGATTTCCTTCTTCTTCTAAAGCTACTGTCAGCGTATTTCAACAACATAAATGGCTTCCTTCCAAATGAATATTCATTTTTCAAGTCAAAATCATAACTGACTGGTCGCCTCATTAGTCGGCTTAAAACCGACTGCGAACTTTGGTGTTTGTTAAGTGAACTTCCGAAGAAAAGACATTCAACCATCAGTCACAGTTTTTCGACAAATGCTCTAAGACTTGTGACGTACAAAAATGTTCCATAAGAGTGGCTAATTAGTGTTGGCACAAATCTTAGACTTGAAACTTTTAACGACGACGAATGAAAGTTTGACACGCCTTAAGTTTCACCGCTTGCGAATTTCTTGGCCTCATTAGGGAGTTGCTGTTCAATTTTGAGAGAAGTTGTAATAATTATTGATAATGATAATTATGTTCTTGTAATGTTGAATAAGAGCGACCGCCTCAGATCGTCTACTATTGTTGAATAAGAGCGACCGCCTCAGATCGTCTACTATTGTCGGAATTGCTCTAGATCGATGTCAGTTATCCCTTTTATCTGTGGCTATCCCCGACACTCATTGTTATTAATTTTAGTGTTGTCTCAATTCAATTTTATATAACATTTTGTTTGTCATTCGATAATTTAATTCTTTGAAACAAATGAATAGCAACAATTACATACATTATTGAGAATAATTTGGCGTTTTTTTTAAAAACTATAAACCGTCTTCAAATTCTTCTAGTGGCGACATCTAGTTACAATGTAAGTCTAATTTAGTTTGATGACAATGGATGAATCGACGAATGAAAGAATGCCTACTTTGAAACACGAAATCACTCGAAACGAACCACTTCACTGCTGAATGTCACGTCCGAAGCAATACCTCTTGTCTACGCCCGTTGCCATGGAAACCATTAGTTACCATACCAGTGATTGTGAAAATTATCTTGAGATGATGTTTTTACGGAGCACATCATCAATTTCTCGAGAGACAAAATTTTATGGGACCACTTAAAAATCAACCTTTATACAACAACGAAAGAATCATCAAAATCTATTATGAATTGGCGAAGATATCCCCAAAATTAGCTAGTCGTGATTTTTCAAAAGTATTACGTTGTTTTTTAAGCTTTACGGGGTAAATACCAATCCCTCGGGAATAACATTTTATGGGACCAATTCGGGATCAGTTTCTGAACAATAATGAAAGAATCAATAAAATCTGTTAACCAAGTCGGAGATAATTATCCAGTAACATACATACATAAAAAAATAAACAAACAGACGAATTGGGGACCTCTTCCTTTTTGAAGTCATTTAAAAAGGGATCGAGTGTTCTCTTCATCATTGAAAATGATGTAGAAAGTTGATCACAGAAAGTTAATGAAATTTCAGCGGATTTTGCAAAGCACTTATGTTCGTTTTCTTGTTTATTTACGTAGTAAAAAGGAAGTAAGTTACATTTTCGTGAATTATTCGCACGGCTAAACTGACTGGGAAAAGCTGTCAAAAGTTTCCATTCGGTAGAGTAACATCACAAATTCACAACTCGTAAAAGCAACGTGTTTGACGCTCGTAAACTTTCTAATAAACCTTCTTCCTTTTTCACACTATATCATTTTTACGACCGACGATATTATATTGACGCTTTTTTAATTAAACTCATTTTCATGGTTGGATTGAAACGGTAAACATAGAATCGATCAGTGTTTTCGTAAAGCTTTGTTTTTCTATAGCCATATATTCGCAACAGCAAAGGATACTGGGTTAAATCTATTAATTTCAGAGTGAAACAGGAAAATCATGTAGGTACGCTGGTTGTATAAGCTTGAGCTCCATAAATATCTATCGACTTCCCAGATTCCCCGTTCCCTACTAAACATTTTTTAACACCACAAAAACCAATCGACACAATCATCACCATCTAATAAAAGGCTGAACAAAAATATCCAAAGCAAATTGAACGTAACTTTCCACTGCGGCGCGGCGATAGAAAACTTGCAGAAAAGCTATTAATTATGCCAACGGAAATTGAAACCTCAGTGGAAATGGAAAAGTAATAAAATGCAACAGCGAGAGCGCGATGAGTGCCGGCTTCGGGCTTCGGGCCACAGAGCAATTACGAAGCAGAGACATCAGTTACTCAGGTACTTCCCTTCTCTTGAGTATGTCTCTAGACAGGGTTATTCAAATAATTGTGGTCATCTCTGAAGTTTGACTTCTCTTCAGCAAAAACTATTCACGAAAAGATGGCTGCGTCACAGATGTCCCTACAGGGTTATGAAAAAATGGTGACCACCTCTGAAGTTCGACTTTAGCAAAACAAATTATTTACCTAACTGTTCACGGACCAACGTGTCGTCGGCATCGGTTAGACTGGATTATCCGAAAACTCAAAGGTTCTGATAGCGTACTAATTAATTTAATGACAAATATAGCCTTATCACACCGGCGATTTGCGAGTGATTTCAAAACAATGATATTATATATAAACTGAGGTAGATGCGTTTTACCGAGGTCTGCGCGGCAAGACAAAACCAGGTGAATTCACTTGACTGAACTCAGTCCGCTCTGCGTCGCGCCGCGATACGAACATACGTTGCGGGATTTTAGAGAAAAGTAAAACAAACGAAAATGCCACATTTTGTGTTACGAAAGTGCAAAAATTATACTGGGACAGCTGTAAAAAACAGGCAGGATGTATCTTTCCATTTGTAAGTACTGTTTAGTCTATTTAAAATGGAAAATCATTAATTTTATGTTAAAAAATCACTGCCGCGGCGTTGCCGCTTTGCCATTTACACGAACGAGACAAGACGTAGTGCGTTGCATTCATGAGTGACAG
The DNA here is from genome assembly GCA_949316285.1 of Eupithecia subumbrata. Taxonomy (NCBI): domain Eukaryota; kingdom Metazoa; phylum Arthropoda; class Insecta; order Lepidoptera; family Geometridae; genus Eupithecia; species Eupithecia subumbrata. Next base: position 393,170 of record OX438650.1, on the reverse strand, counting down.
AGAGAACGAGATAATGACGTGCGGTGTTGTCGGTTCGACCGACGCTAAGGGAGGTTAGGGTGATATGGGTAATATGATCACGCAATGCAACAATATTATTTTTCACCACTACTTTCCAATTATTTTTCGTAGTAGAATAATAAAGAGATGATTTGACTTTCAACATTTGCTTCTATTTTGTTTTAGATTTCCTAAAGACGAATTAATTAGGGAGAAATGGGTACGAGTCGTTAGAACCCAAAGACGAGACGATGAATGGATGCCAACGGCATACTCCACAATATGCTCCAAACACTTTGTAGATACTGACAAGTACGTCACAAAAAAAATCACAAACTGATAAAGAATGCAGTGCCGGTAATTAAGGTAAAATAGAAAAAAAACTACTTTTAATATTCGGTTGTGTGTTTGATTAGACAGGGAAAATTTCAGCCCGATCCCTTCAGTAATTTTGACGTGTAGAAGTAACAAACATCCATCCATCTATCAAACCAAACTTTATTAAATTATTATCATAGTAACTAGCGACCCGCCCCGGCTTCGCACGGGTGCATGTTATGGGTTATAAATGGGTATTATATTAGTTAGTATAGTAGTTATAAATGGGTATTATTATAAATGGGTACGAGTTGTTAGAACTCAAAGACGTAAAGGAAAGGAAGTGAAATGGAAATAAGAGAGACACCCGTGAAGAGAAAAGACACTCAGCGAAAAAATATAATGCAGAAAGATCTAACATTAAGCCCAAATCAATTTGTCATCTTTTAACACGTGTTTTGCAAATAAATGACTTATACTTTTACTTTTCAAATCAAGAATCAAGTATTTATTTACGACAGCACATAAGAAACCCCTAATATTATCAGTGTTTCTCTGCTATATTATGCATGTAGGTATTATACATATAAACCTTCTTCTTGAATCACGCTATCTATAAAAAAACCGCATCAAAATCCGTTGCATAATTTTAAAGATCTAACCATACATAGACACAGACAGACACAGACAGGAAGAGACTTTGTTTTATACTATGTAGTGATTAGTAGGTACTTACTAAGTTAAGTAAAAGTATTTTTTCTAGTGTGCTTACATAAATACATACATAGACTAGGAATGTAATACTATAATTCGTAAATAAACATTTTTATTTAAAAATTTACTGTTTATTTTCTTAGTGGTGCCTCGTTACCCCTGTTTGCCCTAGTTCGTTCCTTAGCTGCTAGCCGATGACGTCATAGGCTGTCATTGGCCGTCAGCCCGCTGGCCGCTCGTGTAAAGTGTGAACAGTATGTTCATCTCTTTCTGACAACGGGGTCCTATATATCTCTGTGATCTTTTAACGTACTCAGTGATACAAATAAAGTTCCATAGTCCTATGCAGGTAGGTAGCTAATGTAGCTATAGTAAAATATCGCCGTTTTTATTTCTTTCTAATGAGTATGACGTCTCTATTGGTAAAATCTCATTGTTTCAAAACAAGGCGGGTACGTGGCGAGCTCGCTGCCACAACGCGGCGGGCGCGCAGCGAGTTCTGGGCGGCGCGCGACGCGACGACGTGCAATCCGCGTTTTGAGCACTGGCGTCGACGCACGCTGCTAATCGCGGCGAGCTCGCTACGTGCCGGCGGCGAGCTCGCAATCGCCTCGCTTTGAGATCGCTCGCAAATCGCCAGTGTAATAAGGCTCTTAGAAGATTTAGCAAGAAAGCCTTCGACTTGTGGAAGTTTTAGGCGTACGTACACAAGTATTGGAATTAACAGGTACTCGTACAATGTTACCAATTTGTCAAATTGGACCGTATCGACATGCTTCTGTAGAGTTTCCTAGAAGATCTCTGATATCGTTAACTATGGACTAAGCATTAAGGCAGTCAAAACTTGTTGATTTCCACGAAAAGGGTTTATTTCTAACTAGTTTATGCCCGCGGCTCCGCACGCATTGTTTCTTTGGAAACATAATCCCATGGGAACTAATTTATGGGATAAAAAGTAGCCTATGATTGATCATAGGCTACTTTTTATCCCATAAATCAATCTAGGATTAGAATTATTTGAATGTAAAATTTCAGATCGATCCGTTCAGTCGTTTTGGCGTGAAGAGGTAAATCCATTCATCTATCCATCCAAACTTTCGTATTTATATTATTAGTGTGAAAGTGTGATGTGATGTGATAACAAACAAGATCCGTCAAGTGCGAGTGTAACTCGCGCGCCGAGGGTTTTGAACGTTTTCAACAAATATGTACCAAAAGTACCGGTTAGATACTTCGCAGTTTAACGAATACCCAAGAATAGTAGGTACCAACCTACATTTCAGATGGATCTCTCTGTATGCTTCGGTTAAATGGGTGGTTCGGTTATGGTGAGTAATGGTAAATTTTTCGACTTTTTTCGAAATATTTCAAAAAGTATGAAAGTTACAGAAATTTGAAAAACTGGTTTGAAATGTCCAAATTGATACCTTTGATTTGATACCCCACTCGGTGGGGTAGCCCCCCCTTTGAAAATTATTCCTCACCGAGTGGGGTATCAAATAAAAGGTATCGGTTTGGACATTTCAAAACAGTTTTTAAAATTTCTGTAGAGGCTTTGAAAATTATTCCCCCCCATTTTGACCATTTTTCAAAAAGTGTTCTTTTTTCAAACTTCTCCATATTTTTCCTGTAAAATATAGATCTATGTCTATAAACGCTCCATACATTTTACATGGATCGCTCTGCAATCTTCGGAGATAGGGGGGGGAATGGGTATTTTTTCGACTTTTTTCGAAATATTTTAAAAAGTATGAAACCTACAAAAATTTCAAAAAATATTTTGAAATGTACAAAATAATACCTTTCATTTGATACCCCATATGACTCTGTAGGTATCTTTTAAAATTTCGGCATCTCAATTTGTATGGAAAATATTCATTTTCATTTATTTTCATTTATTTTTCTCTAAATCTGTACAGGCGCACGAAATGTATTATTATTTTAAATTTCAAGTTGATCATCATCATCAACCTAAATTAGTCCACTGCTGGACATAGGCCTCCCCTAATGAGCGCCATAGCGCCCTGTCTTCAGCTTGCCGCATCCAGCATCTGCCTGCAGTCTTTCGCAGATCGTCATCCCACCTGGCCGGAGGGCGTCCTACACTACGTTTGCCGAGTCGTGGTCTCCACTCAAGAACACGTTTGCCCCAGCGGTTGTCGGTTCTTCGCGAGATATGGCCGGCCCACTGCCACTTCAACTTGCTAATTCTTTGAGCTATGTCGATAACTTTGGTTCTCTGTCGGATGTATTCGTTACGAATTCTGTCCTTCAGAGAGACTCCGAGCATAGCTCTTTCCATAGCTCGCTGAGCGAGTGCCGTGGAGTTCAAGTTGATAGCTGCAGTAGTTTTTGAGTTATTAAGGAGGGAAAAAAGGACAGACAAAGCGAGACCATAAGGGTTTTGAAACCGATCTTCGATCATCAAAACCCTAAAAAGCTATGTAATGTTGCCAAACTTCTGAGTTGCAAACGAAAAACTTACGTACAAAAAAAATCAACAAAAATTCCGTTTAATCCTGTTTCTGTAAATGCTTGGAGTTCTTGATCTGCTTGAGATCTTTGCTGTGGACTATAAACCAAAATCAAAATATTAGTAGCAGCTTTAATCATTAGACTGTTCGGTCTGTGTCAACCTATTCTTGTTTGGATTATTATAATAGCAACGTTTGTAAAATATATGCCAATCTGAGGCCCGTATTATGAAAGCTTGCTCAGTCATAGCTTGAGTGACGTTTAAGTCATAGAAAAGTGTTACTCAAGCATTGTTCCGCGACAGAGCAAGCTTTCATAATACGGGCCCTTTTTTAGGGTTTTGAAGATCGAAGATCGGTTTCAAAACCCTTATGGTCTCGCTTTGTCTGTCCTTTTTTCCCTCCTTAATAACTCAAAAACTACTACAGCTATGAACTTGAACTGTAAAACAATAATACATTTCGTGTGCCTGTACAGATTTTAAGAAAAATAAATGAAATATGAAAATGAATATTTTCCATACAAATTGTGATTCCGAAATTTTAAAAGATACCTACAGGGTCACGTGGGGTATCAAATGAAAGGTATCGGTTTGGACATTTCAAACCAGTTTTTCAAATTTCTGTTACTTTCATACTTTTTGAATTTTTTGGAAAAAAGTCGAAAAATTTACCATTACCACCCACCTTAACCGAACTACCCATTTAACCGAAGCATGCAGAGAGATCCATCTGAAATGTAGGTTGGTACCTACTATTCTTAGGTATTCGTTAAATTGCGAAGTCTCTAACCGGTACTTTTGGTACATATTTGTTGACAAACGTTCGAAACCCTCGGCGCGCGAGTTCCACTCGCACTTGACAGATCTTGTTTATTGATAATGGTCAAGCGTTTGGCCACCAACTCACTTAAGGTAAGTGAAGATGTGGTCTAAGATGGAGCACGCTTTCCCAGAAGGAACTTATTTACTCTGGACTTGAAGACTCCAAGATTATACTCTAACGGGAAAACAGACGCAGGAAGCTCATTCCACTCTTTTGCCGTGCTTACTGAAAAACTAGAGCAGAATTTTTTGGTGGTGAACCAAAAAATTCTGCTCTACCATATTGTGGTATGTCGACCAGGTCCGGTCTATTTCTATGGATGCAACTACCTGCTTACAAAGTGCTCTGTGTCTATTTAGAAATCCGCAAGAGTGTCCCACCTCCCTTGTTCCTAGGAACCGGCTCTGAGACCCCTCATCTTTCAAAGTTCACATTATTTTTCATTTAGGTATTTTTTTTTTAGGTTTATTGAACACATTACAAAAATGAAGATGACATTTGATGATGATTTATAACCGATGTGGCGCTGTGGGCGATGGTCGACGCAGGAGGTTGCGGGTTCTATTCCCGCCTTGGGATAAATGTTTGTACGATCTGCTATTATTTGTTCCCGAGTGTTCTAGGTAATTTTTAAGTATATTAAAAAATATCTATCTATACAGAGTGAATTTTAAAAGACCAGCAACCTTCGGTGACCGGGTTCCTAACATCATCAGCAACAACGTTTGTTCTACGACTTTTGATCATAAGCTAATTTTTATTTCCATACAAAAATAAATATTTTTTGAAATATCCGCTCTAAAGTTTTTAACTCTATGCGCATCGCAAAGTATACCTAGGCACACAAACGAGCGCGAGTGAATCGCGCTGGGCCACTACCCGCAGCACCTTTTACCTCACCGCTCAAACGCCACGCCGCCGCGCCGCCGCCGCGCGCCGGCCGCCTGCCCGCTCAGTCGTCAAGGTGGATGCGCGCGCGGCACATGTTTTTATGCGCCACGATCTTTCGTCGTTGCATTATCGATGTTTCTTACGGATTGTACCTACACAATAATTCTATTACCATGGCGTATCGATACTCCAATATCGAGTACACGGAAATGGTCAGGATGCTTGCTAGGTGTGATGACAATGTTTCGGAAGCCTGCCGCCAATATGGAACAGGATTTCCAAATTTACCGACACCGAGCCGCGAGACAATGTTAGCCGCCACACAGTGACTACGAGATTACGGACAATTCCAGCACAGAAACGCTGCCAATGTTGGAAGAAAGTATACCACTTGCCTACTTACGAGATATGTACTGTCAACATGACGGCGCGCCAGCGCACTATTCTCGTCACTGATTTTTAGGTGTGGTCTTTGTGTTGGTTGTGAAGGTGACTATTTTGAACGCTATGTGCGCGATACTCACATTACTCACCCGCAAGATTTGAACCTACGAGGTACTGTCTAATTTGTAAATGTTATTTTAATCGATCATTTAATTATTGTAAATACCTACGCTGATTCCACTTTATAAATACGCCTGCATTAAACAATGAAAAGTGAATAAATGCTAGTTAGTTATCTAGCATTGATATTACACAATCAAACTTTAAAACGTTATGAATGATTACGTTAAACATATTACCTACCAGATCTACAACATAGGTACCTATCGGTATCACCCAAGCAGCATCACAAGCTGTATAACAGCTCTATTAAAGTTCGTTTATACTCTTAATGCTGTATTTCTTGGCCGCATAAAGGCTGTATAAGCGCTTATACAGCCCTTATACCACTGAAATGGGCACAAATTATACAGCGTTTTGCGTTATATTAGCTGTACAGTAGCTGTATAAGCATAAAATAGGCTGCACAATAGCTGTTTTGCGGCTGTACTATGGTGTAAGAGGAAACCAATACACTCCAATTACTACATTGTAACTCACTTGTTAAGCTTTACGTTGTAAAAAGTCTGTTGAACAGAATTACAAAAGAATTAAAACGAAACAGAAGATATATTTTAATGATGGCGTTCAATTATAACATTATTGATCAAAGTGACATTTTATTATAAACGCTTTGTGTTTAAAGATTTGGAGATTCGATAGGTGCAGGATACAGTGCATTATCGTGCAAAAATAAATTTATTGTGGACATATATGTGTTCTGTGATAAAAAATAAACGCGCCCGCAAAATAACCAGGGAAGACATATTAAATAAGGTAAGTAAATATGGTTTTTATAGGTTAGAATTTAAAAATGTTTGAATTAATGGACGTAGAGCCTAATTGGTGCATAGTAGGTTATTGGACAAACTGAAAATATTGATAAACATAAAAACATTAGTCTAATTTTTATGTAATCATGTTCGTAATCCTCGATTTGTAATTGATAAAATGGCGACAATTTGCTATGCAGCCTAAATTCTATTTTGATGGTCTTATAGCATTAATAGCTGTACTATGTAGGTAATGGATACTAGTATTCAGCTTTTAGCGGTTGATGGGCTGTATAAACGAATAAATTTACTATTAATGTTGCATAGAAGTGTTTCTAACATAACCTGTAACTCTTTTTAGGGATACGTAATATTAAGTGAAAAACCAAAATAATAAATAAATAAATAATAAATAATGCTGGACAATTCACACAGCATTATCTAGCCCCAAGCTAAGCAGAGCTTGTGTTATGGGTACTAGATAACTGATATACTTAATACAATACACTACATAGATAGATATTTTTTTATTATAGATAGAAAACACCCAGACCAGTGGAACAAATTTCTGCAGATCGTACACAAATTTGTTCCGAGGCGGGAATCGAACCCGCAACCTCCAGCGTTCGCCTGCTGCGCCACGGAGAGATTCAATATGAATATTTTTTTTTGAAATGTTTACATTCCGTATTAGACTTATAAATATTTTGCAGGTTTGATAACATTTCAACATTTCATGATGTTTTTGGTTTCAGGTTTTTAATAAACCAACTCTACCATCCACTTCATCAGCTTCAACCAAAATACTCGAACCCTTACATCCCGACCTGGACGCTTCAACTGCAATAATATAAATATAAATACTTAAATTTCACGGTTTATAGATGATATTATGTCGAAAATTACTTTGCAATGAGTATTGAAATTGTATTTGTATGACTCTATTAGCGAAAAGTGGTAAAAAATAAAAAATCTATATAAATTGGAATGAATTTTATTTCTCTATCAAACTGTGTGCAAAAGGGGTATAAAATATAATTGGTTTTATGTTCAATACATACTAGTTTCATTTTTACATCTTCAGGATTAACAATGGTCTCATTTTGCCCAGAGGCATGCAATTTGGCTTTGAATATATTCAAATATGACGATTTTATTGGTGATTCAAAAACTTCTGCTAAGTCTGTAATTATAAGAGCGCATATTTTATTTTTTTTCTCAAGTATATATATTTTCTTTACCTCGAGAACCTGACCATCGTTGCATATAAAATATTTATCTTTCGATTTTGGTGACAGTTTATAGTCTTTGAAATGTAGTGCAGTTAGTTTTTAAATAATAAAATGTCATCATCAGTTGCAGAAGGTAAAGCTAATAAGTTACACCTGATAATTATAACTATGATCATTCACAATATTTTCTACGGAACCACTTTCATTAGATGTCGACGGTATTGACGCTTGACTGTAGGTGATCTGATCTGTTGCAATCTGTGGTTTTTGTTGATAATTTGTAATATTTAAATATTCCTGTTCAATATTTCTTCTAATAGCACCAAATCTTTTTCTCTTTTTCCACATATTTATAAAACAATCACAAAATACAGCATACAAATGCACAATAATTCAAAATGGCGACTCTGTCACTTATACAGATTAAGGCTGTACTATAGGCGTCATTTAGTTTTATTGCTGTTTATTACTTTCAAAGACAGAAATTAGACAGCTATCGTCTGTAAAATGGTGTACAATTACACCATAAAAAGAAGCTGTAGAAGAGAGTTTGCCTACTTCATAATACAGAAATAAGATTTGAGGACCACCATAATACAGCTCTAAGCTGTATTAAGTAAGTGACGTTATGCAAAATGCAGCTATTGTACAGTTTTAATACTAAAATGAGATTAAAGCGTTACAGGAAACTTAAAGCTGTACATGACAGTTATCATACACTGATTTAGAACTTTAAGCGTACTTTGACTCCTTAGTACAGACTTAATACAGTTAGAGCTGAATACTTACTCCTAAACCGACATTATAACACTACAATGTCTTTTCAACGTTCTTATACAGCTGTAAAACAGCGTTAAGTGCTATATTGGCTGCTTTTTAGGTGTTCATTACGCTTGGTTGCTGCTTGGGCAGGACACTTGCGCGAAAGACACTTGCGCGAAGGACACTTGCGCGAATGGACATTTGCGCGAATGGACACTTTCGCGAATGGACACTTGTGCGAATGGACACTTGCGCGAATAGACACTTGCGCGAAGGACACTTGCGCGAAAGACACTTGCGCGAGTGGACACTTGAGCGAATGGACACTTGCGCGAATGGACACTTGCGCGAAAAAATCACAAAACTCCTAATATCTCTCGAAATAGACGTTGTAGAGAGTTGCGGATTTCACCACTGTATAGGTAATTTTGCTCTCCTTCTTGTGATATATTTCACTTCCCCCTACCCCTCCCACTTCCTTCCCAATAACGAGAAACCTACTTTTACGTAGACGTTCGTAGCACGTGCTACGATTCTAGCAGGGAATCACAAAACTCCTAATATCTCTCGAAATAGACGTCGTATAGAGTTGCGGATTTCACCACTGTGTAGGTAATTTTGCTCTCTTTCTTGTGATATATTTCACTTTCCCCTACCCCTCCTACTTTCTTCGCAATAACGAGAATCCTACTTTTACGTAGACGTTCGTAGCACGTGCTACGATGCTACGAGGGATCGCCGTAGCATACGAAAGACTTCAACGCGCACGCACCTTCTTCCTACACATAAATGTAATTTCGTAGATCAACGTAGCAAGTGCAACGATGGCTACGGGTGGCTTAGCGGCGTGGCTACATTCAAAGCTGCCAAGGAGTATTCAGAACATTGGTGACTGGTCTTCTTTTAGATCTCTTCTCTTGAACATACGAGTAAGTGAAGTTACCATTCACTCCACTTTACATACAAAAAAATGTCGTAGACCTTCGTAGCACGTTCTACGATGCTACGAGGGATCGACGTAGCATACGAAAGATATCAACGCACACGCACCTCCTTACTACAAAAAAATTTTTGTTCGTAGACCATCGTAGTATCGTAGCTACGGGTTCACGTATTCATGTCAGTGTAGAGTCTGTGTCCCATTCAAAGCTGTCACTTGCACACAGTAAAGAGGTGACACGGTCTTCTTGTTTACTGAAAACTGGATTAATGTACTGTACTTAGTCTTAGTCGCTTTCAACTAGCTCTAAGTTGTAGATTACGAATTGGCTTATTCTACAAAACCACTGGGACCACTTTTGTCCCAGTAATTCTTGTAGCTAATGAATGAATAAATGATGAACAGTTTATTTTACAAATTTTATAAAATAATTTATATTTTATTGAAATAAAAACGTTCAATAGGCAGCCTTATTGCTTAAAGCAATTTCATCCGGGCCACCTTGCTGTGTGACGTGTGTGTATTGCAGTTCGCTTTGCTCACCGCAATCCGAATCACACCACTTGGATGAGGGTTCAAGCGGGGCTGGAGACGCGGGAGGTCGTAGTGTAACACTCCAAACCATCGTAACATACCCTACCTGTTCAATATTGATTAATATCGTTAGATTTGTATATTTTACCGTAACTTTTGTAATAAAATTATGATTTAAAGTGGCCAATGATCGTCTAGCTAGCGGAAGGACCCGTACGTCGTATAGTAGTAACTCAGATTCTTTTAGGAACTTCAGACAAATGGCTAACCTTTGATTTACCTAAAATTTATCAATTCTTAAATTCTGATACAACATAACTCTCCTTTTTCACAGTCGGTTAAACCTAAATTTCTCTCTCTGAAACAACTTAAATTACGTAGCAAGAGTATAATCCAATCCTCGGACATTCAAGGTAAAGACAATTAGGTGAAGAAGTAGAATTAAGTATAGATTACGATAATAATTGGATCATTTTATGATTTTAGTTACAATGCCTCCACTGTGCGGTTACCAGAGAACTTTGCTTTGGTCCACACAGGTCCAGACCAAAGCTATCTGCTATTAAGTGCCCCTTTCAGAATATTATATTCAGCGCCTCGGGGACAGTCGAAAGTAGAAGACTATCGCCTGGCCCGTACTCAGTGTAACCAGACATTTAAGTGCAAAGCGATTGAAAGACGCTAACTCAGTAGAGTTTTACGGGGAATGGTCTAAAGCGACCCAAATACACCTACCTACCTCTCCTACACCTATCCTACCTCAACCTATACCTATACCTACCTAGAAGCTGCTGCTTCTGTAAACGGGGTGGAACCACACTCCAGGCTAACCGTAGATCTAATCAATAGACATAATAAACCCTCAGTTCTTCCACAATCGGGATGACGCTTGCAAAGAACCGTTTAGCAGGAAGACAATTCCACAGACTTGGAACGTAAATGGTCTCCCAAGTCTGCTTGCTAAATTTAATACACAATCCAGGGTCTACTGGATGTGCTTGATAAACATAATAAGAATTTAGATTAGCCAGCTCTGGGATGTAACACCATCCGTCTACAACGTAGAGAAACGATAGGATTAAGTAGTGTGGCTTGCGTAACCTAGCTAGCAATAAACATTCAAAAACGTGAAGGTCTCTTGTTTGATAGATGTTTAGGCTTTTTCCGCAGGAAAGATATAAAGATTTAACATTTATTTTACCGGATCCTAACTTCTAATCGCAGGTTTTGTGCCTAGCATCCCTAAACAGTGTACCTACCTATTCTACCTATGCTATTAAGCCCTGTATACCCCAACTAGAAGCCCGTCGCTTCACATTTACATTTAATCACGTGGTGTGTAATGTTGGACTGGCGGAGTGCAATGCCTAGCCCACTAACTATCACTGCTAGGGAATACGGGGTTGTAAGGCCCGATTTTGTCCTACTCTATAACAGTGTGCGTGCCCTCAGATACTGGCTCGCGAGCCGGGTGCATCTGAGCGACCTAACAGAGGTATGGTAGCGTATAGATAAATATATAGACAAGACCGACGCGTCAGTTGAAGTTCCTCCACGGAACCTCGGGGTCTGACCATCGGGGAGTTCTCTGATCCCAATGCAAGGGTAAAATCAGAGCTGGACCCACTCCAAAGGTAACCCAGGCCCTAGACAGTCTACCTAACAAGAGGGCATGCATTACAGCTACTTACTAAGCTGTAACACACGACCAGAGTTTCCCACTCTGGATTTCCTATGCACAGGGGAGGTTCTAGCTCGTTGATGAATTTACTTCCTAATGAATTTAAGATTCCCATGAATTTAAACAAAGACTCTACGCCCTACACCCACCCAAACTCTAGACATAGCTGGCTCCACTGGACTGAAATCTTTGTTGATCAGAAGGAACACAACACTAAAATTCCATCCATCTTGGAGCTCGCCATGTTAGGTTGACCCAGCAGCTAGTAAATCAAATAGAATTTACATTACTTCGCTTCCGAGCGCAAAAAGTCAATCAAAATTTATACCAAAGTCGATCAGCGCTTCGACCTTCCTAGCCAAAAACCCCACGACAACTGACACTCCCCGATCAGATTTTCTTCTCCGGAGTTCCTAAAATTCAAAATCCTTCGATTATCAAATATTTCTGTTTTATTTTTCTAGCATTCTATCATTCCCCTCTGTCCTAAGGAAGTCAATATTCCATCGATAACTTTCCATCGTTTTCGTTCTAGAACCTTCTATTAAATAAAAAGTAATCGTAAACTCTATCTAGTCTGTTCAGTTAACAATACTTGGTCTGCATTTCCCATTCCGGTAAAGTTCGGAAATTTATTTAAATCTTATTGAAATTGATGTTCTTGCAAGACACTACAAACCATAGTGGCATTAAACTAGAAAATTTTAAATGTAAACCTTAAAGAACAACAACAATCGAAAATCTATCTCTTTATGAAATCATCGATAATTGATCCCATCAACTTCAAGCTCACACCCGCACTATTATGATTTACTCGAATATTTTATTTTTTCATGCAAGATTCTCTATAAGAAGGTTTTATTCTTTCGGTGTTACAAGTTATATCAGAAAGTGTTAAAAGTTTCTATATTTGCAAATTGAATAAGCCAGCATAATCTGGACCATTACATCGACCCCAAATCCTTAAGCATTTCCAAAGAAGTAAGGATTTTCTAATATTTCTAATAATTTGCAAATTTATTTAGATTTACTATGTTTTTATTTTACCAATCCAGACTAGAATTATTTTTCAATTTAATTTGATTAAATATTGTAATTATTAATCTCTTAATTTATTGAAACCTATAATCACATACATTTCAATGTTTTGTGTATTTAAACCAGGTTTAAAACAAACAATATGGTCCAGCGCCACATTCATAAACTAACTGTCAAGTTAATTCTTATTGCATTATCAACGCTTCACAGAATAAAACCAATTGCTCCTGGAACATGGTCGTGAATCATGTCATCTCTAGTAGAACAACAGTAAACTTATGATAGGATTCCAGACCTCACACATAACTCAACTGAAGCCAGATCAATTAGCCGTTAACTGTATAATAAACCGACCGATAATGCAATTTTAATTTACCCCAGAACCCCAGACAAAGGCTTTACTCCCATTCTAAACCTGGAGTTTGTCAAGTGTGCTCAGATCTGGCCTATTGGGTTGAGTTTGAGGTTCTATAAAGTCAGTCCAAGCTGCAATTCAGATCTCAGATTCTTTAATAAAAATCTGATATGATCTTAGTATCCTAACTCCAGAATTATTTCTTTATAGAACCTACTTGTGATGCGCATGTGATTTAAACCTCAATGAACCGTCCCAGATTTAGAGCTAAGGTAACTTACATGGACAACTGCACTCCGATTTTACTAAACTTCATACAAACTTCGTACTTCTCTCGTACTAAACTATGTTCAACAATCCCTCCATCTTCTTACAAACCCCCTCAGACACATCAGTCATACTTGCCCAGTAGTCATCCCGCACTTGAATCTGTGACACAGAGACTAATAATACATTTCAGTTAAATAATTTGTAAGTTAATTTTCGATTTCATATTTTTTTATTACATCCAGTTTCTATCTCAATTTTCCCGGTGATAAACCATTTTCATGGATTGTCAAAGATTGACAGATAAGTAATTTTCAAACTATTTTGAACGGAAGAAATTAGACCAACTTGTTGGTCGATAAGAAATATAGACCTAATACCTCAAGTCTATGAACACGTAGTAAGGTGGTCGAGCGAAATTAGACCATCTTGTTGATTGATAAAATGTAGGCCTACCCTAAGTCTATGAACCTATAGGGTCTAATTCACCCTAAAAAACCGTAACCTATCTGATTCAAAGTCCTACTGTCACTGCTGATGCTTCAGAAATACCTGCGTTTACGTAAAATTCTAAAGCAGAGTTATGTCAAATCATGTTGCTAATCAAAAAGAACAAAAGAAAAACCTAAATAAAATAAAGCCCCGCTCCGACATGGGCTCGCCAATTTACACCGATATTTTTCCCGCGCGTTACTTCAGTTAATCATCTATGTTATTATGATTTAAAATTGAATTTAAACATGTTTTAATTTTTTTAAAACCCGATCAACGCTATGCTTTAGTTTGTATACAAAAATGTTTTTTTTTTTATTTGTAAACTATCAATGCTATGCTTAGGTTTTAGTTTTAAATTTAGTTTATTTATACCGTTTTATTTTATTTTTTATTTGTAAATGATCAATGCTATGCTTTAATTTTTAGTTTTATATTTAGTTTTTTTATCGACCCCGAGCGTCAAAACGCGTCCGTTACTCTACCTCGTGTAAATCGCCCTTATGTCCATAACGTTCTACCTCTATTGTAACCTTACTGACACTGCAGAGTCGTATGTATCGAAAAGCAAGCAAAGCCAATAAGAATCAAGTTGAAGTGATTTGACGTTGGCGCCTTGACATGACATTTGACTTTTTGAATGTAAGCTAATGTTATTTATTTATCGACACAAAAATACAAAAGATTCAGGTTCGACAAGTTATATAAGTTTATCTGATCAGTTACTAATGTTTGGATCCAATCCTCGTAATAAAAACACCCATTCCATACGGAACCCTGTGTTTGAAAGTATTTCGATTTTCCTCCTCGTGCAAGAAACCGTTGCTGTACCTACCTATTACCGACAAGAACATTAGATAGGTATCTTCCGGCAGGAACGAATGGACAATTAGATAACCATATCTTAATCGTAAGTATCTACACCATTTTCTATCAAATCTACACAAATTTTCAATGTTTATAATATCAAACCATAGCCAATCCGATTGCAAAATAAAACTTATTGGTAACCTCTGACATTTCAACGTAGACTAACCAAATCCCTGTCTGTTCTTTTTCATTACCAAATGACAAGAAGTGCCAAACTCGTATGTTTGTTTACACATTTTTCTTATTTATTTCAGAAATTTACGACCCCTACGCAATCTTACCCTTTCATGATCCAAGACACTCCCAGTCTAACTGCTATGCCTCGTCGAAGAACACTCCCTTCCGAATTACTTTGCTTAAATTGTCAGTGAATATGATAATCACCTAGTTAGCCGCTCGAAACAGTATCCCGTTTTTTCAAGGAAGAACCAAGTAAGTCCCTTTAATCGAATATAAATCTTAGAAATTCCTAACCAGCTAAACTAACATAATGTTTCGAATTCCATGCCTAAATCAGACGTCCGCCCTGCATTCAATCCTGATTCCTTCCAAACATCCCTATCGCACTCACTACATACTTTTCCTCTCTTTTCCAGATAAACCTACTAAAATTAAGATGCAGATACAACAGTCAATCTTCTTTCAAACCTGTGGCAATAATATTTCGTTCTGATTGTTTAAGCTTATGCTTCCCTTATCCTTCCTATTTGAGAATTTTTACTACGGAAGTAAGGTATATACTATCAAATAGGATTTTAAAATTTAACTTTCTAACGGCGGTCTTATTATCACTTTGAAGCGATTTCTTCCAGACAACTATTATTACCGCTTTACACAAGTTGAATACAATGACAGACTTATTTTTTCCACAGAATACTATGTAGTTATTACCAAATCATGTTTCTTTGATTACGTACTAGTTTATTCCCGCGACGTCGCTCGGGCTGTTTCTATGGAAGCATTTTAAGGTGATACCCATCGCATGGGAGCTGATTTATGGGATAAAAGATAGCCTTGATTGATCTAAAGCGAGACTTAGAATTACGCATGCAAAGTTTCAACCGATTCACTCAGTAGCCTAGATGTGAAGAAGCAATATACATCCATCCATCCATACAACCATCCAAACCTTCTCATTTATAATATTACTATGATTTTGAATCAAACTCTAATTAATTTCTTGTTAATTTCAGATTTTATTTGACGCACTTTGTCCTTCGTCTGCCACAACAACCAACCATCCATTCCCTAACTACATTTTTCCGTGGACACTCCTACTAGCAAATCAAGAATCAGTCTAAACCTTCAAGCCGAACTTTAGTCATTAAGCTGAATTAGACTACCTAGATAAATCTAGTCTAGATCTGCACTCTATCATGATAATAGAACCTTTTGTCTGTCTTTCCCTACTTAACACAAATAAACCCTTAAATTTAACTTAATATTAAATATATTTATTATCCTCTTTATTTACTGCCTTTGGTTCTTCATAAATAAATTTTTGTAAATTGAAAGAATATTTTTTTTTTTTTTTTGAAAAGGCCGCCATAACCATCCCCAACATTTGGAATCAATAAAGTTTATTGCTCATTTTTTTTTAATTAAGCATATTCAATAGTTTAAATCTTCTGTTTCCTCCGTGTCCTTTCTTATTTCGTTTATTTGCGCTGACGTTGCTGTCCCTCCTATCCGCTTCTCAGTAGATTCCGGTCAATTTTGATAGTTTACTGCTCGTGGAGTTCCTCTTCTTTCCTTAATTGGATCGCTACTATTCTCCTCTTCATTTATCGTATTCTTTTTCTGCTGAATTATATCATCCATGTTCCTTAGGTATTCTGCCATTTCGATCAAATTCTCGTATTTAGAGGTGTACCATCCTTGTTGTATATTTCTCGGATAGTGCCTGATTATATCAGCTAATAGTTGCTTTTCGGGAAATTTGAAATTCAGCAATTGTGCTTTCCCCGTCAACCGCAAGAAGTGCCCCAACATTGTCGGACTTTCAAATCGATCCCATTTGCCTTGTACAATTGTTCTCTTCAATTCATTTTGCTCCTTCTGGTTCGACATCTACACTCCTATCTCCTCTCGTTGGTTCTCTTGTTTCTTCTTGGTTATGACTCCGATTCGTGTTTATTCCTGCTCCAGTACTCATTGAAGACTTAGCTTCCTTCACCTCTTCGCATAAAACATTCATCTCGCTGATAGCATTCCGACTCCTATTACTCTTTGTTTCACCAATCTCTTCCTCTGGTTTGGGCTAGGAATCGGGGTATTCTCCTTTTCCGCTACTGGTTCCTCCATCTCTACCTCTTCCCTCGTTCTTCCCTTAATTTGGCGAGTGCCCTTTTATTTCTGCTTACTCATTGCATATTCCTTCTTTTTTTAATTTATTTTAATACGTTTTAATGAATCTAGTTGATTTTGCTTACCTAAACAAATATTTCCAGTTCCTTAGTAACATACCATACTAGTCGCTAAAAAAAACTGCAAATATTTAACCAAATATTTCCAATTCCTTAGCAGCGCACTATACAGGATGCTAAAAAAAAAATTACAAATATTGAACACCATTTTCCTGTCCTATCTAACTTGTACTTATTGTGAACACATCGACCTCTCTGCTTCCGAGTTCTATCTGGGTATCATCCAAATGCGCCCTACTATTCCATTTGTCTGGAGTTCCTTTCCATTACACTGCAACAAATTGTGCGAGAATCGAACTCGCACTTCACATCTAAATACACCCTAACCTAACTAAACCGAAAATTTTATTAGTTCAATTCAATACTCTGCAAATTTTCCAAATTTTGTGCGACCCCATTCTCTCAACAGAATGCAAGTCTCTATCAAGCCTTTAGTAAGAATTTACATAAAAATGACTATTCTCAGGCAACTTTTGAAACAACAGAAATGGCCCTAGGCTCTCATTCTGTATATTCTGTATATAAACAGATATAACTTGATTGAACCAATGAATTAATATATTATTAGATATTATTATTATTATTTTCATAAGTTTTTTATTTAGATTCTGGTTTTTATTATTTTTTTTGGTTTTATTTTAAGAAGTACTAATTATTAATATTATTGTTTTTCATTAATATCCTGGTCACGGCACCAAATTGTAACACTCCAAACCATCGTAACATACCCTACCTGTTCAATATTGATTAATATCGTTAGATTTGTATATTTTACCGTAACTTTTGTAATAAAATTATGATTTAAAGTGGCCAATGATCGTCTAGCTAGCGGAAGGACCCGTACGTCGTATAGTAGTAACTCAGATTCTTTTAGGAACTTCAGACAAATGGCTAACCTTTGATTTACCTAAAATTTATCAATTCTTAAATTCTGATACAACATAACTCTCCTTTTTCACAGTCGGTTAAACCTAAATTTCTCTCTCTGAAACAACTTAAATTACGTAGCAAGAGTATAATCCAATCCTCGGACATTCAAGGTAAAGACAATTAGGTGAAGAAGTAGAATTAAGTATAGATTACGATAATAATTGGATCATTTTATGATTTTAGTTACAATGCCTCCACTGTGCGGTTACCAGAGAACTTTGCTTTGGTCCACACAGGTCCAGACCAAAGCTATCTGCTATTAAGTGCCCCTTTCAGAATATTATATTCAGCGCCTCGGGGACAGTCGAAAGTAGAAGACTATCGCCTGGCCCGTACTCAGTGTAACCAGACATTTAAGTGCAAAGCGATTGAAAGACGCTAACTCAGTAGAGTTTTACGGGGAATGGTCTAAAGCGACCCAAATACACCTACCTACCTCTCCTACACCTATCCTACCTCAACCTATACCTATACCTACCTAGAAGCTGCTGCTTCTGTAAACGGGGTGGAACCACACTCCAGGCTAACCGTAGATCTAATCAATAGACATAATAAACCCTCAGTTCTTCCACAATCGGGATGACGCTTGCAAAGAACCGTTTAGCAGGAAGACAATTCCACAGACTTGGAACGTAAATGGTCTCCCAAGTCTGCTTGCTAAATTTAATACACAATCCAGGGTCTACTGGATGTGCTTGATAAACATAATAAGAATTTAGATTAGCCAGCTCTGGGATGTAACACCATCCGTCTACAACGTAGAGAAACGATAGGATTAAGTAGTGTGGCTTGCGTAACCTAGCTAGCAATAAACATTCAAAAACGTGAAGGTCTCTTGTTTGATAGATGTTTAGGCTTTTTCCGCAGGAAAGATATAAAGATTTAACATTTATTTTACCGGATCCTAACTTCTAATCGCAGGTTTTGTGCCTAGCATCCCTAAACAGTGTACCTACCTATTCTACCTATGCTATTAAGCCCTGTATACCCCAACTAGAAGCCCGTCGCTTCACATTTACATTTAATCACGTGGTGTGTAATGTTGGACTGGCGGAGTGCAATGCCTAGCCCACTAACTATCACTGCTAGGGAATACGGGGTTGTAAGGCCCGATTTTGTCCTACTCTATAACAGTGTGCGTGCCCTCAGATACTGGCTCGCGAGCCGGGTGCATCTGAGCGACCTAACAGAGGTATGGTAGCGTATAGATAAATATATAGACAAGACCGACGCGTCAGTTGAAGTTCCTCCACGGAACCTCGGGGTCTGACCATCGGGGAGTTCTCTGATCCCAATGCAAGGGTAAAATCAGAGCTGGACCCACTCCAAAGGTAACCCAGGCCCTAGACAGTCTACCTAACAAGAGGGCATGCATTACAGCTACTTACTAAGCTGTAACACACGACCAGAGTTTCCCACTCTGGATTTCCTATGCACAGGGGAGGTTCTAGCTCGTTGATGAATTTACTTCCTAATGAATTTAAGATTCCCATGAATTTAAACAAAGACTCTACGCCCTACACCCACCCAAACTCTAGACATAGCTGGCTCCACTGGACTGAAATCTTTGTTGATCAGAAGGAACACAACACTAAAATTCCATCCATCTTGGAGCTCGCCATGTTAGGTTGACCCAGCAGCTAGTAAATCAAATAGAATTTACATTACTTCGCTTCCGAGCGCAAAAAGTCAATCAAAATTTATACCAAAGTCGATCAGCGCTTCGACCTTCCTAGCCAAAAACCCCACGACAACTGACACTCCCCGATCAGATTTTCTTCTCCGGAGTTCCTAAAATTCAAAATCCTTCGATTATCAAATATTTCTGTTTTATTTTTCTAGCATTCTATCATTCCCCTCTGTCCTAAGGAAGTCAATATTCCATCGATAACTTTCCATCGTTTTCGTTCTAGAACCTTCTATTAAATAAAAAGTAATCGTAAACTCTATCTAGTCTGTTCAGTTAACAATACTTGGTCTGCATTTCCCATTCCGGTAAAGTTCGGAAATTTATTTAAATCTTATTGAAATTGATGTTCTTGCAAGACACTACAAACCATAGTGGCATTAAACTAGAAAATTTTAAATGTAAACCTTAAAGAACAACAACAATCGAAAATCTATCTCTTTATGAAATCATCGATAATTGATCCCATCAACTTCAAGCTCACACCCGCACTATTATGATTTACTCGAATATTTTATTTTTTCATGCAAGATTCTCTATAAGAAGGTTTTATTCTTTCGGTGTTACAAGTTATATCAGAAAGTGTTAAAAGTTTCTATATTTGCAAATTGAATAAGCCAGCATAATCTGGACCATTACAGTAGCATGGCTCGTTTCGGTCGCCATGCTGTTCCCCGTAGTCGCATTGCTCTCCCCGGATTCAGAGCGAGGGGGTTCTGGAGGGGCACGGGAGTGTAAAACCGCGCCTCCAGCTCCGCTTGAACCCTCATCCAAAAATTTGATATAGGTATAGTTTTTGACTAATATAGGGGTGAGGATTTCGAATTTCATGACGGTGGGGTAGCATTGCGGTGAGCGAAGCCCGAAATCTGTTGGCGTGAGTCGGATTGCGGTGAGCAAAGCGAACTACAATACACACACGTCACACAGCAAGGTGGCCTGGAAGAAATCGCTTTAAGCAATAAGGCTGCCTATTGAACGTTTTTATTTCAATAAAATATAAATTATTTTATAAATTTTGTATAATAAAGTGTTCATCATTTATTCATTCATTAGCTACAAGAATTACTGGGACAAAAGTAGTCGCAGTGGTTTTGTAGAATAAGCCAATTCGTAATCTACACCTTAGAGCTAGTTGAAAGCGACTAAGACTAAGTACAGTATATAAATCCAGTTTTCAGTAAACAAGAAGTCCGTGTCACCTCTTTACTGTGTGCAATTGACAGCTCTGAATGGGTCACAGACTCTACACTGACATGAATACGTGAACCCGTAGCTACGATGCTACGATGGTCTACGAACTAACATTTTTTTGTAGTAAGGAGGGGCGTGCGCGTTTATATCTTTCGTATGCTACGTCGATCCCTCGTAGCATCGTAGAACGTGCTACGAAGGTCTACGACATTTTTTGTATGTAAAGTGGAGTGAATGGTAACTTCACTTACTCGTATGTTCAAGAGAAGAGATCTAAAAGAAGACCAGTCACCAATGTTCTGAATACTCCTTGGCAGCTTTGAATGTAGCCACGCCGCTAAGCCACCCGTAGCCATCGTTGCACTTGCTACGTTGATCTACGAAATTACATTTATGTGTAGGAAGAAGGTGCGTGCGCGTTGAAGTCTTTCGTATGCTACGGCGATCCCTCGTAGCATCGTAGCACGTGCTACGAACGTCTACGTAAAAGTAGGTTTCTCGTTATTGGGAAGGATGTGGGAGGGGTAGGGGAAAGTGAAATATATCACAAGAAAGAGAGTAAAATTACCTACACAGTGGTGAAATCCGCAACTCTCTACGACGTCTATTTCGAGAGATATTAGGAGTTTTGTGATTTTTTCGCGCAAGTGTCCATTCGCGCAAGTGTCCATTCGCTCAAGTGTCCACTCGCGCAAATGTCCTTCGCGCAAGTGTCTATTCGCGCAAGTGTCCATTCGCGCAAGTGTCCATTCGCGAAAGTGTCCATTCGTGCAAGTGTCCTTCGCGCAAGTGTCCTTCGCGCCAGTGTCTTTCGCGCAAGTGTACCAGATCCGTACCTATCTACGTACCACTTATTTGTTTTTAATTGTTTAATGTAGCCAGTCCTAAGCCTGGTTAAGTATGAAGGGATTGTGGACTCAGTACATACCTACTGCCTACATAACTACCCCGTGAGCAATTGATATTAACTAGGTGGGTAGGTAATTATCTGAGTGTTTATTGTGATCCACAAACACTGGTGTACTCTGTCTTTTCCCTTATCCTCATAATGCGATAGGACGGCAGACCGCCGCCACGACCGGGGAGAGGTTAGGCTAAGGACCAACAGCTCAACGTGCTTTCCGAGGCACGGGTGTGTAAACCGCCAACTTCCTTACTCCGGGCTGTTACTGTGAATCTTTCATGATAGAAAAATCCCAATAGCACAAATCTTGACCCGACCTGGGATTTGAACCCGGGATCTCATTATCAGCTGTTGAACTCGCGATCGCTAGACCAACGAGGCAGTCAATAATGTTATTACGAGTACGAGACGACAGTGCAGTGGCGCAGCGGGCGAGAGCCCTGCGACGCAAGAGGTTGCGGGTTCGATTCCCGCCTGGGAACAAATTTGTGTACGATCTGCAGAAATTTGTTCCGTTGGTCTGGGGGTTTTCTATGTTAAATAAAAAAATATATCTGTGTACATATATAATGTATAAAATATATCAGTTATCTAGTACCCATAACACAATTTTGGGCTAGATGGTGCTGTGTGGATTGTCCAGCATTATTATTATTTGTATCGAGGAGCTACACAATACACCGATATGAAGCGAAGCGCGATGTTAATGCTCTTATGTAAATGAGTTTGCAAGAGTTTGCTTACAAACACGACTTCATATTTTCATTTTGTAGGGAATTTAACGGTAAGTACCTAAGTTGGGGAAGTAGCTCATTTATTATTCTCAAAATGCTTACTAGTGCGTACTTAGTACTTAGTACTTACGCACGCAACTCATGTCTGCGTAGACGTACTATACGACGCATCATCCAATCCTCAAGTTGTTGTACATTTGCCACAAATTAGATTTGTCACGAAAAAAAACATCGCCACGATTCAATTTTACGAAAAATTCCTCTTATTGTAAGTTCGTCACATTACTTCTTTACATAGTAGGTATAAAACAAAGTCGCTTCCCGCTGTCTGTCTGTCTGTCCCTATGTATGCTTATCTTTAAAACTACGCAACGGATTTTGATGCGATTTATTTCAGACCATAGACAAGTTACAGATCTAATTTAACTTATTCTACGGTCCATAGTAATTAATAGGTAGAGTAATTCAAGAGGAAGGTTTATATGTATCATCATCATCATCATCATCAGCCCATATTAGTCCACTGTTGGACATAGGCCTCCCCTAATGAGCGCCATAGCGCCCTGTCTTCAGCTTGCCGCATCCAGCATCTGCCTGCAGTCTTTCGCAGATCGTCATCCCACCTGGCCGGAGGGCGTCCTACACACTACGTTTACCGAGTCGTGGTCTCCACTCAAGAACACGTTTACCCCAGCGGTTGTCGGTTCTTCGCGAGATATGGCCGGCCCATTGCCACTTCAGCTTGCTTATTCTTTGAGCTATGTCGATAACTTTGGTTCTCTGTCGGATGTATTCGTTACGAATTTTATCCTTCAGAGAGACTCCGAGCATAGCTCTTTCCATAGCTCGCTGAGCGACTTTGAACTGGTGGACCAGCCCTACCGTGAGTGTCCACGTCTCAGCTCCGTAGGTCATGACGGGTAGGACGCACTGATTGAAAACTTTAGTTTTCAAGCATTGTGGTATGGATGACGAGAAGACTCGACGTAGTTTCCCAAACGCTGCCCAGCCCAGCTGGATCCTCCTCCTAGCCTCCTTCTCAAAATTATTTTTACCCAACTGCAGATTTGTTGGGTAAAAATAATTATATGTATAATACATTCATAATATAATATAGCAGAGAAACACTAATCATTTTAGAGGTTTCTAATGTGATGTCGTAGATAAACACATTTTTTGCGCTTATATTGCAAACGCTGACTGAATCCTACAAGATAGATCAAAATAATGTACTATAATTTTATACACCTTAAAAAGGTCTACAAAAAAGTCCGCGATGGTATATGTATATCTCTTAGGGATAACCCACAGTAAACTTTTTTTATCCTTTATTTTTTACGACAAATAATGGCTAATTTACGAAGCGATTTTAAGCAAATACAGTATTAATCCTTATCCAAATAAGTACATTAAATACATTGTGCATTTAATATAGATTAATATGGCTCTATACAGCATGTAATTTAAAAGAATATTTTCGAAGATATCACAGCTTTAAAATGCAGGGACATAGCGGTTACAGCGGTACCTGCCGGGGGCCGATTCTGTAATATATTTAGTATTAGCATTGCACCCGTGCGAGCCGGGCGGGTGGCTAGTTCCGCATAAACAGCAGACAAATCTAACAATAAGTTATACCTGCCTAGCTCAAATATTGTTTATTTGTTTCATGGAGTTCCAACTTTAAAAGACACAAAATGGTTGTATAGTATATTTCAACCTAAAGTTTCTCACCGCGAATTTAAAATTGTTATTTCGACTTAAAATACAAGTCAATTCAACCCACGATAAAATTAAAGATGAGATTTTATTCAAACGAAAATCTTAATTTTAAAATGAAACACAGGATTTTACTTTATATATTTCCAAGGGAGTTTCCATGGGATAGAAATAAAAATCGCTTGATCTATGGGATAAAAAGTGGCCTTTGATTTGTTTCAGGTTTAAATTACCAGCAAGCAAAATTTCAGCCCGATCTGTAGTTTTGGCGTGAAAAGGTCAAAACAAACATCAAAACATTCAAATTTTCGCTTTTCATATTAGTCTGATGTACCTTTCACCTTCCCCAACCGGCATGCCCAGGGTGGGGATTATGGGTATTACCCCCCATGCGATAAAAGCCAATAAGGCGCTTATCAGGGGAAGCCTACGTCCAGCAGTGGACCAATATAGGCTGTTGAAGTTGAGGTACCTTTCAATCTACTTCCAATCACTAAAGTAGGACGGTCGAGGAAAAATTCAGCCACAATTCAAAACTAAATGTTATTCCAATACTGCAATGAAAAATGATTTCGTGTCACAGGCTCACAGGTGCGAATAGTCGAATGGGGAATAAACCTCGATTTATCGTCCTCTCCTGAATGTATTCCTTTTAGAAATTCACAAACAATACAAACGAAAAACATGACGTGCGTATTGACACAGATATAATAATACTAGAGGTATATTGATAAATGGTATTACTAACATTTTACACTAGCTTCTGTCCGCGGCTTCGTTCATGTGGTTTCACCGGAAAGTAGCTACCTATCATAATGACAAATCTTATGAAACTGACCTTCCTTCCGAATAATACATGATTATTAATTTACAAACTTGAAAGATGTTAAATAAAGGGTTATTGGAAAAATGCTGCGATCAAATATTTAGCGGCCTCCCCCGTAGAGACCTAAAGGTGGGTCTACGCTAGACGAACCGAGCACGAGCGGAGCACGAGCCGTACACAATTCGTATAGTGTGGACCGACCTACAAGCCTCGAACGAGCGCGCTGCGAACATTTCGTTCGTGCTCGGCTGCGTTCCGCCTGTTGTCGGTTTTTTGACGAATACAAAGGGTTTTGCTTCGCGCTCGCAGTGCGCTCGTGGACGTGTTTAGTGAAAGACGTCGTTCGCTCGAATCGAACATCATGGAAACGTGGACCGAAGATGCTTCCGTGCAATTAATTGAATTATAGCAGCGGCTGCTGCAATATTATTAATATCGTCCATATTCGCCAAGAGCCGCGAGCACACTGCGGAAAACTGCGTTCGAGGACAGTGATCGTTGTAGGTTCGTTGTACGTCCACACTTGACACCGTGAACGACGAAACCTGAATGGCTCCGCTCGTGCTCGGTTCGTCTAGCGTAGACCCACCTAACCTTACTAAAACAAGATCCGTCAAGTGCGAGTGTAACTCGCGCGCCGAGGGTTTCGAACGTTTGTCAACAAATATGTAACAAAACTACCGGTTAGAGACTTCGCAATTTAACGAATACCTAAAAATAGTAACGCTCCATACATTTAACATGGATCGCTATGCAATCTTCGAAGATAGGGGGGGAATGGGTATTTTTTCGACTATTTTCGAAATATTTTAAAAAGTATGAAACCTACAAAAATTTCAAAGTATACTTTTTATACTACAAAAATTGCGTATAAAAAGACGCGGCATCGAGTGAATTTTAGGTTGTGTTTGGGCGGTTTGTTTACAAACATTCTTTATACATATGACGATCTCTGTGGCGCAGCGGGCGAAAGTCCGCCTGCGACGCAGAAGGTTGGGGGTTCGATTCCCGCCTCGGGACAAATGTTTGTACGATCTGCAGATATTTGTTCAGTGTTCTGGATGTTTACTATGTACAGTAAAAAAATATCTGTCTATGTACCTAGTGTATTGTATTAAGTATATCAGTTATCTAGTACCCATAACACAAGCTCTGCTTAGCTTGGGGCTAGATGATGTTGTGTGAATTGTCCAACATTATTATTATTAGTCTACATCGAGTTTGGCTAGTGTATAGCCTGTTCATTAAGTAAAAAGTTTGGTGTATACTGCACGAATAAAACACCCAGAGCTGACCACTACAAGTGATGCAATTACTAAAGTGGCGCAACAAACGCACCTGGAATCATCGATGTCAGTGAATAACGGGAGATTGGCAATAAGCTTCTCGAAAGTGGAACGCTCAAATTAGGTCCAATTAGGTCCACCCACCTCAGTCACAGTCGGACCGGCGCTGCCGGCGTACGTGTTTCGCGTGTATTGTTGTCTCGATCGCACTTCGGTCTAGGTACGTGTTTTCGTCATTGTTGTTCATAAGGTAGGTATATTGCAATAGATTGGAAATAGCGTGTCTTTGCGTTTAGTTGTATCACAACAGCTGGCAGAACGTACCATATCTAAAGCCCATACCTTATATACGAAAAAAAACATTTTGGACACCCACATCCAGAACCCAGTATCATGGGAATGTTTTCACAAATAGAGTATGTGATACATACAATAACAATATCTCCGATGTAGATATTTTTGACTCAAACACACGAGAGGTTAAACAAGAAATATCCGGAGCTTTATCTCCACTGTCCATAGATAGTTTCCAGTAACTCGATATCAGTATTGTAACCTAGATTCGCCTCGCACTCGCACAGCTGTGCCAGATTACTAACTTTTTCATTCCCTCTTCCATTTTGTCACATATTTTCATTAGATCACGAAATATGGGGTGACTGAAAGCGAGTAAAATATTTTTATGAGGATTCATAATTCACGTTAGGACGTGAGAAGTTTATGAGTCGGTTTTATTTGGTCGAGGTATTGTTGCGTAGCGCAGTTCTGATGCGGAGTGAACATCACAGCTGCTTTCAGGCGGCATCCGGCCTCCGGGGGCGTGTGGTTCCGTTCAAAATCGCAAGTCGATTTCCACTGAGACATTCATTACCTTAGGAGATACCGATTCAGTGATGGTGTAACATATGTACATACATAATTATTATCAAAAAAGCTCTCGCAAAAATAGGACTTTGGTTATACAATAAAATTAGTAGAGACATAACAATAATTGATGCTAACTACTGCAATCACAAATATCTCATCACCAAATATTTTCAAAATCTGAGCTATTCTGATACAGAAAATATCCTGAACCCATTCAGATAGGTCTCTTACTCTGCCATTACTATCTAAACTTCACTCTCCTAACTAATCTCCCAATTATATACATATTTACACATTTGCTCTCTATAGTAATCATTCAATCATTTCTCTACCTATATCTACTTACACACACTCGCACAAACCATATAAATAGGTAGTACGAATATTATTGGCTTTTATCCACTCAGATAAAGGCAATAATTAGTAATAATAATAAAATTGTAAACATAACTACTATTTAAGACTTTTAGTAGATTTATGTTAGGATTTCCTTATCATTTCGTGTTTCATTAAGTATAAAAATAGATTCCTTGTGGAAGCCCTTTTTGACCCGCTAAACAGGCTGCAAAGACCTATCGCGGGAAGCAGATGGGTTTGTCTATTGGTGCAATCTGACTGTACTACGTTTATAAACTTAACTAATTTATCATAACAATTGTACCGACTATTTCTTAGAAAATGAAAATACTTTTACTTTTCCTTTAATACTTTACATAATTATGTAACTCCATCCCATATCCACCAGCCTAACTAAAGTAGAGAGCATAATAGTACTGAGGTACAGACAGCGTCAGAATTAAGTAACCCCCTGCATAACACATGCCGGTTTAAAGCCAAACCTGTTTATCGTAGGAGTTTCATAAATCGAAAATAAACTATATTTTTATTTAGGTAACATAAAAACAGTATAACAATATGTAAAAAAGTAAACAATCGGATTCTAACTGCATTGTGTTATGCAGGGAACTTAATTTTGACGCTGTCTATACCTACCTTATTTTTATGAAACAACACTTTATTTTGCAAATGTTATTTTAGTATGGAAACTTCTCTTAATTAGGTATATAAGTTTCAATCTAGCTAGAATAAATGATTTTATTAGTAATAAGTATAAGTAGGTACATTTAGGTAGCTGTGTGGTGCTGGCTTATAATTAGCTCGTCCCCAACTTTTCCCGCGGGTGTCTAGAGAGGCGACTAAGGGATACCCCCCGGGGACGGCCAGCAGCGCCTCCTGCAGAACAATTCTACCACCGAACTGCGATCCCCAGCCCGCATGCCTTGCGTGGGGATTATGGGCAATTACCTCTGGTAACCATCTGAGACTTAGAAAATGTTTAGAATTCTGAAAAAAAGATAATAATTTACTTAAGGATCTAGTCTAGTCAAAGTAGCATTCAGCTACAAGATCTAATGAACTTTTTCTAACTTTTTTTCAATACTATGACTAGCGAACTACTGTTATCACACTTTTTATTGTACTCAACTAAGGACACTTAATATTTATAAACAAATTCGCAGAGTTTGACTTGATAAAATGATTTTCTTAGTCACCATGTTTAAATAACTACAAAAAACACGAGCGCAGCGGCTTGGCAGGCGCGCATTTTCCCTTACGCCTACTGCTGCAGGACTACCTGGCCTAACGCATTCTGCCAGCCGCGCTGTTGATACTGACATGTGCGTCATGGGCAATGGAAGTATTAGTTTAGAACTTTTTAAACTTTCGCGATTTGTTAACATTGTTAATGATGGTACGCGGTAAATACCCGATAAAATCATGAAGTAGTGTTAGTTTAGTATATCGCATTCACTGCCGAGCCTCGGCGGCGGCGGCGCGGCGGTGCGGCACCCCTGCGCGTGCCGTGACGCTGCGACACGCTGTCAATATATTTATGAAAACTTGTTGTACACGCATAGAAATATCAATCTATTCGCTAAAAATAGCGACAATCATTGTATAAATACTAGAAATAAGAAAAACTCGCTGTGCCCACAACTAGGCTACACAAGATAAATGTACCTTTTAAGGGCAATGTATACGCTTCTACAACAAAACTCCAAGTGAGTTGCATTATTAATCAATAAATAAATTCAAACAAATTGTCAAACATATCCTTTGTAAAAAGGCTTACTACAAAATATCAGATTATCTAGAGGATAAAAAAGCTTGGGACGAGTTTTGCTCCAGCTCGAAAAATAACAACTAACAGGCTAACTACTTTAGTCTACATACCGAAGCGTTAGAAATTAAAAATATCAGTTTATTTCCGTGTCAGTGTTTAGTTTTATAACTTGATCTATTCTTAGTGTACCTACATTTATTGTATTTATGGAAATATAGAGCTTTTGATTTGATTTGCTTTCGATACTGGACATGTGCGTGATGGGCAATGGAGGTGTTAGGTGATTAAAAACGTAAATCACCTTCATCTACAAAGACAGGAAAATAAAGAATCGCATAAACAAAGTGACGACAAAGACCCGCAAGAAGGGTGTATATTCTGGGTCAACGTTGTTGCATTTTATTATACTTACCTACTTTACGTATTTTCATAGAACTCTTTCTCAGTTTCGCTATAGGTACTTTTACGAGGGCTTTATTCGATCAAATGTAATATTTAAATAATTTTCCCTAAAATTACAATATTTCAATAAACATCACATCACGATTGAAATGATAACTGAATATCATGAATACCTATGAAATGCGCTTAAAATGTGCTATTTGTAGGTACCTGCCCAATGTTCGAGTATTTTTTGGTAAAACTCAATCGGATCTAAATCCGGATTTGCAACCAACATTGTCCCTTGTCGATTCGGTTTCCATCCAAAACCCATCGGTTTTAGAAGCTCCAAATAATTGGTTGTTGTTGATTTTTGCACATTTTTATTCATAAACTGATTAAAGTATGTAATGTTTTTGGATATTAGGTAAATTTGTTTGTAAAGATTGTTTATGAACTTTGTATAAAAATATAACAGAAAAACAAGAACTACCTTTTCTAACTATGTTGACAAAACATGAAACAATAAGAGGAATGTAAGAAAAAACTTCATCTACGTCCCTTCACTCGCCAACCCATAAGAAACGAAAGAAAGGTATAACGGTTCCTCTTGCAAGAATAAGAAACAGCCCGCGGGTAAGTTGTCCCTCCGCGTTTCCCCAAATACATTAATATTTTATGTTTAAACACATTAAACTTTCCCACAAATCTTGAACAACTGTTTGTACCACTCGTAAATTTATCCGAAATCCGCAGTTAATTGAGTAGGAACGTATTACTTTGATTTATAACCCTTTCAAATAAGTTTTCGCCCAAGGGAGGGCGGATTCCGCCCAATTTAAATCTTAACTTTTAGTAGAAGTTCGCCGTATCTTGCGCCGAAGATTTAGATTTTGATATTATTCAAGTAGTTCTATTCGTTAGTGTCCATTAAGTCATGCAAACTTGGCCGACGCTAATTTACTAAATGTGTTCCTAAAACTTTGGCTCTAACAAATTTTGGCTTGGTTGATCATTTTCAGTAACATAACAATTTTCAATAACACTTTTTGTTTTTCACTGTTCGCGTCAAACCTTTATTATTTTTATTTATTAGTTCGCAAATACTTATCGAAAGCTAATAAAATCTCAAACGCATTTACCGGACCATAGAAGCTATACCACCTAGAAACGGCACTTATCAGATAGAGCACTCGTGCTCCGAACCTGACCCAAATAAAACATCGCGCTATCTCGCCGTCGCCGTCGTCGACTCGGATTTGTTGGCAAAGTAAAGAATTTAGTGTTCACCCCTGTCTGCCGCGACCTTCCCTTACCACGTGCGCCACTTCTGTCGAGTGGATACAATGTGCTAGGTGCATTTTATAGAACTATCTGATCCGGTCGTGTTATGCAAAGTGTTTTGCGATTATCGGGGAATTTTACAAGATTTTCTGAGAGAGATAACTTTTAAAGGCTGCATAAAGTGGAATGTTTTAAATTATTTTGACTTTCTGTGAATGTGAATTGTGGGTTTATTAAATTGATAATTTCTATTTCTGGTTCAGCAACATTTAAACGAAGTGACAACAAGTGGAGGCGGTACCCTAGACAAGCATGTTTAACAAAACAACCTGAAAAACCTTATTTACAAATTCACCGCCATTTTGACGTGCAATAGCTCCAGAATTACTCGAGGTTATTCTATTCCAAACATGTCATGCTGTGTTTCCAACATGCGAGAGCTAACATTTAACTTCGTGGCCGTGCAGCGCGACAACATAACTTTTTGCTCACGTTTGTTGGTATACATGAAAAAAAGGGGCAAAAGGGGGAGTAGTATGCCGGTGGTGGGTAGTAATTCAGTGCAGTCATGACAGGCAAGCCCCAACCGAGCTGAGTGATCACATTTCGTGTTGTCCTTTTGTTGCGTTTTCGGTTAGGCCGGACAAAACATGGTGGTGGGCGGTCACCTGGACAAAGGCGATTCTAGTGCTCTAAAAGTTTAAGTTGACCTATTTGAATAGTTTGACAGTAGCCACATGTTAATGGCTTTTAAAGGTAAAACATACATCTGAATCGATTAGATACCTGATTTTAGGAAATAGTTTTAGCATTTAGATTTTAGCAAGAAGGTAGAACATTATAGTTAGTAAGAAGTAGTAAGAAGTTAGAGTTTAAATTCAAAATTTCTCTAAACTCTGATGTGATTTGCAAATCGAAAGACTCACTGCAGGATTCTTGGATCATTGCCAGATCTCAGTTGGATTTGTTACTGCATCTGAGAAATCAGCGACATCTATATTCTACCTGAGTATAGCAGACCCCATTGATTTACCTCATAGTCATAATCATCATCATCAACAACCTATTTTAGTCCACTGCTTGACATAGGCCTGCCCTATTGAAAAAAATGTATTTACCTACCTAACCAAATTTTTGAACGTGCATGTAAAATTCTGACTATTTTCCACGTTGGTTAATTGACAAAATAATCTGAGAATTGTATTTTCCGATTGCGCTAAACAAACCAAAAATCCATTTTAATAATCTGATTGAACTATGAGCTAACATAAAAAAAAACGCCACATCAAAAACATCAAAAAGCTTGTAAACTCAGACATAAATATTCCAGCGATCCATCCAACGTGAAAATAACCTGCCGTAAAATATAAACACAGCGCTATTTGTCGTGCAGACGTCGCATGTCCGCTTCCGGCATTAGCCATGTATCTCGGGGATTGTTTTGTTGTCTCATTTAACATCCGCACTCTTTTCCTGGGGAAACTAGTGGCTCAGACCCGTTCTTAACGAACGCTTTAAACGCGATTAACGGGTCTGAAATTAGTTGCATTTAAACTGTCAGCTGCGCAAATGTAATCGTTCATGTTCCACCACTATTCAAAGGTGCCTGACAGAGATCGGTGTAAGCCATGCGGCCGCCTCATAGTTGGACGAAATAGTTCAGGTGATCAACGCAACCAGACAAAACACAACTACAGACATTGAACGGAGTATTGATTGAACATTGCCCTCAGTCTATAGGCATTGATGGCAATTTTCAATCAATCCTCTATGTTATAGACAGAATCTTTATAGCACGACAACGTTTTTGTCTGTATGTAATAAGAACAATACAACGTTTAGTACTTCAGAAGCATTTATTTCCACTGCTGAGATGGTTTTCATCCACTTTTGCCAAAACTTTGCTTATTTTAAACCAAATAATTAAAAGCAAATCTTTGTAGACTCAAAGGTACTTTTCTGCTCGGCGAAAACGCAAAAGAACGTAATTTCCTTAGCAAAAGGGTAAAAAGTGTTTATAATGCAGTCATTCAAGGGGTCATTACACGCCTTGTTGAGTTCACAGCATCAACACACGTGGAAAACAAACTGGAAGGTTCTTTTGCCAACGCCAGCGTATCCTTCAATGTAATAATAAAACGGAATACGTGGTATAAACAGCACAAGTCTGTAGATACCATTGCACAGAACAAATCTCAAATACCAAGCTAGCTAGTCTGTCTCTAATTCTAATTTATTCATCTATCAGGAAATATTTCCTAAAACTTCCCCCCTATCTCCGAAGCTTAAAGAAAAAGAGAATTCTGTAAAAGAAAACTTTTTGAAAAATGGCCAAAAAGGGGGCTACCCCATCGAGTGGGGTATCAAATTCAAGGTCGGATACCTTTCATTTTATACCCAACAACAACTATTTGCAACTATTTCAAATTTCTGTAGGTTAGGTACATCCTTTTCTAAATATTTTGAAAAAAGTCGAAAAATTTACCGTTACCTACTTTAACCGAAGCATGCAGAGAGATCCATCTGAAATGTAGGTTGGTGCCTACTATTCTTAGGTATTCGTTAAATTGCGAAGTCTCTAACCGGTACTTTTGGTACATATTTGTTGACAAACGTTCGAAACCCTCGGCGCGCGAGTTACACTCGCACTTGACGGATCTTGTTTTATTTATGTTCGTCGATTTCTCCGTCAATATTGGGAAGATTTTTTCGCTATTGTATAGAGAATAATCCCTAGATGGCCCCATAAAAATGTTATACTTGAAAGATTAGGTAGTTTTTGTCTCAGAAAACCTAACATCAGTATTAAACATCAGTATTAAATTAAGGGATCCGAAGTTGGTTTTTAGTACCTATGTTCAAAACAATTAAATTATTATATTCGAAACTTTAAACTATGTTCTACGAAAGTAAGATTCTATTATGATGTCCCCCTAGCTAGCCGAAGCATGGCGGCCAGTCTCAACAGAGACTAGTCAAGTGTGTGGAGTGTGGAGAAGTCAGGCGCAGGACCAGCGGCTTCACTTGCTTTCCGAGGCGCGTGCCACGGAAACCAAGTGAAGCCGCTGAGATGGTAAACTAATTAAGAGGGCACATTGCAACGTAGTTTTTTTCTTAATCCTGTTTGCACATTACCAAAAAAATAATGTTGAATTTTATATAATTTAAGTTTTTTTAACCAATGAGGTTCCGTGAGTACCTACTGAGATGTAACTCTAGTTTGACAACCTAACCTGTGGAGTGAGCCTCCTAAACCTATTAGGGTTTCAATTCAGTTCAATTCTTGGTTAATGGCTTATTAGGGTTCCGTTAACAATTCGCAAAAACTAACTAAACACAAGATGATGGTAAGAGATCCGACGGTATGAAACTAGTTGGGGAGGCCCATTGTGTGGGACGCTACATGCGTCGACACACTTGCGCCTTCCCATCTTCCGAGGACATCCGTGAGGGCAGGCGCGGCGGCAGAGCAGGCCGAAGATCTCAAGTGGCGCAAATATGCAGGTCTCGACAGAGCCTACACATGTCATTTGCTCCTCTTGGAGTCGAGGCCCTAGGTCCGTGGGGTACCGAGGCTCTTCGGGTTTTAAAAAAAGACGGCCCGTCCGCCCATCCGCCCGCTCATCTGTAACAGCTGTTTTTCTCGCTAGCTTATGCAATCAGAAACTTAGCTAGTGGTAGATAGGTACTTACTAATCTACACCGAGTTGTAAATGATGACTAAAATCAAACTTTTTGAAATAATGATCAATTATAAAAGATTATTTTAGCGACAATTCACACGTGTGGTACGTGTGAGACTAGCCAGATGCGCAGGACATATTATAGTGCACAAATGTGTGCGCAAACACAGGTGCACTCACTATTCCCTCACTCTCATAATCCAATGGGACTGCAGACCGACATGACCGGGGAGAGGTCAAACGCAGA
Organism: Eupithecia subumbrata; assembly: GCA_949316285.1. Lineage (NCBI taxonomy): Eukaryota > Metazoa > Arthropoda > Insecta > Lepidoptera > Geometridae > Eupithecia > Eupithecia subumbrata. The sequence continues at coordinate 358,168 of OX438650.1, read as the reverse complement.
ACCAACGGCTTAACTTGCTTTCCGAGGCAAGGGGGCGTAACACCGCCAACTTCCTGAGTCCGGGCTGCTACTGTGAATTTTTCCTACTAGAAAAACTCCAATAAGAACTATTTTTCCCGACCTGGGATTTGAACCCAGGACCTCATAATCAGCGGTTGAACAAGCTGACCGCTAAACCAACAAGGCATTCATGTTCAAAATGTTTAAACACTCGCCAGTGAGTTCAGTTATTCCGTGGTCATGACCATCATCGATTTCGGCACAAAGCTAAACTAAGCCATTCTCCTGATAAAAAAAAATCTTAAAGTCAAAAGACTGAAAACTGTAACAACCTTCGTTGTCCATCAAGATAAACATGAAATGTGTTTTTAAGCTTTTTAGCCGTCGTTTTGAGAACCCAACGTCCGGAAGGAGTAAATAAATTAACTACGAGGTCTGTAATAAATTCAGTCGGTCTGTCTGTCACAGCTGAAGGTACTCCGCCTACGTACTTATTTGGGAAAGGGCTAACCGTGGCCCTCGGTACAGACTTCACAAACTATGCGTAAATTGTTTTACTTCTAGTTCGAGTTACAAAGGAGTCCTTACAGTGCTGAAGTTCCCAGACTAACAGCTATACACCAGCAGAATTACATCTGAAATTTTTGTAGACAAACCACAGCAAAGAAAACGAAAATTCACATGGCATTAAGTTTCAGAAATTAAAATGCATCAAAAAATACACAGCAAAATATTGAATTTAGGTCGACTATGGGCGGTTTCTTTACGAAAAAAATTCATTTAATTTGAATAGAGGATGAAATAGATGTTGGAATAGATGTTTGTGTTGTATGTAACATCTGGATTATCTATTGGTTTTTGCTTAGCAAAAGACTCGCCCTGTTTCATTTACTTAACGGTACCTCTAAGCCTGGAAACAAAGATAGGCTACTTTTTAACCCCCGACGCAAAAAGAGAGGGGTGTTTTAAGTTTAACGTGTCTGTCTGTGGTATCGTAGCTCCCAAACTGATGGACCGATTTTCGTTTAGTTTTTTTGTGGCATAGATAATTTTATCCCGAGTGTTCTTAGCCATGTTTCATGAAAATCTGTCGGGGGGGGGTTCATTTTTAATTTTATTCTTGTTATCCCATAAAACAGTTCGTGATAGAAATAACCATAGAACGTTTCCACAGAAACTTATATAAATATAGATATAGATTTATCTCCGTTCTTAATTAAAATAAATACAATTGGTAGTGCACGGCCGCCGGTCGAACTCGATGTGCACGGTACATTTAATTAAATTTTTGTCTGCAGCTAACTTGCTAAGATCGCCTATTTCACTTATCTTTCTTTTTTTTGTACTATTAATTTTTTTCTTATTTTCTTTTGTTTAATCAACAGTTATTTAATTTAAAAGAGTTATTTAATTTAAAACATTTTGAATAATCTGTCAAAACTTAACTAGGCTTTACTTATGGTAGGTACCTATAGGTTAAAATATCGAGGTCCAAATGGTCCTATCCATCTCCGTCTACAACCCCTGCTCCGACTGGTATTAATGGTAACGCAATTAAAGTGCTGAACGGCAGGTGTTCAACTCATTACTGTACCTATACCTATTAGTCGTAGGTTCATATTCGTTTAACAATAATTGCGATTTTGATTAATGTGGGGCAGGTGGTACAAATGCTTGGGACATGTTTATATTAACACCCTAAAACCTAAGACATTAATGAACGGAGAGGTGAAACCAAGTACCACTATTACACGTACTTATCTGTTGTGAAACTGAGAACGTAAGAATTTGTAGGGTTCCGTAGTACCCAATACGTGCCTTATTAGTAGGTCTAGGTACGCCTCCGCTGTCTGTCTGTCTGTTTGTCTGTCAGCGGGCTGTGTTTTATGAACCGTAGGTAGGTACTAAATAAGAAATGCTGGACAATTGACACGCATCATCTAGTAATTGGTACGATCGTGTACGATGATAGCACGAAACCCATAGGTACCTATGTACAAGTCCAACTGGCACTTGGCTGGTTTATTCTTACACATTGAGTGCCAAAATAAAGTCTTAAACCCTTAAGGGTTTATTTTCGCGTTCCTAGAGTTTCTGAAAATTAAAAAGCTTACAAAAAAGCATTGTTTTATTATAACGTAAAAAATATAAAAATCTCATTGCTATTTTGAGTTTTCGTAGGAAACCAGAACTTCAGCACCAAGGCCACTCCATAATAAAGCAACTTTCAAACAAAAGACATTGGAACTTCTACTAAACAAAGCGAGAAGATTAGAACGCATAATTTATTAGGCAATTATTTAACATCTCGACTAAAACAAGACGGCAAAAATGTTGTTGTTTCACAAAAACGAAAAAGTAGCCAACTTAAATTCCTTTGAATTAGGCCCTCATTTAGCTATTATGTAAATTTGTTTTTGATATTTTCCCCATTTCAGTATTTCCAAATCCACTGATATTCATTCCATTTGGAGCTAACTTTTCCCTGTTCTAATTAAAATCAAATAGGCTATCTACGTAAGCCGTAAAGGACGTTACTTCAGCTCATTTTCGCTTCTCGTCGGTGTAATATCGGGGAATTAATCAAATTCACCACCGTCCGACGGCAAAGGACCGGGATCTCCGAGATTCGTTTTGATTACTCCAGGATTAGCCCTAAGTACCGTGGGAGCGTGGGCCGGCACACGACGCTCTCAGTTAATCTATGATTATACACATGACCTCTCAAAATGATTCGGTAGCTAGATCATTCTATCAAATTGATTCGGAAAGTGTGCGTAGTTTTGTTGAGAGGTCGGGATTAAATTGGCCCTTTTTAGGGTACTTTAGTTGTACTCTACTTTAGTCTACTATGGTCCAGTGAGATTGCTATTTTAAATAATGAAGTTGTGAAACCGTGGCAAGCTCTGCTGCCTGGACAATTGTGCTAAATCCCTGACGATAAAAATAAGATAGTCGTTCAACGAATAGCATTTTAAAATTGTAAACATTCGGTATTATGCTGTTGTGCATATCTGCCACTGAAATGTATTTTCTTTGATATCTGCCATATTCCTATACAAATAATGAGTGTGTTTGTTTCAAATCTTCATGATCTATGCAATTTAAAATCTTCATGATCTAATTATCAATTACAATACTAAATATCAAATTTAACACATTCCTATCTAGTTACGATCGATCCCGATGCTTCTTAACTTTTGACCTGGATAGTGTTATAAGTAAGAGGTGGGACTCACAGTCATAGATTAACTGGTTCAACAAGAACCCTAGGATCACAAGTCAAAAACGCAGAATAGACATAACTCTCAAAAATTTCTATGCATGCATACAAATTACCTACCTCGTAAAGGAAGCTTAGCGAACTGGTTAGATATAGTGGTTTGGAAATTTTACGACACGCCACCCCTTGTTTCCCAAGCACTAAATTTGCTTTACAGCAATAAAATATAGAAGTACCTACTACAGGCACTCGGAACGAACATGTCCCTTGGGAGAAATTTACGTGAGGAGCACTACACGTGGTTTGAGACCGCAGAACTGGTGCCGAGCGAGCCTCGCCTGGCCTGGGCTGCTTCTGAACGATTTAATTAGGTTTGCCGTAGGTAGGTATTTCTCTGGTAGACCTGACCATGCTGTAGAGATTTGGTAGCTAACTCCCCTTTATTTTACTGACACTAATGTTCGTTGAATGTCTTTTAAGGTATTCATTTCCAAACTGTAGGCAGCAAGTGGCGTTTTCGAAAGTGATATCAAAAATCGCATAAAAAATTAAACAACTCTAAAACAAAGAACTCAACTGGAGAAAGCTCTGAAAATAATACGAAAGGCATTGTCCCACAAAATGTTCCCATTGTAAAGTTGGAAAGTGAGATAATGGTCGGTCTTTGTCGCGATCTTCCCGCTTTTATAACAATAACAACAATAGTGGCCCAGTATTTTGCCGTGGATTTGTCGCCGGACGCGAAAATTTAGTGCAACCTCTTTTTAAACTTGACCTGTTACAGGAAACAAATAAAGCTAGGGAGATGCTGCAATCAAAAATGTTGGATATTCAGGGGCAGTTTTGGCTTGTTTTGGCTCCAAAGGACCACAGCCAGTTGGATGGATACTAGGTACACCTTTGCAAGACGCTGCACGCCATTCTTTCCGGTACCGGCGAGTCGCATCCAGTGGTTCCTATTCAAAATTTATGTCATTGGACCATCAGCGGGCGGACACGACCCGCCGCATTCATTGGTCCTCTCGCATCTTTTGGTCACCATTTGATACCGGTCATCTCCAAAACAAAATTATAAAGAGTAGGACTGATTAAATGAGTATGTTAATGACAAAAGATTGAAACTTGCAAAATTTTATAGTGTGAAGAAGTCTCCACGTAGTTTTAGTCCTTCCCCCATGCATCGCCCCCACACTAGCCGGCGGCTTTCCCCGACACCCGCAGCCAGCCCCGAGCGTTTTATATTATCTCTCCTAGATTCCTTTTAAAGACAAACTGCATTACTCGTTTTAACATTTTCCAGTCTTCCTGTACAACCTAATTAGTTGGGTATTATACAAAGTAGCCGGTGTATTTGTTATTCAGGGCTATAGGCGGGATAGAAAGCTGACTTTAGAAAAGGATTCTGTTATGAGAGTCAATTAATTTGTAGCTTTGAGCTACATTAACAAATTATCTGTTTTGCTGAATATTTCATGCGCCTTTGCGTCGTCGGCTACTTTGTTTTCTCTTATGCTGGCTGTATGACGACCAAGTTGGCAGTATCCCCGCGAATCCGGGGCTTAAAAATATGTTTTATGGTCTATCAAATTTGCAAAAGGGCTTCTGGCCTGTAGATCATCATCATCATCTCGGCCTGATATTGCCCACTGCTGGTTAGTGTAATATAAGACCTCCGTTTTACTGTTCAAAGATCTTATATGAACAGGTCTATTCCCATTAATTTACCTACAGTACTGATTTACATACCAAGACAGTTGGCACTTCTTACCATCATCTCAACATCTTCGATTATTTGCAAACTTTTCAAGCAGACGTCGTCGCATCCAGTGGGTCTATCGAGAACTATGCCCACCCCTTGTACGAGTATAATACAAGTTCTTACAAGTCATTTGCACCCCGCCCTTCTGCAAGGGTGCTGGGGCTTCGTGACACATTTACTAGTTCACACTTTACATTCATTCTTGAGTGCAGGAGAGAGCCATTCACAGATAACTCTCCTTTGAAATAAAAACATAAAAATACCTAATCACTCGAATAATATAAATGGAAAAGTTTTAATGGGTGTTTGGAGATTTTTGTTATTTACCTCTTCACGTCAAAACTACTGAACGGATCGGGCTGAAATTTTGCATACAGAACTGGCCTGGATAAACAAGCTTTTTATCCCATAAATTAGTTCCCATAGGATTTCAATTCAATTTCAAATTTCGTTATTAAAACGTCTGGTTACAGTATGAACATTTATGCAAGTGTAAATTTTTTTATAATCCTAGCTTTACAAACAATGTTAATTATGTCGTTTAGCAAGCATTTTACTTGAACAAAAAAACTTATAGCAATGATGTTAATATCAGTAAACAAGGCGAATTCTAGACACGGTAATTGCGTTGGCAATAGGTATTGTTTTACAAATCCTATGTAAGCTTTAGAGATAGCGATTACATCTTATAAGCTTGTTGTTAAAAATAATAATGATCGAAAATAGTGCATTTCGGATTCCCATGGGATTGAAATAACCTTTAAACGTTTCCATAGAAACTACGCGAGCAAAGACGCTGGCACAGACTAGTGATTACGGTAGATATACCTAATAACTTAGAATAGACAGCAGCGAGTTTTTACTCTATGCCTAATAATATGAATGAAATAAAATAGACAAATTTAAATAGAAATGACAAACCGAACATAAAATATTATCAAACCTACAAGGCAATCATCAGGCAATCATTAGAACTTCCATATCAACATAAGTTAGTACCTACTGAATTCTTATAGAAATCTACCGACTTGATCGTCTATGTTTGATTGGTTTTGTGCTGTCCATGTGAACCAAATACCTAAAGTATCCATCTATCTATATCCGTAGGTATTAGGTTGCATTCATCGTCTAAGTAGTTCTGTTATACAGTATTATCTTATAAACAAAGTAAGAGATACTCCAAGTAAGTCGTTTCATTACAAAGTACTTTGTAATTCATAAAAGGGAACATCAAACGTTAACTTAGCTGAACTTTTCTTTCACCTTATTTAATTAGTAACAGTAAAATGTTTTTCCACCAGTAGACCTAGCAGGGATATCATACCCGTGCTAGGTCTACTGGTGGAAAAGCATCATACCAGTTTTTCTCTATTTAAACTAGACATAATGTCAAAAAAAAATTGTCAAGAATGCGTAATATGTTTGAAACTCGTTCCTTCAACGTCAATAATTTACGCAACTTATAACAATGCGATGTCATTCTTTATTTTTAACCCGCGACGCAAAAAGAGAGGGGTGTTATAAGTTTAACGTGTCTGTCTGTGTATCTGTCTGTGGTATCGTAGCTCCCGAACGGCACGATTTTCGTTTAGTTTTCGGAACAAGTTTGTGTACGATCTGCAGAAATTTGTTCCGTTAGTCTGGGTGTTTTCTCTATATATATAATAAAAATATCTATCTGTGTTGTGTATTGTATTAAGTATATCAGTTATCTTTATCTAGTACACTTAACTTAAGCTCTGCTTAGCTTGGGGCTAAAAAAGACACAAAACGTAAAAAAAAATTACGTTTTGTGTCAAATATAATTTTATCCCGAGTGTTCTTAGCCATGTTTCATGAAAATCTGTCGGGGGGTTTTTAGAATTTTCAATTTTGTTCTTGTACCCTAGACAACTATAACCCCGTGCTACGCCTACAGGGCTACAGCAGCTGTTTAATTCAGATGTAAGGTACCTATTTTGTGAGTGTAACCTATCATATTGCTTATTTTCGGCTCATTCTTCATGTTCAGATTCTAAATGTGGGAAATAGATGTGCAATCATTGAACTACTATTACTAGCGTATGTGCAATAATAGTAAGTGTAAACAAAATAGGGTCATGTAAACAAAATAGCCCTTGTTCGGGGCAGGCGTGTTCAACAGTGGATGTACATTATGTGTGCTAATGAGAATTTATTTGGTGAATACTAGCTACGTGACTGCAATTGAGATTCGAATAATAATGTCTAGATACTTGAAAAACATGGGAAGTACAGACAGACAGTGCAGTAAGGATTAGTATGATAAATAATAAACGACGTCAATCTGATTAAGCTAAAATTTAAAAAGTAAGGGTAGTCCTACACTGCGCGTTACGGCGCGGGCGGCGGCGGCGGCGGCGGCGGCTGGCCTGTAGAGAAGCATTAGGATATCGTCCTTTATACAAACTGATCCTTACGAGCGTTTTTGTAGCAATAACAACACTTGCACGAGGACTGTGAGGCCTTTAACAGACCCTGACTTCACCAGCTCCTACCCAGCAGTAGGTGAAGAACGGCTTTAAATATAATTATGATGATGATCAATATAATGTAGTTTTAACGTTATGGTTATAATGTTAATATATAGTCCACATAATTGAGTTGAATTGTAGTGACACGCTGCTGGAAGGAAAAAGCCAAAAAATAAAGGTATACATTGCCAGACCTCTATGTAGACTACACAACTGGCGGATCGCTGTAGGACCATGTCATAGTATATACTTATACTATAAGGATATTAATAAGGATACACTGCAATGTAGTAGAAAATTTATTGACTGTTTTAAAGTAGGCCAAAAAATTTGCAAGCACCTTTATTATTTAAACTAGTTTAATGTAGGTAGCATAAGTAATTATTTTATAGTATGCACCATCGCCTTGTATAATTAGTAAGTCCATTTGATTAATTTATCAGCTGTTATTAGCACTCTTTTTGCCTGAAAAACAGGTTTTATACCTAGTTCAGGCACAAACATTACTTAATACCATTATAATCTAAGATAAACCTTTTTGTTATATTTCTAGTCCTAAGTTATTTTGAATAAATTATTTTATTTTATTTATAGTACGTACAAACGCCAAAACAATAGTGCGAACAATAGTGCCAACAGTGGCGTTTGTTACTGAGTTTGGCGCCTGTTTTATTATTGTATCAAGGTTCTACAGAGTACGCCAGTTGCGTGGTCTACCTATAGGTTCCAGCATCATGATGGATGATGCAGAAAGCACATATTTTTAGTATTTAACATTTTTTATTGTTATCTTTGCCGTCTCCGCAATCCCAAAAACAAATCAAAACGTAGATAAGAGTGTTCAGGTAGATGCTGTCTACACTGACTTCAAAAAGGCTTTTGACAAGGTGGACCACGAATTACTCCTCAATAAGATAGTTTTCAATGGTATACGTGGCAATCTACTGCGTTGGTTTACATCATATATTCAAAATAGGTCACAAAAAGTTGTTGTTAATGGATATCATTCTGGCAGCATAAGGGTAACATCTGGGGTTCCTCAAGGATCTATCCTTGGACCTCTCTTATTTATTATATTTATAAATGACATTGTACACTGTTTTGAAAATTCCAACTTCTTACTATACGCAGATGACCTTAAAGTATAAAGAACAATTTCAAATATCAGCGACTGCATCGCTCTTCAAGAGGATCTCAATAGGCTGACGTCTTACTGTACTCACAACAAACTTCAATTAAGTATTCCCAAGTGCAACTACATCAACTTCACAAAAAAGAAAAATATTACTCAATTCACATACAATCTCTGCAACACACGTCTCACCAAAGTAACTTCACTAAGAGACTTGGGTATACAGCTTGAAACTAAGGTATGTCTAAATCAGCACATAGAAGAAATTGTTAATAAGGCCTTCAAGATGTATGGATTCATTATGAGGTCTTCTACTGATTTCAAACATGAATACACGTATCTATATTTGTATAAAACACTTGTTCGTTCACAACTTGAATATGCAGTTCCTATTTGGAACCCTTACTATAAAAAGTATATTGAGGTTGTCGAGAGAGTTCAGCGTAAATTCTTGCGTGTAATGCACTATAGGTGTCACAAAAAGTATATGCCATCGTCCCAAATTATCAGCAATTATAATATGCTCACTCTGGAGTCCAGAAGGCTATATCTGGAAGCTACTACACTTTATAAGATCGTCCGTAACAAATTCGACAGTATTGAACTAGTGCAGAGTATTTGTTATGCTGTCCCCAGAACCAGTACATACTAGGAAAGTACGTGCCGGTTGCTTATTTGCACTCAATACGTGCCGCACTAACTCAGGATTGCGTACACCAATAATAATTAGAAGAATGGTATAGTCATATAACAAATATTTCCTGGACATTGACATATTTTTATGCAGTGAGAGTCAATTTAAAAAGCTTATTTTACACAAATTATATTGTAGCAGTTTAAATTTGTTTTAATTTACTGTATTTGTACTAAAATCTTTTTGTTTTTCTAATTTTCAACCAACCGACCAAGTAATTTATTTTCTAATTTTATAATATTATCTAACATCCTAATATTCCAACGTTTGTTCTGTTTGTTTACTAACTTAAAACTTAACTTTAGCGGAACTTTATAGTAACACCTCATACAGCAATCTGTGAATTGCGTCGTGGGCTGCATTATTATTTAAGATTTTCATATTGTTATGTAAACCTAATTCTAGATAAATAACTATACATTTTGTAGCCGTTAGCTTTTCCTGAAGAAATAAAATAAAATAAAAAATAAAATAAATCCCGAAATCGAAGACTTAGCTAGAAAATTAACTTTACGCAATACGAACGCATCGTGTGACTCGGCTTTATTTCAATCTTGAAATATTATATTTTAATCCGTCCGGCAAATCCTGTTATCTTCGGGAAAAACTTGCACAGCTATTGATTAATATGATTAGATACTGTTAAAGTATAAAATGATTTTTTGGAATGATTTTGTACACTTTGTCAATATGAAGGCTGTAATCGTGGCATTGATCGTAGCTCTGGCGGCGGCGGTGGCGGTGGCGGAGGAGAGCCCTAGGGCTCCCGTCTTCGACTACCACGTGAAGTTTGGAGTCCCGAGAGCAATGCAGCTGAAGTCCTTCGAAGAGTCTACTTCCAGGATCGTCGGTGGCAGCGTCTCTAACATTGCTCAAACTCCTTACCAAGTGAGTTGATGTTGAACATTATCTTAGACTTTGCCCACTTGTATTTTGACCAGTAGTGTATACTTCATTGGCGAGCGATGCTAGTATTTTCAACTGATACAATTGAGCTAACTGCAGACTGTTGCAAACATTATTTGATAGTATCAAAATAAATAAGCAATATAACCTCTGAACCTTCAATTCCTCGCACAGAGAAACCTGTAAATTGCCCAAAATTCCGTCCTCACCGTTTTAAGGATTTCTCTAAAACTTATCCAATATAAGTACTGAAACAAATCACAAAATATGACCAATATCTAACTTTTTTACAATATTTTGTATATATATATATTAAATTATTGTTAATACAACAACTAAAAATACAAACAAATTGCGCGGAATTTTTTTTTTTTTTTTTTTTTTTTTTTTTATTGAAAATGGTCAAGCGTTTGGCCACCAACTCACTTAAAGTAAGTGAAGATGTGGCCTAAGATGGAGCACGCTTTCCCAGAAGGAACTTATTCACCCTAGACTTGAAGACTCCAAGATTATACTCTAACGGGAAAACAGACGCAGGAAGCTCATTCCACTCTTTGGCGGTGCATATTAAAAAAGTAGAGGAGAATTTTTTGGTTCGACACTGTGGTATGTCGACCAGGTACGGGTGGTATTTTTCTGTGCGTCTGCTGGTCCTATGGTAGAAGGGAGAAGATGGGATAAGGTCGTGCAATGCCTGCGCACAATCACCAAAGTGGTACTTGTAGAACACCGACAGTCTGGCGACGCGCCGTCTGTGATCGAGGCTTTGAAGATTGGCATTTTAACCCTCACAGTAAACATTATAAACACCAAATGAAAAAATTATTAAAATTAGTACTTCAATTATATCTTTCCTTCAAGTTAAACATATTTTCGTTAATATTATTAGATTAAATACAATAATAAAACCCCAAAAAACTGATTTCTGTAAAGCGCCTTGCGGAAAATTTAGAGCAAATTTAAAAAAATTCCATAACCTTATTATTATTAGTTGTAAGTTGGACCTTATTGCTATGATATTGGTTATATTAAGTGATTCGTTTCATTACTTTGCATATATTCGTTTTAGAGAAATATTTAAAACACTATCATGGCCCAAGACGCAAATGCCAGACCAGACTACTCCCGAGCTCCCCCGTGTCGCGGCGGGGGGGGGGGGGGGGGGGGGTGCCCCCTGCGGGTCGCACAGCCGCGGCTGGGCAGTGGTTGCGTTAAAATGTAGATAGATAGACTTTTTATTAGGTACACACACAAACAGCACAGCACAGGAAAAGTAAAAAAGAACAGAAACATAACAGTATTTAAGGTACACATAATTAGGTAGGTACACAATTATATATTTATGACACATTATTATTATTATTAATTAAAGTAAAAGCTTAGCAACGAAATTAAATATAAGATAGTCACCTACCCACTAATAGGTGCACTCGCCTTAGGTAGGTAATGGTAATGAATGATGGTAGGTAGTGACTGACCGCCCACCCAGGGCGGACGCTACATGCCTACGCGTTTCTGCGCCGCCTCTGCCGTGGTGAGCCCAAGAGAGTCAGTCTCAGCTTTATGCTGTTCTGCACCAGGATAGATACAAAACAGCGCTGGTGTTCAGACTGAATAGAAGCCTGCCACGCACCATGCACCACGCTGCATGTTGCGTGTCAACGCACCTACGCGCGTACTTGCGGGAGTGCAGATCTGCATCATCGTGCGGGTTTTTTACGCACTCACGCGCGTAGCTGCGTTTTGTGGATTCATGGCAGCTCTGACTCATTTCATTCAAGCCCTCCACAATCACGCACGGCACTGCGGGACTCGGTGTGCCATACCTTGCGTCTCGCCCGCACCTACGCGTGTTTCTCCGCGCTTGAGCACGTGATCTGCATGTACGCGCGTGGATGCATTTTCTGTGTGTTGGACTGTGCGTGTTTTGTATACAAACGGAGATACTTACAAGCAACGTTAGAACAGGTGCGTGGCAGTGTGTTGATCACCTTAAGCTGCTTTTTTTGAGAATGTACCGAAGCTTTTTTTCTCAACAGCTCGGTCTAGTCATCCGTATCCTGTGGATCTTCACCTCAGTCTGCGGCGCCTCCCTCCTCACCTCCAGCGTCGCGTTAACTGCTGCCCACTGCCAATTCGACGGTGTCAACACAGCCCAAGGCATGACCGTGGTAGCTGGCTCCAACGCTCTGTTCTCCGGAGGTCAACGCCACGAATCTCAGGGCGTGCCTACTCTGCATCCCGACTGGAACCCAAGTACCGCTGCGAACGATGTCGCCATTATTCGAATTCCACCTTTTACTTTGAACAGTAAGTTGATGAACCTAGGTATTAGACCTTTCCTTGTCAATGTAATCTACGCACCTTATTTATGTTGAGTTGAAAGAACTCCGACGAGGGACTTCTATTAGAACCGTATGATCGCGTCAAACTTTCATTCATAATTTTATAATTTTAGGCTTCCGTGCATCAAAAGGAAAATCGGAACCCTTTTAGGATCACTTTCTTGTCCGTCTATCTGTCTGTCCATCTGTCAACCCCCTTTTTTCAAGAACGCGTGTAGGTATCGAGTTGAAATTAACATTAAATACTCAAGTCCGTAACCTCACGGAGCCTCGATATAAAGAAAACTTCTAAGTCAACGCAATCAAAAGTAATAGCCGTTTATGTCCGAATGTTTCACGACTGGTGATCGTCGGCAACATTTAAACGTGTTTTTTGCGGGTTTTTTTGCTTGGTCTATTATATTTCTTCAATTCTCTATTGCACAAACAATTTAATTCATACATAAAAGTTAACAAATACTGGACATGTACATAGGCGAGCTCAACCCTAAAAGAGTTTTCTTACAGCAAACTTAGAGATATAAAGAGAATTTATGTAACGAGTGTGGATATATACCCAGCATGGTGCGACCAGATAAGGATATTTGTATTTTGTAATTGATTGTTATTCTTTAATTTGTAGATAATGTTCAGCCAATCAGACTCCCCACCGGCAGTGAGCTCTACAATCAGTTGGTCGGCGCGGTCGGGCTGGCCTCCGGTTTTGGTCTCACCTCTGATGGTAACATTTTTAACATTATATCTAACTAGTTTCTGTCCGCGGCTTCGCACGCGTTGTTTCTATGGAAACGTTTTCTATCCCATGGGAACTGATTTATGGGACAAAAAGTACATCCATCCATCCATCCATAAATCTAAACATCCAAACTTTCGCATTTATAATATAATTGTGATGTTATGTGACTAACTGCGGAAATTTCCACGCATAAAATCCTTTGCAAATCGCCACTATGACAAGAATCTTCCTCACTCATCAAAACCTCTCTTACCGTTCAAATATTTACATAGCTAGTAGAAAACAAAACCGCTCCCACTGTCTGTCTGCCTGTCTGTCTGTCCCTATGTATGCTTAAATCTTTAAAACTACGCAACGGATTATGATGCGGTTTTTTTTAATAGATAGAGTAATTCAAGAGGAAGGTTCATATGTATAATACATGCATAATATAGTAGTGAAACACTGATAACTTTAGAGGTTTCTAATGTGATGTCGTAAATAAACACATTTTTTGCGCTTATATTGCAAACGCTGGCTTAACCCTACGAGATAGATCAAAATAATGTTATACAGTAATTGTACACCTTAAAAAGGTCTACAAAAAGTACGCGAGCGTATACGTCTATCTCTTAGGGATAACTCACAATAACCATTTTTTATCCTTTACTTTTTACGACAGATAATGGCTTATTTACGAAGCGATTATAAATGAAATACAGTATCAATCCTTATCCAATTAAGTAGGTACACTAAATACAATGTGCATTTAATATAGATCAATTTGGCCCTTTACAGCAAGTAATTTAAATGAATATTTTCGAAGATCTAAATGCAGGGACATAGCGGTTGCAGCGGTACCGGCCGGGGGCCGATTCTGTAGTATATTTAGTATCAGCATTGCACCCGTGCGAAGCCGGAGCGACCCGCTAGTAATTTGATAAGTGAAACTTCCCAGGTGGCAGTATCGGTAACAACCAAGTCCTAAGCTCCGTGAACCTGTCCATCATCACCAACCAGCAGTGCTTCGCCGTGTACGGGCAGTGGGTGCACGACTCCAACATCTGCACCAGCGGCGAGGGCGGCCGCGGCACCTGCGGCGGGGACTCCGGCGGTCCTCTCGCTGCGGATGGCAACAATGGCAGATACTTGGTAAGATCCTTCAAACTATTTATTTAAAACATAAAATAACATTTGCTGGGCACTCTTACCCACTGCTGTGCAAAGGTACACCTCGGACACTCGCCCATTGCTCCATAGTGCCCTCCTAGCCGAATGCCGACCACGGCGGGCGGGTAGTCTCATGGGACACTAGCCAGACGCGCGGGACATATTATAGTGCACAAGTGTGTACGCAAACACAGGTGCACTCTCATAATCCGATGGGACGACAGATCGACACGACCGGGGAGAGGTCAGGCACAGGACCAACGGTGCTTAACGTGCTTTCCGAGGCACGGGGGTGTAAAACCGCCAACTTCCTGACTCCGGCGCTGCTACTGTGAATTTCCTTACTAGAAAAACCACAATAACAACTATTGGCTCGACCCGGGATTCGAACCCGGGGATTTCGTAATCTGCGGTTGAACAAGCTGACCGCTAGACCAACGAGGCATGCACACATTTCTCCATACAAAAGTCGCGTCTCGGAACATTATGCGCAAGCGCAACTGTGTAGCGCTACACGTGCTACTGTGTGTGTGACGTCACTAGACGTCACTTCATGACTATATCGTGCGAGTGAGTTTGCAAAATTAATCAAAGACTCTTTTATTTTCCTCTCACATAAGTTGAAATTAAACCTCAAAACAATAGTACATTTTACACCTAGGCGAGAAAGTGATCGATTCCTACCGAGTGTGTCGTTTTGGGCCCGAGGCGCAGCCGAGGGCCTTAAAACACACGAGGTAGGAATCGCACTTTCTGCCGAGTGATAAAAAAAGTAAAAAAAAAGTAAAATAATTTATTTGCCAGAAAACTTATTTCGACCATGCAGTTGCTGGTGGTCCCCGCACGAGGCAAGCCTGTGTCGCGGGAGGCCTGTTTACAAAATATGTTTACCGTTCATAGAATAAGTAAGGGTACAGAGCCAGGGCAAACTAAGAAACAGTGAATTTAAATTAGTTAAAATAATAATTATAGTAAGGTATTACATCGATATTAAAATAAGTAGAAGAAATAGTAAAATTACCTAAATAAAAACAGGTTTATACGTTACATTATCTGATGGAAACATGTAAAAGGATAAATAATGCTTTATACTACACCTTCAAGGAAAATAAAAAGCAGAATTAATTATTAATTGAAATTTAGAAGAACTTACCGCACCCAATGATGTTGGTAAAACCTCATTGACCGCGCCAGCCTTTGGGTTCTTTTTTCAAAATATTGTTCGGAAATCGGAGGAGGCCTAATGGACTTGGAGTAAAAACTTTTTGTCGTTTGACCGAACGAAAATAACCATAGCTACCGGCCGATCTTTTAGGAAATTAAAAAAAAATAACACGTACATACTTTCTATTCTATAAATGGAAAAGGAATAGGCAACCGAGCAGGTGTAGTATAATAGTACATTGTGCAACCTAGGCGAGAAAGTGATCAATTCCTATCGAGTGTGTTATTTGAGGCCGCTAGACACACGAGGTATAATGAATCGCACTTTCTCCTCAGTGATACATAGTGCTTTCTACACCATAGAGAAAAATCATCGTTTTACAATCTTCAAAATCATTCGAGTAAATTCAAATTGTAAACTTAAATGTAGCAATAAATACACGCACGTGTATTATTATTATTATTATGATATTTCAAAGCATTGAGTAAAAAGTCGCTGCAAGTTTCAAAGTACTTATTAAAAAAATAACACGTTAGAAATGGATTTAGATGTGAAATGATGCCTGCAATGACGTACCTTCTACTTATGTTTGGATAAGGAACAAGCAACTAGCTGAGCAGCTGTAGTCTAAACTTATTTCCACATACATTTTCAGGCCGGAGTTACCTCATTCGGTGCTGCCGCTGGTTGCCAGGCTGGTTTTCCAGCTGCCTTCGCCAGGGTCACATCTTACGTGTCTTGGATCCAGGGCTTCATCAACTAAGTCAACGGATGCTACATATAAATAAATGGATAGAATAAATAATTAAAAATAATAAACTGCTTTTCCTACTTTCATCAAGAAAATATACCTAACTATATCGAATCATATAAGTACCATTCACATTTCCATACAGCGGGGCAATACAGCCAGCTCCATTGATATGGTTTCCAACTGGTATTGATATGGATCAGTTGAGCTACCTGTACATTGCTAAGAAATCAAATAATATCCCAAAAAAATAGAGTTCGACAGGACTTGTACCGCATCCTTCCCTCGCCTCGGTACGGAACGTGCTCACCAACAACACCACGAGTGACGAGGTCAAGTGACGTAGGAGTCGAAACACTCTGGGACATCATACGGACTCTAGCGCCGTTAGCTCCACCTACATACGGACTCTAGCGCCGTTAGCTCCACCTACATACGGACTCTAGCGCCGTTAGCTCCACCTACAGGGGAAACTAATACGGATAAATTCGTCCTTAGAACAAAAAGCTCTCAACATGTGAGGGCTTACGCACTATAGTAACAAAATACCTGTAGATTGTTTGCAACAGTCTGCAGTGAGCTCAACTGTTACAATAGATATAGATTTGATTGTTTGTTTGTTTGTATTGAATAGGCTCCGAAACTACTGGACCGATTTGAAAAATTATTTTACCATTAGAAGCCCACATTATTCTTGATGAACATAGGCTACTTTTTACCGCTGGAAAATGCTTCATTTCTACGGGGAAACGGGTAATAGGACAACGGGTAGTAAGAATGCAGCTAGTTTATTTATAATGATGACTTTTCCGAATTCCAACTCACATAACTGAAATTAAAGGCAATTCTTTAAATTCTGTGCGTTATCATTATCATCGTACATGCCTGATATCCTACTGTATAGACGAAAATTTGTAAAATGTGAATTTTTGTAACCTAAGATCTCCAAACTACTGAACAGGTCATGAGAAAATTTGGCTTACATTTAGGACATGCCTTAACTTAGATAATAATATACCAACAAAATACGCGTGCGAATCCACGGGCAGAAGCTAGTGTATCATAAATTTCAATATCGATCCATTAAAGGAAGGTTCATAAGTAACTATGCATGTTAATGAAGATGCTTCGTGACCTAGTCTCGAGGCATACATTATAAATGGCACTAAAAGCAGTCACCACCCCACAGTGCACTTACTACACTTACTACTATATGCCTGTATAAACTTCAATTAGCCAATATTGTTTGTACCAATTAGATACAATTATAACACAACCATTTGGAATAGTTCTGTTCACTAGGGGATTGCGGTATCTACAACGTACCTGTTATATTAGGTATGTTTAAGAGGTGTGACCCAGTAAAGAAAGAAAGAAAATAAATTTACAGTATGCTTCTTTATTTTGCAATAATAACTGTGCACGACAGAAATACAAACACAGTAGAGATCCTAAGAAAAGATATAAGTCAGCATGTATATATATATCTTATTAAGGATTTATTAAAGAAAAGTTTGCTCGCCACCGCGTATAGCGGGGCGGGGCAAGGAAATTGTGAGTCAGTCAGTCATTCGATCAGTGAAAATTAACAAGTCAAGTTGTTACCCAGTCAAGTCTTTCAATCCACAACCTAGTATAGGTACAGACCACAACCTAGTATACAATCCACAACCTAGTATACAATCCACAACCTAGTATACAGACCACAACCTAGTATACAATCCACAACCTAGTATACAATCCACAACCTGGTATACAGACCACAACCTAGTATACAATCCACAACCTAGTATACAGACCACAACCTAGTATACAATCCACAACCTAGTATACAATCCACAACCTAGTATACAGACCACAACCTAGTATACAATCCACAACCTAGTATACAATCCACAACCTGGTATACAGACCACAACCTAGTATACAATCCACAACCTAGTATACAGACCACAACCTAGTATACAATCCACAACCTAGTATACAGACCACAACCTAGTATACAATCCACAACCAAGTATACAATCCACAACCTGGTATACAGACCACAACCTAGTATACAATCCACAACCTAGTATACAGACCACAACCTAGTATACAATCCACAACCTAGTATACAATCCACAACCTAGTATACAATCCACAACCTAGTATACAATCCACAACCTAGTATACAATCCACAACCTAGTATACAGACCACAACCTAGTATACAGACCACAACCTAGTATACAATCCACAACCTAGTATACAATCCACAACCTAGTATACAATCCACAACCTAGTATACAATCCACAACCTAGTATACAATCCACAACCTAGTATACAGACCACAACCTAGTATACAATCCACAACCTGGTATACAGACCACAACCTAGTATACAGACCACAACCTAGTATACAATCCACAACCTAGTATACAATCCACAACCTAGTATACAATCCACAACCTGGTATACAGACCACAACCTAGTATACAGACCACAACCTAGTATACAATCCACAACCTAGTATACAGACCACAACCTAGTATACAATCCACAACCTAGTATACAATCCACAACCTAGTATACAATCCACAACCTGGTATACAGACCACAACCTAGTATACAGACCACAACCTAGTATACAATCCACAACCTAGTATACAATCCACAACCTAGTATACAATCCACAACCTAGTATACAATCCACAACCTGGTATACAGACCACAACCTAGTATACAATCCACAACCTAGTATACAATCCACAACCTGGTATACAGACCACAACCTAGTATACAATCCACAACCTAGTATACAATCCACAACCTAATATACAATCCACAACCTGGTATACAGACCACAACCTAGTATACAATCCACAACCTAGTATACAATCCACAACCTGGTATACAGACCACAACCTAGTATACAATCCACAACCTAGTATACAATCCACAACCTAGTATACAATCCACACCCATAGGCCAGCCGGAACAACAACTGCCGTACTGCCACTGCAACTGTTGCTCACGCGCAATCTACAATCCCACGTATACTCTCATCACGTCATCACTCCATGCCCTCTTGGATGCGAACCGAATGAATGCGATCTATTTGCGGATGGATGGAATTTACTGACATTAAATTGCCTGACTTTCTGCGAGTTAGGTACTAGATACAATTATTTATTTGAATATACATGATAAATTAGATCTCTTATAAATACAATATTTACTTTGACTTTAATTGCATTTTTTATTTTATTTTATAGTTTTATTCATTAGCTAGCATAAATCATGTTATTATTATTATTATTATTTTATAAGAAATTTATAAGTAAGTATTAGATATTATATTGATATTATCTTTGAATTTATATAAAATGTAACATTTAATTATCCGTGTATGACTAGTGTGATTAGAATAGTAATTCTGTACTAAGTCAATAAATAAATAAATAAATAAACAACTGTGTTCTATGTAGTATTTACACTTATATCTATCCGGTCGTCGTCACCAGAAGGCAGAGTTCCCAGAATACTGGCGGCATTGCCATGTTGAACGGCAATGCTAATTGCTAATTTGTTTCTAATAATTGATTGTAATTTTCTTTTCTATCTTATAGGTTGCACAGATGTTTTTCTACATTTAAAATAACAAAAGGCCATATACCTATTTAACTCGGAAAGCACACATGCAAAGGCGCTAACAGAATTTCGTTTTAATATTAAATACATAACAGTTAGTATTGCATTGATTCCTCCTCTAAACGCTTCTCGATCGCTCACAATTTGTCCCTGTCATCCCGTTACAACCCTTGAAAAATTAAGTTATATCTATCAACCCCAAAAAAACGGAATAATTGAGAGGGTAAAATCGAGATTTGATGGATCTCACACCTCAAGGGCCCATCAAATATCTCTTGAAAGGGTAAATCTATATTTAAGTGAGGAACTTCCAGTTGTAATTATATTTTTATGTTGTTGGGGCTCGGTTTCGCAGCGCCTTACAAATGTGAATTTAATAGTCGATGGCGGCGGACCTTGGCTGGCATGATGAGAGTTTATTCAGTGCAGGGGTTTGTCCAATTGAGAAGTAGAAAAAAAGAATTAGCGAAATTGTTCCAGCCGTTCACGCGTGATGCCGTGACCAAGGGAAAGGATTAATTTTTATATGTATAGATTATTAGGATCATAAACTGTATAAGAAATAAGTACCCACTTAGAAAATAAGCCAGGAGGAGGGTAACCTTTAGGTTAAACTATTTTCCGAATAAAATTAATGAAGAAGTAAATTAAAATAAAAACAAAAGGTTTGGCAGCCCTATTGTGTTGTGAAGCATATAAATATAGAAAAGTGTCTGGCTGGTGAAAAACGAGACCGTGCTTGCGATTTTTTATTTATCACACTTGATTACCTAAATACTAGATTGTCTTTACAGGTACTTCTTTAAAAATAAATAAATAAAAATGTTTTATTTCAGACAACAAACACGAGTGCATACATATACGAGTAGCTACATATATTATATAACACACAGAATAAAACAATAGATAATAGTAATAATAAATCTAAATAATGTTAACACTTTCAGAACAAACTACAAAAAACATCTCTTAACTTCACAAATTAACCAACCTTGGCTGGCATAGCGATTTTTCTATCTCTTACGGTCTTCCCTTCATCATAAGTCTTTTAAACGGCTCAATATCATGGGTGTGTGATATAGTAAGTAATTTAGTGGTATACTTCCTTTTTATTCTAATTTATTTTAAATTTAATCGGAGTTTTAAGTGCGCATGTTTTGTGTTTGGTTAATTTAATGTAATTTATTTTGTTATAAGTACTATTTTTTAATTTTTTAATTTGTATTACCAAGGTGTGACCTAAATGTAGCCTTTAGCAGAATACCAGCGCTACAGTATGGTGACATGCTGGAGCTTAAAGCTGAGCTAAGGGCCATATATAAATAAATAAATAAAATAAATAAATTAATAAATAATCTCCACTCTGATAACGCGAGGATAATCAATCATCATCATCATCATCAGCCTATATTAGTCCACTGCTGGACATAGGCCTCCCCTAATGAGCGCCATAGCGCCCTGTCTTCCGCTTGCCGCATCCAGCATCTACCTGCAGTCTTTAGCAGATCGTCATACCACCTGGCCGGAGGGCGTCCTACACTACGTTTGCCGAGTCGTGGTCTCCACTCAAGAACACGTTTGCCCCAGCGGCTATCGGTTCTTCGCAAGATATGGCCGGCCCACTGCCACTTCAGGTTGCTAATTCTTTGAGCTATGTCGATAACTTTGGTTCTCTGTCGGATGTATTCGTTACGAATTCTATCCTTCAGAGAGACTCGGAGCATAGCTCTTTCCATAGCTCGCTGAGCGACTTTGAACTGGTGGACCAGCCCTACCGTGAGTGTCCACGTCTCAGCTCCGTAGGTCATGAGTCATGACGGGCAGGACGCACTGATTGAAAACTTTAGTTTTCAAGCTTTGCGGTATGGATAGGTCAGAACAGGTTAGAACTTCCCTCAAACTAGGCTTAAAAATAAGATATTACGCTTTAAAAAAAGAACTAACTCAAAAAAAAACTTTACGATCAAATTTATCCTAAAATAATAAAAAAACTACGGTGTTTGAATAATTTATTCTACTCTTAGTTAATTTTCTGATTCGTCACCTTTCCAACGATACTAAATTTGTGAACAAAAAGATTGATTCGCTAGACATTCGGTAGGATTTTCAGGTCAACCAATCATTTTGATCAAAAATAGTGAAAGTGATAGATAATTAACGAAAGGATGAAGCGAATTTTGAACAGATTTCGGGCATCAAAAGCAAAATTTAAAATTGAGTTAAAATTAAAGATTATGCAGCAGTGACGTATATATGAAACAATACAATACAATACAATACAATATATTTATTAATAACACCAAGTTAAAAGAAACACTGCATCAATGACTTTCATTTTATAAGTTTGTTGAACTCCGCGCCTTCGCACTTCTAGTGACAAATACCTATGCTGGTTGGTTATGTACTTGTAATACTAGTTCTTGCACACTTTATAATGAAGAATTTAAGAAATAAATTTAATCTATGTTTACCCTGGTTTACCTCAATTCAAAGTTCCACATTACCTACAGCTAGGTATAAAAGTACCGTAAGTAACAAAAGTAGGTACCGAGGTATTCAATAAATTAACTTAAGAAAACAACTACCTACCTACCTAAATGGAAAAACGTTCTAATGTAGGTACCTAGGTCGAGGAAATGGCTAGTTAACTGCGTGCACTATAATTTAAAAGAATTTTTTTGAGTACCTAGTTAGATATAAATAAATAAATAAATAATGCTGGACTAGGTAGGTACTTACGTGAAATCGTAGGTAGGAGTAGTTACCTACCATTGCGCAATCTATCAATTAGTCATGTCGTCGTAGTTTCTATCTTAGACTTTACCCCCTCGCACTATGGATACTATGGATAGTTGCTATTGAATCGACAAAGATAGGTTGTATCTGTACCTGTACCTACCCATAATGTAGGTAACTACCTTTTAATATCAACTAAATACCTAACTAGATATCGGACTAATGTTGTCCATGTCACTATTGATATGTAGCTATTGTCTACTTATCAATGACAAATGAACAATAATGTTCTCAGATTACGCGGTCCACAATTTATGTTAGTATATAGCATATTGTAAACATATACACAATACCCTACAATCAGCTCGAATGTAATTGCGTAAACAAAACAATGGCATTTCTCCGGTTTCTTATTCCATCAAAATAGATTCAGTAGTGGGCGCATCGTCGCTGGTGCGGCACGCCTCGCGATGCAAATCAAGGTCACTGGCATCGATGCGTCTATTCCGGACTCTTACGAAAACATAAAACCGTGCCGTCATCACGATTACCTCATAACCAACTATTATTAGTCAGACACGCCGGTTCCATCATCCACGGCCTAGTTACCACAAAACAGCGAGGCAACGCGAACGCGTCGACGAAAATGTCGAAACTTACAATTTTTGTATTTTACTTCATAGCCACCATCATAGCAACGAACAGTTATAAGATTCTTGGAATATTTCCGTCGCTGGATCGAAACAACTACCTCACGTATCGGGGCCTGCTGCGGGAACTGGCCAACCGAGGCCATGAGGTGACCCTGATCAGCCATTTCGAAGCAGTAAACGCTCCGGCGACGCACAAAGACATTCTTTTGAGTGACCAGAAAGTGAATAAAGGACTATCATTTGAGTCAGTGATTGTGAACGAAATATCGCGAGTGCCTTTCGAGACGATAGTCGCGACCAAAGCCGGCAACGACGACTGCAAGACTCTTATGAACAACCACCAAGTGATACACATGATAAGGACGCGACCTCGCTATGACATCATACTAGTGGAGTCCTATAACAGTGACTGTGGCCTTGCACTAGCCGCGAATTTAAGTGCCCCTTATATTGCCTTAAGCACTCAACCCATTCAGCCCTGGCAGTACAACAGACTGGGCATTAGTTTCAATTCCGCGTATGTCAGTCAGTCGGGGCTGCCTTACGGTCAACATCCTTGGTTCTTCGAGAGGTTGAAGAGTTTTGTTTTGCACCAGGTTGCGAGCTGGGTGTACTACGTGTGCTCGCAGGTTACCGACCGCGTGTACCTCTATAAATATCTAGGTGACGACCTGCCTTCATTAGAAAGTGCGGCGTCGAACGCGAGTCTGCTGTTTGTAAACACACATCAGTCCGTGTTCGGCGGAGTTGCCAGACCTGATAATGTTATTGATATAGGCGGCATCCACATCAGCCCTCCGAGAATAATACCCACGGTAAGTTAATGGATTGTAAATAATTCTACGAATGGAGTTTATTCCGATATTTTCGCATCAGGAAATTACTTTGATGTAATGTTATGTTATCTAAACTTTGAACAGCCCTCACGGCGTTGCTTTACTTCTGGCGCAATTTTTATATAAATGTGACCTAACATAAAACAAATAAGTACTTTCAAAAATCATTAAGTAAAGATCGTTTCTACCTAATGATTTTTTGAATGTTTTAATAAAATACCTGTGTAATTAACTCTTACAATTTTGAACCTAAACAAAACTTTTATTTTTATTTCCAGGAGATCGAAAGGTTTATAAACGAAGCAGAGCATGGAGTGATCTACGTGAACCTTGGCTCCACTGTGCGTGACTCCACTCTACCGAAAGAGAAGTTGGAAGAACTGCTGGCCACATTCAGGACACTACCATTAAGGATCCTATGGAAGTGGGAGGGAGGGAACGTAGACCTGCCCAGAAATGTGATGACTATGAAATGGTTCCCACAGTACGATGTTCTAAGTAAGTACCTACCTACAACTAAAGGTAACTAATACGCGCGTGTTGGTTTGGTTTGGTGTCTATGCACTGGGAGTCTCCTGAAGATGCCACCGCCACAGCACTGATTTAATTATTATTTTAAGTAACAACAATAATAACAATAGCCAATGAATGAAATGTTTGCAAACAAACCACGACACATCAAACTACCCAAGCAGCAAAAACCAGTCATACAAAAGTGCATAGAACGTTTTATAAATCACTGGTATTGGTGTTATAAAACATCTAAGAAGGTACATTTTCCTCGAAAGTGGCGCATTTATATCTCTGTTCAGTATTAAAACGAACTAATGGCAGCCAGCGTTACACATGACAAATCAGTCCTTTAAACGCTATGTAACAGCGACGTCAGCGACTCGGGACACAAAATAACGAAGTAATGGTTAATAAAGGATCTCATAAAGGACTTTTTCACACTATACTAGAGTTTATGTTCCCTTTAGCTCACATTATTTATTCACCACCCATTATTTTATAATTGAAATTAAAATATATTTACAAAAGGGTTCAAGAAATGTGAGGTAAGTTAGTAAAATTTTATATAATTGTCTTTAGAGTGTAGAAATAGCGTGCAACCGTAATTTTACTGATAAAATATGATTAGGTTTTCAGTAAATTTTAAGCGCCCCCTTCGAATTATTGAGTATTTACTAAAATATATTTAAATTAAAGTGACCCCGGGTTTTAAAGGACTATTACAGTGCCATTACAGTACTTGTGACAATGTTTTTACTTTCATCATGGATTCACATTAAAATTCTCTATTCAGATTAAAATAAAATCTCAGGACATAATTGTTATTTAACAGCAATATTATCTACATTTATGTGTCGTTTTTGTATTATTAAAGAGATCGGTACACTATCATAGTACTTAAAGTATTAGTATAGGAACTAAAAAATAATTAAAAACGAGTCTGCTCTAAAACAGTGTTTGTGTGATATGCTAATCTGATGAACTACATATAATAGGCATCTAAAACCCAATATAATACATTATCATCATATCACAATCTGGAACTAGGCTATATCACAAAATCACTATAGAGAGTTTATTGTGACTACTAAACTAACGTACTAAGACCCGAGTTCACCAACAGATGGTTAAATTTTAAACGGTTGTATTGATGTTTTTGACACAAGTTTTCATACATTAAGGCGCTGCCGTGGAAAACTAAGACTGTTAGATTGCATGTCAATATTACCAAATGTGGTCGGCAGAGGCGCTTATTTTTAACATAGACTTATGCAAAATTTATCTGTTGTAGAAGAGGCAAACTTTTGTTTTATTTTGGTTGATAGCACAATCACAAGGTAATAATGTAATGTTAACTAACATTTGCCCGCGGCTTTGCTATCGTTGCATGTAAAATACCTTAATAAAACCTATATCGCTCATTGTAGCTTCTCAATTATAATAAAAATTACATTCATCGATAGTTATTCATAGAAATCAGAAACACTTAAAAAAATTATATCATCTTCATGCATGTTAAAGTGCCGACAATATCAATGACCATTATGATAATACTTTATACATTAAAAAAATATACTAATTTAGTCAAAACAACTGAGGTCTAAATGGATTACAAAAGTGTCAAGGATATGTTTTACAAATTGTTTGAAATTATTTTTTGATAACTTTTCACTCTTTTGGAGTTTTGTTGTAGAATCGTATACATTTCCCTTTAAAAGATAATCTATAAATCGATACTATAAAAATATATAAATATATATCTAGTACTACTCGCTTCCATAATTAATTTTATTTTCCGGAAATAAAACGCAACAATCATGAAGATAGTTTTAGTTTAGATTGTAATTCTACAAAATAATCATAAAAACCACAACAGACCATGCCTTGCTATCCAAATTGATATTCATACCGATATAAAGTATTCTTTATTATTTTGCTGCCTTCCAAGAACTCATGAGTGATTATGATTAACATGAGTGATTAACAATAATTTTGACAACTGTCATTGGAAATACAATTGTTTTGCATGTTTATTACGTTTTTAGCGTCTTTAAACATCTCCTTTACTTGACTTCTTTGTTACGCTAAAAAATTATTATATTGATGTCAATGTACATATATTGCCAATAACAAAAAAGTTATGACAAACCGCTCCGTTGAGGTTTTTCTATGAGTTATTAAAAATTTAAAGTAAATTATTATTTATTTAGTATCTGTCCTTTTGAGAATCTCTCTTCTCTAAGAGAACAAACCGATAGAACTACGAGTAATTTAAATTTGCCTGTAGTTCTACTGGTAGAACTACGAGAAAAAAAATGCAAATGGTTGGTCCTAAGTAAATCAGTTATCTAGTAAGTACCCATAACAAAGCTCTGCTTAGCTTCGGCCTTGGTGATGATGTGTGAATTCATCATCATCAGCCTATATAAGTCAACTGCTGGACGTAGGCTCCTATTTTAATTTTTCAACATTGTTTATTTATATTATAAGGTCATCAAAATCGCCCTACCTATTTAACATATTTTAACTCGACCAATACTTTTCGTGCTGTAAACATGTTGAGTAGTACCTACCTATCTAGCTACCAGAGATAAAACCACTATAAACCTATTCTACTTAATTGGTAGGTCTGTCAATGAATAAAATTCCTGCAAATTTCTTTTGGCTTAGCTTCAATCAAATATAGACTTTATTTCAATGACGAATGAACCATTTAACCCGCAAAACAAAAGTTGTCGAAAATCGTAATTCGTCCGTCGAACCCAGCTGTCATCGCGAAAAAAGTTACATAACCTCACGTCCGACCGAGGAGGCATCCAGCCTCCGAATGAAGCTAGTGGAAGCTATTTTGAGCATATATTGAAAGGGATGTTTGAGTAATAAGGTTGAAATTCTATTGGCAAAATATTATCATTTTTGCAATTACTTCGCTAAACGCCTTACAAAAATGTGTTTTTTGGGTTTTATTATGTTAATGGATTTATTTATCTAAAACTTTTTACATATTTCTTTTCTTGATAAAATTTCCTTTCATATAGTATTTAAATAATTAATGGTTGTCACTCAAAATATTGAGCATTTCGAGACGAAAAATTTTTTTCTTGTTCTTTTTTGGGTTTTTTTTTTGTCAAGATCCTAGATCGTTTTATAAAATATTTTTGTATAAGTCTTTTTTCCATACATTTGACTATACACTGTTTTTTTTTTGGGCTTGTAATATGTCGGAGAACGGCTAACGGTGCGACGAAAAAGTGTACTTTCTACGGTGTCGCTGTTTGGGTAGCGTCTTAAAAATCAAAGTTAACCGACGAAGCTGTCTAATTGTCCGATTATCTTTTGGTGAACACCGGCATAAGTACTACAGTAATAGCAACGATCTGAATATGCACAATACGACAAAGTCGCGTCGTAGTTGATCGTATGTGCCTATCACTCACTGAGTCACTGCTAAACCGAAACGATTATAGCAGTGAGTTAAACGTAAAACTTATTACGCAAATCAGATGAATAAAGGCATTTGTTAAAACTTTTATAGAGCAGTATTATTCCAATAATGGTCCTATATAAGGTCCATATAGCTACGCTGCGCTTGGTGTAGTAAACGTTTACATTATTTTATAGGTTTTTTTGCTATATAAGCTTAAAAAGCAAAAGTGTGTTCTCGAACACTTATAAACAGCACGATGTCACCGCTAATACCTTAATAACTCGTTAACATATCTTTATTTTTAGTGATATAAGTTTAGATTATTGGACTACTTTGTTAGTTGGGTAGAACTCACGTTCTTGGCGTTGAGTTTCAGATAAAACATTTTGCAATATTTATTGAAGGAAGGATCACAAATTGCTAGATACTTATACAGAATTAAAATTACAAAATTATAACTAATTATACAAATAATTTCTGTGTAAGTAGAGATAATTTACAGAGTCAATACTACAAAATTCCCACACTAGGCTAGGCCTGTATCGTGGGAACCAATATGATTAATAGGTTAAGGAGTAAAAAAGCCTCAGTTGAATGTCAAACCTATGCTGAGTTATACAAAATAAAATTGTGAGAAAAGAAAAACATAAAAAAAAACAATGATAATATTTCAGACGAGTAAGATTTGAAATTAAAATCAGAATGCAACTAAACAAACTAAAAATTTAAAAATATATTAGAAACTAAAACACAAAAAATTAAGGAAAAAAAGACATGCTTTAGGAGACCTTTAACAATAGACTTTCGGTTTGATCGTATGACAGAGTGTGTAACCAGATTTGAGCAGCGGATTTTAATTGGGCGACAAATAAAGATTTAAGGTCTGTGCAACAGTGTTTCACAACCCTATTATAGAAAAACATTTAATATGATCTCCGAAACGCTGTTATTTGTTATTTGGGGTGAGTTGCTAGAAAGGGTCAGATTTTACAAGAAAAACTATAAGAAACCATTTCTAAATGGAGATTTACTGAGGACAACTGGTAACTTAAATAATAGAGCCATCTTTAAATACACCAATAAGTATTTAAATATCCTTGAACAAGGCCACAGTCTGTGGCACATTGCTATAATTTGTTTAATATTTATCTCTTTGCAATCTCGATAATCTAGTACCTTCTATTCCACCTGAATTTATTAGTCTGTCAAATAAGATTAGCACTACATACTGCTTCCTGCAAATAACTAATTATGACAGATTGGTTTACAGATATTTTTATAACAGCCTTGGATATAAAAATAGCGACACCAAATAAACGGAAGATATGTTAATTTATGCAGCAATGTCTACAAAAAGTTATTAAAACATATAAGTCGTTGTCCTCGTGATAGATAACAAATCGGAAAAGTGTCTGTAAAATACATACATACATACATAGACAGACAGATTAAAATAAATTAGATACATTTCTGATTTGACCATAGTGATTGGTAATATAAAATTTATCAACTCACTAAACCCCTATTGCCGTAGCCGTCGTGTAGGCAGGGAGTAGCAATCCGTAGAACAATGCCACTAGAAGAATATCTAAGTCGAAGCAACCAACGGTGTAGACAGAGCGTAGCAACTTCGTAGCTATTTCGTAGCCGCTGTGGTACAAGCGTAGCTAAGTCATAGACAAAGCGTAGCCACTTCGTAGCGATTTCGTATCCAGTGTGCATGGCGTAGCTAAGTCGTAGCAGCGACGTAGACAGAGCGTAGCAGCTCCGTAGCGATTTAGTGGCACATTAGCGTAGCGAATCGGTCGTAACCATGGCGTAGACAAAGCGTAGGAATTTCTATTTAAAAGTATTATTCATATTTATCCTTTAATTGACGTTTCCAGAGCATCAAAACGTGAAAGCCTTGATCACTCACGCTGGAATCCTAAGCACCATAGAGGCGGTTGACGCCGGAGTGCCGGCCATAGCGATCCCTCTCTTTGGCGACCAATACGGCAACGCAGCAGCCTTGCAGGACGCGGGAGTGGCCGCCATCGTGGCCTACCAGGATCTCAAGAAAGAGTACCTTTTGGATGCTGTCAATCAAGTTTTGGATCCTAAGTGAGTTTAGAAGCGGAAGCGTTGTTTTAAGCAAGGTTTTCAAGAAGCGAAAAAGAAATGTTTGTGAAAAAACAAGCATTAGTATCTCGAATATGAGTGTGTAGCTAGTTATTGCTTTGTTTAATTATTTTGACACCATGCTTTTGGTTGTTAGCCCTCATATCCTCTCCACTTTAATCGACATTATCATTATACTGTGACTTGGAACCGTACTGCCCATAGTTAAATTTTCGTACACTTTTGGTTATAAACTATTTTTTACTTTAGAGAATTCTACGTCTACAGCACACTATGAACTTAATATTTAAAGATTTCAATACAAATTCAACAATTATTATTTCAGATTCCAACAACGAGCAAAGCATGTTTCTCGTCTCTGGCACGACAGGCCCATGAAGCCCTTGGAAAGCGCCATCTATTGGACGGAGTACGCAGCTCGTCACCAGGGCGCTCCCAACCTCCAGTCCAAGCTGCCAAGCCTACCGTGGTACCAGCAAACACAGCTAGATGTCCTGGCATTCGTATTCCTTGTAATGCTTATCCTGGGTTATGTGACTCGCAAAATCCTTTCGGCGATTTGTTGTTGCTGCTGTCGGCCCGACGTTCAGGATGTTGATGAAAGACCAAGTAAAAGAGTGAAATTTGAGTGAACAAACAAAATTTATAAAGTTTATAGTTCTAATGTTATGTTTAATAGAGGTTGCAGGTATCTTTCTTTAATTTAATACCTGTTTACAGGAGGAAAACTCACCAAACTCAAAAATTACCCTTATTAATTAAGGGTAAGTAAATAATAATTGTTGCATTTTGCGTTTAAGTAGATAGGTAGGTGGACATAAAATATGTTGACATTTTATGTTACTTATTTGTGTAATTTGGTTTAATTTATAAATATTTTGTTATACCTACGGGTACCTCTACCTACGTATTGTATTTGTGACTTACACTTAAAGATCTCTTCCTTTCGGAACATTGGTGTTTTTTTAAGTAGTTATCTACTTACCAAGGTCACTTCATACTCACCTAATATTTCAGGCGTACATAAATGTAAAACAAAGGTAGGTATGATCTAAATGCATTTTTGTTTGTCGTATTTTCTACTATACCTACTTACTTACGTACCATTTATCAATCTCTATAAGTAAATAAGTGTTACAAAAACACGGAAAATATTCAGTACAGCGTTAGTTAGGTACTTCAGTATTATTAATAATTATATTTAAGTATATTTATATAAGGGAAAAGCAAAGGTTTAAAATGAACCTAGTTACAAATACATAGGTATATAAAGAAGTACCTACCAGAAGCTTATTGAAGATTTTCACGAATAGATAGTGGAATAGTTTAAACGATATTCACGAATATTCGCAAGAACATCGCGAATACTCACAAGATTTTTAACATTCGCTTTCGCAAGAATTTATGCGGATGTTTAAAGGCAAATAAAACATTATCTACAATAGCTAGGTACTGCACTGATAAAATAATTATAAATAATTTTTTACACGTTTGTCATAAAATAATAGTAAAATAGATGATCAATAATAGTTGAAGTTGCAAAGTGAAGTGAAGTAAGATCACTATTAGGTATGTGAGTCACTTCATTCGAAGATATAACATATTTGATATATTATCGCTAAATGAAATCCAACACACTCCAAACAGAAAAATAGTACTTAATCAATCATCTTCCAATGGAATGACTTATCAAGACGTTAATTTTAGAGTGTTTGTGTGCGTGGTAGTCTCAAATTCTACTCATTAAATAATATTACTTAATAGCTCCGGTTTTTATGTTACTTTTCGTGCCTCCTTGAAGAAGATTTAACAAAAAAACATATTAACGACTAACACCCATTTCTTATTTTTCAACCTCCACTCTTACTCCACTCCTCGAACAAGGCTGTGGGTACCTCGGTAAGGTAGATAATGTGATTAAAACTACAGTGGAGTAGTTGTTGGTTACCTAACTAATTGTATAATGTAGTCTTGAAGAACTTTGAGAGGAGGAATACCTACCGTTGACTCAAGAGAGGTCGCAACGAACTTTTAGCCGACAGTTGACACTGTATCCATATCCACTCAGATGAGGAATTTTTGAAGGTAACGTTTACCATCAAAGTATATTTTGATAGTAAGAAATTTAAGTTTCCCTACTACTCAGTAACTCCAATGGAAATTCAATAAAATACCTACTGAAATTAACCTATAACTGTCACCGCTGTTCTCGAACCGACTGGTCTGTTGCGTGACGAAGGTAAGAGGCCCGACGGTATGACACTAGTCCCATGGGAGTGGGGCAGGCCCACTGTGGGACGCTACATGCATCGACACACTTGTATCTTCACATCATCCGAGGACATCCGTGAAGACGCGTGCGGTGGCAGATTTGGCCGAGGACCTCAAGAGGCACAAATATGCAGGTCTCGACAGAGCCTACACATTTGCTCCCCTTTAAGTCAAGACCCTAGGCCCGTGTGGTACCGAGGCTCTTCGGGTTTAAAAAAAAATTTGGACGTCTGGTCGAAGCGTGCGTAACCCGAGAGCTGGTGAGTATTTGGCGCAGTGCATCAGCATTGCCATACAGCGGGGCAATGCAGCCAGCGTCTTGGGGACGCTTCCGACTGGTATTGATACTGATCAGTTAAGATACCTCTAAATTGTTTGCAATTGTTTCAATTGTTAATACTAGTTCTAAGTTATTTTGTAAATATGTTAAATATTTTTTTAAACCTGTTAAATATTTTTTTAAACCTGGTGAATATATAAAATAAACAATTAAATTGGGCGCATCGTTTGCGATAATAAAAATCAAGAATCTGATCAATTAATGTGAGCGAGTATGGATTATTCCATACACATTCGTCAATGTTAAAGTTTAAAAATGGACATCACGACTTCATTACGGATGTAAGCGGGTTAACTACGAACCATATTTGTGTTGGAAGAACACCAACGTTTCATCCCATAACGAGGGACATCTTCAGGGTGAGTGCGGTTCTAGACGCGCGCGTTCCGCATCCCTCCGAGCTGTAGGGCGTGAAAGTCATCTCCTCGTAAAGATTCTACTGTGTCGGGTGTTGGTATTCCCTGGGTACATATGGAACTAACAGTATCTACACCCGGCTCCATACTGCTATTCGACTTCTCATGAAGACACGGCTTCCAGGCGGCAGGTAGGTTCCAACCTTCGCTCTGTTGAAATTGGGCCATCGATCTATCTCTATCGCCTCGCGTATCTTGCGGGGAACAAAGAATTTTTCCCTAGACAAGACACGGGCCTTGTCGAAACGTACGTAATGCGATGGTCCTTCCTCAATACATGTTCTACCACCGCCGAGCTATTGGTGTCAACATTCTTTACGGCGCGTATGTGTTCCGAGAGCCTGGTGGATATGTTCCTCTTTGTCTCACCGATGTAACATTTACCACAGTCACATTGGATCATGTATACGCCGGGGACGTCCAGTGGTACTCTATCCTTCGGAGAGCGCAGTAATTGCCGCAGTTGCGTTTGAGCTCGAAAGATCGTCTTAAAGCTATATTTCCGCTGTAGCAACTGACCGATCTTGTCCGTGAGCCCTTTCACAAAGGGTAGGTATGCGACCGCTCTCTCAACGGAATGGGGCCGCTTTCTTTGGGACATGTTGGCAATACGGCAGCTCTGTCTCCAGCCGTAACCATTTCGCTCAAGTACATCTTTGACGTGCTGTAGTTCACCTTCTATGTATTGTGGGTCACATAGCCTTAAAGCTCTATTTATAAGAGTGCGTGGCACTGAAGCTAGGTGTGACGGATGATGGTGCGAGTCAGCCTTTAGGTACATATCTGTGTGTGTTGGTTTGCGATAGACCGTGTGTGTTAATCGTCCCGAGTGTGTACGCTTAACCAAAACATCAAGAAAAGCCAGAGAACCGTCTCTCTCATACTCCACAGTGAATGCTATTTTCGGATGAATGCCATTGAGGTGTTCTAATAGCGTGCTAATTTGGTCTTGTTGTATAATAGCAAACACGTCATCCACATATCGCCACCAATGTCTCGGCCTCACGGGTGCATTTTCTAAAGCAGTGCTTTCGAACCATTCCTTATAGATGTTAGCCACGACTGGTGCTATCGGAGACCCCATGGCTACCCCGTCCTTTTGTAGATAATAATTACCTCGCCATAAGAAGTACCCGCTTGTTAAGGTATGTTCTATCACCTTCATGTACTCAATAGGTATTCCTGCCATATTCAATAAATTCTGAATGATTTGTAAAGTCTCTGCTATTGGTACATTAGTGAACAAGGAGGACACGTCAAAACTCACCAGTCGTTCATCCTGTTGCAGCGTGATATCTTCCAGGAGCTGCGTAAAATGCGTCGAGTCTTTCACGTAGCTAGAAGTCTTTCCTACATACGGATGTAGTAGGTTCGCCATATATCGTGCTGTTTTGTACGTAGGTGAGTCTATCTGGCTGACAATAGGGCGTAAGGGCCAGTTAGGTTTATGAACCTTTGGTAGACCATGGATTATAGGAGGTGTGGGATTTATGGGTCGCAACGATTCATAGAGATCCTTAGATATAGCGAGCAGTAACTCCTTCAACTTCGAGGTCACTCTATTAGTCGGGTTGTGGGTGACTTGTGTGTATGTTGACCCATCACTAAGAAGTTCCGTTATCTTTTGCTCATAGGACTCTGTATCTACAATCACAGTTGCATTTCCCTTATCTGCCGGTAGCACCAGAACATCCATATTGCTACGTAAGCTCTTCAAGGCATTGAGTTCCATTTTCGGCATGTTGGGCTTTGGTAACTTCGCCGAACGTACCAGTGTTGCGATATCTTGGTGCAGACAATCCGCATCATGCGGTGGCAACTTGTTACGAGAGATCGTGTCTTCCACACTCGTAATTTAATTATGGATTCCACTGGCACTCTCTGAGGCGTAGGTGCGAAATTTAGCCCTCTTGACAGAGCACGTTGCAGATCTTGAGAAATTGGTTGAGAAGAAAAATTTATCACGACATTCCCCTCTGTAGAGAAATTTGCATTTGGCCTTTGCTTCGTGTTTTTTGTCAGGCGCTCTAGTTTCCGTTTATGGGTATTATCGGTTTTATTAAGTATAGATTGTGCCCTGTTAAAGGTCATACCATCAAGTGTCACCCATAAATCTTCACTTATACACTGTGCCAATTTCAAATGTAATGCAAACAACTCCTCCGATATGATCGATGATGTGCTCGGAGGGATGCGGAACGCGCGCGTCTAGAACCGCACTCACCCTGAAGATGTCCCTCGTTATGGGATGAAACGTTGGTGTTCTTCCAACACAAATAAGGTTCGTAGTTAACCCGCTTACATCCGTAATGGACATCACGACGATATAAAACTCAAAAAATATATATCTGTTTTTTTCCGTAAAACTTTTTTACACCAAGGACACACCCTGTTTTATAAGTAAAAACCTCTCAATCAGTTTTACAATCCCTAGGTAAATTAGATCACAGTAGACGAATAACGATTCATAGATTGTACGTAGGTACCGTATCTATTGATCCATAAAAAACATACCGTCTCGCACACAACTCGCGAACTTATAAATGCTACAGCACAATAACTCTCTCCCCAGTCGTGTATCTGCCGCGGAGCCGCCTAGCCGTGACCGCGAGCAAAATGAGAACGCGTTGTTTCATTATCTTCCTCGTGATTGTTCACAATAGCGTTCATTCTCTGAACATTCTAGGAGTGTTTCCTTATGAGGGCAAAAGCCACTTCTTTGTTTTCCAACCGCTATTGCTCGAACTATCCAGGAGAGGACACAACCTCACCGTGGTATCCCATTTTCCGCAACAAAACCCTCCGGAAAACTATCACGATATATCCCTAGCCGGGAAATCCACAGTTTTGGAAGGAGTATTTCCACTTGAGAAGTCTTACTGGACCATTATTGGAATAATTTCTTTCGTTGTGAAATTCGGAACGGAAAACTGTAGACTCCTGCTCAAAGATGAAGGTGTCCAGGAGTTGTGGAAGTCAGATTATAAATTTGATTTGATGCTAACGGAACAGTTTAACAGTGACTGTGCGCTCGGTCTGGCGTATGGGTTGGGACTCCCGGTGGTCGGTCTGACGTCGCATATGCTGATGTCTTGGCACTACAGCAGGTTCGGTCTTCGATACAACCCATCCTACATGCCGAATATGTTCTTCGATGGCGGGACAAACCCAACTCTATTACAAAGAATGGAAAGAACACTTTTGGATGCATATTTGCATATTGTCTACAAATACTTTTGTCAGAGAGTAGACGAGGAAACTATAGCAATGTATTTGAATGGTGTTCCTCCATTGGAAGAGTTGAGTCGAGAGATGAAGTTCATGTTGCTCTACCAACACCCGGTTCTCACTGGCTCAAACATGTTTCCGACCAATGTCAAGGAAGTAGGCGGCTATCATGTGGCTAAAACTAAACAACTACCAAAGGTAAAGTAGGTACAAATGTGTTAACCTAATGCTAAACTACAGTGTAAAGGTTTCTTTGTGAATGTGATAAAGGTGCTATAAGTAGCTCGAAATTAGGCACTTGTGTAAATCATCACATCACAGACCATAACGGCAATATCTGCGAATGTGATGGATTGTGAATGCATAGACTGGTTTTTTTTTTCAAATTTGGCTGTCAATAAGATAATATTATTTATTTTTAATATTTTATTGATATGAGTTTTTTTATCGTTTTTTAAATCATTTACTTTTGCTATATTAGATAGACGACCTCAGTGGCGCAGCGGGCGAAGGTGCGCCTGCGACGCAGGAGGTTACGGGTTCAATTCCCGCCTCAGGACAAATGTTTGTATGATCTGCAGATATTTGTTCAGGGTGTTCTGGATGTTTTCTATGTATAAAAAAAAAATATCTATATAAGTAGTGTATTGTATTAAGTATATCAGTTATATAGTACCCATAACACAAGCTCTGCTTAGCTTGAGGCTAGTTGATGCTGTGTGAGTTGTCCAGTACTATTTATAAAATTCAAATATATATATTTCAATGAAAATGATTTGCAGATTTGAAAGAAACCTCATTTTATATATCTAGCAAACTAACAGCTGTATTTTTTTAGGATATCCAAGAGTTTATAGAAGAGTCGGCGCACGGTGTGATCTACATCAGCTTCGGATCAATGCTGAAGGCCCACACCATTCCTGAAGATAAGTTGGACGCCATCGTCGGGGCTGTCTCGGACCTTCCACAGAGGGTTATTTGGAAATGGGAGAAGGAAACTCTACCAGGGAACCCTAAAAATGTGTTCTTATCAAAATGGCTGCCGCAAAATGACATATTAGGTAAGATTGTAATCTAATCGCGATTAATGTTGCTAGAGCGACTTGCATAGTCCTGTCAAAAAGTCCTTGAACTTTCGTTTTATTAGCACTTGTTAGAGCTAGGAAGCAGGTAGGTATGTAATAGAGACCTAGATGAAATAAAATGTAGCTTCTTATAAATACTTCTTATAAATTCTTATAAGTACTTGATCTTAGGTCACAAAAAGGGAAGAGCAATAAACGTCATAAATTAATGTTTTTACATAAAACAACTAAGAATTCCTTTTTATTTTACTGGTTTTTTCAAGTTCTGCGGGACAAATAGTTATCCCTCGGGAATACAATTCCTACTTGACCACCCGCCGCACGGGGTGCTCCTACTTGACCACCCGCCGCACGGGGTGCTCCTACTTGACCACCCGCCGCACGGGGTGCTCCTACTTGACCACCCGCCGCACGGGGTGCTCCTACTTGACCACCCGCCGCACGGGGTCCTCCTACTTGACCACCCGCCGCACGGGGTGCTCCTACTTGACCACCCGCCGCACGGGGTCCTCCTACTTGACCACCCGCCGCACGGGGTGCTCCTACTTGACCACCCGCCGCACGGGGTGCTCCTACTTGACCACCCGCCGCACGGGGTCCTCCTACTTGACCACCCGCCGCACGGGGTGCTCCTACTTGACCACCCGCCGCACGGGGTGCTCCTACTTGACCACCCGCCGCACGGGGTGCTCCTACTTGACCACCCGCCGCACGGGGTGCTCCTACTTGACCACCCGCCGCACGGGGTGCTCCTACTTGACCACCCGCCGCACGGGGTGCTCCTACTTGACCACCCGCCGCACGGGGTGCTCCTACTTGACCACCTGCCGCACGGGGTGCTCCTACTTGACCACCCGCCGCACGGGGTGCTCCTACTTGACCACCCGCCGCACGGGGTGCTCCTACTTGACCACCCGCCGCACGGGGTGCTCCTACTTGACCACCCGCCGCACGGGGTGCTCCTACTTGACCACCCGCCGCACGGGGTGCTCCTACTTGACCACCCGCCGCACGGGGTGCTCCCAAACCGCTAATAACCGGACATAGGATTTTTTTTCGAATTTCGTTTTTCTTATTTTGCCATTCGATAACTCTATCAAAACTAAAAAACTTTTGTTCTATTATACTTTTGGCTAGGCCTTATAGTCCAGGAGGTAAAGGCAAAAAACTGTTTTTTTTTTGTATGGGAGGCAACCTTAAAAGTTGAATAAGTACCCGTGTTTCACCTTGTTTCGATCTGAATTCTTATGGTTTGTTTGTGGCGTTATTTGGCATCTACTAGTCATAAGCAGATGGGTGCCAAATTAAGGCATTTTTAGTTATGGCGCCAAAACCGAAAATATATTTTTTTTTTTTATTGGTGAGCGTATTTTGATAATTTGTTTCTTCTATTGAATAGTTATATCTTAAATATGTATATTATATTCTATAAATTTTTTGCCTAGACAATATATACATAATAGTTTAGGAGTAAATAGCAAATAACTGATCTTACTCAACGAGAGCCAATTTTAAAACGACTATAGAAGGCGCGTTTCACGTTTATACCGTCGTCTGAAACTTATATGGGATAAGTGTAACACTGTGCCGTATCATATTGTTAAAGAAACATGCATGCCATATTGTGTATTTTTAAGTTAGTGTTAGTGAAAAAAAATATTTTCAGCACAAACGTAATTTTCTGTATTTGTTCAGGAGCACCCTTTCTTCCGGTGCATTTCATATTAAGTAGCTCAAATAATATGCTGGCACGTGTTTAGCAGTGTTTGCAACGCATTTAAAACATGTTTGAGAGAGAGAGAGTGAGAAATAATTTATTTTACCCAAAAAAAACACATTATCAGGCACACACGAGTCTACGTAAGTACAAGTACATATTTTAGGCACAAGTAGATACATGTTTGTACTCTAAAACATTTTTTTTACTCATAAAGCTTTAAGTCAAAAAACGGCACAAATTGCAAGCACATATCTCTCTATATACATAGGATCATATACTATGCCACAACCGTACCATAGAAACAAAAATGTTTGCACTGTGTGTGTTATGGATTTTTTAACTCTATAAATCTGCATTCTCAACTAAAAACGTTACGGATCCTCAACTTCCCTTATCCAATAATAAAGAAAAGTGGTTTTAAAAAGAAAGAATAATATATGATTTAAAATAAATATTAATTGTCATACTAGGTCTCATGTACTAATGGACTGGGCATCTATATGAGTGTATGAGATTGTTCAGCTAATAATTCAAGACAGGGTTGTTGCGAATATCGGCATCAGCATCAGCATCGGCTGATGATCAGTATTAATGTAGCAATCAGCATGAGCATCAGCATTGATCGATGCTGATTTTCAATGCTGATGTTCGAGACATGACCCGAAGGGCTTCAAGCTGAAAGGCTTCAAGCGCATTTTTGTAGAAATCAGGTAAATAAGCAAAAACCTATTTATTTGTCGCACTGTGTACTGCGACATTGCGTGTGAAGACCAATCACCCAGCCTCAAATATTTTTTGATTTATAGCGTTAGCCAGAACTCACTTTTGTTACATTACCTATGTTGAATTTTGTATTAAAGCTCTATCAAATTGCAACTGTCTATATTTTACGATTCATAAGATACAGCCCGCCCGCTGACAGACTGAAAGACGGACCAGTGTCTCCAGATTGGGGGGTTTTCCCCTTTTTAGGGAAAAGTAAAAAAAAATTGGAGCAGTTTTGGGGAATTGAAAACGGTGGGGATTTTTTTATGGTCGTTATCAAAGGAAAATCTACATGTAAAATTTTGTACTTCTATCGGTTGCTGAGATATGTAGCATTAGCGTTTAAACTTTAGTTTTTTCGTTAAAACTTGGTTATAGGACAACTCCTTCAGAATTTCAGAGAACAATGAATTGAAACGTGTGAACGATCGCTATGAAAGGCAAAATCTTCATGTAAAATTTTGTAGTTTTATCGCTTACGGTAACTAATATAGAGCATTTTTTAAAACTTTTAGAGTGCAAATTTTCGAAATTTCTTTCTTAGTACTCCCCTACAACCTAAAAGGCACAAACACTCCAAATTTCAAGCCTCTGGAACCAGTGGTTCGGGCTGTACGTTGAGTCAGGTACTCCTTTATAATATAGTCTCGGTTTCGATGGTGGAAGGATGTGCGGAAAACTCGCAGTTGGCCAAAATCAGCATCATCATCAGCAGCTCCGCTGATGTGTCTACAAACTGCATCAGCAAGAACTCTGATTCAAAACACTAGAGTATTGAACAATAAACGGCCCAAGGACTATGTTTGTGGACAGGTACAGTAACATGAAGCCGACTAACAGTACAAACGAACATGCGGTAGACCATAACCAAAGGATCACGGTGCCAGCTGCCAGGCAGGGCTAAAGATATCAATATTGTAGGATTCCACATAATAATTCATTCGTGGTAAGACTACGTGCGCGTCGCACGAGAGAGTGAATGAATGATACAATGAATGAAGGGAAGTGCTCCCTACAATATTTTATTACATGATTAAATACATATCTACAATAAATACCTAATTAAAAACAACTACTTTACATATTGTATGTAAAGTAGTACCTACGTTGTTATGGTTAGTCGATCGAAAGGTTGCGTAAACGTTGAGTGCTGAATGATTCTATTTTTGAATGAGTTCAATCGAGGGTGTGTGGAACTGAACTACCAATTTTCGTTCAAAAATATTCAAAAAAGTGTCATGTTATCGAGCCCTCGCCTAATAAATTATTTCATTTATTAAAAAGCTCGTATAAAAATAATTAATTACTAAGGGCATTACTAAAATAGGTATCAGACATCATAATCATAGTAAAAACTCTATACATATGAAAATAGCATAATTATAGTAAAATACTATAATTATGATTTCATATTTTAATATATATTATTTAAAATAGGTATCAGACATCATAATCATAGTAAAAATTCTATACATATGAAAATAGCATAATTATAGTAAAATACTATAATTATGATTTTATATTTTAATGTTTTAATTATCTTTTATAATTATTATTTTACTAGCTGGTGCCAGCGACTTCGTCTGCGCAGGATTAGTATTTCGAGTAGCTTATATTATCTACTTTAAATACCAGAAGCAATAAAAGTATCTAGTTTCATTTAGGAATCAATTTATTACTACCAAATGTGCATTTGAAATAAATTATCAATTTTTATTGTAGTTATGGTTCACTATTTTGGCTATAATGGCTTACACCTAAGATATAGATATATACTGTGGCGGGCTTTTTAGTAGGACTATTTAAGATAAACATTTCCATATGTGTAACTCTAGCGGTTGGCAGCGCACGCCAGAATAGCTCGCAGATGGTAGATTTTTTCCTACTTACTTTACACTATTCGCATATTTTGAACAATTCACACAATATCTTTACAAATGCCTAAAATGCCTTTAAAAATGCCTATGTGTTATTCTGATGTATAAGCTATAGGTATTATTGTAAAGTTTCATTAAAATCCATTCAGTAGTTTTTACGTGAAAGAGTAACAAACATGCATCCATCCATCCATACTTACAAACATTCGCGTTTTTATTATTAGTAGAATATTAGTAGGATTCAAGTGATTATTGCGTAGTGCATGACTTGCATACTTGCATAGTTATTATCTTATGCTATGTAACAGTTGTTACAATACTGTTTTGCCAAATACCCTGTTACATAAGAACTTGCTGCTGTCTCAGCAGAGGGATAGTGTCATTCAACAATACGACAATTTGTGTAACCAAAAACCGATCTATGTGTGTGTTTGACAGCAC
The DNA here is from genome assembly GCA_949316285.1 of Eupithecia subumbrata. NCBI lineage: Eukaryota > Metazoa > Arthropoda > Insecta > Lepidoptera > Geometridae > Eupithecia > Eupithecia subumbrata. The sequence continues at coordinate 315,754 of OX438650.1, read as the reverse complement.
GTAAATACAGTGCTTTCACTCACACATTCGTATGATTGAATGTTGCAAGTAAATAGTATTTTCCCTAAAAAGTTGGGTAACTGAAGCAAAGTTCCAATTAAGAAAACACGTCATTGTTTTTATCCTACCTTTTTATTATTTAAATTACCTATCTTATTTCAATTTACTGCACGTGTCAATTGTTAATAGTCAAATAGCAAAAATCTAAAAAAATCTATGAAAATCCATTTCAACGCCTTTTTTTAATTTACTAAATATCAGCCGGTAGCTATGGTTACTATCGTTCTGCCTAGGTCAAACGACACCCAGGTTCTACTCCAAGTCTGCAAAATAAGATCGGCTCCTATCATTTTCGGAACAATATTTTAAATAGACGGTCAAGTGCGTGTTCGGCCACGTGCAGTAGAAGCAGTTGCACGGTTCATGGCCTATCTAAACCAACTTATTTACTGGTTTTACATATCGGACAACCTTATCTAAGTTATTTTCAATAAAATTTGTTCAAATTTTCCTGTTTACCTACCAAAGTACATTTTTTAAGTTTATTAGGACGACTATTAGGTACTCAACTAGTAAAGCATACTAAAGCTGAGTAGGTAGGTAGTTTTCCTTTTAAATTCATACCGCCTACTACTAGCATTTTTTTCACAAATAATAATTTCCAAGTTAGGCAAGTACTAAATCCAGATTCAAAAAAATCCAGATTTTTTTTAGTGTAGGTTACACTAAAAAAAATCTGGATTTTTTCCTACGACTTCTTCAGTGTTAATAGTAATAAGGTACTAGATATTATTATACCCATGCGAAATCATAGCTTTCATGTACTAATAGTCTCTGGACTAAGCTGCGGACGGAGCGACGGACATGGTGAACTTGTTTACTACGAAACCTTAAAAAAGAACATGTACACGTGCAGGTATTGTATGATTAGGTGATGGATTAAAATTTTCAATTTGAGTTTATTGCATTTGCTCCCCTTGAAGTCGAGAAAGGTCTCAAGGTTTTCCGGAAATAAAAAAATATCAGAGCATCTGATCGAAGTGACGGCGCGGGCGTGTGACCCGAGAGCTGGTCAGTATCTGGCGCAACGCATCAACCTTGTCATACAGCGGGGCAATGCAGCCAGCGTAGCGGGGACGCGACGACTGGTATTGATATCGATAAGTTGAGCTGCCTCTAGATTGTTTGCAACAGTCTGTAGTTAGCTCAATTGTTTCAATTGTAAATACTAGTTCTAAATTGTATCCATTCAATTGATTGTAATTTAAGTACCCTTTCACTGCACTACACATCATTTACAACGGAAGATCAGCGTTGCGATAGCTAGGCGTACCTAATGGCTATTCCAACATAATGCTGAGTCGGACGCCTTTTCGTAGCGATATGTTTTGTTATTTGTTAGCTTTCTTATGTAGTTTTTATGGTGATGTTTTACCTATAAGTAACTTACTGTTTAAGCTATGAATAAAGATTTCTTTCTTTTCTTTCTTTCTTTCATTTTTATATATTTATGTCAGAGCTCCTTTCCGCGCATTTGAAGTAGTGTCAACTATCATTCAGCCTTCTTCTTCTAAGCCCTGTTACGTCAGAGTTACTTTACTAGATTGCTCTACCGTACCGTTAGGTGTAAGAGTAAAATCTCATGAAATGGTTTCGGAAGCAATAACGATGGGATCAAAATCAATTAAAAGATTTCAATCGATTGGTCTCAGTGTCACGTTATGTCAGTATTGTCAGATATGAGATAAAGACGCTTTTTCAAAAACAAAAACAAATTACGGTAGAACTCAATCTCACGGCAATCAAGAGGGCTTCTATTTCTCTTTCGCGAAAGACTAGAGGTTGTCATTGGGATTTCATATTATAGTAGGACATTAATTTATTCACGTCTATTCCATGTTATATTTGACTACACAGACTCGAAGCGCTATATTTGTAGTCTGGTCGAACTATTTCACCCTTGACTAGCCACTTTGCCATTTATTTTCTTTTAGCCGAAAACATGTGATTATAGCCTTGTTGGCTGAAATAGGTGAATGTTTTTTTTTCCAAATTAAAACAAACCGAATGAGATCTTTTTCTTCCTGCGGGTCTCCTTGGTTAAAATTTTCTTACATTATTTGAGGTTCCAAATTGAAACTCATTACTCCCTTACATGGAGTGTACAAAAATGTGACCAATTAACTTTCTGGCAAATAAAACAACCCCTTGAGAATAATGACAAAAAAAAAACAAACTGAAGAAAAACAAAAGAAAACAAAGAGCCCGTTATGTTGGTTTAATATAATATACTAGCTTCTACACCCGGCTTCGCACGCGATATTTTAGAATAACGTATCTAAGTTATTCCAAGTCCAGATCTTTAATGTGTGCAAAATTTCAGCCCGATCTATTTCTTAGTTTTGGCGTTATCTTCGGCCAAGCATCTTCACAACGGCACTAACTTTCGCCTGTACATGTAATGTTGGTAGGATGTGTGGCCCTGGCCAAAGCGTAGATGAAGCGGCGTTCTGACACCCTTTGTCCATACCATACTGGCATTCAATGAGCTCCTCACATTACATTAGTGTTTGCAATTCGATAAACAACTTGGATAGTAACTAAATTTAAACGTACATTTCGAAGGATGTAACTAGGTATACCAACAGCAGAATAAATAAATAATGCTGGACAAATTCACACAGCGTTATCTAGCCCCAAGCTAAGCAGAGCTTGTATGGGTACTATTATGTTACTGTATGTGGGTTATGCTATCTGATATAGGTAGGTACCTACTTAATACAATACACTGCATATACACAGGGTCTCCCATGCAACCTGTACCAGCGAAGGTCTGTGGTAATAGATAAATGAGGCTATGACAAGACACATGTAAAATAGCGTAATATTTTCATTGGCTCATTTATCTATTCTAAATTCAAATTCTGGCGCCAATTACACGTAATCAACTCGAGTCCATCTTTTTACCTAAGGTCATTGCCCTCTGATGTGCGACACGTTGATCAGCGCACACCATCTTTTTAACTAATATTCATAATTATTCACCATATCAACCGGAAAAATGTGTAGAAAGTCATTTCAAATGCATGAAATAAGTTTCACTTTTTTCGATTGTATCAACTTTAAACTCCATTTTGGCATAAAAATGCCCAGTAAAGTACCAACTTTTTTATGTTATTTTGAGAGCTAAAGAACCCATAAAGTTTTTGAAATTACCAACAACTTATTCGATCAGGGTTATGATTTTTTTTTTCAATTTGAAATCATGTTAAAGCTCTCAAACAGATTTTTTTATTTCGTGATTAAAATCTGAGCTACTTGCTGTGAGAATTTTGGTGTTTAGTATTTTTACAGACAAACGCGTAGGTATGCTAGCCATAATACTAACAAAAAAATCTCAAAGAATCGCTTCACAGAAAAAATAATAGCTTAAAAAGTCCAAAATTAAAAAAAATCTTGAAAATAAAACAAAAAAAATCATATCTCGAAAACTAAAAAAAATCGCTAAACATACATGGGGGTTCAATCGATAGGTATTGGTGTCCCCTGACCACAGATCTTCACTGGTACAGGTTGCATGGGACACCCTGTATTGATATGGATCAGTTGAACTACCCGTAGATTGCTTGCAACAGTCTGCAGTTAGCTCAATTGTTTCAATTGTAATACTAGTTCTAATTTATTATTATTTTATTGTAATACACTACATAGACAGGTATTTTTTTTATTATACATAGAAAACATCCAGGACACCCTAAACAAATATCTGCAGAAAAAATATCTGCAAACATTTGTCCCGAGGCGGGAATCGAACCCGCAACCTCCTACGTCGCAGGCGGACCTTCGCCCGCTGCGCCACGGAGGTCGTCCAAGAAGCTAAGATAACAATTCAAAATAAGTTATCTTTTTCAGCACATCCCAAAGTACACGCCTTCTACTCCCACTGTGGAATGCTTGGCACCACGGAGGCCATTCACCACGGAGTACCAATACTTGGCATGCCAGTCTTCGGAGACCAGCCCGGCAATGCGGCCATGATCCAGGAGAGTGGCCTGGGTGTGCAGGTAGAACTCGGTGATCTCACCAAGGAACTGCTTCTACAGAAGATGAACACTGTCTTGGATCCAAGGTATCTAGCGACCCGGCTTTGCACGTTTAGTAGAGTAGATCATTATATAAATAGGGCTTCGCGCAAACGGACCCGGACCGGACCACCGGCCACAGACACCGGTGGCGAGCGACAAGCTGCTTACACGCGTTCTCGTGCATGTTGTACGAGCTCGCCGCACACGCGTGTCCACCACTCGTCCCGTGACGTATGCGCATGCGCATGCCGCGCCCGTCCGCGACTTGTGGCCGTGGCCGCTGCACGCTGGTCCGTTTGCGCCAATTAAGTTTTACTCTTTTTGTTTACCGCCCGCCAACAAAGTAAGATGAAGATGGAGCTAACGGCGCTACAGTCCGTAGAAAGTCGCAAAGATTTTCGACTCCTACGTCACTTGACCTCGTGGTGTAGTTGGTTAGCACATTCCGGTACTGACGGAAGGATGCGGGTTCAAGTCCCGTCGAAGTCGAAATTTTTTGCGATATTATTTGATTTCTTAGAAATTAGCCGGAGTGTGAGGCTTACGCACTATAAAAACAAAAACTTTACAAGCTGAAGATGTCGGAAAAAACAATGTTTTTTCCGACATCTTCAACAATCATCATATTTCATCTTACTTACACAACACAAAAACCATAAAACCGTGGAATAGGAGAAGTTATCAGAAAAACGGAAGCGACCTTTGTATACTATGTACTTTTAGATTACAATAAGTGGATATTAGGTATAGGTAGGTAGACATTTCATATCATTAAACATTATCTAATCATCCGTCATCCAATAACTACAGGGCCGCGATTACGGTGTAGTAAGTGTTGGCATTACGGCTCAAGCGTTAGCAGTTGAAACGGGTTAGGGTGCGCGTTCACAGGCCGGCATCGGATTTTCCACTGACAAGTGCGTCCACTGATCGGTAATCCGAATGACGTCATTCGCACTAAGTGGAAAAGTTGCCTTAAAGAATCCTCGCTGGACGCTGTCATTGCCGACAGTCCGCTCCGTGCGGTGCGGATCTTGTAGGGCAAACCATCGATGGAGCGAGTGCGGATTGTCCGATGCCGGCCTGTGAACGCGCACTCTAAGATTTCAACTGCTAACGCTTGAGCCGTAATGCCAACACTTTCCACACCGCAACAGTTTGAGCGCACGGCGCGGGCGGCGGCGTGACGCAACCATTTGAGACGCTCCTTATCCTTATCTATCGAATGCTTTAGCGCCGATATCAGATAACTATTTACTTACGAGCTGGTAATATTATTGATTCAATATTATTCTTATAGTGTTTCATTTACTTTCAGCTTTCGGCGCAGAGTGAAGGAGCTCTCCAAGGCCTGGCACGATCGACCCCAAGCCCCGCTAGACAGCGCCGTCTACTGGATAGAATACGCAGCGCGCCACAGAAACATTACCTTCAAATCCGCTGCTGTGGAAACCCCTTTGATTCAAGCCCTGGGTTTGGATGTTATTTGTGTGGTTTTAGTCGTGCTGATTTCTGTGATACTTTTATTTTCATGTGTACTACCAATTAAGTTTAGAAAAAGCAGTAAGAATAAATCTGATTGATTAAATCAATCTACACAATTAGGTCATTAATTTATTAATATTTTAAATTTTTTGTTTATCAGTTATGTTTTATTGGATATACTGAACCCAAGAATAACGAAAACTCATAATGAGTGTTTGATTTCAAATGTCTTTTCTTGAGTTAGTAGGTAATACTTATTAAATTAATGACAACGCTACCTCAGTAGAGCTCATTAGCATGATGTGTGTATCAACCAATCACTGAACAGAATAGAGTCGCCAGTATAAAACAGGTCGTGCAAGTGAACGGTCGCTCGGCTTTCCCAGACATGAAGCTCACTAGCGCGGTACCGTTGCTCTGTCTCGTCGCCCACGCCGCCGCCGCCACGATCAACATACTCGGAATATTCCCCTACGAAGGGAAGAGCCACTTCTCTCAGTTCAAAGTGTTCTTGCGCGAACTGGCCAGCCGAGGTCACAATGTCACCGTCATATCATACTTCCCGGACAGAAACCCGATGCCGAACTACACCGACATATACATAGCTGATGTTAATATTTTAGAAGACGAAGTCCCGGTGCACAAGTCCTATTTAACAGTGCTAGCTTGTGGAGTGCTCTTAACAAATTTCGGAATAGAGAATTGTAAAGCTCTGGTAGGAAGCCCGCGAGTTCAAGATTTAGTGAGACAGAAACCTAAGTTCGATGTGGTTGTCTTAGAGCAGTTCAATAGTGACTGCGCCCTCGGCATCGCGCACGTGCTGGGCGCTCCCGTAGTAGGAATGACGTCACATGTTTTGATGCCTTACCATTACAAACGTCTCGGCATCCCGAGCCACCCGGCGTACGTGCCATTCCATTTTCTAGAAGGAGGTACGAAGCCGACGCTCTACCAAAGAGTTGAAAGAGTCATTTTCGATGTTTATTTCAATACTTTGTATGCGTTTGGACAGTGGTACGATCATTACACCCTTTCCAAGTACTATGATAACATTCCGCCGTTGGAAGAATTAGCTAGAGATATTAAATTTTTGCTGCTCTACCAACACACCATGCTGACTGGACCGAGAGTCCTGCCAACTAACGTTATCGAAGTTGGCGGTTACCATGTCCCAAAAGCTAAACCATTGCCGGAGGTAAAAATAAGTAAACTTTTCACGTGAAAACAGTTTTATTCCATACTAATATAGTACAATTTGTTAAATATACAGGGTAATTAATTTTCAGGACCTTAAAAAGTTTATGGACGAAGCCAGACATGGAGTAATCTACATTAGTTTTGGGAGCATGATAAAGAGTACAACATTAAGCGATTCCAAAAAGCAGGCAATTTTGCATGCCACCAAAGAGATGCCGCAAAGATTTATTTGGAAATGGGAAGATGAATCTTTAGAATATGATAAGGAGAAAGTTTATGTTTCTAGCTGGTTACCACAAGTTGATATTTTGGGTGAGTTGGACTTGTAGTAGGTACTAAAGGAAGGTTACATAATTTTGTTTAATTTTTTCTTTTGCTGAGAATAAAATAATGTTCATGAGCAATTTAAAGTCGAGGTAGTTAACAAAGGTTTTTGTTATTGTAGCTCTCACACTCAGGGTCATTTCTAAGAAAGGAGTTTGAAGATTTTTGTATTTAGGAGAGCCTCGTACAATAAATCATAGAAGTTTTATTGTACGCGGTGATTTTGAATTTAATGTCTATTTTGATGTAAGATTAAATCAAATTAAAATGTGCTATAACATGAGTTCTAAAACGTCAGATTTCTGAGATATTCACAGATTATTAAATAGATGTAATATATTCATTTAAGAAAATATATAGCTATTTTCATCTATAAATATCCCAGAAACCTGACGCTAACAAGACAGTTTTTATTTGTTTTAATATATTCTATCCAAATATGTAACTTTTATTGTGCGTGGCGATTTTGAAAAATCACCGCTCACAAAAAAAAAATTCCCAACACTTTTTCGTCTGCCACCGGATTTGAACCTTTGAGGTGTTTCCCTTTTGTGTGGAGCTAACGGCGCTAGATTACCGTAAAAATCGACAAATTTTTTGGATATTATTATAATACTTACACAAAACTTCCAAGTTTTGTTCCAAAAACTCGTCTGACAATTATCTACAGCTAAATAATTTATGAAAGCATGCGTCGCATTTCTAATGATTCAATTTGTGTGCGACCAACGGGAACTCTACAAACATTTTCAAAAGCGTTGTAATAGAAGATGTTTGTCGATTTTGTAGTTAGCTTTAAACTTAAACCTTATTATAAGGTAACTAGCGTTATTACTTAGTACCTAGTACTTATCTCACTGTGCCCTAGCCGAGTCCATATTTGAGACTGATTAACTTTAAACTTATGTACAATATAGTTGCAATAAAAATTTGAATTTGTATTTAAATTATTTTCAGGTCACCCTAAAACGTTAGCGTTTGTTTCACACGGTGGCATGGGGGGAACAACCGAGTCCATACATTATGGAGTGCCGATGGTCGCCATACCGATCTTTGGAGACCAGCCTTCGAATGCAGCTGCGATTCAGGAGAGCGGGTTCGGAACAATGCTGGACTTCAATGAGTTCACTAAGGATACACTTGTTGCAGCTATCACAAAAGTTTTGAGTCAGGAGTAAGTTATTTTTTCCGTAACTAACGTTCTTTTTGTGTCAGAGAACTTGCTGAGGTTACTACCTGTACTCCATCCGAATTCAATATAAAATGCTTGTTAATAAAAAACCGCCCATGTTTAAACTAAAATGCAATCTGATAGCATGTACTCTTTTTTACATACATGTTCATGTATTCTTTTACAAAATTTACATTCCGTTTGAGATTTTTCTATCAATAAATTTTGCTAACAATTATAGCTGAAAGTCGATGCCAAGGAGACGTTAGTTGTACCTAGCTTATCTGTACTGTGTTATTTACATGTTTGCAAACATATTCCATCGTGTTTGGCTGGAGTACTGAGGTAGGTAGTAGGCTCTTGAAAGCAGAACGTATTGATTATTTTGTAGAGCCTGGCACTTCTGCTACTTATGCGATACGCTGGATTAGAATCGGGTATCGATGGAATTTAATAAAATTAAAACGCAATTGGTGTACGATTTCGAAACCATACAAGCAATTAGTAAGAGAGATTGCTATCATTATTAAAACTAGGGATATTAGGAGAATTAGAAACCGGTTTTCAAAGCACTCAGTTTAAATAAAAAAATAACGTTGTATTCACACACCATCATCTAGCCCCACGCTAAGCAGAGCTTGTGTTATAGGCAGATACTAGATAACTTGATTTTCACTAAACCTACATAGAAAAAACCCAGAACACCCGTAACAAATCTGCAGATCGTCATACATTTGTACCGAGGCGCGAGGCGGCGCGAGGCGGCGCGAGGCGGCGCGAGGCGGCGCGAGGCGGCGCGAGGCGGCGCGAGGCGGCGCGAGGCGGGATCCTGTCTCCTGCGACACAATCAAATCAATCCTATCCTGCTTCCTACCTCTTACTAATATCGTAAAGCCGAAAGTTTGTGAAATCTGAATTCTTGTTACCCAGGATCTCCAAACTATACTCAACAGATCAAGATGAAATTTGGCGTACGTTTAGAGCAAAGCCTAACTTAGATGATAGGCCACTTCATCGTCATCATCATCATCATCATCAACCTAAATTAGTCCACTGCTGGACATAGGCCTCCCCTAATGAGCGCCATAGCGCCCTGTCTTCAGCTTGCCGCATACAGCATCTGCCTGCAGTCTTTCGCAGATCGTCATCCCACCTGGCCGGAGGATAGGCCACTTGTTATACCGAAAATACGCGAGCGAAGCCGCAGGAGAGGCTAGTCTAACATAATTTCAAACATGTTTCAGGTTTCGCGAGCAATCAACACGGGTTTCAAAAGCATGGCACGACCGACCGATGTCCGCCATCGACACAGCCGTGTACTGGACTGAACGTGCAGCGAGGAATGCTAACTTCACCTTCAGGACCGCAGCGGCTGATACACCGCTGTACCAACATGTTTATATAGATGTCGCTGCAGTCTTACTAGTTTTAGGAGCATTCTTCTTGTTTGTATTGAAGCTGGTAGTAACGATGGTGTGTTGTCGGTCTAAATCTAAAGATAAAAAGGTGGACCGGCGGAAAAAACAAAAGTAGAGATTTTGCCACCTATATTGACACCGTTTTTAGAACCTCAAAAGGAACCTTATAAAATCATTTTGTTGTCCGTCTGTCTGTCTGTTCGTCTGTCAACCCTCTTTTCTCAGGAACTCATGGACGTATCGAGTTGAAATTAATGTGAAATACTCATGTCCGTAAATTCTTGAAGCCGCGATTTAAATAAAAAGTTAACGCACTCAAAAGTTACAGCCGTTTATGTCCGAATATTTTGAAATTTTCACACAAAACCTATAGGGTACAAGTAAAGGGAAAAATCCGAAAACCATAAATTTGTAATTCATTCCCAAAAAAAAATATTTTAATGCACGCCATTAACTAAGACCTATAGGGTACTTCCCGTGGTCCTAGAATTATGAAATTTGGCAAGAAGTAAGGCCTTATAGCACAAATAAAGGAAAAAAATCCGAAAACAGTAAATTTGTAGTTTATTCACAAAAAAAGTACTTTTGATTCTTGCCGTGGACCAAAATCTATAGGGTACTTCCCGTTGACGTAGAATCATAAAATTTGGCAAGAAGCAAGGTCTTATAGCACAAATAGAGGAGAAAATCCTAAAACAGTAAATTTGTTGTTTATTGAACAAAAAAAATGTTGATTCTCTCCCTCGACCAAAATATACAGGGTAGGTACATACTTCATGTTGACCTAGAATCATGACATTTGGCAAGAAACAAGGTCTTATCATTAAACGGAACCCTTAGTGCGCGAGTCTGACTCGCACTTGACGTTTAATATTCTTACAGAGCTGGTGAGTATCTGGCGCAGTGCATCAGCATTGCCATACAGCGGGGCAATGCAGCCAGCGTAGCGGGGACGAGACGACTGTATTGATATGGATCAGTTGAACTACCTGTAGATTGTTTGCAACAGTTTGCAGTTAGCTCAATTGTTTCAATTGTAAATATTAGCCTAATTTGTTTGTATTAATTGATAGTAATTTTCTTTTAGTCTATTGAATAGTATTAAAGTTTTGTTAAGACGCCTGAGTATGTCTGTCAAAAATACAAAATGTTGAGCAAAAATACAAAATGTTGAGCAAAAATACAAAATGTTGAGCAAACATAACAAAATCCATTAAAAGTTGTTGACAGAGTGTGAAGCATGGAATGAGTAAACATACGGACATGACTGCGAGTAAATGATCACTTGATCACCGCCCCGTCTACACACGAGTAATCACCGTAATCAGTCACTTGAAATGTCAAAAAGAAAATAAACGTGTGGACGTGTTTAACTGGCTTAAGATTTTATAATTTCTTGTTTCTTAAATTATTTTCCTAGCTGAGATAGCCGTGTAACTAATTAATACTTTTAAACAACATGGTTGCAATGAAGAATTTATTTTGATTTATTTAAAACTAACGACCCACCCAGGCTTCGCACGGGTGCAATGCTAAATATACTACGGAATCGGCCCCTCGGCCGCCGGTACCACCGCGCTCCGCCGCGCCCCGCCGCCGCCGCCCGCAACCGCTATGTCCCTGCATTTTAAGTATGTAATATCTTCGAAACTATTCATTTAAATTAGAGGCTGTAAACGGCCAAATGGATTTATATTAAATGCACAATGTATTTAAGGATAAAGATACTTAATTGGATAAGGATTCATGCTGTATAGCTTAAAATCGCTTCGTAAATAAGTCATTATTTGTCGTAAAAAGTAAAGGATAAGAAATGGTTATTGTGGGGAATATCTCTTAGGAATACTTAAGAGATAGACATATACCATCGCGGACTTTTTTGTAGACCTTTTTAAGGTGTACAATACTGTAGTACCTACATTGTTTTGATCTATCTCGTAGGGTTCAGCCAGCGTTCGCAATGTAAGCGCAAAAAATGGGTTTATTTTCGACATCACATAAGAAACCTCTAAAATTATCAGTGTTGCTCTAATATATTATGCATGTATTATACATATAAACCTTTCTCTTGAATTATTCTATCTATTAAAACTGCTAAACCGTTAAAACTATTAAAACCGCATCAAAATCCGTTGCGTAGTTTTAAAGATCTAAGCATATAGACAGACAGACAGACAGACAGCGGGAGCGACTTTGTTTTATACTATGTAAAGATTTACGTTGGCAGTTTTTCGTTTGGTCGTGCGAAAAAGTCTTATAACTTTCCTAGTCAGATCAGAGTCGGACGTAAAATTTCGGACGTCAGAAGCGGGGTTCGATTCTCGCCAAGTAAAATGTTTGTTTATCTACAATTTTTTGTTTTGGGTCTATGTTATTTGTAATACTTACCTAAACTACATAACTACATTATAGATAAATAAATAATGCTGGACAATTCACACAGCATTATCTAGCCCCGAGCTAAGCAGAGCTTGTGTTATGGGTACTAGATAACTGATATACATAATACAATAAACTACATAGATAGATATTTTTTAGTATTCATAGAAAACACCCAGACCAACGGAACAAATTTCTGCAGATCGTACACAAAATAGTTCCGAGGCGGGAATCGAACCCGCAAACTCCTGCGTCGCAGGCGGACCTTCGCCCGCTGCGCCACGGAGGTCGACAAATTATTAGGTACCTACCAAATAAACTATTTTCGAAAATAAATCATTTAATATGTAGTGTACCTAGTATCGGCGCCTGCGCATCGAGCCTCAGGGTTGGTTAAATTAACATTTCTCGCTCTTCCACCACCTAAGACCACCTAAGGTCAGAGGAAATGTCTCAATTAATATTATAGATATTTGTACGCCTGGTTCATCAATAAAAACACAGTTCATTTGAATCGACTTTTACTCATAAAATAAGTAGTAGGCTAATAGGACCTTCACTACAAATAACAAAAAACAATTACTTAGTTTACGAGAGAATAAGCCCCCTGGATCACATCAGCTTGACTCCTTCATTAGTTATATGTCTTGTTGTTCTACTTAGACAAAATTTACAACATCTAAACTTTTACTTACCTACATGCAGAAAACTTATCTTTTATCTAAATTATTGTGTGTTATTTCTCGCCCAGCTATCCTTTAGAACTTGTGTGAGGACTTTGGTTCCATTTGTTAGATATTTGTCGAACTCCGGGACTTCAAACAAACGCGCCAGCCAGGCTGCGATGCGGGGGTACCTAGGACCAGAGTATTAGTTAGATACTTCCATACGGACTTATCATCTCGCCTTTTTTGTTTTTATACCTTCTGTCTGCTTTATATTATTATTATTATTTTAATTAATTTTGGCAGGAAAATTTAAAAAGTACAGCTAGAAAATAGCAAAATATGGAATGAACTGCAAGCTCTGCCCATCATCACGAGCACGTTAGTTATGAAAATTACGTGTATTTAAGCAAGTTCGCTATTTATAAAGTTTCCAGTGGTAGCAAGTGTGCGACAACCTTTAAGGCTACTTAAGGTAAGTAAGACGCGTCGCTCACTGGTAAGTCGAGGCGAGATCGAAACAGCGTCGCAGAGGCGCTAGGCTTCGCAGCGAGGAAAAGCCGTGACCTCAATGTAGAGTCGAGGCAAGGGCAGTTATTTTTCACCTCTATGAAATTATTTCGCTTTAGAAAGGAAAAAATATTTTTTAGGTCATAACCACGGGGGGGATATATTATTTCCCGGATCCACCTACACAAGGTGAAATACAGCACGGCCAATGTACGTGATTCCTTCAAAATAGCGACTCGCAACGCTGCGCTGGGAAAACGCCCCGCCTCGACTCCACGTCGACCATAGATGCGCCCTTTTCTATGTGATTTTGGTCCAGAGAGTGAATTAGATTAAAGACAAAAGAGCTCGTTCATGTCTTTCGAAGGAAAATCCCGTCTCGTAGCACTTCGTAGCGTGTTACGAAATGCTCCGGGATTTTTCTAAACGAGCCTGTTCATTTTGTCTCCACCGCTCTGTAGAGTCGTAGGAGCTATCATTTTTCTAAACGGGCCTGTTCATTTTGTCTCCACCGCTCTGTAGAGTCGTAGGAGCTATCATTTTTCTAAACGAGCCTGTTCATTTTGTCTCCACCGCTCTGTAGAGTCGTAGGAGCTATCATTTTTCTAAACGAGCCTGTTCATTTTGTCTCCACCGCTCTGTAGAGTCGTAGGAGCTATCATTTTTCTAAACGAGCCTGTTCATTTTGTCTCCACCGCTCTGTAGAGTCGTAGGAGCTATCATTTTTCTAAACGAGCCTGTTCATTTGGTCTCTACCGCTCTGTAGAGTCGTAGGAGCTATCATTTTTCTAAACGAGCCTGTTCATTTTGTCTCCACCGCTCTGTAGAGTCGTACGAGCTATCATTTTCCAGGACTGTAGCTGTCAAATTAATTAATACTACCTAAGTGTATACGTTAGTATTGTTATAAGTGGTAGTGTTAGTGTACGAATTTTATAAGAAAATCCAACTTTGAAAAAGGTGTGGTCTAAAGGTGTGTTGAAAAATGTGACTATCATGGCTCAATAAAAATATACGAGAAACCATCAAATATAAAAACTCCTTACTTCGTTTTATCCAGCTGCTTGATAGCAACCAGCACTAAAGTGCTGGCGCCAAGACTGAGGTCTGCGATGGTCAAGTGGTCAGCCGCCATGAACTTCTTGTCTCCGATGTAGGCCTCCAGGATCCCGTATGCACCCTCGATGTCCTGGAGCTGGCGTTCAGAGGGGGCTTTGAGGCCTTCTGTTATAGTGGGGAGCTGGGGAAGACGTTGTTTTGTTATTCTAACTGCTAATGTTACTTGCTACATTCAAGTTAGAAACAGACTAAGCTCATGCCACGAAGAACGCGACTAAATGTAGGTTGATAAATGGCGTTGGCGTACGATAAGTATGTTGTGTGATGGCCTAGGGCCTAGGGGCCATATGTTTTCATACAAACTCAAGCGTCTAGATCTCATTATGCATCGCTCAAGGCGCGTCCAGATTATATAACTTATGTTATATTACTCGACTAAACTTGACTAGCTCAAAAAAATTACTATAGACTTACGTACTATATTTAAGAATAAATAGTTCTTAAATAAATTGACATGAATGGACGAATTAAATGATGAATGAAAACTTGGAAAAGCAAAAATTAATTCGAGCTTCTACGATTTTTTCCGATGATACCTGTGTATAAGCCCAATCCAACAATATTCCTTTGGTTCGGCAACCCTTTTCCTCACAAAAAATATCTAGAATTTTAGAACTTACATTATTTATTAAATTTATGTAGGTACTGGCATGACAGTTTATTTTCTTGTTGAGGGCACGACGAATGATGTGATGATTTCAGTAGAATGATGATTACTTACAGCAACAACTTTCCCTCTGATGAAGATGACACCAGCATCCAAGAACAGGCCTTGGTCGACTATCGCCCTTGTTTCAATGTCGCTAGGGTACAGGTAGTTGTGTTCCGGAGTTCCGTACTTTGTTAAAAGGTACTTCATTTGGGCGTGGCTGAAACCGAACCATTGTATTATAATTACACTGTATTATAATGCTTAGAAGAAGGACAGTTTGGATTTTATTTTATTTATCTTTTAAACGGATTTGACTGAAATTTTGCATAGGTACAGGTAGTTTTAGGCCTGGAATAAAGCATAAATCACTTTATCCCATAGGTAAATCAGTTTCCATGGAATGGAAATAACTTTTTAACGTTTTCATAGAAACAATAAATGCTCGACAATTCTCACAGCATTATCTAGCCACAAAGTAAGCAGAGCTTATGGGTAAGTACTAGATAACTTAATATAATTAAAACATTACGTTAAAACATAAGAGATAGATATTTTGTATTAGAGGTAAAAACACCCAGAACAACAAATATCTGCATATCGTACAAGCATTTGTCCCGAGGCGGGATTCGAACCCGTAACCGCCTGCGTTTTAGGCAGGCCTTCGCCCGCTGCACCATGGAGGTCGTCGAACTCTGAATAATGTTTATGTTACCTGTCAGTCAGAACGAAATCGCCATCTTTCAGAATCGGGACAGTTCCCAAGGGATTCAGCTGAAACATTTGAGTTTATCAAATATCGATGTGGTGCACATTGTTATTGAATAGTATTTTAACAGAGATAAGTAAGTATTTTAATGCAGGAGAAACTTTTATGACTTTTAACTGAGTCGTCAGTGACTGAAGATAATCAATACAGAGCATGAAACTGTTCCAAATTAAGTAGGTACTTTACAGAATTACTATACGGAGTTAATGGTAATTTATGACTCAGTGGAAACTGCAGGTTCTGCCCACCATCGCGAACACGTTCGAGAAGATGCCAGAATCTTCTCTGAAATCTTCTCCTAGGTATACAAAATGAAAAAACACGTTTGTCCGGAACTTAAGTACATAATTACCTACTAAAGACAGATCGCCCACTCCCGTTTAAATTCACACCCACTGTTAATACAGGGCAGAGCCGTTTTTAAGTTGAGTTTAAAAAACCCCTCGAATGAACGATTGGAACTGAACGTGAAAACAAGACTGTCATCCATGTGCCTGCGAAAAGTCCTCACTTTCTTTGGTCACATAGCCAGGAAAAACCGGTGCCAAGGCCAACCCTGAATAGCTGGTAGTCACCGAGAAGGATGATGGCGAACGTCCCAGAGGACGCAGCCCAATCAGATGGTCGGACCAGGCCCCTACACTTAAAAACGAAATCTAAGTTTCTGATTCGTTTTAGTGCAAAAGCTAATCTCATGCAAGCGATATAAGAGTTGGTTTTGCACGACAACAAAAACGAAACTTGTATTTTCCTTTACCGAATAGGCTCCCAGATTCGCGCGACCCGGGACACGAATGTCTACGACGCGACGCTCTTCATCCCCCACACGACACTATCATGTTAATATTACCGTTCTAAGGAATCTTAGCGAATCCAGATGATGAAGGTACCTTCAAAATGTTTGGAGACTTGTGCTCCATGTTAGCAAAGTCCACGTCGATGAGGTCCAGCTTGAGCCCCAGAATGTCTGCTAGAGCCCTCACCGCGTTCGCTGGCGGACTGAGCTCGATCTTCCAGAGGGTGAGAGGAGGCATTTTGAACTGTAGTTTACGGGCTTAAAGTTCTTTTTTGAAGTAAGGTATCTCCTAAGTAGTTAGATAATAATTAGATATATTCAGGAGGCAAATGCGACCGAACTGTTCAATGCAAGTCATAAAACCGAATGAATAAATAGAGACTCCCGTTGACTTTAAGTAGTACCAAACAATTCAAATATTATTGCCTACTCACATCGATGAGTATTACAAAACTACGTCCATGTACCTAGGTAGGTACAAAATGTTATTATTGATAACATTTTTTGAATCACTGTTCTGTAGAGTCCGAGAGCCGGCGCGGTGTGATATACAGTGTTAGTAATTCACTGACACTATGTGAACTGCAGGTTCTGCCCTCCATCATGAACACATCCGTGAAGACACCAGGTCACAATTCTTTAAATTGGTGGAAAGGGGATGATTTTAGTATGTACCTACCTATAATGAACGATTTTTAATGGAGGGGCCATTAAAAATCGTTAAATATAGGAGTTTTCTTTGAAACTAAACCAAAAAATGGCTTTACTCTGAATTATCAGTGGGTGTGGTGTGTATGTGTTCGGCTGTCTGTCTCCCAGCTAGGCCAATGCCACTCAAGGTGTGTATGTGTTCGGCTGTCTGTCTCCCAGCTAGGCCAATGCCACTCAAGGTGTGTATGTGTTCGGCTGTCTGTCTCCCAGCTAGGCCAATGCCACTCAAATCATCTTGCGTAGATGTAAATTAAGCCAATGATGATGATGTGGATTTAAATAGGAGTGGGAGATCGGTATTTAGTAGTTAATTTGGTTTCGGACATTATTTTGTATGTGAGGCGATTTACAAAAAAATTAAGAATTAAGACCTGTCGTCTTCACGAACGTGTTTGTGATGATGGGCAGAACCTGCAGTTTCCGCAGAGTGAGTGTCAGTGAATCACCAATAACCCTGTATATACAGATGTAGTGTCGCGGGGGTACCACGAATTGGTACCCCCGCGACTCAAAACGGAAAAGAGGGAGGCCGCTAACCCGCTGGAGCGATGATCTGGCAAAGAATGCAGGAAAACTCTGCTCTAGGACAGCTAGAAATAGAATTGAATGGATACGTTTGGAGGAGGCTTTCACCGGCACAGGCGTGAGGCGGTCCATACACTAACTAGGAGTAAGATAACTTTAATTTTATACTAACCCTTTATAACTTTTTTAAGTTCAAACATTTATTTTTATTTTGTAAATCAATCACAGTGTATTGGAAAATGAAAAAAATATATATTTATTTTATTTTAAGTGTAGATTATCTTCTGTTTAATTTAGCAGTCGGCAACCTCTTGGCAAGCAACAACGGCAGCAATGGCAAAATGAGGTAGAGGCGGCATTTATTCATAATTTTGTAACAGATCTTCCATCACTATCGTAGCGTGTAGGTCCAATGGCAAAGGCAAACCTTAAATTGACCGCTCCGTCCAAAGTGTTAAGAAATAAAAATATTGACGATAGGAGCGAGCTGCGAAAAATTTGTACTTACCTACTTTTTTCTATTTATCATACTACTTAAATATTTTTTAGCAAATTACATACTATTTTACCAAAGTAATCTACTAGATGTTTGTGGTAGGCAAAGTTGTCTAGTTAGTCAGATGTCACTTAGTTAGGTACTTACCTATTTTATGGTAGGCACCTACTTATACCTACACCGACATACATTGCTTCTGGGCTATAAATTGACTTGTGTTGCTACGATGACTTGCACGCTATCTCTACTGATATAGGTAATAAAATTATCAATGTGTTTTTGTTAGTGATACTGACAATGCTGCCAGTGCCGGATTTATATTTTTTATGAGTGTAGGCCACTTTATTTCTGCAGCCCCATGTACATACCCTTCTAAAATAATAATTTTTAAAAGTTAAAGGAGGCCCCTTTACTACAAATGGAAAATTATTATTTAAATAAACGAATGAAAGTTAAATAAACGAATGAATTAGTCATTAAGAAAGAGAGCGTAAAAAAGAAACAAGATATACATTTTTTACGGGCCTTTTTAATAGCAAAATCATCATTATATCTGCTTCTATGTAGGTAGAGAAGAGCCAGAGAATTAATTTTTTCTTGAGTCAATGAAGACCTTTGATAATTTTTCACGCGTTTTAAACAGGAAAAACTCCTTTCCTTAGAACAATTTGTAGCCGGAGTGGAAAGTGCAATGCAGAGAGCTGTATCCAAGTTAGGGTAAACATTAGACAGTGACTGATTCCTCGAAAACGTCGAGAGACTTAGTAATGAGTTCTCACCAGGCTTCACTGTACACTCTGCAGCTTTATCAGAGGAAATGTGACTCTTAAAATGCACACATTCTTGAATCAAATCATCCTCTAAATCATCGGTATAATATTTCACGAGAGACTGGGCTTTTTCTGTAACTTTTTGTGTTGAAAGTTCAGTAATTTTTGTTAAAAATGAAAATTTATCTTCAAAGTTTAAGTAAGTATTATGCCTTTTCTGTATTTCAGCTCTCAGTCTATCAAGGATGACCAAAAAGGTGTTCACTCTGAAATAATCTTTGGAGCCGGAGTGTATTTCAGGTTCTTCATTTGTTGTTTCATCGGTCATTTTTTATCTTTTAGGTTGTCTCTTTATTTCACTTTGATATTGCTTAAGTGTGCTCATCTCAATTGCTTTTTCTTGGAAATAGTCTAAAGTTTTCTCGTTCTGCTATTGTAAACTCTATTAGAGATCCATAGTGATACCGTCAATACATCTACAGATGAGCTCTGAATCTGAACGCTCACTTTATTTAACCTTTCCAAAATAGCATTCCAAAATACGACCGTGAACGCAGTTTCAAGTTTTTCTAATTTGATGCGAATTCCCTTTGCCTCATTTCGCGGGACCGATTTCTGTGTACTGTCATTTTCAATCATTTTTGAAACTGTAATTACTTCATCCCAGGAATCTCTTAGACTTTTACAGGCATCTGCTCTAGCCGACCAACGAGTGAGGTTCACTCTCTTTCCTCTTCCTATCTCGTTCGTTTTTTTCCAACGTACAGTTGACTTCACGAAGAAAGTATACATATACCTCCTCTAGCAACATAAAAAAGTGGCAGGCTTGTGTACAAGACTCAGCGGCCGAGGTTCCCACCAAATTCAATGAATGAGCTGCACAAGGAACAGACATAGCAAATTGTGCTTGTTCTTGAATTTTGGCTTGTAAACCATTGTAAATCCCTGACATGTTAGAGGCATTATCATAAGACTGATCGCGGCAATCTTTGAGATTAATTTTTAACTGTTTCAGCTCTATAGTAATGGCATTAAACATTTTTTGAGCCTTGTGTCATACAGAAGGCAAGAATTTAATAAATCTCTCACATGGTTCTCCGTTATCTAAAACATATCGAATCACAAGCGTTAGCTGATCTGATCTATATGTGCTGCATCCGGTGTAGAATCCACAATCGAAGAAAAGTACTTTGCTTTTCCAGCTAGAAGGCTCGGAGAGTGGAAGCGGAGCGCGGGGCGCGGGGCGCGGCGGTTGTTACGTTGAGCGATGACTGTCGCACCGTCCGCCTTCGCCCGCGCCGCCGCCGCGCCGCCGCCGCGCCGCCGCCGCCGCGCTGCTCTCATCATACACTCACGCGATCATATAGGTTTCGATACGAATAAGTTTCTTTCTATAGGGATAATTTAAAGTATAAAAAACCATTAGAAAACCAGTAGACGTGTTTGACTTTTATTCTCTGAAATCAAGTGACCGTCCTCTGAAATCTGCCGCCCCTAGGACGCTGCCGCCCCTAGGACGCTGCCGCCCCTAGACCGCGGCCTATAGGTACGGCCTGTTTACAAATCCAGGACTGAATGCTGCACTGTTTATGTAATGTTACATCAGCGCCGCGCGTGCGGGCGCGGGCGTGACCAGCATTATTAAGTCATTATTTGTGTTCGGTTTGAATATCAGCATTATTTATTATCTGTCTGTATCTACATCATGTCACCTACGTACGTGGTGTTCGCTACCCAGAGCTGCAGCAGAGAAGGGGTTTCAAGATTATTGTATGGAGGCTGGCTCTAACCTTTGTTTTTTGAAGAATGAAAAAAAAAATATTTTCATTTGTGAATATCTAAGAAGCCTGACGTTTAAGGACATTATTTAAAAAAAAATGTTTTAGTGTCTTCTATCAATACTGAGAAATTTTATCGTGCGCGGTCATTCTAAAAATATAAAAAACAATATGGTACCGATGTTAGAGCCACTTCAAACCCTTTTCGCTCGATTTGCCGTCGGCCATTTTATACCTACTTAGGTATATAATACCCAAGAATTCGCTACCGCCCTGGGTAAGAAAGCTCGGAAAAGGATGAACCATTGATTGAACCGGCGGCGTGCGAATTAGAGTGGGTGAAAACTTTTTACATGCACTTCGCTTATGGAGGAAGTAATGGGGAAATTCTGAAATCCATATTTTAGTTTTCCGCAGTAAAAAGGACTTTGGTTCCTCAGAGTGTGGAGTTAAGGCAAGACTATATCGTAAATCAATGTCGCAGTATCGTAAAGAAGTTAAATTAAGCGTTGCCAAGCACTCAGTAAATTAATTATTAAGTTGTAATAACAGCCTTATTTTTTTCTTTCTATTTAGACTGTTTAATTAATTATATATGTTTTGTAGGTATTTTCATCTTATTTTTAGGGTTTTGAAGATCGAAGATCGGTTTCAAAACCCTTATGGTCTCGCTTTGTCTGTCCTTTTTTCCCTCCTTAATAACTCAAAAACTACTGCAGCTATCAACTTGAAATTTAAAATAATAATACATTTCGTGCGCCTGTACAGATTTAGAGAAAAATAAATGAAAAATTAAAATGAATATTTTCCATACAAATTGTGATGCCGAAATTTTAAACGATACCTACAGAGTCATATGGGGTATCAAATGAAAGGTATCATTTTGTACATTTCAAAATATTTTTTGAAATTTTTGTAGGTTTCATACTTTTTGAAATATTTTGAAAAAAGTCGAAAAAAAACCCATTCCCCCCCCCCCTATCTCCGAAGTTCACCGAGCGATCCATTTAAAATGTATGAAGCGTTTGTAGATATGGATCTATATTTTACAGGAAAAATATAGAGAAGTCTGTAAAAAGAACACTTTTTGAAAAATGGTCAAAAAGGAATAATTTTCAAAAGCCCCCGCTTTTGAAAATTATTCCTGCACAGCAAAGACTAACCCGCATTAGTTTTGTTTTATTTGGGAAATAAACAGTACAATAAACATAAAAATACAGAACTTAAATAAACATAAACCAAAAGAATTACCTCCTTTAAGTAAACATTTAAAGCTAAATGAACAGAACAATAATAAAACAAGATCCGTCAAGTGCGAGTGTAACTCGCGCGCCGAGGGTTTTGAACGTTTGTCAACAAATATGTACCAAAAGTACCGGTTAGAGACTTCGCAATTTAACGAATACCTAAGAATAGCAGGTAGGTACAAACCTACATTTCAGATGGATCTCTCTGCATGCTTCGGTTTAATGGGTGGTTCGGTTAAGGTGGGTAATGGTAAATTTATCGACTTTTTTCGAAATATTTCATAAAGTATGAAAGACACAGAAATTTGAAAAACTGGTTTGAAATGTCCAAACCGATACCTTTCATTTGATACCCCACTCGGTGGGGTAGCCCCCCTTTTGAAAATTATTCCTTTTTGACCATTTTTCTAAGTGTTCTTTTTACAGACTTCTCTATATTTTTCCTGTAAAATATAGATCCATATCTACAAACGCTTCATACATTTTAAACGGATCGCTCTGCAAACTTCGGAGATAGGGGGGGGGGAATGGGTATTTTTTTGACTATTTTCAAAATATTTCAAAAAGTATGAAACCTACAGAAATTTCAAAAACTGTTTTGAAACGTACAAATCGATACCTTTCATTTGATTCCCCACTCGGTGAGGTAGCCTCCCCTTTTGAAAATGATTCCCCCCCATTTTGACCATTTTTCAAAAAGTGTTCTTTTTTCAAACTTCTCTATATTTTTCCTGTAAAATATAGATCCATGTCTAAAAACGCTCCATACATTTTACATGGATCGCTCTGCAATCTTCGGAGATAGGGGGGGGGGAATGGGTATTTTTTCGACTTTTTTCGAAATATTTTAAAAAGTATGAAACCTACAAAAATTTCAATAAATATTTTGAAATGTACAAAATGATACCTTTCATTTGATACCCCATATGACTCTGTAGGTATCTTTTAAAATTTCGGCATCACAATTTGTATGGAAAATATTCATTTTCATTTTTCATTTATTTTTCTCTAAATCTGTACAGGCGCACGAAATGTATTATTATTTCAAATTTCAAGTTGATAGCTGCAGTAGTTTTTGAGTTATTAAGGAGGGAAAAAAGGACAGACAAAGCGAGACCATAAGGGTTTTGAAACCGATCTTCGATCATCAAAACCCTAAAAATCCGTCATCTTACAGACGTGGATACATCTAGACTTGTTTATTTCAGCTACTTCCATAGTATTATGTCTTATGGTATACTGCTGTGGGGGAACACCGTATTTGTGCTGCAGAAGAGGGCTGTTCGTGCAATCTATAATATGGGTCCCAGAGAATCCCTACGTGATAAATTCAAATAAATAAACATAATGACAGTACCATGTCAATATATTTATGAAAACTCATAGAATTAAAAATCATTTCCCTAAAAATTGTGATAAACATAACTTTAATACTAGAAATAAACATAAACTCGCTGTGCCCACAACTAGGCTACACAAAATTAATGTATCTTTTAAAGCTTCTACAACGCTTTTACAACAAAACTCCTAGTGAGTTGCAAAAAATATCAGTAAATAAATTCAAACAAATTGTCAAAACATTGCTGTGCAAAAAGGCTTACTATAAAATATCAGATTATCAAGAAGATAAAAAAGCTTGGGACGGGTTTTGCTCCAACTCGAAAAATAACAACTAACAGGCTCAAGGTTTCTTCGTCGCTTTTACTTTTGTCTACATGCCGAAGCGACAGAAATCAAAAATATCACTTTATTTCCGTGTCAGTGTATAGTTTTATAATTTGACCTTTTCTAAGTGTACATTTATTGTATTAGTGGAAATAAAGAGTTTTTGATTTAGATTTTTGATATTTGATTCGGTATATAACTTGATATCGTATACTTTCTGTTGTATACCTAAAGTTATAGCCATATAGGGGAGAGTCGGGTGGTACCGCGCCCCTGGCGCTGGCGAGAATGCCCATAACTTAGCGAGGGATAGGGTTCAAATAAAATTGTTTTTAGATAGTGAAAACAAATTTGATAGACACCTACTACGCGTTTTTCGTATATGAAGCTAGAAATTTGTATTTATTTCAAAAACTACTGAATTTTTCTTCAAGCTACTGATTTTTCACTTGTCTTTCTACTGATTTTATTAAATTTGATCTGACAATACTGGTGTGGGAAGACCTTCCCCTTCCACACTTCGATGGACCGACGACATTGCAGCAGCGGTCGCAGGGAGTCGGTGGATAGAGGCGGCTCAGGAGCGCTATTTGTGGCGTACTTTGGGGGAGGCCTATGTACACCAGTGGACGTATACGGGCTGATGATGATGATGATGATGATACCTAATGTAGTTCATTACGTAAGTGAGTAGGTAGGTACTGATTAGATGCAAATCTGTTTTTGAAAAATATATCGTTTATTTACAAAAAAACCTAAACATATACTTACATACTATGCAGCATAGAGAACCTATGTCGGTACATCTCCTATTTAGATTATTGTGCGTTATTCTTAGTCCAGCAATCCTTAAGAACTTGTGTGAGGACTTTGGTTGCATTTGTTAGATATTTGTCGAACTCCGGGACTTCAAACAAACGCGCCAGCCAGGCTGCGATGCCGGGGTACCTAGGACAAGAGTAATTATGGTAATAGTGTGTAACATTGGTGATTACCGCCGAGGCGCCATTGAGACCCGAGCCGTAGGCAAGGGTCTTAAGAGAGCCGAGGACGGTAATCATCAATACACACGTGTATCATACGACGTTTTTCAACACACTTGTGAATAAAATAACAATAAAAACTCATTTTATTACAGAGAAAACAAAAGTTATATTTGAGTGAAAGTTTTATTTATTAAACACGTACGAGTTAAAATTTTCTATTCAAATAAGAAGTTGCATGAAATGAGCAAGCAATAGGAACATTAAATTATTTGTTCCATTGAACGCGATCTTTTTTTTAAATAAAAACTTTTTTAAGAACAAAGCAACTCAACCAATAAAATTTAAAAAAAAAGACGGGTTGCACTCCGGGAGTGCCGGCAGAAGTGAAAACTTGATTATTAACGTTGAGCATGTTTGATATTTTGGAATGGTTAGGGAATAATTTTGCACCAATTGCTTTATCAGTATAAAAGGGCTTATTCCAATAATCCCCTGCCATGATCCCCTGCGAAGGGGATTTCTGGACTTTTTGTCCAATAATCCCCTGCCGGTTCAAAGAGAAGAGGCGCAGGGGATTTGTGGACAAGAGTTCCAGAAATCCCCTGATCCACTTATTTACACCGTAAGTAGCTGTTCGTTCTTGAAATAATTAAATGCAAACAACTAAGTAACCTAACCTTATAAGTAGAACATACCAAAATATTAACATTGCATTCAGGAATTTCCGACTCACGATAGGGTTTCAGCTGATTTCGAGTAGTTTTTTGTGCTGTTTTTTCGTGGTCCCATTATTTTGTCCCATTATTTTGTCCCATTAATGGGAACACGAGGGAGAACTATTTCTTGTAGTCCCATTAGTATGTGCGGTTGTAGAAACTTTTCTCCTGTAGGTATACATATATTTCCTGCATGGATAAACGTCCAACAAGCGTTTCGTCCAATAAGCGGTTCGTCAGGAATCCATGCGCAGTTCGCCCAATTCTTCCTAAGTACTTTAGAATTATCGAAAATAGATTAAATTTCATACTGTTCCATACAGTTTTAAAAAATGACAGTGAATTCCAAATATGACAGCTGATGTACAAAATGACAGCTGATGTCAAAAATGACAGGTGATGTCAGAAATGACAAAAATTAACAAAATAATATTTTATGTAAAAAGTGACAGCTGATGTCAGAAAATGGAAGTTACAGTTAGTTAAAATTTAAAAATGACAGGTTATTTCAAAAATGAAATAGATATTATTCTAGACTAGTGCTAGACTTTTAGTTAGTGACTCAGATGAAAGGTAGGCACCAAAGTCTAGTAAGAGTAGTTTAAGAGATGTGGCCGTTTGAAGTTTGACAGCTGTCATCGGAAATGTAGACCATTTCAATAGCTATGATTTGAACTAAGAACGGAGAAATTAAATAACATCGCAAAAATTTACGACTACGGCGGGACTTGAACCCGCATCCTTCCGTCAGTACCGGAATGTGCTAACCAACTACTACTACTTACGCACTATAAAAACAAAAACTTAAGAACGGAGACTCTAGGACGAATTTTTTCGGAGATATGGCTGTTTCAATTTTAACAGCTTTCAAAATGAGAAGTCAAGGACGAGTAGCCCATATCTCGGAAGCTTGTCATACTGGAAAATCTTTATTCAAAGAAAAAATTACAATCAGATAATCGAAATAAATTAGAACTAGTATTCACACTTGAAATGACAATTCAGCGAACTGCAGACTGTTGCAAACAATCTACAGGTAGCTCAATTGATCCATATCACGTAATACGTATATCTCGGAAGATGGAAAGGCGCAAATGTGTCGACGCATGTAGCGGCCCACACAATGGGCCTCCCCAACTCCCATGGGACTAGTGTCATACCGTCGGGTCTCTTACCTCCGTCACGTAATAGACCATTCGGTTCGAGAATAGCAGGTACGTTAGCGGTGACAAAGGCCCGCCGGATGATGTCATTAAAGCTGGAGTGGTGAGATATCCGACCGGAGCGGCCCTAGTACACGATAATCCGTGATGACCAAGCTGTTCGACAGCAACCGAAGACATCTTGCGATACGGAAAGTTACGAGATCCAATAAAGTACCGGTGTTATATGAAGAAAATGGTTGCAACCAATGTCCTGACTCCCAATGAGAAACAGCCAGGAGGCGGGCATTATCCACAGAGCTGGAGCACGTTTTGTCAAACAATCCCGTGTCAACTCGCACAAAGGCCCGTTCCATTGCCGCCGTTGGAACATAAGTGATTTTGGGGGAGCAGCATTGGTGCAAGCAGTATGCCAAGCTGATCGAACTTCGTCTGAAAATATAAAAAGCATGATCAAATATTTTGATGATAGCCGTCAAAATGACATCTGTCATATGTTTTGTCTGATGTCAGTAATTTTTGACCTCATCAACACTGGTCTTCAACATTTCGATTAAGTTAACCTTTTCATTAGTACCAATTTTCGTAGTTTTTGTTGTAATGTTAACATTTTGATATGTTCTACTTATAAGGTTAGGTTACTTAGTTGTTTGCATTTCATTATTTCAAGAACGAACAACTACTTACGGTGTAAATAAGTGGATCAGGGGATTTCTGGAACTCTTGTCCACAAATCCCCTGCGCCTCTTCTCTTTGAACCGGCAGGGGATTATTGGACAAAAAGTCCAGAAATCCCCTTCGCAGGGGATCATGGCAGGGGATTATTGGTGTTCGATACATCGATCACGTAGGTATGTTATTAGCATCATCAGCAGTTTGCCCTAAGTAGGTTACCCGTGCCGCGAGCGCGGACCGGCGCCTACGGAGGTCAGTGCATCAGCAGCGATCATCCAAACCGCACTCATTAACATCATATTAGTCGTAGTTTTATACAATACACCTATTGTTCCATATACTCGACTTTTATATCATCATCATCCCGGGAAGAGCTAGCCGCGATTCCTACATGGTCCTTCGAGATATCGTTCGAGGATTCATGGCGCGATCGTAAAAAGTCGTACCGTGAGTGCTTCGAGCGTACCAGCAGCCATTGGATTGCAGTGATCTTAGCTTTACCAGTGAGCTTATTGGAAAGCTAGTATCGACACCTGACGTGGGGAGCTACCTAGTCAGGCCTGCAGCAGCAGTGAGCGAACCGCTCACGCCCTCAGCATCAGCACAGCACAGTCGCGCGGAGCGAACCGCGCCCGCGACGCACCAGCAGCAGTGAGCCGCCGCTCGCGCCCTCAGCATCTTCAGCCAGCACTGCGGTGGGGAGCAACCCACGCAGAGTCCAGCAGCAGCCGTTGGACAAGCGGCTTACAAGTAAGAGCGTTCCTTAATATTCGTTCGAACTTTCACCGACGAAATGGAAGCCCTTTACTACCAACAAACCGAATTAGCGGAGTGTATTCGGAAAATCCTTGTTAATTTTAATAAGGAGAGTAGCAAGCGTAAAACGATAGATTACGGTAAACGGAAAATAGACAGCCTAGAATCGTATTGGAGAGAGTATGAGCAAAACCACCAAAAGCTTTTGCCTTTCGAAAGTAAAGGTCACAAGTACTTTGCCGATTCTGAGTTTGAGCGAACTTACAATTCGTATCTAGCAGCGAAAACGACGATCGATAGGTATTATTTAAATTTAGAGCAGCAATTAGGCGTCTCTGAGCCCGGAGAAAGCCAGCCGGAAGTAGGTCTATCCAGCGGCAGACAGCAGCGGCCGCAGACCCCGGCGCCAGCACCGCCTACCCCCCGTATACAGCGAGACGAGGAGTTGGGTAACCACAGCAAGCTGGATCTCATGCTACGCAGACAGTTCATTAATTTTAAAGCTTTTATGAAAACTGTCGAAAGCATAGATGTAGAGTCCTACCAAGAAAAGTGGGAGTACGAAGACGCCCTGCGAGTCTTACAAGCTCGCTGGACGGTAGCGGACAACTGTCATTGGGAGATCATGTTGGAGTTGGGCGAGGACGAAGCGTACGAGTACAACTACAACAAGCACGAGCGTACCTACAACGGCCTGAGGAAAGCTTTGAGCTCTAGGATGTGGTCAACATCGTATCGCGATAAAACCACACCTCAGATGGATATACCCGTTTTCTCAGGCAACTTTCAGCAGTGGGTATCGTTCAAGGATCTCTTCGATGAAGCTATCCACAGAAATCCATCTTTGTCAAACGCTCAAAAGATGCAGTTCCTTAAGAGCAAAATTAAAGGAGAAGCCGAGCGTTTGATACAGCATCTTCCGATCAGCACGGACAACTATGCAACCTGTTGGGAAATCTTAAACCACAGGTTCAACAATAAAAGGCACATCTTTACATCGTTTGTCAGCACATTCTACAATCTGGCCAATATACAGCAGCAGTCGTTCGCAGCAATCAAACGACTCCATGACGTCACATTAGAGAGTCTACACGCCATCAAAAACTTAGGCATCGACACAAAGTCATGGGACCCTCTTCTTGTGCACATATTGTCCCAAAAGCTAGATAATGATTCCTATTCCGAGTACATAGAATCCTTGAAGAATTCGCGGGAGCTACCGGTACTTCAAGACTTTATGGACTTCCTAGAGAAAAAGTTCACTGCTCTAGAATCATCATCACAGCGACGACAAGATGGAACGCCTAAAATATCATCTCAGCAGCAGCAAACATCAAATTTTTTAAACCGTCAATATAAACCTTTTATTAGCGATGGTAAAAATAACAAAGCACACGAAATTGCAAAATCGATGCATATGTCAGCAAATAAGTGCCCTCAATGCGATTCTGGTCATAAGTTAATTTACTGCAAACAATTTTTAGAATCAGCTAACGAACAAAAAATCAATTTATTAAACAAATTAAATTTTTGTATAAATTGCATTTATGATCACGACGGGGCCAAATGCTACTCAGCAAAAAGATGCCACAAATGCAACGAAAGAATTTATCACAATCAGCTAATTATGTAGAGCAATCAGAACAGCAAGAGCAGCATAGCAACAGTAATGTTTATACATCTCAGCGGGATGAGCTTTCTGAAATTTTGTTAGCGACTGCTTTGGTAAAAGTTACCGCAGCAGATAATAGCCAGCACGTGATGCGAGCACTGATTGACCAGGGTTCGCAGGTCTCTGTAATTAGCGAGAGAGCAGCGCAGCAGCTAGGGTTAAAGCGTGAGCGAAGTAATGGAGTTATTTTCGGGGTAGGAGAGCGAGAAAATAACTGCAAGGGTAAGCTTAAAATTACTTGTCAATCGACTTACACTGATTTTAAGTTTACCACGGATGCTTTGATAATGAGTAACTTAATAAAAAATCTGCCAAATAAGACTTTCGCAAAACCATCATGGCAGCATATAGCACACATCAGCCTAGCTGACCCGGATTACAACGTAGGTCGACCGGTTGACCTCCTTCTTGGAGCTGAGGTTTACTCCAACATCATCTTAGAGGGGTTAATCCGCGGACAGGCTTATTCGGAGCCCCTAGCACAGCATACACGGCTAGGGTGGCTGCTATGTGGTAGTGTTAAAACTTCCTTTCAATGTAATGTTATCCTGAGCAGCATCGAGGATACTCATCATCAGCATTGGAAAATGGAAGACACGAAAGAGCGAAACGAAATGTCGGCAGATGATCAAAGAACTACTACAACAAGCCTAGACAGCGGGCATATCAAAGAAAGTTTACCAGTAAATCCGGAAATCAAGGAGAAACTGGTACCTTCTAATGTAGAATTAAGCATAGCACCAGTTAGTTATTTAGAGCGTAGGTTAGTTAAGCAAAAATGCATAGTAAAGCAATATAAGCTATTTAGAAACGATTATCAGCAGCCTAATCAAATGAAGTTAGCGACTTCAAGCAGCAGCAAGCAGAGGACGGAGCTAGCATGTCTCCGACCTCCTCAATCTTCTTCAGGTCACAGCCTTAACGACTTGAAGTATGGCGAAGGTCCAAACAAACAGCTGGATCTAGCACAGCAAAAAGGTGACGTCATCGAACGATACAGGTTCTGTGACGCATCAACAAAGGGAACGTTTAGCTGGATTCGAGGTTCTCCGGAGCGCTGGAAGCCTTTAGTAGCAAACAGGGTGAGGAAAATTATCACCACTATGCCACCAGAGTGTTGGCAAAACAGCAAAGAGAATCCAGCTGACGTAGCGAGCAGTGGTCTGACGTCATCACAGCTGACAGAGTGTCGGTTGTCGTGGCAAATTCCTACCTTCTTAACGTTGACTAACTTCAGTTCAAAGCAGCAACTCATGAAGCTTAGCAACGAAGAAGCGAGGAAGGACGTAAACGTAGCTTGTAACATCTCCGATACCAGCAGCATCATCACCATCGAAGATATACTAAATCATCACAGCTCGTTTATAAAAATAGTTCGTATAGTTGCGTGGATACGACGGGTGTCGACCTTTATTGTTGGTAAACAAAAGCGGCCGGAGTATCTCACGTTACACGAGCGTAGATCAGCAAATAACGTTATCGTAAAACATTTACAGAGCGCATTGAATTTAATAAAGACGTAGAATACCTAAATAGCAGGAATGTCAATTCACTTAGCAAAATAAAACATTCTAATTCATATCTACTATTATTTAAAGCACAAAACAAAGCAGCAAAAGCGAAAGAGGAGATAAGTAAGCAAAATAAAGCACATTTAGCAAAATCTAGCAAGCAAATAAGTAGAAATAAGCAGCTTCCTAAATTTATTAACTTTCCATTAGCATGGATCTTTTTAATAAGTATCAATTGGCCCATCGTATCAGCAATACAATTTAGCAGCAACCAGTCCTTACACGACGACTCGGTAGGAAAAATTAAATTAACCCGTGACCAGTGGACAATCGTATCGTACTATGACAGCTTACAACTATACCGCTTGGTACCAGTACTTGTTCAAATCAGCAGCGACAGATTACATAAAACTAAATCTGTGAACATCAGCAGTCTTCAAGGCTGTGAAGATCAGCAGCAAGCATACATCTGTCAGCTACAAGGTACTATACAGCTTCTGAGTCCAGAAGAAAATACTTACTCGCATACAATCATTATGTGACCGTGAAACTCAAGTCCGTCAAGTCAGCAAGGTCGGGCTCATTCACCTAACAAAACAATGCACCGCAAAGGGACGTGACGTCACTTTATATTCCCATCAACAACAAAGTACGCTCAATCTCACATTGGACTTATTACTTACTAACATAGCTCCAATACAGCATCATACCTTCAACATTACGTTACCGTTAATTCAAACAAGCCAAGATCATCACCTCAACACCTCGCTACAGCAGCTCGGCGAGCAAATCAGCGCGATGAAGGAAGCAGCACAACAGGAGGTGACATTAACAACGCACGATATTCACCAATACGCAATATCGTACAGCGTATTAGCAGCAGGCGTCGCAGCGTTCCTGGCGTTCCTGTGGAGGCGAAGCAGACGAGCCATCAGCGCGTCCTCCGCGCGGTGCGCGACCCCGCGCCCGCGCCCCCGCCGCCACCCGCGCCTCTCCCGCCGAGGGAGGCGTCCTCCAGCAGAGCTAGTGTTAGTGCGCGTGGGCAACCCGTGCCCGAGCTAGGGCATGTTGCCAGTGGGGCCGTGCGGTGGTCCAGTTTACGTGATATAGACACAATAACTTTGCCCATCAGCAAGCAGCAATCCAGCAGACAATCAGTTTTTACTATAGAATAGGAATTAGTTTTGTTAATCAAGTTTAGTCTTAAATTACGATACATACATTAAAGCATTGTCCTAACATTCACCTAGCCTAAGCAAAACTTGATCATCTATGTAATACTAACCCCTCAATTGTATGTAGCGCCTCATCTCATTCTCATCTCGTACCTCGCCCTCGGGAGTATGTTCGATACATCGATCACGTACGAGTAGGTATGTTATTAGCATCATCAGCAGTTTGACCTAAGTAGGTTACTCGTGCCGCGAGCGCGGACCGGGCGCCTACGGAGGTCAGTGCATTAGCAGCGATCATCCAAACCGCACTCATTAACATCATATTAGTCGTAGTTTTATACAATACAGCTATTGTTCCATATACTCGACTTTTATATCATCATCATCCCAGGAAGAGCTAGCCGCGATTCCTACAATTGGAATAAGCCGTATAAAAGTACTATCATTTTTGTGGTAGAATACAATATTCATTTATTGCGCTATCGTACACAAACATGACAATTTATATTACATTAAAAATTTAACACTTTAAAAATATTACAATTATTTTACATTAAAAAGTTTATCTCTCCGAAAAATCAACTTTCATCCATAATTTCAACGACTTTTTCATCATAAATTTTTCTTTTTTTTTCTTATTTTCAAACACGCTGTAACATACACGAACATTCGCGCAAGCGCCCTGCGCTGCCTAAACGAAACAGTAGGCCCAGGCATACATTTTCGCCGCGCCGCGCGCCGTAGAGAGGGGATAGCTGTCTACTCTCCATCCGTCTTACGCTTTTTCGATCAGGTCACGTGTCCTAACGCGAGTTTAAGATTTTATACCCATTACAGAAAAAGTGCTCAACCTCGCTAAAGAAGTTTTCACTTCAAAAAATCTGTAACTCACTAGTGAATTATAGCAATGAAAAACACAGTTTGATTATGAGTTTGATACCACTTTATGAGCAAGTGTGTTGAAAATTAACTTATTTTATGGAAAATAGGAAAATGTGGTAGAAAGAAACCATCTTAAAAATGCACCCCGTTTGTATGACGTTTAGGTGGTGGAGGGGGCGTGCATTTTTAGAATTGTTTATCCCTACTTCAAAACGGACTTATCGCAACGTTATCACCTCGCTTATGTTTGTTTTTACCATCCATCCCGTGGCGGAGGCGGCGCGGCGGCGGCGCGGCGGCGGCGCGGCGGCGGCGCGGCGGCGAGGCTATGAATGACGATTCGTTCATTTAATTTTATTTTAAGTTTGGAATTTCAGGAACGATCAGATACAGTTAGAAAACTACAGATTAAGGTAAATTACGTGGCATTTATAAAGTTTCCACTGGTAAGTGTGACATGACATGATAATCTAATATGATAATCGCTAAGCTGAGTACTGACCGGGATTACACGGCGCGCGGCGTCATGTAACGTGACACGCAGCGAGCGTTCGTGCACTCGGTCTCAGTACAGGGAACGAACACGCTCGCAACGAGACGGATTTTGTAGCACACGGCGGCGGCGGCGGCGGCGCGGGCGCAACGTTTCATGCTCGCTGCGAATAATGGTACTACCCGGTAGTGGTACGCCCCGTAACGGTCTGTACCCGGTTTTAGGAACGTCGCTCACTGGTTAGTCAACGCAAAGCAAGACAGGATCGCAGAGACGTCGCGGCGCGGTCGAGAGACAAAAGAGCTCGTTGATGTCTTTTGTATGGAACTCCTGTCCTGTCTCGTGGCAGTTCGCAGCCAGGTAGCGTGCTACGAAAATGCCCGGGATTTTGGTTTGGTAGATCAAGGACGCTTATCAGGGGGAGGCCTGCGTCCAGCAGTAGACCGACAAAGACTGTTGAGAGATCAAGTATTCAAGTATTCCAAATATAAATGCTTTTAACCTGGATACGGGATACAATATATTTGGATTTGCAGTGAAGTGCAGTGATAAATAAGTCAAATATGTTTTAATGCGGGTGCGGGGCGCGCTGTTACGTCGTCTTGTTCGTTCATTCATAATTTTGTGAATTTCGTAAAAAGAAAATCAAATTTCAAAAGCAGACCAACGCATAAGGAATATAATAATTTAATATAGACTTTGAATTCCGTTACATTTAGGTAGGTAGGAATACTGTTTTTTTTTTAAGTTTTGCTGAACAAAATAGACAAAGTCCTTAGAAATATTTTTTTTGTGAGCATCCTAAGATCATCATGTGAGTCCAAAATTGACGGAGAAATCGAAGATCCGTCAAGTGCTTATACAAATATGTACCTACTGAAGATACCAGTTAGAAACTTCACTTATTTTTATAATATATGAATAGCTGAAAATAGAAGGTAGGTACCAACCTACATCAGATCAACAAACGCTACATAATTAATTTCAGATGGATTGCTCTGCAAACTTCGGAGATAGGGATATACATATATAACCCCCCAAAAAAGTAGCGATGGACGAGTCGAGTTGGCTGATTCGAATAACTCGAATCAGAGTCTAAACGAGTTGATTCGAGTTGCGAATCGCATACCTACCTAACTACTAGAATGCGAACGAATGCGAGTGCTGCGAGTTATGCGAATGGGAGTGCGCGCGAGTTCGCGAGACAGCGATTCGCCAACTCGAAACCGAAACTCGACTCTACGAATATTCATTTTGTTTTGATTAGGTTAGGTTTTTTGAAAAAAGTCGAAGTACATTACTCAAAGGGTACAACAGTTGAGTAATTTATCGACCATTCATCAAAATATTTCGAAAAGTATGAAACCTAAAGAACTATTTTGAAATGTACAAAATAAAACCTTTCATTTGATCATTTGACCCCCCTTGGCCTTGTAGGTTTCTTTTAAAATTTCCACTACAATATGTATACAATATTTATTTTTTCTTTAAATCTGCACAAAATTTATTACTATTAATATCAAGTTAAAAGCTGCGGTAGTTAAACCCTAAAAACATACATTCAGCAAAGCAACAAAAAAGGAGTAGCTTCTCCTCCTTTTTTCAAATTCTGTAAAAATATGAAGGTACAAAAATTATAAAAAATCCTTACTTCTTCTTATCCAAATCTTTAATAGCGGTCAGCAATAAAGTGCTGGCGCCAAGACTGAGGTCTGCGATGGTCAAGTGGTCAGCCGCCATGAACTTCTTGTCTCCGATGTAGGCCTCCAGGATCCCGTATGCACCCTCGATATCCTGGAGCTGGCGTTCAGAGGGGGCTTTGAGGCCTTCTGTTATTGTGGGGAGCTGGGGAAATCATTAATTCAATTAAATATTGTATCTACGTCATAATTCAATGGACCAACTGTTGATTCTAGCCGTGGTCGAAATTCGACAAAGAGGACATAATTTTTTGACATTCCGAATGCCTCATTAGGAGTCGTTCAGACAGGGCGCTATGGCGCTCATTAGGGGAGGCCTATATCCAGCTGTGGCCTCACATAGTGTGATGATGATGATGCGGTGTTGTCGTTTGTTATTTTGTTTTAGGTGACCTTGCGCCTTGTTGTTTTCTGTTATTGTTATCAGTTCTGGCTATCGAATGTTGAGACTGGAAATATAAGCAAACTTCTTAAATGGCTATTATTAAATGTCAACATAAATTCTACAAAACAAATTGTCGGTGATTTGGTGTTGTGGTGATCTACTTTACCATTTTACGAGACAGAATTGGAGAAAACGCTTAAATGTGGAGAGCATACGATTAAAAAAACTTAATTTAACGCTTTTCAGTATCAACTCTCAGAAGCCAGACTCCAGTGAAGTTTTCATTAATTTGCCTTTGTTGACATAAAATATTTTGGATACTAGAACCGATCATTGGTACTGGCACGACAGTTTTTTCCTTGTTCAGAGTTCACGACCCATGATTTGTTGATTTCAGTAGTATGATTACTTACAGAAACAACTTTCCCTCTGATGAAGATGACACCAGCATCCAAGAACAGGCCTTGGTCGACTATCGCCCTTGTTTCAATGTCGCTAGGGTACAGGTAGTTGTGTTCCGGAGTTCCGTACTTTGTTATAAGGTATTTCATTTGGGCGTGGCTGAAACCGAACCTTTGTTTTAGAATTTATTAGCAGTGCACTCGGGTTGCCGACTTTACTTTACAGGGGGGATTATTTGGCCGGGGCAAGAAGGTAAACTACAGGAAAATGGTCTTAGGAGACTATCCATATTTTTTGAGAAATTTTCATCCCCGTTCTCTGTTCCGGGCTCGATCCCTAGGCGGGACTCGAACCCGCAACCTCTTGTGGAGCAGGCGGAACTTCGTCCGCTGCGCTCTGAATAATGCACGGGAAAAAAACAGTCACTATGGAGACGTGATGCCATACAAAATGTACTAGATTGACTTTGTGCAGGCGTAACCAAAAGTTGACGTTAATTTGGTATAGCGCTGTTTCGCACCACAGGATCATACCACAAATTCATTATTGCCGTTGCTAGTGAGGTAGTCATTGTTGTTATTTGAATTATAACAATAGCATCCAAATGAAATTTAACTAAATTATTCCATCGATGACCTGTGTCGGATTCTCCACCCCGAGCCCAAAGGGACTACGAGTTAATTGTAGGTGAAATATACGAAAAGCATTATTTTGGTACTTAACTCTACCTTTAATCATCTCCTGATACTTCAGATTGTTATCTTATATACTTAGGTAAATCGATTTTTATATTGTTGAGATTTTAGCTCAATTTTTGTAAGAATTTTCTTTCGAATCGACCATGGGGGCAAAGTATTGTAAAAAGGTAGAGAGAGTTGAAGAGAGGACTCTATATCGCTATTTACTGATTTGATTTTGTAAATATATATACATATATATTGGCTCACTAAATGACATCGACATCGTTGAAAACTGTTGGTCAAACACTACTATATAAGTTTATTATAAAGCTATGCATAATTATGACCTACCGCTTATTCATTAGACTCCCTGATCGAAGAAATAATGTTTATGTTACCTGTCAGTCAGAACGAAATAATGTTTATGTTACCTGTCAGTCAGAACGAAATGTCCATCTTTCAGGATCGGGACAGTTCCCGAGGGGTTGAGCTGAAACATTTGAGTTTATCAAACATTGATCGATAAAAGTAGGTAAGTACTAAGTACATAGTGCACATTGTTAATGAATAGTATTTTAAGAGCGGCGTCTATTCATTGTGGGTAAAATTTTATGGCTAACTTAGTTGGAAAGTTTGAGTTACTCGTCAGTGACATATTGAAGTGCATGAAACTGCGCCAAAATAAATAGATACCTACATATCGTCGGTTTCAGGTTCAATTGGCGTAACCGACAATACACGTGAAAAAAGTTGCGTAAGTATACAGTTTTTCTTAGTTTTTTCTACTCTTTCGAATGGCATATTTAAAAAGATCTAGCTTTAAAAAATGTCAGTTACGCCACACATTTTAGCTGGGAATTTTCTAGATTTAAATAACTGTGTGTAGTAACTGTAGTGTGTAACTGCAATATTTTAAGAGATGTTGACTACAAAATGATGTGAATGCATAAAAAAATGAGGTGTAAGTAACTGATATTTATAATCCAAAAATAAGGCTACTAGGGACAAACTTCATGTTTTGGCAGAAAATTCAATGAATTATTAAGCTTCTGTGTCAAAACAGACCCAAAAAGGTCACATAGGTATCAAAGTTAATTTAGTATGAAAAAATACTTTGAGTGCTTCTACTAAAAAGTAGTTTTTTTTCGGTTACACCAATTGAACCTGCATCCGACGATAAGTAGGTATACGAAAACTAAATTTTTTTGGATATTGTTGAGTTTTCCCTTCCACTTTAAATGGGAGCCAAACTCTGCCCTCAATCGAGACCAAAGAAATATTACCTATTAGAAATGTAGAAGAATGTGATAGGAGTTAACAGTAGGCATATAAATAAATAACCTCGGAACAAAGCGTTGAGCGATGTGTTGGATAATACATTGGGGGTTAGTTATGGATGGTGATCCTTTTGTCCCAGTTTATTTATATACAGGGCGTCCCAAACTTATGGGACATGAAGGGGAAGTAACTTAAATATCGTAGATAGGGTATTTTGCTGAAAGAAGACTTTATGTTACTTTTAAACGTTAGTAATTCTGCATTCATAGATTTTCTAAAAAATACATGCTTCGTCTGGGAATCAATTTACAAAAATACTTACCTACTTAATTGACTACGGCACTTTCATGTATGTTTTTAATTTGATGAAAATGATTAATTTAATGCTGTTCCTTTTTAAAAAAAAAAGACGGGTTGCACTCCGGGAGTGCCGGCAGAAGTGAAAACTTGATTATTAACGTTGAGCATGTTTGATATTTTGGAATGGTTAGGGAATAATTTTGCACCAATTGCTTTATCAGTATAAAAGTACTATCATTTATGTGGTAGAATACAATATTCATTTATTGCGCTATCGTACACAAACATGACAATTTATATTACATTAAAAATTTAACACTTTAAAACTATTACAATTATTTTACATTAAAAAGTTTATCTCTCCGAAAAATCAACTTTCATCCATAATTTCAACGACTTTTTCACCATCATCATTACCAGAACTATCATCGCATATTTTATTCAATTTCCATATTTTATGCACTTTACATTCACGAATTTTACGAATACACAACAATGTGATCACTACACAGACGGTCGAGCCATCAGCTGTCACCATCCATGGATGCGCGTGGCACGCTGTAACATACACGAACATTCGCGCAAGCGCCCTGCGCTGCCTAAACGAAACAGTAGGCCCAGGCATACATTTTCGCCGCGCCGCGCGCCCCGTAGAGAGGGGATAGCTGTCTACTCTCCATCCGTCTTACGCTTTTTCGATCAGGTCACGTGTCCTGACGCGAGTTTAAGATTTTATACCCATTACAGAAAAAGTGCTCAACGCCGCTAAAGAAGTTTTCACTTCAAAAATACTATGTTACTTAAGCAAAGTTATTATTTTTTAGCTATTCTTTCGATTGGCATCATAGAAGTATAGGATGATTTTTTTTTGACAATTAAGTCGGTTCGATTCCCAGACGAAGCAAGTATTTTTTAGAAAATCTATGAATGCAGAATTACTAACTTTTAAAAGTAACATAAAGTCTTCTTTCAGCAAAATACCCTATCTACGATATTTAAGGTACTTCCCCTTCTACTATTCACAGTCTTCACAGAATCGTCCATAGATGAAAGGATCTCCAGATAGTGCGTGCGGTGCCACTCGCACGGAGAGATTGATAGAATGGTTTTAACACTTTTGACACTCGTCCCTCCATCTGTACATTCTTTCATCAAAGGTAAAATGACAAAATGTGTAATTCTGAGACCATTGTTATGGTCAAGCGATTAATTTAGTGGAATTAGAGACCTGATAGGGAGGAAGTGATTTTACATAGTAAAGCCAGATGGTGACCTTATGAAAGTAGGTACTGACCTTCAAAAACTCTGGAGATTTGTGCTCCATGGCAGCGAGGTCCACCTCGAGAACATCCAGCTTGAGCCCCAGAATGTCTGCGAGAGCCCTCACCGCGTTCGCTGGCGGACTGAGCTCGATCTTCCAGAGGGTGAGAGGAGGCATTTTGAACTGTAGTAAGTATATTTATTTAAAGTTCTTTTTTGAAATTAGTTATGTAGGTATAAATGGTATGAGTGAGGGAGAGGAAATACGACCGAACTGTTCAAACCATAAAACCGAATGAATAAATAGAGATTCCCGCTGAGTTTAAGTAGTAGGTACCTACCTACCTACCTAGTACCAAACAGATATTATTCGAATATTATTGCTTACCTACTCACTCACTCACACCAATATATGTACTGTCTACTCACTCACATCAGTAGCTATTACAAAACTACGTCCATGTAGGTAGGTACCGACCTACCTACCTACGTAAAGTTTTAATGGATCACGTTTTTTGAACTGAATCACTATCTTACTTATCTAAGTCCGAGAGCCCGTGACATACCTAGAGTAGGTAGTAGGTATCTACTTAGTGATTCCCAGAGGTCCATGATTCTGTTGTTGTTTATTTCCCAGCGGGTCCATGAAAATATAACTATAATTTAAAATGTTCATACATGAACTCCCAACGAGTCCATGAGATTTAACTACGTACACTAACGTACGGTCAGTTAGACAATACAAGAGAGTAGGTACCTACCTATTTCTTTAATAAGCGAGTCTTTTCTTTACGTCATTAAAGCCAACGCCAAATAGACTAGGTACAGGTTTGAGCGAGATAGACAACATGCAGTATGCGGAAGAGTTATTATTTGTAATCAGTTGACCTCGCTCAGAGTCTAAACGAGTTGATTCGAATGATTTTTAACGCGTAAGTCTATTTTATTTAGTACTAGCTGACCCGGCGAACTTCGTATCGCCTAACAGTTGATTCTTTAATTTTTTATTTTTATTTTTTTAGAATTTTTCTCTCCGTAAGAACCATCCTCGTACTTCAAGGAATATTTTAAAAAAAGAATTAGCGAAATCGGTCCAACCGTTCTCGAGTTTTGCGCTATAATAGCAAAATGAGGTACTAAGTACTAAGTATAGGTGGGCCGCATTTCTTCATAAGGAGTTTTTCTTCATAATAGTGCATTTTACACCAAGGCGAGAAAGTGATCAATTCCTACCGAGTGTGCCGTAGGGCCCGAGGCGCAATACGTGGTAGGAATCGCACTTTCTGCCGAGTGATAAATAGTGATTTATACTACACCTTCGAGGAAAATAAAAAGCAGAATTAATTATTAATTGAAATTTAGAAGAACTTACCGCGCCCAATGATGTTGGTAAAACCTCATTGACCGCGCCAGCCTTTGGGTTCTTTTTTCAAAATATTGTTCGGGAATCGGAGGAGGCCTAATGGACTTGGAGTAAAAACTTTTTGTCGTTTGACCGAACGAAAATAACCATAGCTACCGGCCGATCTTTTGTGATTATTAAAAAAAAAATAACACGTTAGAAATGGATTTCCGGATTTCCATACACATTTTCCTCCCGCTAAAACACGTGAGAAATGAAATTCCATAGAGTTTTTCCTCCCGGTTTCCTATGGGCATGCAAAGACATACTTACTATTCTATAAATAGAAAAGGAATAGGCAACTTTCCGAGCAGGTGTAGTATAAAGATTTTAGCCCTAACATCGGTTAAAATTTTGAATTTTTTTTGAAAAAGGAATTTTTATCACTTCCATTTTCAAAGCGTGCAGAATGTAGATTAAATCAGTTGAGAATCTCAAGTGATTTATCTGCATTCATGTACAAGATCAACATGAATCTCACAGACAGAAAATACCTCAATTAAATGATGAATAGCATGACAACGAAAAGAGATAGACCCATAGTTTTTGGAGAATTTGTAGAATAAAGTATGAAATTAAATACAACATACAAAAAAGTACACCTCAATAACCCAGTTTTAAAGTAACATATCAAAAATAAAATTAAAATTGTTAATTTTGTCATTTAAAAAAAAAAATTACTGTACCGAATTGTATTTTTTATTTATTTTCATATCTAGGTATAATATCTAGCTTTCAAATGAGACTACTTGGATTAAAATACACCGTTTACTCAAAAAGATACGAAGAAAAAATCAGATGAATTAGTTTTCATTAAAAATATTGTTTTTGAGATAGCTAACATTTAATTTTTTTTCCAAATAAATATCATATAATATGTCGTGTATCCGCTCCGCATATTTCGTTTGATCAAGATTCGAAAATACACATTTTTTTATTGTATCCACGTTGTTTGTTGGTA
Source organism: Eupithecia subumbrata (assembly GCA_949316285.1). Taxonomy (NCBI): domain Eukaryota; kingdom Metazoa; phylum Arthropoda; class Insecta; order Lepidoptera; family Geometridae; genus Eupithecia; species Eupithecia subumbrata. Next base: position 273,598 of record OX438650.1, on the reverse strand, counting down.
TAATACAATGGCTTATTCCAATAATCCCCTGCCATAATCCCCTGCGAAGGGGATTTCTGGACTTTTTGTCCAAAAATTGCCGGCCGGTTCAAAGAGAAGACGCACAGGGGATTTGTGGACAAGAGTTCCAGAAATCCCCTGATCTACTTTATACCAACAAACAACGTGGATACAATAAAAAAAATGAATTTTGAACTGGACAGCCGTGGGCAAGGGCTGTGTTAACGAAGCGTTCGGTCCTATCCACAGTCCTATCCGAGCTCTACGCTTCAATTAATAATACATTTAGGTATACATACATATAGGTACTTTTTGATGACAAAAAAGAACCTTTTCAGATCTTCAGAAATCTATTGACTGACACTAGAACAACGTATTTGACAATTTGACCTAAAATCTGCCATACAATACGTAACAAAATGGCAGGAGAATTTTTTCGCCCATTCAAAATATAGTACACGATCAGCTCAAAATCAGCCAAGCAGCGACCATGTTCCCAATCACTTTCCATTCCTCCCACACATCTGTGAGGAACAGCACCACGAAGTGCGCCTAGCATTCGAGTCCAACCAGCTCACTGAGGTAAGAACACTCCATTCAGTGCTGCATAGGTACCTGTACCTACCTGTACCTGGTCTACGGCAAGCGGGAAGCGCACAGCTCAGCAGATCAGATTATCAGTGGGCTGTAGAAAGTATCTACTACGATATTTAAAGGTTTAAGATCTTTATTTACTTCTCAAAAATGTAGTAATCACTAGTGAGAAACAAAATAAGCTTATTATCTATTGTTAATTTGTTAGTAGTTCGGTACGACTACGAGCAAATAATCAAAACGATGTGGGTAGTTAACAAAATACTGAGCGGAGCAAAATAAAGGCGCACACACACTGATTGACAAAGTCTGGATTATTAAATTTAAAATGAAAACCACCCCATTCTGCAATCCTTATCCTAACCTACTGAAGCTGTACAAAATAATTTAAAAATCTAAAACCCTGACGACGCGGCCGCGCGGCTACGACGATTTTAATTTCAATCTTTGAATTTGAACCATCATTAATTCATAAATAACATTTGAACAGCTGCACCAATGTTCAGCAAACATATGTACATGTACGCAGCACAGACAAATACACACCTTAGGCGGAGTCTACACCTACAATAACTTTGCACAATATTTTTAAAATTGTTTCTCAAACTATCAATTATAAATATTTGTATTTGCCATCGTACCTACCTACTTGTCTTACTTATGTACCATGGCCCTTTGAAATGTTCTGTTCTGGTGTAGGTACTTACCTACAGTAAAGCATTTTTGTATTGTATTGCATTGTATGTTAAACATACATTGCAATACAATACAATACAATACAATACAATACAATACAATACAATACAAAAAGCAGACGTGTACATAAGGTGGTCGCAGCTCAGGGGGCCTAGGTACTCGGAAATGGAAAATGTAAGTTTCGTTTTCGTAGTTGTGCAAAACTAGCTCTTATGTCAAGTTATGTTATGTCTCACGCGAAATTCAAATATTTTAGCGATCTTTAATATTTTCTGCATTCTGCAAGGTAATAAAACACCAGAATAGTATATTTCATTACAAGTGCGGAAAGGCTGTCATTGCAAAGAGTTCTGACAAATGTCTACCCGAGCCGAGGCGCAGCCGAAGGCGAGGGTTGACAGTCAGAACAAGTTGCAATGACGGTTCCGCACGTGTACTGAACGACTATTTTTAGGTAATAGGTACAGCTGCGAAAAAATGAAGCAATTTATTAAAATAATAAAAACTAGGGTCGAAATTACTCATATTGTGCAACAAGAAACTAAACTCGCAAAGAAAATTTCTGAAAAATGGCGCCAACCGTAGAATATAAGCAGAGTTTTATTTTTCTTCACCCATTCTGGTAGGCAAAGGGAACTATGCCCATACAGCCAAGTCTTCAGTAGAATTTTTTTATTGATATGAAATGAAAATGTTTAAAGAGATGAAATGAAATGAAACCAAACCTAACTCATTCAATCGAATCATTAAATCTGATATTGAAACAAATTAGTAGGTACCTAGCTTCTTTTTAGAAATATACGTATTTGCATGAATCATATAAAAACTTCTATGATTTTTTTTAGTAAAAACTTCATGGTTGGTTTTTCTTTTTAATAGACATTATTTTGACAATTGGGAAAGAGAACGCACGAGTTCGAGAAAGGTAAAAAAAAAGCACGAGTATGTAATAGCCCACATTCCGAACGCTATACGTCCCTGCAATACGCCACTTTTTGAGTAACTGTACCTATTAAAAAATTAGTTTTCCATACTACTTTGTATCTACTTTACAGGCACCCATGTACGCCAAGCCCTGAAACATTGATATCTGATGACCATCCTACTAGAAATCTATTCTTTCTGAAGTACCTAATCTAATCATCAAGCAATCAACATGGCATGCTGCTGCAAACATACCAATGGATGTAAGATATTCTACATTTCTTTAACTCATAGCTAGCAAGGTACCTAGGTTCTTCTTAACATTTGCGATACCAGTAGGTAGGGGTGCCACCCGTAGGTATAGGTATAGGTACCTACCTAGGTCGCGTCACGTAAAAAAATAAAGAAAGTGGAAGGGGTGTATTCGTGCATGGGTACACTCGCGCACGATAGTACTATGCCATTTGCTAAGCCTATTTTTATATAATATTTCGTTCGCGGCTTGGTATTGGTTTTTAGAAAATAATATTAGATAAAATTAAAAACATGTTCGATTCAGTTTAGAATGTTTAATTATAATTACAAAAAAATTATGTAATGTAGCAACTCCATCCATTAAGTCGTCTTGAGTGACGTGAAAACGTTTCATACACTGTTTTAATTTATCAACAGCATTATTATTTGCGTCTCTCTTCATAATATCGGCCTCCCGCGATACAGGTTCTGAACCTTGTGCGGGGACCACCAGTAAACTGTGTAAGCTTTTTTGGTATGGTAAATAAATGAATTTTGTATTTGTATTTTTTGTATTAATATTTATAATATTTGTCTTATTGAATTTTTCTCACTTTTCTACGTAAAACCATTTCGTAAACTTTTGTGCGCGATGGTATTTTGACAAGAAAAGTGACGTGGACATAAGGCGGAAAGCAAATGTCAACCGACGAACCAATAGCGCACCGGCAAGCATGCGGCGCGTGACCCGCCCGCCCCGCGCCCCACTGCATACCACCAAATAGACCTATAAATCGCCTACTGCACAGCTTGACCGCCAGCGTTCTTTTTGCATGACGCGAACTATAAGTACTATATTATCATACAGTAGGATTGTACTTTATATCGGGCTTACGTACTCTGTTACTTTATGAGCACTGTAAAGTACCTACGCGAAAATACTTTATTGGGCTTTTCAAGTTATTTATAATGTTCCCTTTATGTTCAATGTTTTCTTGCCTTAAAATTGATTTTCCGTACAGTCAAAACGTGGGTTTTGAATAATGCAATCTCAAAAGTAGTCCATTGGTTTAGTGTCAATAATCTTTTGCTAAACGAAAGCAAAACAAAATGTATTAGATTTATTCTACCTAATGTTAAACAAGTGAAGGCTGATGTAAACGTTAAAGGAGAAACGTTAGAAATAGTAGAAAGTACCGTATTCTTAGGAATCACCTTAGATCATAAACTTCAATGGGGCCTACACATAGATAAGCTATCGAAGAGACTTAGTTCTGCAGCGTATGCAGTCAAAAAAATCCGTCATCTTACAGACGTGGATACATCTAGACTTGTTTATTTCAGCTACTTCCATAGTATTATGTCTTATGGCATACTGCTGTGGGGGAACGCTGCAGATATTAACACCGTATTTGTGCTGCAGAAGAGGGCTGTTCGTGCAATCTATAATATGGGTCCCAGAGAATCCCTACGTGATAAATTCAAAGAAATAAATATAATGACAGTACCATGTCAATATATTTATGAAAACTTGTTGTACACTCATAGAAATAAAAATCTGTTCCCTAAAAATTGTGATAAACATAACTTTAATACCAGAAATAAACATAAACTCGCTTTGCCCACAACTAGGCTACACAAAATTAATGTATCTTTTAAAGGGCAATGTATACGCTTCTACAACAAAACTCCTAGTGAGTTGCAAAAATTATCAGTAAATAAATTCAAACAAATTGTCAAAACCTTGCTGTGCAAAAAGGCTTACTATAAAATATCAGATTATCTAGAAGATAAAAAAGCTTGGAACGGGTTTTGCTCCAACTCGAAGAATAACAACTAACAGGCTAAAGGTTTCTTCGTCGCTTCTTTACTTTGGTCTACATACCGAAGCGACAGAAATCAAAAATATCACTTTATTTCCGTGTCAGTGTATAGTTTTATAATTTGACCTTTTCTAAGTGTACATTTATTGTATTTATGGAAATAAAGAGTTTTTGATTTTGATTGATTTTTGATTTTGATTTTGGGACTCACTTCAGCTTAACCGTTTTTAGTTTTGACTGTAACAGAAAGGATACATACTTATGCCGCTGGAGTAAACGAGTTCTTGAGTGGAGACTGCAACTTAGCAAACGTAGTGTAGGACGCCCTCTGGCCAGGTGGGACGACGACCTGCGATAGACTGCAGGTCAAGCTGAAGACAGGGTGGTGTGGCGCTCATGTGGGGACGCATAATGTCCAACTTTTTTTTTTTCGAATGGACTAAAATGCTGTTGACCGCAGATGGCCATGACAGCGTTACCGGACTTTTGGCGAGCGCAGACGGCGCCTCGCCGGTTAAAAGTTAGGTTGGGGCAAAGTTAGGTGCGAGCCTCGGCTTGGGCTGTTGTCAGATGCTACGAGAGGGCAGGGAGGTTGCGCCTATAGGTGCACGAGTGCACCTATAGGCGGAAACGGGGAATTCTTCGACCCCGCATCCGGCGGGGTCGGTTTTTGGTCGACTGTGTAGTGTACGGAAGCGAATCGGTTGCCGTCACCTCCGGGTTAGCGGCGTTGATTGGGTCAACGGGGTCACCGAGAACGTGTCTCGGTCTACGGAGGAGAGATAATGTCCAACGGTGGACTTACGGGCTAATGATGATACTTACCTACAAACATTTTCAAACTTTCCCATTTAGGTAGGTATTACAAATTTATTTAATAGTGTGATTTGAACGTGATTAGGTCTCTACCTAGGAGTATTTTTGATTGATATGATAACTGCCTCGTTGGTCTAGCGGTCAGCTTGCTCAACCGCTGATTGTGAGCTCCTGGGTTCGAATCCCAGGTCGTGCCAATAGTTGTTGTTGGGGTTTTTCTATTAAGGAAAATTCAGGCCGGAGTCAGGAAGTTGGCGGTGTTACACCCCCCCGTGCATCGGAAAGCACGTTAAGCCGCCAACGGCAGGACCAATCCTGCGCCTGGCTTCTCCTCGGTCGTGTCGATCTGTCGTCCCTTTGGATTATGAGAATGAGGGAATAGAGAGTGCACCTGTGTTTGCGCACACACTTGTGCACTATAATATGTCCTGCGCATCTGGCTAGTCTCCGAGAGACTGGCCGCCGTGGTCGAAATTCGGCTAGGAGGATATTATTATAATAGATAAACTGTTGACTTTGTCTGCAGCCTGCCGAGCCGCGAGCAGCTGCCTGGGGCGCTGCGACCTGCCCCGGCACCGCTGCCTGGACAGAGAGGAGGTGCGCCCCGGCCCGGTCCCGAAGCACATGGGGTGGCTCTACACTGCTAGAGACGCTCCAGACTTTCAAGTGATACATATATAACTTACATTCTTTCCGACGTGTGTGGACCTTTGCGCCTGACATGCGTCGCGTTCATTTAGCGCAGTGGTTCTCAGCCGGTGCGGTGGTCCGCTCCATCCTTATCCCCCCCCCCCCCCCAAACAGAATATAAATAAATAATGCTGGACAATCCACACAGCATCATCTAGCCCCAAGCTGAGCAGAGCTTGTGTTATGGGTACTAGATGACTGATATACATTATACAATACATTACATAGATAGATATTTTTACCATACATTGGAAATACCCAGAACACCCGGAACAAATATTTGCAAATCGTACAAACCATTGTTCCAACGCAGGAATGGAACCCGCACCCTTCTGCGTCGCAGGCGGACCTTCGCCCGCCGCGCCACATCGGTCGAAAATGTCTCAGTCAACACATCGCTCGATGTATATTTTAGTTTTTTTTTTGTAGGTAACTACCTACTGTTAACTTCTGTCACATTGAGTATGGTCTCCAACCGCAACTCAAAGTTGCGACTCGCTCCGCTCCCTATTGTGTTCCATTCAGCCCGCAAACAATATAATAGCAGTTGCCCGGACTGACGTCTAGGCTGGGTAACCTCCAGTGCTGTACTGGAGAGCCACCACTGGAGGAGCGGCCCGTGAATTGGCCAATCATTGCTCGAAATGTCCACTGCACTGTGATTGGCCACTTCACGGCTCGCTCCTCTCCACTCCGCCCAGCTCCACGTCAGTGGAAACGCACCCTTAGAAGAACCCCAGACTGTTTCAGTCAGTTTCTATGAATGTTTTGTAACCGCAGTAAATAATTATTACTAGGTCTTCCGGATCCAGTCATATAGTTTTCATGTAAGTAAACTAATTAATAATTTTGTTGACAGTTGCGCTGCGGCTGGCGTCCCGGCCACATCTCCTGTCCCGTGCTAAAGAGGATCGAGCAGCACAACTGCATGAAGACCGGAGAGTGCGGCCCTTGCGGCAATCCCTGCGGCAACCGTTGCCGGTCCCCCTGCCGGCCCCCCTGCCGGGCCCCCTGCCGGGCCCCCTGCCGGCCGAAGCCTTGCTGTATCGAAGTTCGTGCTCCGAAGTGTGTAACGGTCTGCCCTGCTTCAGCTCTGTCTTGCTGCAAGGTATTTTTTACTAAGTAATTAAAGAACCGATGCTACACCGACCACCATTAAACCTTTGAACCATCTTGCTGCAAGGTTACCGTAGGTAGGTACCAGTCGCCGCGCCTCATGTCTGCTAATCAATGTGCCTATCATAAAGTAAACTCTTAAGTAAAGTCTGCCTATCATAAAGTAAACTCTAAGTAAAGTCTGCCTATCATAAAGTAAACTCTAAGTAAAGTCTGCCTATCATAAAGTAAAATCTAAGTAAAGTCTGCCTATCATACATAAAGTAAACTCTAAGTAAAGTCTGCCTATCATAAAGTAAACTCTAAGTAAAGTCTGCCTATCATACATAAAGTAAACTCTAAGTAAAGTCTGCCTATCATACATAAAGTAAACTCTAAGTAAAGTCTGCCTATCATAAAGTAAACTCTAAGTAAAGTCTGCCTATCATAAAGTAAACTCTAAGTAAAGTCTGCCTATCATAAAGTAAACTCTAAGTAAAGTCTGCCTATCATAAAGTAAAATCTAAGTAAAGTCTGCCTATCATACATAAAGTAAACTCTAAGTAAAGTCTGCCTATCATAAAGTAAACTCTAAGTAAAGTCTGCCTATCATACATAAAGTAAACTCTAAGTAAAGTCTGCCTATCATAAAGTAAACTCTAAGTAAAGTCTGCCTATCATAAAGTAAACTCTAAGTAAAGTCTGCCTATCATAAAGTAAACTCTAAGTAAAGTCTGCCTATCATAAAGTAAACTCTAAGTAAAGTCTGCCTATCATACATAAAGTAAACTCTAAGTAAAGTCTGCCTATCATAAAGTAAACTCTAAGTAAAGTCTGCCTATCATAAAGTAAACTCTAAGTAAAGTCTGCCTATCATAAAGTAAACTCTAAGTAAAGTCTGCCTATCATAAAGTAAACTCTAAGTAAAGTCTGCCTATCATAAAGTAAACTCTAAGTAAAGTCTGCCTATCATAAAGTAAACTCTAAGTAAAGTCTGCCTATCATAAAGTAAAATCTAAGTAAAGTCTGCCTATCATACATAAAGTAAACTCTAAGTAAAGTCTGCCTATCATAAAGTAAACTCTAAGTAAAGTCTGCCTATCATACATAAAGTAAACTCTAAGTAAAGTCTGCCTATCATAAAGTAAACTCTAAGTAAAGTCTGCCTATCATAAAGTAAACTCTAAGTAAAGTCTGCCTATCATAAAGTAAACTCTAAGTAAAGTCTGCCTATCATAAAGTAAACTCTAAGTAAAGTCTGCCTATCATAAAGTAAACTCTAAGTAAAGTCTGCCTATCATAAAGTAAACTCTAAGTAAAGTCTGCCTATCATAAAGTAAAATCTAAGTAAAGTCTGCCTATCATACATAAAGTAAACTCTAAGTAAAGTCTGCCTATCATAAAGTAAACTCTAAGTAAAGTCTGCCTATCATAAAGTAAACTCTAAGTAAAGTCTGCCTATCATACATAAAGTAAACTCTAAGTAAAGTCTGCCTATCATAAAGTAAACTCTTAGTAAAGTCTGCCTATCATAAAGTAAACTCTAAGTAAAGTCTGCCTATCATAAAGTAAACTCTAAGTAAAGTCTGCCTATCATAAAGTAAACTCTAAGTAAAGTCTGCCTATCATACATAAAGTAAACTCTAAGTAAAGTCTGCCTATCATAAAGTAAACTCTAAGTAAAGTCTGCCTATCATAAAGTAAACTCTAAGTAAAGTCTGCCTATCATAAAGTAAACTCTAAGTAAAGTCTGCCTATCATAAAGTAAACTCTAAGTAAAGTCTGCCTATCATACATAAAGTAAACTCTAAGTAAAGTCTGCCTATCATAAAGTAAACTCTAAGTAAAGTCTGCCTATCATACATAAAGTAAACTCTAAGTAAAGTCTGCCTATCATAAAGTAAACTCTAAGTAAAGTCTGCCTATCATAAAGTAAACTCTAAGTAAAGTCTGCCTATCATACATAAAGTAAACTCTAAGTAAAGTCTGCCTATCATAAAGTAAAATCTAAGTAAAGTCTGCCTATCATACATAAAGTAAACTCTAAGTAAAGTCTGCCTATCATAAAGTAAACTCTAAGTAAAGTCTGCCTATCATAAAGTAAACTCTAAGTAAAGTCTGCCTATCATAAAGTAAACTCTAAGTAAAGTCTGCCTATCATAAAGTAAACTCTAAGTAAAGTCTGCCTATCATAAAGTAAACTCTAAGTAAAGTCTGCCTATCATAAAGTAAACTCTAAGTAAAGTCTGCCTATCATAAAGTAAAATCTAAGTAAAGTCTGCCTATCATACATAAAGTAAACTCTAAGTAAAGTCTGCCTATCATAAAGTAAACTCTAAGTAAAGTCTGCCTATCATAAAGTAAACTCTAAGTAAAGTCTGCCTATCATACATAAAGTAAACTCTAAGTAAAGTCTGCCTATCATAAAGTAAACTCTAAGTAAAGTCTGCCTATCATAAAGTAAACTCTAAGTAAAGTCTGCCTATCATAAAGTAAACTCTAAGTAAAGTCTGCCTATCATAAAGTAAACTCTAAGTAAAGTCTGCCTATCATACATAAAGTAAACTCTAAGTAAAGTCTGCCTATCATAAAGTAAACTCTAAGTAAAGTCTGCCTATCATAAAGTAAACTCTAAGTAAAGTCTGCCTATCATAAAGTAAACTCTAAGTAAAGTCTGCCTATCATAAAGTAAACTCTAAGTAAAGTCTGCCTATCATACATAAAGTAAACTCTAAGTAAAGTCTGCCTATCATAAAGTAAACTCTAAGTAAAGTCTGCCTATCATAAAGTAAACTCTAAGTAAAGTCTGCCTATCATAAAGTAAACTCTAAGTAAAGTCTGCCTATCATAAAGTAAACTCTAAGTAAAGTCTGCCTATCATACATAAAGTAAACTCTAAGTAAAGTCTGCCTATCATAAAGTAAACTCTAAGTAAAGTCTGCCTATCATACATAAAGTAAACTCTAAGTAAAGTCTGCCTATCATAAAGTAAACTCTAAGTAAAGTCTGCCTATCATAAAGTAAACTCTAAGTAAAGTCTGCCTATCATAAAGTAAAATCTAAGTAAAGTCTGCCTATCATACATAAAGTAAACTCTAAGTAAAGTCTGCCTATCATAAAGTAAACTCTAAGTAAAGTCTGCCTATCATAAAGTAAACTCTAAGTAAAGTCTGCCTATCATACATAAAGTAAACTCTAAGTAAAGTCTGCCTATCATAAAGTAAACTCTAAGTAAAGTCTGCCTATCATAAAGTAAACTCTAAGTAAAGTCTGCCTATCATAAAGTAAACTCTAAGTAAAGTCTGCCTATCATAAAGTAAACTCTAAGTAAAGTCTGCCTATCATACATAAAGTAAACTCTAAGTAAAGTCTGCCTATCATAAAGTAAACTCTAAGTAAAGTCTGCCTATCATAAAGTAAACTCTAAGTAAAGTCTGCCTATCATAAAGTAAACTCTAAGTAAAGTCTGCCTATCATAAAGTAAACTCTAAGTAAAGTCTGCCTATCATACATAAAGTAAACTCTAAGTAAAGTCTGCCTATCATAAAGTAAACTCTAAGTAAAGTCTGCCTATCATAAAGTAAACTCTAAGTAAAGTCTGCCTATCATAAAGTAAACTCTAAGTAAAGTCTGCCTATCATAAAGTAAACTCTAAGTAAAGTCTGCCTATCATACATAAAGTAAACTCTAAGTAAAGTCTGCCTATCATAAAGTAAACTCTAAGTAAAGTCTGCCTATCATAAAGTAAACTCTAAGTAAAGTCTGCCTATCATACATAAAGTAAACTCTAAGTAAAGTCTGCCTATCATAAAGTAAACTCTAAGTAAAGTCTGCCTATCATAAAGTAAACTCTAAGTAAAGTCGTCAAACTAACTTTGACTTCCTCCGTGCCGCAGCGGGCGAAGGTCCGCCTGCGACGCAGGAGGTTGCGGGTTCGATTCTCGTCTCGGAACAAATTTGTGTACGATCTGCAGAAATTTGTTCCGTTGGTCTGGGTGTTTTCTATGTATAATAAAAAATATCTATCTATGTAGTCTATTGTATTAAGTATATCAGTTATCTAGTACCCATAACACAAGCTCTGCTTAGCTTGGGGCTAGATAATGCTGTGTGAATTGTCCAGCATTATTTATTTATTTATTGTTGCATGACTAGATACTTTAAGGTGGCTGTACGCAGTGGGCCGAGGCGGCGTTGGCCGAGGCGGGCGTTGGCCGAGGCGGGCGTTGGCCGAGGCGGGCGTTGGCCGAGGCGGGCGTTGGCCGAGGCGGGCGTTGGCCAAGTGGGCCATTCTAAGGGGGGAACTGGGATCTGCAGGGGTATTTTAATTCACCGATTCGTTTTCGAATTGAATCCGACGGATCTTTAAAACGCTATTTTGTTTTCGCCTCGGGTTGATGAACTATGTTGGTCTACACTAGAGGGGGTCAAGGGGACCTAGGGAAAATTCCGACTTTTTGAGATTTGCCCCCCGGAACCCCTGCCCCCCAGGGGGGCTTCGTAACGGAGTCATACTGATGAATAATTTTAAGGGGGTTGTATAGAGGGAGTCAAGCGATTTTGATTCCAAAATTGTTTTTACCCGCCCTTGCCACCCCGGACAACCCCTTTAAGAATGCTACAAGATGCCATCGTGATGATTTTGTTGTTGTTTTAGTTCTGATTGCAGGATCGTATAGAGGGTTTCTTTTCGAATTGGAAGTAAAAAAATCACCCCCCTCCAGTCCCACAAAAACTAGTTATACAGGGTGTTTGGTGGAGGGTTAGACAAACTCGGTGGGTGTGTAGGTGGACCTATTTGTGAAATACAAATTGAAGGAAAAGTCCCTAACTGTTTTAAATTTTTTTTAATCCTGGTTTTTGTATTTATTTAAGATTTTCCGAAATTTTACCTTTTTTTAGAAACAACAAACAGTTTATCAAAACATAATAAATAACCAAAATAAGAACGAAATTTAACGATTACAAAAATATTGATTCGAATTCGAAATTCTGATTTCGAATTTCAAATCTTCGAATTAGTCGGATACCTAGGTATGATAAAAAAAGGTTTTTTTAAATTAATTTAGCGTTCCTACCTTAGTATTAGAAATAGGGAAGTGGTATTTGAACGAAAATTGTTTTAATACAATGTTTTATTCCTAGCGTTTTTACTCCATTTTCCCTATAAGTGCAAATTTTTGACAAGTTTATAGACTTTTCGGCTACATGTGGTATACCGTTGTAATAAGCGATATTTAGAGAAATTTTTAAAAGCATTTGAACTTCTCGATCGCTATTTTTTTTTAAACGATGCAAAGTTGTCCTTGATTATTTTTTTTACTTTTTAACTTTGAGAGCTTATAACTAATTATTTACACGTTCTTTCAAATAAATAATATCTTCAAAAGACGAAGGATACATCTGAGACCAAAAACATGTAAAAAAATTACTTGAAAACACGTTCCAAAAAAAAGTTCTAGGGGTAGAGAGGTAAAATTTCGGAAAATCTTAAAAAAATACAAAAATCAGGATTAAAAAAATTGAAAACAGTTAGGGTCTTTTCCTTCAATATGTATTTCACAAATAGGTCCACCTACACACCCACCGAGTTTGTCTAACCCTCCACCAAACACCCTGTATAATTATAATTTCAGAGAATGCGGCCCAGTTGTGCCGCATCGAGGTGTTTAACACTCTGTCCATCTTCGACTTCGTCTTGCTGCAAGGTAAGTATTTCAGGCGCTTCATATCCATAGGTACCTAGCCTACTATAGTCAATTTCACGTAGGGTTACTACGTGAAATTGACTATAGTTCCATTATAAGTTCGTCTGCTTCTTTTCACGCGACATAAATAATAATATTTGTGATCACATGTAAATCATTTAGCAATTATTAATTTTTATTTTATAGTTCCAACATAATTCCGGTCCTACCTAAGTCAATTTATTACGCGTGAAACAAAGAAAAACTAACCCTTCATTCAGTGAACAGTTCTTATGTGAAATGGACTATCTTTACATAGTATAAAACAAAGTCGCTCCCGCTGTCTGTCTGTCTGTCCCTAATTCCCTATGTATGCTTAGATCTTTAAAACTACGCAACGGATTTTTATGCGGTTTTTTTAATAGATAGAGTGATTCAAGAGGAAGATTTATATGTATAATACATGCATAATATAGTATGGAAACACTGATAATTTTAGAGGTTTCTAACGTGATGTCGTAAATTACCACATTTTTTGCGCTTACATTGCAAACGCTGACTGAACCCTACGAGATAGATCAAAGTAATGTATAGGTCGCGTCACGTAAAAAGAACGCTGGAAGAAAGTGGAAGGGGTGTGTTCGCGCATGGGTACACTCGCGCACGATAGTACCATGCCAATTTGCTAAGTCTATTTTTAACTACCTAATATTTTGCTCGCGGCTTGGTATTGGTTATTAGAAAATAATATTGGATCAAATTAAAAACGTGTTCGATTCAGTTGAGTGTTAATTACAAAAAAATTATGAAATGTAGCAACTCCATTAGGTCGTCTTGGGTGACGTGAAAACGTTTCATACACTGTTTTAAATAATCAGCAGCATAATTATCTGCGTCTCTCTTCATAAAACAATATACGTCGTAATTAATTTTTCTCACTTTTCTATGTAAAACCATTTCGTAAACTTTTGTGCGCGATGGTATTTTGACAAGAAAAGTGACGTGGACACAACGCGGACAGCAAATGTCAACCGACGAACCAATAGCGCATCGGCACCCATGCGGGGCGGCGCGTGACCCGCCCGCCCCACGCCCCACCGCATACCACCAAATAGTCCTATAAATCGCCTACTGCGCAGCTTGACCGCCAGCGTTCTTTTTACATGACGCGAACTATACTACAGTATTTTACACTTTAAAAAGGTCTACAAAAAAGTCTGCGATACCATCTCTTAGGGATAACCCACAATAACCATTTTTTATCCTTTACTTTTTACGAGAAATAAAGGTAAGCCTTTATTTCTCGATTTTACGAAGCGATTTCAAGCAATACAGCATTAATCCTTATCCAATTAAGTACCTTAAAAACCTTGTGCATTTAATATAGAACAATATGGCCCTTTACAGCATGTTATTTAAATCGAACATTTTCGTATTACTGATTTAAAATGCAGGGACATTGCGGTTGCGGCGCCGGCGCGCGGTGGTACCGACCGGAGGGCAGATTCTGTAGTATATTTAATATCAGCGTAATGCACCCCCGTGCGAAGCCGGGGCGGGTCGCTAGTAATATTATAAATTGGGAAGTAAATATTCTATCTATGTCTGTTACGTATTCACGCATTATTGATCTTTATGAAATGAGGTGAGCTCATGAAAGCTTTCCCGAGAAAGGACATTAGGTATGCTACTTATTATTAGAGATGGGCCGAATATTCGTTTTATATTCGGTATTCGGCATATTCGGCAACTTTACCGAATATTCATATTCGGCCGAATATTCGGCTGAATCACCTAATGTTCGGCAAAGTGATACTCAAAGTTATTACTGTTAAGACCCGTGTATTATCATGATTTGAGTGTACAGTGTAATGAAGTTAGTATTTTAGAGTGTAGCTGTTCTGATTTTGTCGTCACTGAAGCTTTATTTTCAATTAAAGTAAGTTGGTAAAAAGATAATACATAACTTCAATCAATATCTTCACGCCGGATCCCTTGCAGGGTAGGCAAGGAATCCATAATAACTTAATGCAAAATATAGGTATCTAGCTGTTTTGGGATTAGGCTTCTGTGTTAACTCTTTGGAATATTATATTATACAGGCCTTAATTGAAGGAAAATAAACAAGATATTTATTTCGGTCAGTCTTTATTGTGTAAGAGAATAGCTGAATCAAATCACAACACCTTAGTAGAATATGAATAATATTTTTTTCTAGTTTCTACTCAGCATAGCGTCGCAAAATATAAATAAATAATAAATAATGCTGGACAATTCACACAGCATTATCTAGCCCCAAGCTAAGCAGAGCTTGTGTTATGGGTACTAGATAACTGATACACTTAATACAATACACTACTTAAATAGATTTTTTTATTATACATAGAAAACACCCAGACCAACGGAACAAATTTCTGCAGATCGTACACAAATTTGTTCCGAGGCGGGAATCGAACCCGCAACCTCTTGTGTCGCAGGCGGACTCTCGCCCGCTGCGCCACTGAGGTCGTCATATATTTATTGATATTAAACGTTTAAACCTATCCTATTCAACCAGTATATTTCTTTATAAAGAAAAAAAGTAATTTGTTTGTACTTTTCAGGTTGTAATTTAAGAGATCAAGTTAGGAACTTAATTATAGTCTACTGAGATATAAGACAAATATGACATCTCATATAATTATTTAAGATCAATTCAAAATGTCATTAACGTATTAAGTCTTTTTCAATTGTTCATAAAAGTTGTGGAATGACAGTATCACCTACGTGTTTTCGGCTCGGCATTTGGTATTTAGGTTTTACTAACTGCATAAGACGATTAAAGCCTTTATCTTCAACAACGGAAATTGGTTGGTTGTCTACTGCAATTATTTCCGCTATTGATTTCGTAATCGGAACTGATCTTGGGTCGTCTATTTTCCATTTAGATATAAATGAATCTTCTAGTGTGCATTGAGTAGTAGTAAAAGTTTTAGAATTTGAGGGTTGTAAATGTACCGAATATTCGGTTCGGTAAAAGTTTTACCGAATATTCGGCCGAATGTTCGTATTCGGTGAAACCCATGTTCGGCCCATCTCTGCTTATTATTCAGGAAAAACGCGTGAGCAACCGCGGGCGGACGCTAGTGGCAAATAAAAATATACGTTGATTGTTTCAGGCTCCATCAAGCCACCAGCCTCTGATCAGAGTGACCCGCCACGCCGGCCAGTACAGCATCTGCACCAAGCCCTCGGACGTGTCCAACCACCCGGCCGGACCCTACCCGCTCAAGTACGTGCTGGACACGGACACGGACGACTGCGATCTCAAAGACGCTAAATTCAGTGTTGAAGCCAAATTTAACGACTATCACTTCGATTACACTAGCTCCCAAGATTCCTTTGTTCTGGACTTCTCGCCGCCGGAACAGAGATGCTCGAAGCCATGCACTGGGAAGAGTCTTATGTGCATAAGTTGAAACAATGCCTTGTATCTGTATCCCTCTGATCTGACACCTGAGAATAAATACAAGTAGCTCCTCCCACTCGCGGAAATGTCGCGGAAATTGTAGACGGCGAATGAATTCCAAGAGTATACGGGTTAAGACCAATATGATTCAATATGGGTGAAATATCAAAGAGTGAAGACTTATGAAACATGCATTAACAATAAGTTAAAATACAGATAATGTACTAACTTTTATGACGTTTTCTTTAACTATAGGTACCTACAAATATTCTAAAAATGATTGAACATGCTGATGTTTAATAGATATTTTTTTTGAATATTCAGCATTTAATATTTTAGAATCGCAGCAGATTAAGCACTTTGTAATTATTTTACTGATGGGCTACATTACCCCCATGTGCTATGATTACAGGAACCAAGTGTTCAGCTTAGAGATGGGGTATGAACCTATTCATTACGTGCTCTTAATCGATACCAAATATAATAAATATTTTTTTATCCACAGTAAATTGTGTCCAAACTTCGCTTGTCCTTGACCGCGTCATGCTTTCAAGAGGTACCTACCTAGGTATTTTAACAAATCGTAGGTATCACTATCAGCAACTGCAGACTGTTGCAAACAATCTATAGGTAGCTCAACTGATCCATATCCAGTCGAAGCGTCCCCAAGACGCTGGCTGCACTGCCCCGTTTTTTCAAAATACTTTATTCAAATAAAATACTTTCAGATAAAATTACTAATGTTCTTTATTTATTAAAGATTTTAACATTACAACCTCTTCAAAAAGAGCAGACATGTTGCGTCAGTGTGGACGCATTAACATACCACCATAATTATAAATAAATAAATAAATAATTTATTCAAAAATTTCTCAAGACTAATGCTTAACATAAGAATAATAATAACTTAAATTCTATAGATTACGTGTGCCTGAACTAGGTAAAACCTGTATCTCAGGCAAAATTGCTTACAACGAGTACATAGGTATAAATAATTACATAATTAAAGTAAAACAAAGCGTCAGTGCAGATTTTCAAATTAACTAATGCTAACAACACTTAACTAGGCTACAATTTAGGGGTACTTTTAATACGGGTAAATACGAATGCTAAAAAACAAAAACTTTGTATATAGAAATACCTATTACTATGTTTACTGTATCGGCACTTTTAGGCGCCTCCATAGTCTATCGAGTTTATGTATCTATTTTCTGCGATTGTTTTTGCCGGACACTCAGCAGAACCTGTAATGTGCTTCTGGGTTTCTTAAAATGTAGGCAAGTAGCACATTTGGGTTCTTCCACCTTTTCATACATTCCTTAACTGAGTGCCCTTGACCTCCACAGTGGCTGCAGATGTGGGTCGTCTCTCGACAGGACTTGGCAGCGTGTCCATATTGCTGGCACTTGAAGCACCGTGTGACCAAAGTGAAATCCCTCACAGGACACGAGGACCAATTTACGAAAACCCTCTCCTTTGTTATAAGGGCCCTGCGAATAGCTGCTGGTACTTCATCACAAAATTGCAGGTCTCAGCGTCCTTCTTGCCAGATTTATGGCTCAATCGTATTTAGGAAAGGAATTTTTCCAGCGTGTAATCCAGCAGTAGTACATTTTGTTTGTAGAGGCAAGTAAACACATCCTTTTCCTGCATTGATGAGGGCACTCCAATAACTACGAAACAACCCAGAGTGGGTTTGCGTTTGAGAGGCTCGTCTACCAGCAGGCCAGAGTTACGTATACTGTACTGCCTGTAGTTACGCAGTGGGCCGAGGCAGGCGTTGCTCAAGTGAGCCAATCCTAAGTGGGGGATCTGGGACCTGTACTAAAATCTCGCTCGTGGATTGTGCATTATCCCCCTGGGCCCTGCCTAGCCAGGCCCTGACCAGCGCAGCTCCTTGAAGTACCAGAGAAGGAGTTTTGGTGGTAAACAGCTTCGTTTCAGCTTCTCTGTAGGTGTGGAAGGGGTTGGTGCCTCAATGAGACTCTTCAATCCCGTCTTTTGTCTAGCCTCCACTGTGCCCGTGCATGTACCACAACGTGTTCCAGTCAATGATGTTATATATAAATTGGTAAAACCCCATTCGTTCCAATCTCTTGTTCGTAGAAGCAGCCACGCACGACACAGGCTGCTGCCTGTGGCTCTAGCCTTGAGATGATGGTGGCTACGGTATTGGGCTAACGTGAATGTTCTTGGCGTACCTATGTTGGTAGTTTGCAACCAACACTGGCCGGCCAACCAAAAAGCGTCGGTTCTGCGTGCATATGTACATCAAAGGTTTTTAGCGTGCTCTGCAAACAGAGTTCATTCGTTGGCGTCTTATTCAGTTCAATGTTCCAATAAATAGTCGCCTCTTTTTTTGCATCGTTTCTCAAAACGCCGATGATCAGTGCGCCAGTTTGTAAACAATATCCGGATGCGGATGTACTACGAACCTTTTTAGTGTAAGAACACGGTTGCATGAACAGTTTTTATGTAAAATATCCGATGTTTTGGGCCAGCACCTTAGCCAATATGTACGGCGGCCTTTTTGGCCACGATGGTGAGCAAACAGACCAACATCGCATCTCTGTTTACACTATACAAAATAAAACTTTTACAGAGGCATTATAAATAAGCTTATTATGATCGGTACCTACCCCAAAATGCAAGTACAATTTTTTAAAATTCCCTCGTTTAACATAATAATAAGACAAAATAGGTGGTGGCGCTGTTTTGGGTCGGGTATGCGCCCTAAATGCGTGTGCGTCCAGTCTATTTTGTAACCGAAAAGGAAAATTATTCTGATTTGATCAATCCGGCGGGATCCGGCCATATTGAAATTGTCGCTGGTTTGCAATCCGTAGTCACAAACCAATTTGAAATGTTTTATGGAGTCACACCACCAAAAGTCGCCGGCACCCTGACACAAAGCAGCTGCATCGTCACGGCTTATCAACAGATCGGAAGTTGACAAACTGTCAGCAAACTGCAATATTTATAGACTGCAATGTTGCTACAAATGGCTGTTTAGAAATGTCTCTGACATTAACCTGCGGCATTAACCGGCGATGTTGGTGGGTACAGTATGTAGAGATTTAAAATTTAATTAAAATCTCAGAACCAATTACAACAACATTTTAATTTGCCAATTTGGCAAAACAACTAATAAAATAATAACATAATAATAAATCTGTGCTAAACTGTCAGCACTTAGCTGGGGTTTCCGGACTTCTGTGCGAGAGCCATCATGTTCTCATTGGCAATCATCTGGAACTCGTGGAATCTTTGTGATACTCTCTGGTTTGCTCGGAGGTACTTTTCCATACAATTTGTTGCACACTTTTCCTGAAAAGATAATTTTTAAATGTAGAAGCTATACAAATTTGATTACAAAGATGAAAACTTCAGAAGGTTACTTTGTAAGAAATTCTTGTAAGGTTAGTATTCTCATTATGTGCGTTTGGATTCTTAACATGAGTCCAAATGTGGATCATTCTGCAGTGGTTAGGCTGGCCTTGTAGAAGTTCATTATTTTGTTCACTTTTATGTAGCTATGTTTTGTCTTTGTCACTTTACGCAAGCACCAAGCGCAAGCAAGGCACAAGATAGGTTTTCTTGTTGAAGATGGTGACCACCATCTCACTTAGGGTAGGGTAGGGTACCATAACTTACTTCTGCAGATCTAAGGGTCCTAGAAGTGAAGTCATGTACGCAGTCATTGAAGCACAGCTCTGATAGTTTGTTATACTGGACAAGGAACTCCTTGAACTGGAACAAATATTGATGATGTTGAGTAACATTCAAATAGTGTTATTTATATCGGGTTGCAGTGATATCTATCAGGACCTTATACTTACCTAAAATAAATTAAAATTAAACTTTTGTTTCTATTTTAAGCAACTTTATGTATGAAAGTCTAATTGAAAAGAGCTGTTTATGTATATATGCTGTAAAGTGAACGTTTGAAAGCACATACGAACCCACACAACGATTGTAAACCAGGAAAAATTATATCATTCAGCAGTTACCTACCGTTTTGATTTGATCAGCTTCGCTCATCATTTCTGGTGTCGCCATTTTCTCTGAGGGGTAATTTATGAGACTTTGTTATAGATACTTTCCGTACGGGATTTTTAATATTCAGCAAAATTATGATTGCATTAATTTGGATTTACCTACAAACAATAGTATAGTTTGAGAATTTTTGAGGTTATGTTCGAAAAACAGCATGACAGTACAGTGACATGACATGACATGACTGACGTGCCGGTGCCGGACTACATGTAATTTTTTTTATAATAATACGGAACAGAATACACAGAATCTCTCTCTCTGTCTTTCTTGTGGTAGGGTTCATACTTTTGTTTCACTTTTAAGCTAGTATTCCTCAAAAACAACGACGTGGCTGAACCAATCCCAGGCAATGGAACACAACGTGACTGGTCGTTCTGGCGAAGAAAAGTGGCGATTCTTCTCCTTGTTCATAAGTATTCATTTCATGAAATTTTGATTTGTTTGTGGAATTGAATTATTTGGTGTGTAAAAAAATGGAAGAAATCGGCATTGTTATACACGAGAAAGTAAGTAACCACTGCACCATACCTACCCGAATAATGTATCTTCGTAACTTTCGTTTTTCTACAATCATCTTTTTGTAATTTTCAGGATGATCAAACTACTGATGTGAAAGGTCTAGCTTACGTCGGCCCTCAGTCCTTCGAAGAGCTAGAAGCTGAAGATCTATACACTAAATACAAGGTAACACAATATGTGCTCATGCTCAATAGCCATAAAATACAATTCATTGCCAGAGCCTTTTATTACAATTTACTGTATTTTGCTTGTTTCAGAAACTGCAAAGGACCCTTGAGTTCTATGAAGTTCAAGAAGAGTACATAAAAGATGAACAAAGAAACTTGAAGAAAGAATACCTCCATGCCCAGGAAGAGGTCAAGAGAATCCAGTCAGTGCCTCTCGTCATTGGACAGTTCTTGGAGGCTGTTGATCAAAATACTGGAATAGGTATTGTTAAAAACACAATTTTTTGTGTTAATTACAAGCCTTGATGAGCACTGGCCTTATTAGGTACTTAAATTAAAATGACTTACCTACACCAAATTTGCTCATAGTCCAATGATTTGCAGATGATATTGGAAAACAAAACAATAATTACTAACCTGTGCCTGCACCTTTTCATGCGTTTTTGCTGACTAAAATGTAGCCTCTATGTTTATCTAGGTCTAGAACTACATGTAGGCAAAATTTCAGCCAATTCTGTTCAGTAGTTTTTTAGTTAGGATGTAACAAACATTTGCATGTATACACCTACATACATATATGAAGGTGTACCTGTAAATGCAAATGTTTGGATATTTACATTTATAATATTAGTGTGACTACATAAACTAAAACATGCTAAACTACAGTAACATTTAATTATTATGCTGAAAAGGTTTCATACTAATTATTCATGTACCTGGAGTTGTTTTATCATGTAAAAATTGAATTGGACATTTAACATTTCAGTGGGCAGTACAACAGGCTCCAATTACTATGTCAGGATCCTATCCACCATCGACAGAGAGCTACTCAAGCCGTCAGCATCTGTGGCTCTTCACAAACACTCCAATGCACTGGTCGATGTGTTGCCACCAGAAGCCGACAGCTCTATTTCTATGCTGCAGGCTGGTAAGTCATTCGATTTACTCAATTACAATTATACAGTCAATGTTTCTTCTGTCAATACTTAGGTTGGGGCAAATACATGAATATTATTTAGATTCATCTTACGTAGCTTAGTCTCAGACATTACTTAAGATGTCTATCACAGATAGAGATGCCATGCATTGAAAGAACTAAATTTTAATAATAATATAGTATAGCCTTTTATTTCCAGATCTGTGTTAGATTAAATAAAATGATTTTAAACTAACTAAAATACTCTTTAACTGTTGCCACATCTGCCACTTCTGTGTTGCTTCTACAAAATTTCTCTCAGTTTGGTTTGCCTTTTGGCATAGGCCTCCACCTACTCTATTTGACAGCAACATCATTTTTGTGACATGTATATAAATGAATCTGAAAATAAACAAGGTCCTTTAGGGGGCTGCGATGGACGCATTTCCCATACAAATGTAATAACAAAATTATTTGTAATTGGAGCATTTGCACCATATTCTGTTTTTTATATTCAAATAGTATTTATCTAGGTTGCTGTAGCTTTTTTTTGAAAATTTATTTAAAGACAACATTTAATTTCTAGATGAGAAGCCTGATGTCCAGTACTCGGACATCGGAGGAATGGACACACAGAAGCAAGAGATCAGAGAGGCTGTAGAACTGCCCTTGACCCATGTGGAACTTTACCGGCAGATTGGTATTGAGCCCCCTCGAGGTGTGCTGATGTATGGGCCTCCGGGCTGCGGGAAGACTATGTTAGCTAAGGCTGTAGCTCATCATACTACTGGTATGTACTGGTAATTTAAATGTTGACACATTTTCTTTTAATCAAGTGAATACCTGTAGACCGCAGTCTAATCTGTTGGTAAGTGTCAATATGGCCAACTGTGTTTCAAGAGACAAAAAGATGAGATTCTCCCTTCTATTGCGGTAATTAAAAAAAATGACAAATAATTATTAATAATGTATGAATCAAAACATACCTAAGTCATTTCAATAGACTGCAGGGTTCCTGAGATCTCTACTAAACTATGTGCGAAGTGTGCACTTTCATGTGTGCTTTCATGATTTATTTATGAATATTTTTTTTCGTAATCCATTTTTGAATTCATTAAGTTTTATGTTATTCTAGTTTTTGACCAGGGGATCCCGTGAGTACTGAGATGGAATAGGCCTAGTTTGACGCAAACCTGTTACAAACCTATGCATGCCACTAAACACTAACTATAAAAATTATAAAAACAAATCATTAATTGGCACTGGCACTAAAGGAAAGTGTGAAATTTTAAGAAAGGTCACTCTCTTAAAACACTTTAAGTCAGTTTTGATAATAAGCAAGATGTGTTGTTTGTTTACAGCGGCGTTCATCCGCGTGGTTGGTTCAGAGTTCGTGCAGAAGTACTTGGGCGAAGGGCCGCGCATGGTGCGCGACGTGTTCCGGCTAGCAAAGGAAAACAGTCCCGCGATTATCTTCATTGATGAAATTGATGCTATTGCTACCAAGAGGTGAGAATTTTAGCAAAAACAGACTGGAATGTATGGGGTCATTATTGGCTTTTGCTAATAACCTAGGATCTTTGTTCCAGCCAAATTGTTGATATGAGATCCTTCCTTCAGTAAATATTGTTTACAATTGTATCTGAAACTCGACACCAAGCAAGTGAGTTTTAGTGTTTTGTGGCGGTTTGCTTTCTTACAAACATTACACATTGAGTTTGTATTGGGTATATATAGATTATTCCCAGGTAGAATACAAAATGGGTAGCTCATACAAATATTTTTCCTGAGGCGATAATCGAACCCGCAACCTCCTGCGTCGCAAACGGACCCTCGTCCGCCGCGTTACATTGTCTCGATCATTGACGCTTTCACTGCCCAGACTCAACGGAGCGTCTTGCAAAAGTCATACTATTGTACGCGTGCATCGTGCATCGTGCATCGTGCATCGTGCATCGTGCATCGTCTGTGTAAATAAATTTTATTTCAAGATTTATTAATAAGTAAAGCTGACTAAATGATCGTTTTCTCGTAGATTCGACGCCCAAACCGGCGCCGACAGAGAAGTCCAGAGAATCTTGCTGGAACTCCTGAACCAGATGGATGGCTTCGACCAGACGACCAACGTGAAGGTGATCATGGCGACGAACCGTGCCGACACCCTCGACCCCGCCCTGCTCAGACCCGGCCGTCTTGACAGAAAGATCGAGTTCCCTCTGCCTGACAGGTAAGCTGGAATTTCAAATTAACGGAATACGTCTTTTCACGGTATCGCGTATTTCAAGGAATATTATAAATCAAACACGGATGAACACATGAACTCTGTAATGGTAATGGCATACAATCACAGAAGTCATACAAGTCGGAAGTGGTGCATCGTCTTGCAGCCGTTCGTGGTGCCTGCGAATATGGGTCCTAGTTTCAATCCACAAAGTCATTTACATACCCTAATTTTGAGGCTTTAATATTATAAACTATTTCATTAGGAATTAAACAGCAAAAATTTATAAAATGATTTATTTTAACACCATTATAGATAATATATTAAAAACAATTTGTCATAATTATTCAATGATTCGACACGGTAATAAGGTTGGGCTTAAATTTGGAATTACATGAAATTTACTATTTTAAACTTCAAGAGAGTATGATCTTTAAGGAATGTCTCCAATTATGACCGCAACTGTACCTACTCGATTCTCAATTTCAAATGTATAAATAAAATAAAAAATAAAAAAATAAAAATAAAAGTATTTATTTCAAGCAATTTAAACTCATAACATAACAGTAACACAAAAAGAAAAATTAAAATCTAATAGGATTGCTGGGAAGGTGGCGTTCACAGCAGTGCCTGTGTACGGGTGTACGGGCAGTCCAGCCTCCCTGCTATCATTGCCAGCACGGTGTTGGAGCTGGCCCGCACCCTGCGCACCAGGGAGGCGGCGCGCTTGCGCATGGTGGTATGGAAACAGTCGACCCGCGCCGCCCGCGCCGCAAACATCCCTGATGCGCTACAGTAGCCAGCACAGTAGTATAGATGCCAGGCATAATCATCCATACTAATAATTCAAAAGTCTATCTGTCTGTTACCTTTCCACGCCTACACAACTAAAAAATAAAAATAAAAACTAAAAGGGTCTCTCTCAATCTAATTTGGCAGGGAGATAATGGTATCCTGGGGAGGGATACAGGCCAGGTGCTCAAAAAGCGCGTGCTAAGCCGCGGGCAGCAACTAGTAGCCCACGTCGCTGCTCATCGCAGCTCTAAACAACTAACGACGTAGATAGAGATGCTCTCTACGGTATCTACGGTCTTATTCCAACTGCATTGCTACAGTTACTAGCTACTGTCCTACGCAAGCAATACAGCTGGAATAGGCGAACAGTTGTGGTGATCGATGGACCTATGTTTTTAATTCCAAAACAAAATCTGGATTAGGTATTTTTATCAAACAAGCTGTTTGAGAGATTTGAAATTGAAACTGCTGTTAATTGATATCACTTATTCCAACTCTTTCAGACGCCAGAAACGTCTGATCTTCTCGACGATCACAGCTAAAATGAACCTGTCTGAGGAAGTGGACCTAGAAGAGTTCGTGGCGCGGCCGGACCGCGTGTCCGGAGCCGACATCAACGCCATCTGTCAGGAGGCTGGCATGCACGCCGTGCGTGAGAACAGGTACGAAAAACATTATTTATTTATTGTGCTCTGTTGTAATTACACTATTTGATGATTTATGTTTGTTGATAGTTCTCCATTTGCATACGTACCATTCTTCCTATGAACCTAGTATTTACTTCCTTGTCTTTCTGTCTTGGGTGTCCTATGCAGCTTCCTTTCACATCTTTCCAGCGATACGTTCTATATTTGTTTTCATGTAAGTACCAACTATTTGACGTAGGTAAAATCGACGTAATAAGAATCGATTAGATTTTTTTCCCTATTGTTTCAGGTATATTGTTCTCCCGAAAGACTTCGAAAAGGGTTACAAAAATAACATCAAAAAAGATGAGAGTGAATACGAATTCTACAAATAAATTTTCAATAGGTATCTCAATATGTGTAGTACATTTTAACTCTTCAATAAAACGATTTTTCTCACACTTTACTGTTTGATTTTTACCCTACCCTTTTCAATATGTGAGGACACTATAAAGAAATGAAACTTCCAATTAGTTCAAATCTATATTTCAATAACAGTTTATTCAACAATGCGCTAATACAATATATTTGGCAATAACCCTTAAACGGTGCTGATGGGATCGTTGGAGCAATAAATTAACAATATTTCCACAACTTGTATTGTGTTGTGATGAACATCCGGATTAAGAGAAGCGTCACATAACAATTGAATGCAAACAGTTACTATAAAGGCAAAAGTAAACATATGTACTAAAGATCGAAATCGCAGAAAGAACCTCGTAGGGTATACCTAGCTAGATACCTGGGCTGCCGCCAAACATCTTGTCCTGTGAGCCTGTGACGGGCAGCGAGTGGCGAATTTGCGTAGGTACACTCACGTATTTAATTCTCGTCTCGTTTTTAATTTTTTTAGTACAGTACCAAGCTAGGTACAGATACCCCCAGTGTTCCTAAAAACCGGGAAGTTACTGAACCGGTCCTTTTTTAAAACCGGGACAATATGCCGTCGGAAAAGTCAGCAGGCGAAAGAGATAGATACAGCTTCGTATAGCTGTCTTGTTCTTTCATTGTTTGAAACAAAAACCTCGCAGTGAATTATCAACGTGACTGTCCAGAAGATAGCCGCCCACCAATTTGGCCTCAGAATTGTTTTCTGCGCATCTTTGTGACGTCATCACGTGGTACCCGAGAGACGATAACATTGCCGGTTATTGTAGCTAGGTAGACCAAAATACTATTTTGCAGTGTAAATTTAAACAAAACAAATGTATGCTATATCAAAAACAAACACTTGCATAGTTAACAACAAGCTAGTAAAGTATTACATAAAATAAAACTAATAAGTGCATATAAATTGATTCAAAACTATCCTAGTTTTAAGGCACTAATTCTAATTAAGGCTCTGAAAACATTAATCTAAGTTTTTGATTCTGATTATGTACAAAACATAATACAAGGAAATGTTAAAGTTGCTTGTATGCACCAACCAATATAAATAAATCTGGAGTACTTTTGATTGATATAAAAATTGATAGCTTAAGTATGGCTGGAGCAAACAAGCATTACATTGCCTTCAGATTCATTAAACCCTAAATATTTTAGAAGGGTCTCTAATGTATAAGAAGTCTCTAATTTACAAGTCATCAAATAACGCACTACACTTACTCGTAAGGCATCAGTTATTGCAATCACAGAAGACAAGGCCAAAGTATTTTTACTCAAACTACACAAAATATTTGTGACTTATCTACGACACAACGGAATGTTAGTAAAACAGGCAATGTATGTATAATGTAGATAGGTACTTGATTAGTAAATAATGATTTAAAAACATCAAAATAACTTAAAAGTACATATTAATAAGGGTAATGTTAATACTGATTTAGAAATAATTAATTTTGTGGTACTATATATAATAAACAAAACAATGATTATCTCTTCCAAAAAGTAGTAATTTTTGTACAAGGAGGCACTTTTAATTTTCAATATTTCTAAGGTATGACAATAGTCAACAAGAAAACACGTAGGTACTTATGTGGACGGGGTAAGGATTTCATATGTAACTTCTAATTGTTAATATTCTTGTATTAACTACATTAAAATACCATATTAATATAGATAACTATTAAAACTACCACTAAATGTAAATACGAAAATAACTAAGCTTTAATAATTAAGTAGCAATGGCTCATAAAATTTATCCTATGATCATAACAATCAATAAGTTAGTCAAGGAATGTGATTTAATATCACATTAGAAAAAGTCAAGGAATGTGATTAAAATATCACTTAAGAAAATAATCAAGTAAATTTATGACAATTGGGAATGATTTCACTGGGTATAACCACAAGAATAGAAACATTCACATTAATTTTATCGACAATGTTTGATGTACAAAAGTAGGTAGGTTAAGATAAGTGAAGCGAGTTGTAATATTTGTAACATACAAGTCATGTTTTCAGCAAGATTGAACCATGGATGGACGATGGACCATGGATTGGTTGTTTTCTTGCAAGTTAAGAATAATCATATTGCTGCGCGTTTGTCTGTAACAATAATAAACATTTAAGACACTTATTATTATGAATTAAAGAGCTCTTGTCGGTGCAATGATGCAATTACCTCCACTTTTCTCTTTCTAATGTGGTCTCTTTTACTTCTTATACACATGACATGACATCGGCTATCTCCTTGATCTGACTCATATGGTTAATTCTTGGTCTTCCCCTTCTTAAGTCACTAGGCATAATGAAACGGGGCCGGGGGGTGGACAAGTCACTGATAGATATTTATTGTACCATACAAAAAGCGATGGCGATAGAGTTTTGATGCGGATGCGTCATTAACGGTGAAATTAATGTTGTAGTATCGATGAAAAACCAAGCATAGTGGTTTAAGGGATGAAATGTTGGTGTTCTTCCAACACAAACAAGGTTCATAGTAACCCCGCTTACATACATAATGAAACATAGTGGTATTTATTTTATGAAGGCGAATTATTGGATAAAAATAGTCAACCTGGAGAGTGTGTAATGTGGTAATAACGGGTGGCCAATAGGTGGATGTGGTAATAACGGGAGTCTCGTCTTAAGAACGGGTGATGGAGCAGCCTCTGTGCAGAGTGCCTCTGGGGCATCCCACGATGGGAACCTTACCTGGGGCGTTGCAGTAGGCGGGTGCGGTGCGTTCTGATGCGGATGCGGCATCAACGGGACCAGTAGGGCAGGCGGGCCGGCGCGACGCAGGAACGGGTGATGGAGCAGCCTCTGTGCAGAGTGCCTCTGGGGCATCCCACGATGGGAACCTTACCTGGGGCGTTGCAGTAGGCGGGTGCGGTGCGTTCTGATGCGGATGCGGCATCAACGGGACCAGTAGGGCAGGCGGGCCGGCGCGACGCAGGAACGGGTGATGGAGCAGCCTCTGTGCAGAGTGCCTCTGGGGCATCCCACGATGGGAACCTTACCTGGGGCGTTGCAGTAGGCGGGTGCGGTGCGTTCTGATGCGGATGCGGCATCAACGGGACCAGTAGGGCAGGCGGGCCGGCGCGACGCAGGAACGGGTGATGGAGCAGCCTCTGTGCAGAGTGCCTCTGGGGCATCCCACGATGGGAACCTTACCTGGGGCGTTGCAGTAGGCGGGTGCGGTGCGTTCTGATGCGGATGCGGCATCAACGGGACCAGTAGGGCAGGCGGGCCGGCGCGACGCAGGAACGGGTGATGGAGCAGCCTCTGAGCGGAGTGCCTCTGCGCCGGATCCCGCACGAGAGCACATTCCACGAAGGCGATGAGGTCGGCCGGACAGCGGGACGCGCCGCGCGGGCGGGGCGGCGGCATGTCGCGGATACGACGCATTGCCTGTCAAGTAACATTAAGTATATAGCTTTTATAGAAACAGATCTAATTGGTAGCACCTAATTTATCTGCGGACTTAATTTTAGCTACCTTATGGAAATAAACGTTATTGAATTTGATTTCTAATTCTTTTTTTTGTGTCCTAGCACAAAAATAGAAAACAGTGGTTATTTAATTTTCTATTTCTAATTGTATGCTTTATAACTGTTTAGCAATAGCTAAAATATTACAAGATTTCTTATGAATGTATCAATGGAAATAAGTTCATACCTGCAATGGCGGTTCATTGAAGAAAGGCGGTTCACCGTCCACCATCTCAACCAGCATGATTCCTAACGACCATACATCCACTTCCGGTCCGTACGGCAACCGAGATATCACTTCCGGCGACATCCAATATGGCGTGCCGACTAGAGATTTGCGTTTTGGAAGCTCCTAAGAAACAAAATATGCAATTATTAAGTATAACATTTAGGATTATTCCCGCAAAACGTTATGGCGAATAAAACTTAATATTCTAATAAAACTATTAAAACTTTCGCGATTTGTTAATATAATTAATGAATTAAATAACATCGCAAAAATTTACGACTTCGCCGGGACTTGAACCCGCATCCTTCCGTCAGTACCGGAATGTGCTAACCAACTACACCACGAGGTCAAGTGACGTAGGAGTCGAAAATCTTTGCGACTTTCTACGGACTGTAGCGCCGTTAGCTCCACCTACAGGGGAAACATTAAAGTTTATCCATTCCTGTTCAAAGACTAAAGTTACGTTTAGTTCGTTTGACGAGAGGTGTCGCGTTGCTCAAATTCTAAAGTTTTTGTTTTTATAGTGCGTAAGCCTCACACTCTGGCAAATTTCTAAGAAATTAAATATCGCAAAAAAAAAATACGCACTAAACACGCACTAAAATACCCATTAAATAATCTTTAATTACTGTTTCTATATGTAAGGATTTTGATTTCCTCTATATTATGGTCTTATCTTGATCTCTTTTTAAAGGCAGTTAATTATAACACGTATATGCATCTGTAATGTAAAAAGTTACAGATAATTTTATTTGTGACATTGAATGATTGATTCATTGAAACTTTATTGCACATCAGAAAAAAAATCTTTATATATAATATTTATCTAAATAAAATAAAAACAGTACAACAGGCGGCCATATTACTTAAAGTTTTTTTTCCCACGCAACCTTATTACTATCATCATCATCATCATCATCAGCCTAGATTAGTCCACTGCTGGACTTATTACTATATAATGAGCTTAACATCAGATAATCATGAATAACAAGATCACGCGACGAACCAGCTCAATTATATACATCCTACATAACATCAAACAAAGCGAGCGTTTATGCGTAATCAAATCAAGTAATCAATAATCATACCTGGGACACTTGAGCACAGAATCCAAAGTCGGAGAGCTTCACTCGACCGTCGGCTGTCATGAGTATGGAGTCTGATTTGATGTCTCTGTGGATGACGCCCTGGCTGTGAAGGAAAGCCAACGCCTGAAACAAAAACAAACCATGACGCACGTGCTGGTACGAGTATAGGTAGGATTCAAAGTAGCTTATATTATAAGTCCTTCCCCGACATGCAATCTATCTAATATTAATAAATGAGTAAATGATTTAAATAAATGAAGTGTATAATAAATAAGAATAATGGTGGACAATCCACACAGCATCATCTCTCCAAGCTGAGCAGAGCTTGTGCTATATGTCTGGGTAGGTACTAGATGTCATGGATAGATATTTTTTATGATACGTACAAAACTTTGTCCCAAGGTAGGAATCGAACCCGCAACCTCCTGCGTCGCAGGCGGACCTTCGCCACCGCGCTACATCGGCCGTCAATATATTTTTTTCACACTTTATCTATCTGATATAAATTATTATTACCATTGGGATGTGTTCAATTCAAACGTTTTGTCATTAAAGGTAACAAACATCAGACAGAGTTACTTATTTATAATCACACTAATATTATAAATGCGAAAGTTTGGATGGATGGATGAATGGATGTTTGTTACCTCTTCACGCCAAAACTACTGGACCGATCGGGCTGAAATTTTAATAGAATTGCATACAAGTAATTCTAATCCTGGAATCAAACATAGGCTACTTTTTATCCCATAAATCAATTCCCATGGGATAGAAATCACCTTTAAACGTTTCCATAGAAACAACGCGTGCGAAGCCCCGGGCAGAAACTAGTATTAGTATAAACAAATGAAATGGCGAAGGTTTTATCCATATACTTAGTAATATTTATAAATATACGTACCTAGTATGTCTGTTACATTTTTAAGACTAAACGAAACGAAGTAGGTATAATTATTTGGCATGCAGACAGATTGCAATCTGAAAAAGGGTATATCTTCAACTCAATATCTAGCGAAAATGCGTGCGAAGCCGCGTGCGTAACTCGTATACAACTGAAAATGCGTGCGAAAAGGCGTGCGTAACTCGTATACAACTGAAAATGCGTGCGAAAAGGCGTGCGTAACTCGTATACAACTGAAAATGCGTGCGAAGCCGCGTGCGTAACTCGTATACAACTGAAAATGCGTGCGAAGCCGCGTGCGTAACTCGTATACAACTGAAAATGCGTGCGAAAAGGCGTGCGTAACTCGTATACAACTGAAAATGCGTGCGAAGCCGCGTGCGTAACTCTTATACAACTGAAAATGCGTGCGAAAAGGCGTGCGTAACTCGTATACAACTGAAAATGCGTGCGAAGCCGCGTGCGTAACTCGTATACAACTGAAAATGCGTGCGAAAAGGCGTGCGTAACTCGTATACAACTGAAAATGCGTGCGAAGCCGCGTGCGTAACTCGTATACAACTGAAAATGCGTGCGAAGCCGCGTGCGTAACTCGTATACAACTGAAAATGCGTGCGAAAAGGCGTGCGTAACTCGTATACAACTGAAAATGCGTGCGAAGCCGCGTGCGTAACTCGTATACAACTGAAAATGCGTGCGAAAAGGCGTGCGTAACTCGTATACAACTGAAAATGCGTGCGAAGCCGCGTGCGTAACTCGTATACAACTGAAAATGCGTGCGAAAAGGCGTGCGTAACTCGTATACAACTGAAAATGCGTGCGAAGCCGCGTGCGTAACTCGTATACAACTGAAAATGCGTGCGAAAAGGCGTGCGTAACTCGTATACAACTGAAAATGCGTGCGAAGCCGCGTGCGTAACTCGTATACAACTGAAAATGCGTGCGAAAAGGCGTGCGTAACTCGTATACAACTGAAAATGCGTGCGAAAAGGCGTGCGTAACTCGTATACAACTGAAAATGCGTGCGAAGCCGCGTGCGTAACTCGTATACAACTGAAAATGCGTGCGAAAAGGCGTGCGTAACTCGTATACAACTGAAAATGCGTGCGAAAAGGCGTGCGTAACTCGTATACAACTGAAAATGCGTGCGAAGCCGCGTGCGTAACTCGTATACAACTGAAAATGCGTGCGAAGCCGCGTGCGTAACTCGTATACAACTGAAAATGCGTGCGAAAAGGCGTGCGTAACTCGTATACAACTGAAAATGCGTGCGAAAAGGCGTGCGTAACTCGTATACAACTGAAAATGCGTGCGAAGCCGCGTGCGTAACTCGTATACAACTGAAAATGCGTGCGAAGCCGCGTGCGTAACTCGTATACAACTGAAAATGCGTGCGAAGCCGCGTGCGTAACTCGTATACAACTGAAAATGCGTGCGAAAAGGCGTGCGTAACTCGTATACAACTGAAAATGCGTGCGAAGCCGCGTGCGTAACTCGTATACAACTGAAAATGCGTGCGAAGCCGCGTGCGTAACTCGTATACAACTGAAAATGCGTGCGAAGCCGCGTGCGTAACTCGTATACAACTGAAAATGCGTGCGAAGCCGCGTGCGTAACTCGTATACAACTGAAAATGCGTGCGAAAAGGCGTGCGTAACTCGTATACAACTGAAAATGCGTGCGAAAAGGCGTGCGTAACTCGTATACAACTGAAAATGCGTGCGAAGCCGCGTGCGTAACTCGTATACAACTGAAAATGCGTGCGAAGCCGCGTGCGTAACTCGTATACAAATACAACTGTCAATTCTGGCAGTAGACTCCCAAATTGTATGAACAAATAGAAACATAAACATGTAACTTTCTAAAAGGTCTAATTGCGACCAATTACGTTAGCTTGGAATAGGAACAGTATGTCTATTTAGCCTACCTACTTTCCCTTGCATGTCAGAAAATAATGCTACTTAATAGTACATTACCTACTCTATTTGCTTAAATTGACCTCTGTGGCTTAGTAGGTGAATAGCTAAGAAATAGGTTTTTGCTTTTAACCGAATATTGTTATCAAATTAGCAATCTCCGCCAGAGCATCTTTTCTCTCGTAATCATAAGGTAGACCTGTGTCCAGAGGTAGACTTCTGGACTGAATATACAATAAAAGTCCGATTTGTAAACATATTAAATTAATTTTTATCGGATACCTACTAGCGGCACGTCCCGGCCTCGCACACGTCGGGTGGACATTTATTTTTTAGACATAAATATAGCCTGTTACAGGGATAATGAAGCATTCTAAGGTGAAAGAATTTTTGAAATCGGTCCAGTAGTTTTTGAGTTTATTCGTTACAAAAATACAAATCTTTCTCTCTTCCATTTAATATAGTGTAGATTTATCGCATCGTTTTGTTGTTATCAAGGCAAACAAAACGTACGCGGTAAATACCCGATAAACAATCATGTATATACGTTTTTTTTTTTTTTTTTTCGAATGGACTAAATATGCTGTTGACCGCAGATGGCCATGACAGCGTTGCCGGAATTTTGACGGGTTGGGTTGGGGTGGGGTGGGGTAGGTTGGCGCAGGTTTTTATTTATTTACCTGGCACCACCGGTCCCTGGTCAGTGGACGGTGGACGCCATCAGGCCGGTCCTCCGGAGGTGGGTGCGGCGGCGGTTCGGGTCGCTGACCTTCCGATTGGTGCAGGTACTTTCCGGGCATGGATGCTTTGGAAAGTATCTGCACCAGATCGCGAGACGGGAGGCGACCCCGGTCTGCCACGAATGTGGGGCGCCGGAGGATACGGCGCTCCACACGCTGGAGGCGTGTGCTGCGTGGGGTCCCATGCGGCACACGCTTTCAGCGTTCCTGGGCCGGGACCTTTCGCTGCCGAGCGTGGTGAGCGCCATGCTCGACGGCGAAAGGGAGTGGCAGGCCATGGTCTCCTTCTGCGAAGAGGTTATGTCGCAGAAGGAGGCCGCTGAGCGGGTCAGGGAGGATGACGCCCAATCTGACCCGCTCCGGCGCAGACGTCCAGGGAGACGAAGGGGGCGGTTCGCCCGCCTCCTTCGTCCCCCGTAGTGGGGCCACTGGTGGAGAGTCGGGGGACTCTCTGCCGGCTAGCACGGCTCCACGCGTCTGAGGGGTGACCTGTGTGAAAAGGTTGCTCCTCCTTGAGGCCGAGGCCCGGACCGGTTCCCGGGCCACCCGCCGGGGCGAGATGGTGAATGCTAACGCGACCCCATCTCGCCCCATGACGGCGGTGGACGTTCCACGGGGGGGTTTTAGTGGGTTCGAGTCCCACATACCCCCTTCCGTCACCCCCATGGCGGAAGGGAAGTGCGAGGGCATTTCCCCCCTCCAAAAAAAAAAAAAAAAGGTTTTTATTTATTTACTAGCTGTACCCGCGACTTCGTTCGCGATTGCCTTACCTGCCAACTAATTAAGTTCACATTTAACCATTGTCTTTCATATTATGAAACGCCGCCGTGCAAAGAATCGTGTAGGGTCTACGGAGGATAGCATGTTGTCATCTTCAATCCCATTCTTTATCTACACGACTTTTAGCTACGACTCAGCCAGCGTCAGTGTTAAGAAGTGTCATACTCGTTTCCTTCTTACTCATGGTTCCGATCAGCTGGGGCCCTATTCTGCTATACTAATCGCTTCACTATGACAGGGGTATCGACACAGAATGTCACGTTTTGGTATTCCACCTCAGATGAAGGAAATTATGATGAATGCAGATGGAGAGACGCGCGTCAAGTTTGAAACTATTAATTTATCTCGTACACACTATCTGGAGTTTTATTAATCTAAGGACTCAACGTGATGATTCTGCGACGATTCCACTGTCATACTGAAGCAATTGTATTGCAGAATTGGGCTCCTGATCCATTTGACTGGACCACCGTAATTTTTTTTCGTTAGTAGGTAGGTACATATTTTTCTGTGGTCCAGTTAGTTTAATTGGACCACTTACTGCAACCAAACTTCGGAAGTACAGTTAACAGGACCAGCTAAACCACCATAATATCATGTAAGGTAGGAACCTAACTTATTTTTCCAAGACACCACCTTAGTAGGTAGGAACCTTACTAATGGGTGCGTCTTGGAAAAATAAATAGATAGGAACTTACCTACCCTTTATCTACAAATTTTTTTCTCCAATCTACAGATTATTTCATGAATCTACTGATTTTCTACTCGATTTTCTACTGATTTAGTCAAATTCGATCTTGCAACACTGTTTCTAACAAAAAGAAAGCATGAAATCGGAGGACGCGTAGACCTGTCGTGATGCGCGGTTTCAGAATTTTACTTTCATCCTGATCCCAGGGGAACCTTACTGAATTCCAGGATAAAATGTATCCCATGAACTTCCTTGAACTCAAATCGTACCAATTCAGTCCAACTCATTCAGTAGTTTCGGCGTGATGCGCGGTCAAGGAATTTTACTTTCATCCCTTCTCCCAGGGGAACCTTACTAAATTCTGGGATAAAATGTATCTTTCCTCGTAGTATGAACTCAAATTATGCCGAGTTCCATTCGAATTCATTCAATTGTTCCGTCGTGATGCGCGGAAGCATTTTGCTTTCATCCTCTCTCCCAGGGGAACATTACTGAATTCCGGGATGAAATGTATCCCATGTCCTTTCTTGTAGTATGAAATCAAATCGTGCTAGGTTTCATTCCCACTCATTCAGCACTTTCGGCGTCATGCGCGGTGAAGAAATTTCACTTTCATCCCCTCTCCCAGGGGAACCTGACTGAATTCCGGTATAAAAAGTATCCTATGTCCTTCCTCGTAGTATGACCTAAAATCGTTCCGAGTTTCATTTCGATACCTTCAGTAGTTTCGACGTGATGCGCGTTTAAGAAACAGACAGACAGACAGACAGACATGAATGAAAAAAAATACAGTTTTGGCTTCAGTACCGATAAAAGAGTGCCCTTCAAAAAAAAATTTCAAAATATCTTCAATGTACAGAATTGGAGCTGTTACAGTTTTATTATAAGTACAGATAGAAGATAGATATAGATAAACGTACATCTATCCTAACAGGCATACCCAATGCGATAGAGTACCTTATATTCTAGTCTTATTATAAGAAAACTGAAAATCATCAACATTTACACAATACAATAACATTCAATTATTATTAGTATTGTTATACGGGTATTTATCGCGTTTATTTACCTATTTTTCCCGACGTTTCAACAGGTTTACACACTGTCGTGGTCACGGGATGACTGGAGTACTGGAGCTACCGCCTCTGCGAAGCGGGGGCAGCATTACTTGAAACTACCCTCACTTGGTTTTCGACACTAGATATGTCCATCTGCACACTCGGACGACATACAACACTAACAGTATCTGTGACGCACTGAGAAACCGGTCTACATGTTGAAGTGACAAGACAGCCGGCGTTTCTGCCTTATGTGAAAGGAGTGACGGACAAAATTGGAAACATTCTTAGGAAGTTTTCGATCAAGTCGATCTACACTCCACTCACCAAGATGGCGAAGCGACTTCGAACACCAAAAGACGTAGTGCCCTTGCAAGTTCCTGGAGTCTACAAGATCGATTGCAGCTGCGGGCGTTCCTACATAGGCCAGACTAAACGCACGGTCGCGGAACGTGTTAAGGAACACATAGCAGCGGTCAAAAATCGACAAATCAACAAGTCGGCAATAGCTGAGCATGTAGTAGACTCAGGACCCAATCACTGGATTGAATTACACAAACCGCAGGTCATCTGTAATGAAAGGCATTACTACAAGAGAATGGTTCGGGAAGCGATTGAAATTAAGAAATATCCTAATTTCAATCGTGATGACGGTTTCAAACTCTCTGCCTCGTGGAATCCAGTTATAGCCAAGTGTACTCGTCGTAGACCGGTTTCTCAGTGCGTCACAGATACTGTTAGTGTTGTATGTCGTCCGAGTGTGCAGATGGACATATCTAGTGTAGAAAACCAAGTGAGGGTAGTTTCAAGTAATGCTGCCCCCGCTTCGCAGAGGCGGTAGCTCCAGTACTCCAGTCATCCCGTGACCACGACAGTGTGTAAACCTGTTGAAACGTCGGGAAAAATAGGTAAATAAACGCGATAAATACCCGTATAACAATACTAATAATAATGTGTTCAGATCGCGTAAGTTTGAAAATATTTAATAACATTCAAAATTTCAAACACACACAACACAACAAAGATCGTTCATTATTATCAATATCAATAATAAATAATTAAAAAAAAAAAGGTTAAGGCAACACGCACAAGGGCCACCACTTAGGTGCGAGGTGCGCGCCTCGGCTTGGGCTGTTGCCAGATGCTACGAGAGGGAAGGGAGGTTTCGACGAGGTGGAGGCGGGGATTGTTCGACTGGCGATCCGGCGGTGTAGTCGGTTGTGTAGTGTACGGAAGCGAATCGGTTGCCGTCACCTCCGGGTTCGCGGCGGTGGTCAACGGGCTCACCGAGAACGTGTCTCGGTCTACGGAGAACAATTTATACAATGTTTTTAAACATTGCCCTCATACTTAACCTCAAAACCAGTTATCCATTTTAGGACAGATTTTGCACTACTCGTCAATTTGAGCTCTTTCCTACATGCAATGCATAACGCTGACACATATCTTTCGAACTCCACGCCAATAAGAGAGATGGATTTTTGTGTTGAGAGTTTTACAAACATTATTCAGGGTGGTTCAATAAGAAATGCATTTAAATTTTTGAATAATTACTGAACGAAACAGGAGAGGGGCGCGGGTCGGGGTCGTCACCCCTCAGTACGTAGCTTGGTTCATGTAATTATAGTCACAATGAGTCATTAAACGGGAGAACAGCGCGCGTTTTCTGTTCGCGCATTTTATGAAATCAATCAAACTTATGTTAGTGTTCAACGACAGGTCCGATGACACCCCACTTGCACTTGGCCATTGCCGGCCATGCAGTAAGGATTATGTACCTTGAGGCACTGCTTGCAGACTGTAGCGATCTGCTCGGGGTCCATCCTGGCTCGCGTCACGATGTCCGTCAGCGCGCCTCCCGCCATGTATTCCATGACGACCCATAACTCGTCGCCGACGAGGTAAGACGCGTGCATTTCTACTATGTTCGGGTGGGGGTAGTCTCGCATTATCACCTGTGAATAATAAAGTTTTTAAGTCAACATTATTTATTTATATGGTGCCAAGTCAACCTTGCTGTGTGGCGCCGGGATGATGGGCATTAACCTCTAAACTTACCACTTCATTGAAGAGTAACTCCCTGCGCTGCTGCTTCCTCAGGTTCATCATCTTGACGGCGACCCGCCGCCGGGCCGGCGCGTCCGTGGCGGCGCACACCACGCCCGTGCTGCCTTCTCCTATCTTACTGAACCCGGTGAGAGTTTGTCGAGGGTCCCCTTCGCTCACCACCAGTCGTAGGGCGGCTCGGAACTGGAATAAGGAAGCGACGACGTTCAGATATACTACAGGTACTCCAGCCAGGCGTGCCTCACCACACCACACCACACCACACAAACAGCACCAAACAATTTTACGTTCCATACTATATTATTATGATAATGACTAACAATAATTGATTGTTAAAGTAATGTTGATTCATAAAATCTGAATGGAATAGTTACGCATCAATTACTATGAATGGCCAATAGATTACATCCTGTGTTTCTAATGCTTGTTTGACCACAAATTAACATCAAAGCAACTACAAGATAGATAAACTTTCTACATATTGGTCGGTACTAGATTTCTTTCGATTTATAATTTGGAAGACGTTCTTTGGATTCATAATCCTATTATAAATCGATCATGAGACGGATAAGTTCAGGATAACTAGTTTAATTCAGATTAGAGGCTTAGTGAACGAATAAAAGCCTTTCAAGAAAGCCTAAAGTAGACTTGCCTTCTATATAATATACCTACACAGTCAAAATATTGTTATTATAAATATGTAACTTACTCGCTATATCTGTCGCGGTTATCTGAGGCCAAAAAATTGCGATACTTTCTAGTCTAAAAAAAAACATTCTGTAGTTTATGTTAAATTTAAACAGTGTCAAAAAAATAATTGGCACCGACCGGTAGTGTTTAATTAACGTCGGAATAATTGAAGAGCGTGTACACAACGCGATATCTAGGTACAGAAATACAGAAATACAATTGATTCATAAAGCCAATTTACAAGTCAATATCTTTGTACCTATGTATACAAAGCATAGGTATACAAGTTTTTAAATTAATTTAAGTTACACTTAATTACAATTCAAAAAATTTGTACTTAAATAAATACGTTACTAAAAGCCAAAAAGGTAATTACATTAAAAAAAAATGAATTAATTAACATTAGTGTCCGTTTTCTCGAGTAGTTCTGCTACCAAAATAAAAATTCTGCTCGACAAGCCAACGTTTCAGGCGGAACTTGAAGTCAGACTGCTATCAGCTGTGACAGCTTTCTGGCAGTTTGTTGTATAGGTACTGCCGGACCCATAACGTGAGTCAACTTTGAGGAGTTCGTGAGGGAGCGGGCGATAGTCGAGAGCTTTCCTGCGTTCCGCGTCCCGTACGTCATGCGAGTGGGAGTCGCCGTTCTTCATGTAGGTACTTATCTAGGTTCAGATGAACATACACCGCCACTTGC
This sequence comes from Eupithecia subumbrata, assembly GCA_949316285.1. Taxonomy (NCBI): domain Eukaryota; kingdom Metazoa; phylum Arthropoda; class Insecta; order Lepidoptera; family Geometridae; genus Eupithecia; species Eupithecia subumbrata. The sequence goes on along the minus strand of OX438650.1, from coordinate 233,499 downwards.
ATTATCACAATGCCTGGCAGCGTAAGTAGGTATACCTAGTTCTTTGAAATGTGGTCTGGCGGAGACGTCACGGCGTATGGCTCGTTTTTGCATCCGGAAGGCACGCTCCCAGTCAGCAGCGCGCCCCCACAGCTCAGCACCATACTGTAGCACCGAGTGAACAGTTGCGAAGTAACAGCTTCGTGCCACCTCCGCCGGAACCACACGCCTACCTATCCAAGCGTGGAATGACATTACACTTCGTTGCTAGACATTTAAGTATCTAGCATATTGTGTCAAAATATCCAGGTTTAATTTTATTTATCATACCAAACAAATATTCGCGCGCGTTGACCGGGGATCAATGCGTGCGAATATTCGTTGCGCATACGACGGTACTTGCCTTCGCAAGGGTTTAACCCATTCGCGAATAGCGTTGTCACTTTTCGGTCTCAATGTTTTCGTACGTTGTTTTTCTTACTTTCGCTTCATTTACCGTCTCACAAATCTGTGCAAACCTTTTACCATTGCATGAATATAATAATAAATGCGTATTATGTGAGACTGGTGGAGAGAACATTGCGAACAGGACAATAAGTTCATACTCATGTTTTATGCAAATAAAATATTCTTATTTTTATTCTGATTCTAAGTTATGTTAGGTACCTGTTCATGCGTTAGTCTCAGTTCATGCTTTGAGGCTGCAAGGGGTAGCTGGTGTGGTGCTCCTGGTACTGCCACTCCATGCTGATGTCGCGGGTACTCACCTGAAATACATTATGGATAAATAATAGGTTGAGGTGATACTTGACGGAAGTCTATTGCAAAAAACTCTAATGAAAAGTCTGAATTATAGTACTAAATCCGTATTAAATAATGCAGAATTGGTACTTATTAAATTTTTCTTTCTATATTTTTTTAATTGATTAATTATTGTGAAACTACCAAGTAAAAGTACTGTAACATGTGCATTTGGACAATGCTCATTGGTCTGTGGAGAAAGAAAATTGTACATAAATATGAGAAATTGTGCTTGCTTTCTTGCATAATGCACACGTTTTGACGTACGTTAGGCAACAGTTTAACCGAATCGTAGATAAACTTATGATGTATATATAAAAAAAATTCTGATCCAGGACTAAGGTTACATAAAGCATCTGACTGAATGAACAAATTGGTGTGTAGCATAGCAATATGTATGGTGCCAGATGTTGCTTACAGTTTACTTTAATTGCTATTGGGAGAAGATCAACAAATAAAAAATTCAAGTAAGTATTCACAAAGTATTGGGTAACAAACAATAGAAGCATGAATACTTACCCATATTGATATTGTTTCCATTATGGGCATGAGGAGCTCCCTGGGGCATCGTCTGAGGTGGATGATTGTGTTGATAAGGCACATTAGCATTCTGTAAGTTCTGATATGTGAGTGTTCCTTGTTGATTGTCATTCATGTCCATGGACCTAACACTCGGGTCATGACCATGTTGATTCCAATCCACTGGGGATTCTGGTATTGTCTTGTTCAATGCATAGTTACTGCTATGTTCTCGTCGAAGACTTGGGAACTGTTGAGGGGCTGGTGGCACTGGTGGTGATTCCTCAGGAACAGCGGGAGGCACTTTAGCTTGATTGCGCAAGTCTCTTCTAATATTTGGTGGGCTAGAACTTCTCAATGAGTTGGATCTGGCAACATTTGATGTCTTTGGCAAGATAACTCCATTTTGAATGGTTTGGGGTTGGGGAACATGTGATGGGAGTGGGCGAGGGGCTATTGATGAAACTGGCATTATTCTATGGTCTCCTCGGACAATTGTTTTCAAGTCGAGGATTTCGGTGGGTGTGATTTCTGAGGGGTCCACTAAAGGTATAGGTCTGTTGGTGGATTTTAGTATCTGAAAATGAGATATAGATTAATACTTGATCATCCAGTCAGTATCATTCATGCTTTCTTATATTCTTTGAACAGAAAATTAGGTACTTACCTGATTGTTGCCTACAAGGGAAGCCCATTGTGGAGGAAGTCCGACAAACTTTCCCTCTCGTTTATCAAAGTCAGTGTGCAATCTATGTTGGAAGTTTATTGGATTGGAGATTTCGGGCTTTTTCTTCTTCTTAGAGAACATTGTAATTCACTTGCTACAACAAAACCGACGATAAATAGCTTGTTATACCACTATAAATCTAACTGAAGTGGAGCAATTACCGGCCAAAGAAACAAAAACTAGAAAAAAGAAAGCTCCCTTACCTCACGCCACTTTCTACGGTAAGGCGTATCAACATTGATAAATCGATTGGTTTCGTATTTAGGCGTTTTCCTGCACAAGGTAGAACAAAAGCAATGCTTGTCTGCTTGAATATACGTTTGTACTATAACTATTGAGCACAGTGATGGAATACGAGCTGAATATTAAATCCAAAGCATTCAGACATTCCTCAACGATCGTGCATGTACTCCACATTCACAGTAACAAATTGAATTAGCCTAATCATGTTATGAAACAACCTGCTATTCCAACCAAGTTTAGATCCACAGCAAGCCGATTTAGTGATTGTAGAATTACAATGTTATTTACGAGTATTCGTTATTTTTTATTTATTTTACACAAAAAATGAATCACATGCGACGTTCAATCCTTATTGAGGCCACAGACTACTAAACAAAACAAACAAATTTTCAAAGACTGCCACAGACAGACAAATGTGTGCTATGTGCTCAGAAGAACGATCCTATGGAACTGCCGTTATTGTTCAATTTGACACGGAAGCAATAATGGACTACCAGTCTCTTTCTCACAACAGTGGTTTTACGTTAGGAAAAAGCATACACACTCTTTTTATCAGCGCCCTCTTCCTGGTTTCGATGTACTTTTGCTGTCACGGACGCCATTTTAGTCTACGGTTTTGTTTACATGTGAGGAGATGTCATTGTGAGAAATATAAGTTTTCCCAGTGTTTTCGACTTATTTATTGAGCCAAACTGTGATATTAATTGAAAATCATATAGATGAGGTACCATGAAGTGTTCTGTAGCATGCTGTGACCTATGTCAAAGCAAAAACAGGCCGAATATGACCTTTCACCGGCAAGTGGCTAACATTTCGTTAAACTGTTGTCTATTGTATAATGTATTTGATATAAAGTTTATAAAAACCTGTTATTTTGAATCATCTTTGTTGTGAGCTGTAGAAACCCGCAATATTCTCAATATTTCATTCACATCGAAGACATAAAAACCGGTGCTAGTGTCGAACATCATCGACCATCGAACGTTATCGATAAATTAGGTAGGTAAGGTCTGTAGTGACATATAATTGCAGGGTTTGTTGCAAGGAAACTGTCACGAAATTTAAAATGTATTATCTGGTACCTTACCTTACTTTTTTCAGAAAAAAAGTATGATTGTTTTTTTAAATTATATCTTTGAAAATAAATGATTGTATAAAAATTTATTGTGTTTGTTGTTTACCTATGATAGTTATTAAAACATGTTCTGCTCTTGCTTCACCTCCGGTAAACCCTCGGATCCAGCTCTGATTCTGAAAATGAGGGTTTCCTTCGATTTCTCCGGGATTCCACTATCCGATCCTGACTTGGTTCAATGGCACTATCTCAGAAATGCGCTCTTCATAACATAGTATAAAACAAAGTCGCTTCCCGCTGTCTGTCTGTCTGTCCTTCCCTATGTATGCTTAAATCTTTAAAACTACGCAACGGATTTTGATGCGGTTTTTTTTAAATAGATAGAGTGATTCCAGAGGAAGGTTTATTTGTAGGTATATTACATCTACGACCTCCGTGGCGCAGCGGGCGAAGGTCCGCCTGCGACGCAGGAGGTTGCGGGTTCGATTCCCGCCTCGGAACAAATTTGTGTACGATCTGCAGAAATTTGTTCCGTTGGTCTGGGTGTTTTCTATGTATAATAAAAATATCTATCTATGTAGTATATTGTATTAAGTATATCAGTTATCTAGTACCCATAACACAAGCACTGCTTAGCTTGGGGCTAGATAATGCTGTGTGAATTGTCCAGCATTATTATTATATTATTATTATTATTACATGTTTAATATAGTAGAGGCACACTGACAATTTTAGAGGTTTCCGTGCGAAGCCGGGGCGGGTCGCTGGTATGATATAAATGTAAATATATTTTCCCGTCGCCTATTAGTATTTTGTCCTGACCTTACTTTACAGTGGCGCCAACTGATGAGCACAAAAACGGTAGCCCTCGATTAAAAAGACAAGCTCGTTCATCGATATAATGCTATCGACTAGACGAACAAGTGAACATCCCTAATCCGCCATGTTTGTCAACCGATTTGTTTACTTAGGTATCCAGGAAAAGTACATCCTTAGGGCAGTTCCATAGGATCGTTCTTCTGAGGCTATGTGTATGTAAAGTGTTAAATGGGTTTTTGTTAACATGTCAATGTCATGTCATTGTCAATTGCATGAACCTATATCTATCTAACCTGGACTACACGTCTTTCATAAAAACGAGCCGAGTGAGGCCCCAAAGCAGTAGTTCATCTCTTTCTAGTGCTTTGAACATTATCTGTACTGAAAAGGTGCTTCTAAACGGGCTATACTTTTCTGTAATTAGTGGCTGCACTATTGGCAACACAGATTAAATATAACATTGGCAACTATTGAGCGGTTTTCGATTTGCACTTTTAATAAGAAAAAAATTTGTACCGTATATCTCGATAGGTGGCAGGCCGTAAACAAGAAGTTAGAGTACCTATGTCAATGTCAAATGTAACACCGTAGATGTCAAAATGTACCGATTCGGAAAATTCTTTCGGTAGGTACCTACCTAGTGTTCTAAAATCTGCGATTAAGAAACTTGAAAGTTTGTTTCCTTTCATTTGACATTGAAATACCTTAATTTCTTGTTGACATCCTGCTACCTGTAGCCTTATTACACTAAGAAACGCACACGTGCGTTTGCGTGCGTTTAGGCTAATTTTAGCGCGCTTATTTATTTGGTTCATTTTCTCACTCGTGTGAATGCTTATCAGCACAACCTTATACATATAGCCTGAGAAGAAAAGAGATGGCGATCTGTCTCATCCATCTACGGCGACACGTCAGTGTCTATGCTACATGCATGACACATTAGCATCTTAACAACAAACGGGAGATTTTGTTCGTCCAAAGAATAATATAATTTTTGAACACACGCGCGTGCGTTTACGTGCATTTATTAGTGTAATAAGGCTACTGTCGAGATGTTTGGAACAAGTTTTTTTTCTTTTTATTGTCAATCGAAAACCGCTCATTGCCCGGCCATTACAAAAATATTGCTCGAACACTGATGTCCGAGCAACCTATGGCCGGGCCATGAGTTGCGTTCGAAAACAAACAACAAAGCACCGAACATAGCAATTAGTCAAAGCATCACTCATAAATAACAAACTTCATGTTGGTAGAAAAAGATGCACTAATTGCACTATGTCATTACTCATTACAGTCATTACAATAGGGAGCGACTGAAACATCAATAGAACTGGCTGGGCAATATTGCAGTTAAATCGATCGGTCAGCGATCGCCCGGCCATACCGGCCATACTGGCCACATCTAAAATGTTTGGCAATTATTGCCGGGCCATTACTTCAATCTTGCATAGTCTGGCTGGTATTGCGATTGCGAGCAATGCTGCCGGCCATTTTATTGCAGCCACATATTGCAAAAAAGTGTGGCCCGTTTAGAAGCACCTTTAGATACCTTTCACCACGTTGCAACGTGCTAGAGACCAACTACTACTTTCAAGCCCTCTCACTCGGCTCGTTTTTCTACTCTGAGATGTCACAAAGAAAAATGAGCCTTAGCGAAATGAAATTACCGGGTACTTTTGAATGAATGAAATATGTTCGTGCACGATCCAGTTTACTCTAAAGATTCATGGTCAATATTACGATTATAGATTTTACGAGCGAACGCGAGCGCTTTGTCGTGGTCGTGATCATCCGCAAAATTTAGTTTTTTTTTCTGCAGCTATACATGCTACATTTAAAGTTTATAATAATAATAATAATAATTGATAGTCGTTTCGGTTAACGGCGTAATAGCGAAGAGTCTCGATCAACATCTCAAGAAACTCTCGCTAGGAAGTTGGATCAAGGGCCATATTCAAAAGGCGGTACTCCTGGACTCGGCGCGCATCGACAGGAAGTTCCTCTCTTTGCAGCCCTAGTCACCGGCCGCTTGAGCCTAGCTTCGCGGCCGGTGATTCACCGTTTTGATATATTTTTTACTGTAGAATTAGTTTTATAACATTTTATTTTCTATAGTAAAAAATTTATTTTATAAACGAGATTAAAGAATAAATGAGTGTATAATAATAATAATAATAATAATAATAATGCTGGACAATTCACACAGCATTATCTAGCCCCAAGCTAAGCACACAAGCTGAGCTTGTGTTATGGGTACTAGACAACTGTTATACTTAATACAATACATTACATAGATAGATATTTTTATTATATATAGAAAACACCCAGACCAACGGAACAAATTTCTGCAGATCGTACACAAATTTGTTCCGAGGCGGGGATCGAACCCGTATCGAAAGTTTGATTTACTTAAATAATTTATGTTGTTTCCTACGTACAGAAAAGAGAAGAGAAGTGGAAAAGAGGTCGACGTCAATATTGTGATTGTTGCCAACACTACCAAGAAAATTACCCTGGTTTCTATTAGGTTTATCAGGCATGCTGTTCGTTTAAACCTCTTCACTCTTGACGCGCGTCACTCAATCTGGATTAGTGATGTGTACTGGAGGCAATTTTAGCCTCCAGAGATTATGCGGAGATTTTATTGAATAACCGGAGGTTCTCCGGTGATTCACCGGTTATTCTAGATACATTAAATCAATAAAATACGGAGAAAAAAAAACAATACTGTGATATATGAACTAACTTTGTTTTAAAAAAATCGTATAGAAAATACCTAACTTACCTACCTAACACGATATGTAAAACCAAAATTTAAATTTTCTGATTATTTTCTGTCTTCTTTCGCCATTTGCAGACAAGGATAGAAATATACGAAACATTAGTCTATCAAAAGACATAGCAATAGTCTTGTGGCGAGTCGAGTCGTTCTTCAACTCACACCATCAATCTTCTCCCAACTGCTGTGAGTTGATAAACCGTAAAAGGATATTATTTTCATTCTACAACTCGCACGCACCACTCTTTGTTTCCATTTAATTTATACGTCGAGAAAAATCATCAAAAAAAAATAACTCTTAGTTTCCAATACTGATTACAGTTTTATGTGTGTAAAGTTTTAAATTCTATGTGGAACCTTTCTATCAATTGTATTCATTTCACATTATTTTACGATATGCACCAAACACAAAAAATCATTGTGTAAGTATTCATAATAATCGAAGGTATCAGTTGGGACCAGATGAATGGTGTAACGAACGACTCTACTATAGTAAAACTCTGAGAAATCCCGAATTTGTTTTTAGTTTAATAAAGTTGCACTAGCGACTCATGTTGTTGTCTCGGTCTCACTTCGGTCTTAGGTACCTACGTCTTTCCATCTTTGTTTGTTCGCTATTTTGCACAGGACTGAAAATGTAACTGTGAGCGTATGTGTTTGCGTGTAACTCAGGCCAATTGTTAAGTATGCGCTGGTAGAACGTAAAACATATTTTCTACATCAATGAATGTGACCAATAAAATATGTTCTGCGACTGAATAACTCGTTTAGAAATTTTAACCAGTAGGACGATTTTCGCTAGTTTTTGACCCCTCCCCCTGTTATAAGAAAAAATAAGAATAGGTCGACCCCCTCCCACCCTGTTAATATTCATTAGTTTCATTACGTAACAATTCAAAGGAAAAAATTAAAACACGTTTGGTTTGTTTTAATTTTTATTTTTCAAAGTAACTATTTTTACAAATGTTTATTTGTACCTACTTATACTTACACAGGTACTAATAATTTAAATTTTTTGGTAGACTAGTAACTAATAAATAAGCTTTGATTTTTTTGTGATCTTACGTAAGAACTATCGAGACTCCCTCCCACCCCCTTGCAAGAAAAAATAAGACATGGTCGACCCCCCTCCCCCCCTAAATCGTCTTACGTAATAAATGAATGGCTCTTATCTGGTAATTTAGAGAAACACCGATTAGGCTCCGGTACTCACCCTAACCGGTGATTATCCGTTTTTTTGAGAACCGGTACACGTACACACCCACTTGACCCACTACACACCACTAATCTGGATGTCAATTTTTGCATGGCGAGCGACCGTCGCCGGACAATTCTTTCTTACTGACACAGGCTGGTAGAGTCGTAGGTCAGCGAAAAGTGTGGCGAAAAGCAAGCAGTTTGCAGTAGAGATGCGCATAATATATCACTTTAATGAAAAGAGTGATATACATCTATTTGATCTAATGATATATATCACTCATTTCGCTCTTTCGCTCATTTAGCTCAGTGGATCAATGATCACATTGATGTAGTCTTGGCTAGGTAGGTAGTTCTATCTCTTTCTCTCACGTTGTATTTGACATCGTGCATTTCGCTCTATCAAGTCATTCTTATTGAATCGCTCATTCGCTCAGCAATTTTCAAAGTTCGAAATTTTAAATGAGCTAAGATATATTTTAATTTTGAAACCAAGGTGAGCGAGAGATACATTAGCTCAGTTGAAAGGATATTGTATATCTTCTTTATCTTGCACTCATGAGCTACCCAATCATAGGCCTGAACCGAGTCTAGCTATCTCTTTCTTTTTCACGTTGTATTTGACATCGTGCATCTCGCTTTATCATATCAATCAGAATGAATCGCTCGGTCGTCTTCGCTCGCTCATTCGCTCAGAAATGAGCGAAAGATATAGTTGAAACCAAGGTGAGCGAGTGATACATTCGCTCAGTTGAAAGGATATATATCTTTTTTATCTCTCACTCATGAGCTACCCAAGCCTAGTTTGCAGTGCCACTAAGAAAGAAGTTGAAGTACTTAGAGTAGGTAGAGTACGTAGAGTACAAATCGAAAGAAAAACATTGAAAAATTCGTAGGAAAAATTACAAACAAACGAATTCTTGATTGTATTATTTGGCTGAAGCCTAACGAGCTATCGTGGAAAGTTTTATGAAACGTAAACCCACAGCACAATTATCTTCTCGATGACGTCGCGGACGGGGCAACTCGTCTCGGTCGGTGAATAACAAGCAACTCAATAGTAAAGTTTTTAGAAAACTGCTATAACCTTAGGTTCCAAAGTTCCCAAATTATGAAGGAAAAACGTAAAGACAAGCATAAATCTCATAAAAAGTCAAAAAAACATGAAAAAAGGAGGCAAAGTGTAAGTACACAAAATCTACTAAAGTTTATCTGATACTTTTGTGGTTTACTTCATAGTACCTACCTACTAATCCAATCTCCTTGCAGTCTTCAAGTAATGGGTCCGAATCAGACGCATGGGTAGAGAAGCAACCTACGCAGACTGCAGCTCCAGAAAGAGAAGATTGGATGGCTATGACTGGCATGCTGAAAACCTATACCAAGGATGATATCCACCCAAAAAAAGAGGAAAAAGAAAAAAATCACATCAATTCATACAATCCTGCAACAAGCAGTCGTGAACTCAATCCCTATTGGAAAGATGGTGGTGGAGGTTTGCCCCAAACATCAGACAGCTTACGAAAGTCTAGGCAATTCCTCAAACCCTCTGATGATGATGATCTGTACACAAAAAGATCTAGTATAAATAACAGACGGTCTAGCAATCATATTACTTATGATCTCAGCAAAAACAGTGGAGGAAGTGGTGAGTATCTGGTGCATCGTATCAGCATCGCCAAACAGCACTGCAATGCAGCCAGTGTCTTGGGGATGCTTTAGGCTGGTATTGCTATGGATCAGTTGAGCTACCTGTAGATTGTTTGCACCGGTCTGCAGTTACCTCAATTGTTTCAAATGTAAATACTAGTTTTAATTAATTTATTTAATTTGATTGTAATTTTGTTTGTCAATATAGGAAGTGACTATTCCAGTAAAAGCAGCAGTAGAAAAGATGAGCATTATGCTAAGAGCTACAATGCATATTCTAGTGACAGAACTTCTAACTGGAGAAAAGGTGAAAGTTCTAACAGCAGAAATAGATATAGAGATAAGGAAGAATCCCCCAGAAGACTTGAAAACTATGAGAAATCAGGGCATAGTAGTGAATCAAAAGAAATAGACACAATTGATCAAAGTAAAGCAGCAAAAGATGCAGACAATCTATACCTTAGCAATGAAAAAATGAACAAACTTGGGGCTAAAATAGTAAAGGCAGAAATAATGGGTGATCTCAAACTTGTTGCTGAGCTAAAGGCAAAGCTGGATGCAGCAAGAGAGTATAGAAAACAAAATCCCAATGCAGGCAAAGAGGATGACAGGGTTATGCTGACATCAACAAATAGTTCAGGAAACACCCGGCCCTTGACTCAGGCACAAGGTGATGCTAGAAGCAAGGGTGGTAAACGGAAAGCTGAAACTCACATTTCTGGCGAAAGGGCTAAATACTTTGGCAATGATGATAAGTACAACTTGGCACAAATGGTAAGATATTGTGTTTTAATAATCAGTTGAACTTCTTGTTGCTTTGTCCCACTGTGGGAAAACACCTTTCTTTGTTCAATGTAAAATATTTACTGTGACAACATTTGTGGCATGGGGGACGAAGGTCTGCCTGCGATGCAGGAGGTTGCCAGTTTGATTCCCGTCTTGGGACATATGTTAGTATGATCTGCAGGTATTTGTTCAGGGTGTTCTGCATGTTTTTTATGTATCATAAAAAAATATCTATCTGTGAAGTGTACTGTATTATGTATATCAGTTATCTAGTACCCATAAGACAAGCTCCGCCTAGCTTGGGGATAAGATAATGCTGTGTGAATTGTCCAACATTATTTATTGTTTATTTTTCAGTTCCAAAATGAGAAATATGGCAACAATTATGATGATGAAGCTGAATTAGCAAGGGTAGCAAGTAAAAGCAAAAATCCAAATGATGACCTTGCAGATATATTTGTGGATGAGATCTCTAAAAACAGAAATGAAGCTAAGGATGCTGAAGCAGAAAAACAGAGAGCAATCAGCCAACATGCTAGGATGGAGAAGTCTTTAGAGGGCTGCGAATACTGCCTTGATTCTAAGAACATGTTAAAACATCTTATGGTTAGTTGTGGGAATAAGGTGTATGTTTCTGTGCCATCTAGAACCTCTCTAGTAAAGGACCACTGCCTTATTACAACAATACAGCATTTCTCTTGCGTTACTGCTTTGGATGAAGATGTTTGGGAGGAAATAATGGTAAGTAACCGACTTTTGATCTCAGTGACAAATTTCTGTAGGTACTGTACCATTTCTTTCTCTTGTATATTCATCTTCTATTGCCCTCACTAACAAATTAGGGTGAGCCTAATGTATGCTTTTTATTAGCCTATAACAAAGGTATATATTTTCAGAACTACAGAAATGCTCTCACACAGTTCTACGATTCTCAAAACAAAGATGTGGTGTTCTATGAAACAGCAAATAGATTACACAAATTCCCTCACATGGTGATCAACTGTGTCCCCTTACCAAGAGATGTAGGTGATATGGCAGCAATATACTTCAAAAAGGCTTTACTAGAATGTGAAGCTGAATGGTCTATGAATAAAAAAGTGGTAGATTTGAAGGGAAAGAACATAAGGAAGGGTGTACCAAAAGGACTACCTTACTTTTGGATTGACTTTGGAATGGACCCTGGATTTGCCCATGTGATTGAGGATCAACAGTTGTTTCCAAAAACTTTTGCTGAGGTTACTAACATTGTAAATTTTTCATTAAGAATATAATTTAGGAGTTGTAAATTAAAACCATTTATCCTTTTAGGAAATCATTGCTGGCATACTGGATTTAGACCACAAATGTTGGAAGAATACACGAAAAGAATATGGAGACTTACAAAGAAAAAAAGTTATAGATTTTGTGAAAGAGTGGAAACTGTTTGACCCTGCCCAGACAGCAAAATATTAAAGATATTCAAAATTATTTCTTTTTCTGGAATGGTTGTGTTTGTGTTATTGACATATAAGGACATACTTTACGAAAAGTGAATGAAAATTACATTTTTAACAAGTAAAAACATTTATTTATTTCTTTTAAATTAAAAGGTGTTCATTTTGTACCACTTTCTACTTAAATACTATGTTTCTTGGTCTTCTTTCATCATTTCTTCTATTAGCCTTTGCCTTTCTGCAGCTTGGCGCATCTTTGTTAAAACCACGGATTCATAATCTTTGTCTGAAATAAGTGTGGAACCACTTACTGTTCTTTTAGTGGTCAATACAGGTCTTTCATTTAGCCATTTTAATTCTAAAGGATTCTCTGGTAAACCTTTTTCTAATTCAAGTGCCATTTCTGATGCTTCTTTACTTGCAAATTCTACCAATGCACTTCCTTTTTTCTTGGGGGACATTATAAGTGCAATAATATCACCATACTTTTTCAAGAATTTTCTTAAATTTGTTTCATTGTAACCACCATTGCTTTCATCATTCTTGTCTGCTTTCCATTTGATTTTGATTCTATTTAGACTTGAAGCCCACACAGGGTCATTTATAAGGCCCATAGTTCTATTGATTTCTTCTTTCATCCTTTTCTGTTCTTCTATTAGAAGTTTGCTGCCTTCTTTCTGTAATCTGTCTATTTGTGCTGCTAGTTTTTGTTCATCTGTGATGACTACACTACTTCCTGATGCCTCTCTTTCTCTTCTTTCTAGATCTTCTTTTAGTTTCTGTCGTTTACTGTCTAGTTCTTGATGGCGCAATTTAGCTGCTGCTTTAGCCCTGAGAACTTTGTCGTAAGCAGCTCTTGCTGATTTATCAGTAAGTATTTCGAGGGCCAGAGAAAGTTCATGGAAGGCTTCTGCTGCCTTTGGATCGTCCGGATTTTTGTCTGGATGGCATTGTAACGCCTTTTTACGATAAGCCTTTTTGATCTGGAAAAGATAAGTTTGGTTTTAGGAGCATCAGTCACCATCCAATATCCAAATAAAAATAAAGGTTACATCATTTTTAACGAGAGATAAATATACAAACAGACGGTTTCCTACGTATCGTATAGGTACTCTTACTAAAGGACGTGAATATAGGAAGAAATGTGAAAGTAAAAGTAAAAAAACACTTACCTCTGATTCTGTGGCGCCGATTTGCAAGTCAAGTATTGCATACAAATCCATCTCGTCGATATTCTTCTTTGATTTTGCCATTTTTCAATGATTATTCTTCTACAAACCTACGTACCTACCTACCTACGATATCGCTCAAAAAGTCAAACAAAAGCAAGGGGGAGGAACCCTTCACGCAAACAAAAACAAACAAGCCCAAAACCGTCCCAAAACCAACCAAAATCTTTGCTTGTTTGTGTCCTATTATCCTTATCAAGTGTCAATGTCAAAGAAATATAGGTGCTAGAGTTGTCCCGATTAGTAAAATCATTTAGTCGATTTTTCCTGCCATCTAACTAACGATGAGTAGCATACTATTGAAAACATAAAAAAAATCCGCTAGATGTCGGTATGATCGTAGTACGGACACAGTGGAGCCCTTTGTGGCATTCGATGGTAGATGGTAGCTACCTACCATACCTACGAAAAGACTACTCTTTTCGTAGGTATTGAAATTATCTACCTACTCCAAACTGTAAGCAGAAAATCTGCTTGTAATCTGTTAAATCTTAATGAGAAGAATTGGATATTCTTATTATTATTGACGCTCTTTATACAGGGCGTCCCACGGGTATGCCACATGGAGGGAAAGTACCTTGAATATTGTAGTGTGAACATTTTAGGTACTGAAAGAAGACGTTATTTGAATTTAAAAAACAATGTAAACTATTACTATATTTAAATAACTAGCTGTACCCGCGACTTCGTTGGCGATTGACATACCTGCCGACTAATTAAGTTCACATTTAACCATAGTTTCTCTCATGTTCATGTAATCCTGTTATACATGACTATACGCTGGGTTCAGGTCCTATAGATCGAGTGCATTCAGTTCGTGACCTCGGCATTCAGATGGACACGGAACTAAATTTCCGAAGCCATGTAGTCGATATTTGTAAAAAGGCTTTCAGAAATCTGGGGTTTGTATTGCGACAATCTGGCGACTTTCGCAATATCGGCACCATTAAGGTATTATATAATGCGCTAGTTAGAAGTAGGTTGGAGTGTGGAGCCATGATATGGAGCCCTCATGAAAAAAAGTACAGCAGTATGGTGGAAAAAATTCAGAATAAATATTTAAGGTTTCTTTATTTAAAGTTATACGGAGTTTACCCATTTTTCCCACTAATGTATCCTACTTTATTCGTTCTGGGTATGGTAGGTTATTTTAAACTTGAAATTAGAAGGGAAATAACGTTAATAATGTACATTTTTAGTTTGATTAGAGGCTTGGTACACAACCCTCTTGTTTTAATGAACATAGGACTGCACGTACCTAACAAGTATGTGTACGCACGCCGAAGACCTAGGCTACTTGCGATTCCGAAGGCAAGAACTAACCTCCTGAGCCAGTCCCCGTTCACACGGGCCCTTCGGGCTATTAATTGTTTATGTGCAGATGAGGATGTTGATTTATTCTCTATGTCCTTGCCAAAATTCAAGGATGCGGTTTTAATTTTTTTGGATAGGACGCACAGGAATATTTAAAATAGTATTATGTTATAGTTAGTAGCTTGTTTGGTGTAATTTTACTAATGTGTGTTTTTATCAATGTATCTCTTTTATATTTCTTTGTCGATTTGGTGCTTCACTGTTATGATAAAGTAAATATATTACTTAATAAATAAATAAATAAATAAATAAATAAATGTTATGAAACGCCGTGCAAAAAAACTTCGATGCCCAGAATTGGACCTGTTACACTTTTAACATAAGTCTTTATTTAGGTACCTAGTTAAATTGTGTATAAATCGTGTAGAGTCTACGGGGGATAGTATGTTGTCATCTCAATCCCATTCTTTATCCACACGACTTTTAGCTACGACTCGGCCAGCGTCAGTGTTAAGAAGTGTCATGCTCGTTTCACTTCTTACTCATGGTTCCGTTCTATGACAGGGATATCGTCAAAGAATGACACGTTTTGGTATTCTACCTTAAATGAAAGAAATTATGATGAATGCAGATGGAGAGACGCGCGTCAAAGTGTCAAGTTTGAAACTATTAATTTATCTCGCACGCACTATCTGGAGTTTTATTAATCTAAGGATTCTATGTGATGATTCTACGACGATTCCATTGTCATAGTGAAGCCATTTTATTATAGAATTGGGCTCCTGATCCATTTGACTGGACCACCGTATTTTTTTTTTTTTCGTTAGTAGGTAGGCTCAGTTGGTTGTTTACCACAGAAAAATATATTTTTCTGTGGTCTAGTTAGTTTAATTGGACCACTTACTCCAACCAAACTTTGGTGGTACAGTTAACTGTACCAGCTAAAACACCAAATATCATGTCCATGAATATCGCATGGCCCATTTGCTCATTTTACCTACTTTGCCTGAAATAGGCATTGACGCACTCATTAGTTAGGTTCCTACCTACTTAGGTAGGAACTTTACTAATGGGTGCGTCTTGGAAAAATATATAGATAGGAACTTACCTACCCTTTATCTACCGATATTTTTCTTCAATCTACAGATTATTTCTTCAATCTATTAATTTTCTACTACGACCGTCTACTGATTTAGTCAAATTCGATCTTGCAACACTGTTTCTAACAAAAATAATGAATTCTAATTATGAAAACATTTTGACTTTTATCCCTTCTCCCAAGAGAACCGTGCCTACTGATATCCCAGATAAAATGCATCCTATGTTCCCTCGTAGTATGAGCTCAAATCATGCCGTTTCATTTGAATTCAGTGCATATTTTTACTTTCATCCCAAGGGAACAGCACTGATTCCGGGATAAATAGTATTGGTCATTTGAATACATTCTGTACTTTCGGCGTGATGCGCGACCCAGGAATTTAACTTGTAACCTTGCTGAATTCCGGGATAAAATTTATCTTTCCTCATAGTATTAACTAAAATCATGCCGACTTGCATTCGAATTCATCAAGAAGTTCCGTCGTGATGCGCGGTTAAAGAATTTTACTTTCATCCTCTCTCCCAGGGGAACCTTACTGAATTCCGGGATAAAATGTACCTATCCCCTGTCCTTTCTTGTATTATGAACTCAAATCGTAGGCACTAATTCAGTCCCAACTCATTCAGCAGTTTCGGCGTGATGCACGGTGAAAGAATTTTACTTTCATCCCTTCTCCCAGGGGAACCTTACTAAATTTCGGGATAAAATGTATATTTCCTCGTAGTATGAACTCAAATTATGCCGAGTTCTATTCGAATTCTTTCAGTAGTTCCGTCGTGATGCGCAGTTAAAGAATTTTACTTTCATCCCCTCTCCAAGGGGAACCTGACTGAATTCCGGGATCAAATATATCCCATGTCCTTCCTTGTAGTATGAAATCAAATCATGCTAGGTTTCATTCCAATTCATTCAGCAGTTTCGCCGTCATGTGCGGTGAAGAAATTTTACTTTCATCCCCTCTCCCAGGGGATCCTGACTGAATTCCGGGATAAAAAGTATCCTATGTCCTTCCTCGTAGTATGACCAAAAAACATTCCGAGTTTCATTTCAATACCTTCAGTAGTTTCGGCGTGATGCGCGTTTAACAAACAGACAGACAGACAGACAAACATGAATGAAAAAATTACAGTTTTGGCTTCAGTACCTATCGTTAATAGAGTGCCCTCCAAAAAAAAAATTCAAAATATCCGCAATGTACAGAATTGGAACTGTTACAGTTTTATTATAAGTATATAGATTACATGGTTGAACCGGGAATCGAACCCGTTATACGAGAAAAATAATCATCTGTAGCTTTATCATACAGATCGAAAGGCTTCATCATAAGGATTATTTTTTTACTAAATAACATAGTGTCAGAAATAAAAGGAAGACCATGAATTTTAACACTTTTAATACAAAATCAATCTTTCTGATCGCGTCTTTCGGCTCAGGATACGGCTCGATTTGTTGCATACAACCAGGTACCTACTAATTACGTATCTTATTATTATTTTATCATGCACTTAAATTATAATAGGGAAATGATGCGTACTTCTCAAGTGGGTACATTTATTAGTAACTAGCTGTACCCGCGACTTCGTTCGCGATTGCCTTACCTGCCGACTAATTAAGTTCACATTTAACCATAGTCTCTCATATTATGAAACGCCGCCGTGCAAAAAATCGTGTAGGGTCTACGGGGGATATTATATACTAGCTGTACCCGCGACTTCGTTCGCGATTGCCTTACCTGCCGACTAATTAAGTTCACATTTAACAATAGTCTCTCATATAATGAAACGCCGCCGTCCAAAAAATTGTGTAGGGTCTACGGGGGATAGCATATTGTCATCTTCAATCCCATTCTTTATCCACACGACTTTTAGCTACGACTCGGCCAGCGTCAGTGTTAAGAAGTGTCCTACTCGTTTGACTTACTAACAGCTGCGGCCCTATTCTGCTATACTAATCGCTTCACTATGACAGGGCTATCGTCACAGAATGACACTTTTTGGTATTCCACCTTGGATGAAAGAAATTATGATGAATGCAGATGGAGAGACGCGCGTCAAGTTTGAAACTACATATTAATTTATCTCGCGCGCACTATCTGAAATTTTATTAATCTAAGGATTCTACGTGATGATTCTGCGACGGTTCCATTGTCATACTGAAGCAATTGTTTTGCAGAATTGGGCTCCTGATCCATTTGACTGGACCAACGTAATTTTTTTTCGTTAGTAGGTAGGTACTTGGCTGTGTACCACAATAAAAAATATTTTTCTGCGGTCCAGTTAGTTTAAGTGGACCACAATAATTAATTAATTTAATTGTACACGAAGTTTGGTTGGAGTAAGACTCCAACCAAACTTCGCTGGACCAGCTAAACCACCATATATCATGTAAGGCAGGAACCTAACTTATTTTTCCAAGACCCACGACCTTAGTAGGTAGGAACCTAACTAATGGGTGCGTCTTGGAAAAATAAATAGATAGGAACTTACCTACCCTTTATCTACTAATTTTTTTCTTCAATCTACAGATTATTTCATCAATCTACTGATTTTCTACTCGACTTTCTACTGATTTAGTCATATTCGATCTTGCATCTCTGTTTTTAACAAAAAGAATGCATGAAATCGGACGACGCGTAGACCCGTCGTGATGCGCGGTTAAAGAATTCTACTTTTTCCTCTCTCCCAGGGGAACCTTACTGAATTCCAGGATAAAATGTATTCCATGTCCTTTCTTGTAGTATGAACTCAAAACGTGCCAAGTTACATTCCAACTCATTACCTATGTAGTTTCGGCGTGATGATTTAACTTTCATCCCCTCTGCCAGGGCAACCTGACTGAATTCCGGGATAAAATGTATCTTTCCTCATAGTACGAACTAAAATCACGCCGAGTTGCATTCGAATTCATTAAGTAGTTCCGTCGTGATGCACGGTTAAAGAATTTTACTTTCATCCTCTCTCCCAGGGGAACCTTACTGAATTCCAGGATAAAATGTATCCCATGTCCTTCCTTGAACTCAAATCGTACCAATTCAGTCCAACTCATTCAGTAGTTTCGGCGTGAACGTGATGCGCGGTGAAGAAATTTTACTTTTATCCCCTCTCCCAGGGGAACCTGACTGAATTCCGGGATAAAAAGTATCCTATGTCCTTCCTCGTGGTATGACCTAAAATCGTACCTAGTTTTATTTCAATACCTTAAGTAGTTCCGTCGTGATGCGCAGTTAAAGAATTTTACTTTCATCCCCTCTCCCAGGAAAACCTGACTGAATTCCGGGATAAAAAGTATCCTATGTCCTTCCTCGTAGTATGACCTAAAATCGTGCCGAGTTTCATTTCAATACCTTCAGTAGTTTCGGCGTGATGCGCGTTTAACAAACAGACAGACAGACAGACAGACAGACAGACAGACAGACAGACAGACAGACAGACTGACAGACAGACATGAATGAAAAAAATTGCAGTTTTGGCTTCAGTATCGATAATAGAGTGCCCTCCAAAAAAAATTTTCAAAATATCTTCAATGTACAGAATTTGACCTGTTACAGTTTTATTATAAGTATAGATATACATATTGTCATCTTCAATCCCATTCTTTATCCACACGACTTTTAGCTACGACTCGGCCAGCGTCAGTGTTAAGAAGTGTCCTACTCGTTTGACTTACTCACAGCTGGGGCCCTATTCTGCTATACTAATCGCTTCACTATGACAGGGCTATCGTCACAGAATGACACGTTTTGGTATTCCACCTTGGATGAAAGAAATTATGATGAATGCAGATGGAGAGACGCGCGTCAAGTTTGAAACTACATATTAATCTATCTCGCGCGCACCTTCTGGAGTTTTATTAATCTAAGGATTGTACGTGATGATTCTGCGACGATTCCATTGTCATACTGAAGCAATTGTTTTGCAGAATTGGGCTCCTGATCCATTTGACTGGACAACCGTAATTTTTTTTGTTAGTAGGTAGGTACAGTTGGCTGTGTACCACAATAAAAAATATTTTTCTGCGGTCCAGTTAGTTTAAATGGACCACAATAATTAATTAATTTAATTGTACACGAAGTTTGGTTGGAGTAAGACTCCAACCAAACTTCGGTAGTACTGTTAACTGGACCAGCTAAACCACCATATATCATGTAAGGCAGGAACCTAACTTATTTTTCCAAGACCCACCACCTTAGTAGGTAGGAACCTAACTAATGGGTGCATCTTGGAAAAATAAATAGATAGGAACTTACCTACCCTTTATCTACTAATTTTTTCTTCAATCTACAGATTATTTCATCAATCTACTGATTTTCTACTCGACTTTCTACTGATTTAGTCATATTCGATCTTGCAACACTGTTTCTAACAAAAAGAATGCATGAAATCGGACGACGCGTAGACCCGTCGTGATGCGCGGTTAAAGAATTCTACTTTTCCTCTCTCCCAGGGGAACCTTACTGAATTCCAGGATAAAATGTATTCCATGTCCTTTCTTGTAGTATGAACTCAAAACGTGCCAAGTTACATTCCAACTCATTACCTATGTAGTTTCGGCGTGATGAGCGGTGAAGGAATTTAACTTTCATCCCCTCTGCCAGGGCAACCTTACTGAATTCCGGGATAAAATGTATCTTTCTTCATAGTACGAACTAAAATCACGCCGAGTTGCATTCGAATTCATTAAGTAGTTCCGTCGTGATGCGCGGTTAAAGAATTTTACTTTCATCCTCTCTCCCAGGGGAACCTTATTGAATTCCAGAATAAAATGTATCCCATGTCCTTCCTTGAACTCAAATCGTACCAATTCAGTCCAACTCATTCAGTAGTTTCGGCGTGAACGTGATGCGCAGTGAAGGAATTTTACTTTCATCCCTTCTCCCAGGGGAACCTTACTAAATTCTGGGATAAAATGTATCTTTCCTCGTAGTATGAACTCAAATTATGCCGAGTTCCATTCGAATTCATTAAGTTGTTCCGTCGTGATGGGCGGTTAAAAAATTTTACTTCCATCCTCTCTCCCAGGGGAAAATTACTGAATTCCTGAAATGTATGAAATGTATCCCATGTCCTTCCTTGTAGTATCAAACCAAATCGTGCTAGGTTTCATTCCAACTCATTTAGCACTTTCGGCGTCATGCGCGGTGAAGAAATTTTACTTTTATCCCCTCTCCCAGGGGAACCTGACTGAATTCCGGGATAAAAAGTATCCTTTGTCCTTCCTCGTGGTATGACCTAAAATCGTACCGAGTTTTATTTCAATACCTTTAGTAGTTCCGTCGTGATGCGCAGTTAAAGAATTTTACTTTCATCCCCTCTCCCAGGGAAACCTCACTGAATTCCGGGATAAAAAGTATCCTATGTCCTTCCTCGTAGTATGACCTAAAATCGTGCCGAGTTTCATTTCAATACCTTCAGTAGTTTCGGCGTGATGCGCGTTTAACAAACAGACAGACAGACAGACATGAATGAAAAAAATTGCAGTTTTGGCTTCAGTATCGATAATAGAGTGCCCTCCAAAAAAAATTTTCAAAATATCTTCAATGTACAGAATTGGACCTGTTACAGTAGGTAGGTACTTAATATAATGTCAGTTGAAGAAAAATGAAAAACTGGCATTGCCGTAAGGACTAAGGCCTTTACGGCAATGCCAGCTTTTCATTTTGGTCTTCTCTTTCAATTCAAGACGCGTGATGCGTGGCAGTGTGTTAACCGCCTAAAGATGTCGTGCTTCCTAATACAAAATGTTCCGTGAACAATTATAGCAAAATCGCAGGACGCGGAAACGCGTCGTCCAACATCTGTCGCGTCGATAATATTCCAGCATTGTGTAAGATTGTATGCGTCGCGTCCGAGTACAAAATGTAATGCAAACAAGACGCGCGACACAAGACTAGCTTCTTCTTCTTAAAACGGTAAAATTTCAAGAACTAAAAAAAAAAACATATTTTTCTAGGTACATACTTTAATAAATAATTATACAATATTTTAACTACCTCCATAAACCATAAATAAAATTTTATTAAGGAACCAAATTGTACTTACCTAATTTTCTTTTGAAACTTTTATCAAAAGCTGCCCAACACAATACGTGACAGATTTTGGAGTCACTTTAGTTAGAGAGCTTTTAATGATTAAACCTGCCATTATAGGTAGATGCTGCCCGTTACTGTTATGGAGGCAGGATTCAGTTAGTATGGAATATTAGGACACTGTGCTCTACTCATTATATTGGCAATAAAAATAATCTATTAATATATCTATTTATTCCATTGATTTTGAGATAGGCTTTGAGAAGACATTTGTTTGGATTTAATTTTACACAATACACACAGTAAGCCAATGAGAAAAGAAAACTCTAAGGTAAAGAATCAATGCAGTAAACACTTGCTATACAAAACTTATCACAACTAGACTCCGCGGCACCGGGCGTCAAGCAATCGATGAAATATAACCCATTCTGGGACAGCATGAACTTTCACATGTTTTATTATTTATATCAGTCATCTAGTAACCATAACACAAGCTTTGCTTAACTTGGTGCTAGATGATTCTGTGTGGATTGTCCAGTATTATTATTATTATTATTATTACACACTGATATATTCAATTATATTAAACTTCGTCCTCGGGATAATAGAAATACAATGTAGTAACGCCTCTAGTATAAGCCAGTCCGCACTAAATTTGAGATCTAAGCAAAAAAATAATCAACGCTCCTATCCAGCTCTACGTCATTCGTTTTTTAGTGCTCGCCACGTTCGCACGCTTAGGTAAACCTTATTTTTCAGGTGTTTAAATAACGATAATAACCAAAAGTGAATAATCGTCGTGATTATGCCTAAACGAAAGAATCAAGACGATTATGAATATTTAAGAATAAAAATTAAAAAATACAAGAAAAAATTAGAGCGTCGGCGGTGTCGTTCTAGTGGTTCATCTAGCAGATCAGAATCTGAAGGTTAGTCAAGTGAAAATCATATTTTTTTTTCTTTTGTGTGTAGCTAATTACCTAGGTACACAGCCTATTCCAGAAATATTTATTTAATAATTGGCTGCGCAAGGCCTAAACAATGGCACTCCTTATGATCGGTGTTTACATTTTAAATTCTGGGATACGGAAGCTGAGGTTGGGTACCTACCTTACCTACTTGGCCTTACCTTGTCATAAACAATGGCATTACTTATGGTGGATGTTTAAATTTTAAATTCTGCTGGGTTTGCGTCTTTCTCTTTGGAGTTGTGACTACCCAAACAACAGTTTTGCGAATAGTACTTTGGGCTATTTCTTAACTGCTAAGCAGACATACCATTATATAAGATACCTACACAGGTTATTTCTTACCTACCTGGGTTTGCGTCCTTCTCTTTGGGGTTGTGACTACCCATTATATAGTTTTGCGAACAGTACTTTGGTCTGTTTCTTAACTATATAGTAGGAACAATGTTGATTCCAGGACGGGAACATGAAAATACACAAATCAGAAGCGAGGTCCACGTACTTGTTGAAAATGATAATACGGGATTGTTCAGTGGAACCAAAAGCAAACAACCAGACGACCACATCATGATACTTCCGGAACTGAGTGAAGGTGCCATTCACGAAGAAGTTCAACCTAATACTCCGGGCGTCAGTGCTGTCCCCAATGAGGTCTTACCAAGTTCAGCGCTACGCGGTGAAGACTCAGAGTCCGATAATATGATACTGGATAGTTCCTTTCTTGAACTGTTAGGCGAGGACCCTACAGTTTCATGTTCCTATGGTCCGGACATCCAGAAAGATTTAGCGGTGCGACTGGAGCACATCGCTACACATGGATTAACAAGGGAAATTAAGAAGGAGTTATATGACAAGTACCTAATTCCAGGTAACTGCAAGCTTATTGACGCCCCAGCGATCAACCCGGAAATGAAAGTGGCTATTTCCGATGTTGCTACAAAACGGGACAAAAACATTGAGTTCCGGCAGAAACAAAATGCGACGGCAATATCGTGCTTAGGTCATGTAATGACAAAACTTTTTGCATCTAAAAATACTGACCCTTCCATAACCAAGATGGTTATGGATACCCAACGAATATTATGTGACATTCAGTACCATGATTCATCAGTGCGAAGAAACTTTGTAATGGCCGCCTTAAAAAAGGAAATAAAGGACCAAATAGGTACAGAACACAAAGCCTGATAGTTTGTTATTCGGTCAAGAACTCGGAGAAATATTGAAAGCGGCAAAAGCTGTAAATAAATCTGGAACCGAACTTAAAGTACCAGCGCAGAAATCGTTTCAGCACAATAATAAGAGGGTGTCTGATATGCGCCAACATTCGGCGAAGAATTTAAACTGGAGGGGGCATTATCCTCCACGAAAGCCACCGAATTATCCCTACCATCCGAAGGCGAAGGGCCCTCCTCCACAGTCGAGCAACAATCGGCCATACAGCTCATCGAAACCATCGCCAAGACAGCAGCAACATCAGCCGCGCAGTCACCGGTAGATGTGGTAAAGTACGCAGGCAGATTGCCCTTATTTTATGACCAATGGTCATTAATTACTAGTGACCCGTTAATACTTTCTTGTATTCAGGGATATGAAATTCCATTTTCACATCCGGTGATTCAACTGTCTTATCCGGCAGAGCGAAATTATTCTCACAAAGAGAAACATTTATTTAATAATAGCTATTAGCGATTTGTTATTAACTGGAGCTATATCTTAATGTCAACCCGTTGAGGGCCAGTTTCTGTCAAGTATTTTCTTGGTACCGAAACCGAATGGTAAATATCGGTTTAATTTAAACTTAAAGAGTTTAAATAAATTTATTACCACACATCATTTTAAGCTACAAGATTTACGTACTGTTTTATCATTAACTAGCTGTACCCGCGACTTCGTTCGCGATTGCCTTACCTGCCGACTAATTAAGTTCACATTTAACAATAGTCTCTCATATAATGAAACGCCGCCGTCCAAAAAATTGTGTAGGGTCTACGGGGGATAGCATATTGTCATCTTCAATCCCATTCTTTATCCACACGACTTTTAGCTACGACTCGGCCAGCGTCAGTGTTAAGAAGTGTCCTACTCGTTTGACTTACTAACAGCTGCGGCCCTATTCTGCTATACTAATCGCTTCACTATGATAGGGCTATCGTCACAGAATGACACTTTTTGGTATTCCACCTTGGATGAAAGAAATTATGATGAATGCAGATGGAGAGACGCGCGTCAAGTTTGAAACTACATATTAATTTATCTCGCGCGCACTATCTGAAATTTTATTAATCTAAGGATTCTACGTGATGATTCTGCGACGGTTCCATTGTCATACTGAAGCAATTGTTTTGCAGAATTGGGCTCCTGATCCATTTGACTGGACCAACGTAATTTTTTTTCGTTAGTAGGTAGGTACTTGGCTGTGTACCACAATAAAAAATATTTTTCTGCGGTCCAGTTAGTTTAAGTGGACCACAATAATTAATTAATTTAATTGTACACGAAGTTTGGTTGGAGTAAGACTCCAACCAAACTTCGCTGGACCAGCTAAACCACCATATATCATGTAAGGCAGGAACCTAACTTATTTTTCCAAGACCCACGACCTTAGTAGGTAGGAACCTAACTAATGGGTGCGTCTTGGAAAAATAAATAGATAGGAACTTACCTACCCTTTATCTACTAATTTTTTTCTTCAATCTACAGATTATTTCATCAATCTACTGATTTTCTACTCGACTTTCTACTGATTTAGTCATATTCGATCTTGCATCTCTGTTTTTAACAAAAAGAATGCATGAAATCGGACGACGCGTAGACCCGTCGTGATGCGCGGTTAAAGAATTCTACTTTTTCCTCTCTCCCAGGGGAACCTTACTGAATTCCAGGATAAAATGTATTCCATGTCCTTTCTTGTAGTATGAACTCAAAACGTGCCAAGTTACATTCCAACTCATTACCTATGTAGTTTCGGCGTGATGATTTAACTTTCATCCCCTCTGCCAGGGCAACCTGACTGAATTCCGGGATAAAATGTATCTTTCCTCATAGTACGAACTAAAATCACGCCGAGTTGCATTCGAATTCATTAAGTAGTTCCGTCGTGATGCACGGTTAAAGAATTTTACTTTCATCCTCTCTCCCAGGGGAACCTTACTGAATTCCAGGATAAAATGTATCCCATGTCCTTCCTTGAACTCAAATCGTACCAATTCAGTCCAACTCATTCAGTAGTTTCGGCGTGAACGTGATGCGCGGTGAAGAAATTTTACTTTTATCCCCTCTCCCAGGGGAACCTGACTGAATTCCGGGATAAAAAGTATCCTATGTCCTTCCTCGTGGTATGACCTAAAATCGTACCTAGTTTTATTTCAATACCTTAAGTAGTTCCGTCGTGATGCGCAGTTAAAGAATTTTACTTTCATCCCCTCTCCCAGGAAAACCTGACTGAATTCCGGGATAAAAAGTATCCTATGTCCTTCCTCGTAGTATGACCTAAAATCGTGCCGAGTTTCATTTCAATACCTTCAGTAGTTTCGGCGTGATGCGCGTTTAACAAACAGACAGACAGACTGACAGACAGACATGAATGAAAAAAATTGCAGTTTTGGCTTCAGTATCGATAATAGAGTGCCCTCCAAAAAAAATTTTCAAAATATCTTCAATGTACAGAATTTGACCTGTTACAGTTTTATTATAAGTATAGATAACCAAAGACTGCTATATGACAAAAATTGATCTTAAGGATGCCTACTATTTTATCAGTATACATCCCGAATCTAGGAAGTATTTAAGGTTCCAATTCGCACAAAAAATATATGAATTTAATGTTTTGCCATTTGGGCTATGTACTGCGCCATTTATCTTTACTAAGATAATGAAACCTATTGTCAGGTTGCTACGTTCTGCTGAACTAATATCCACCAATTACCTAGACGATTATTGGTTAATGGGACAATCTTATGATGAATGTTTGCACAACACGGAGTTAACTACAAAGTTAATTACCTCTCTGGGATTTCTTATAAATAAACAAAAAAGTTGTTTGATTCCCGACAAAAAATGTTTATTTTTGGGATTTGTACTAGATTCTAAAAATTATCAGATAACTTTACCTGCAGAAAAAATAGAACGTGTTAAAAAAGAAATACAAAGATTTAAGACACTCAAGTCATGTAAAATTCGCGAGTTTGCACAATTCACTGGGTTACTAGTTTCCATTTGCCCCGCAATAGATTACTACAGTTGGTTGTACACAAAATATTTTGAGCGAATAAAATACTTAAATCTTCAGCCGGATGACAATTATGATAAGATTATGAATTTACCGCAAACATTACAACCTGAACTCAGTTGGTGGTATAACGCATTGCGAAATCCTTTTAGTGACATAAAAGAGGATTCATACGTACTAGAAATATTCTCAGATGCCTCAACTACTGGGTGGGGTGCAGCCTGTGAACTGGAGACTGCCAGCGGGTTGTGGAATACGCAAGAACGTACACAACATATTAATTATTTAGAAATTCAAGCGGCTTATTTTGGGTTAAAAGTTTTTGGTAAGAACTTAAGAAACTGTCGAATTTTATTGCGTGTCGACAACACAACGGCCATCTCTTACATTAATAGAATGGGAGGCATTCAATTTCCTCATCTTACCGATATAACCAAAGAACTATGGCAATGGTGTGAATGTCGTAAATTACATATTATGGCTTCTTATATTAAGTCTTCGGACAACACAACGGCGGATGCAGAGTCAAGACGCATTCACCCAGACATAGAGTGGGAATTAGCTGAATGGGCATTTCAAAATATTATCTCATTTTTTGGGCAACCTCAAATTGACCTTTTTGCTAGTAGAATAAATAAGAAGTGTAGACAATATGTTTCCTGGCATAGGGACCCAGATGCTATGACTATAGACGCATTCACAATTTCGTGGAAAAATTATAATTTTTATGCGTTTCCACCGTTCTCAATGATTTTAAAAACATTGCGTAAAATTAAATCTGACCAAGCTAGAGGTGTCATTATTGTACCGCTGTGGCCCACACAGGCATGGTACCCTCTATTTAGAAATCTTTTGATTTCAGAAGTAATTACCTTTAAAGCAATTAACAGGCCTATTGTTTCTTCCCATTCCAGCAATCACAACATACACACCAAGATTACCCTGGTGGCAGGGATGTTATGCGGGCGGCGTGGTTAAGGAGGAGTATACCCCCCGTCTACAATGAATATTATGATGGCCTCGTTATCTGATAATTCTATAAAACAATATAATGTTTACTGGAGGCGTTGGTTCCAGTTTTGCAACGAAACTAATAATAACTATAATTTCTATTCGTATTGGTGGCCTTCAGCCAATGAGATTTTACCAATAGAGACGTCATACTCATTAGAAAGAAATAAAAACATGGCGATATTTTACTATAGCTACCTGCATAGGACTATGGAACTTTATTTGTATCACTGAGTACGTTAAAATATCACAGAGATATATAGGACCCCGTTGTCAGAAAGAGATGAACATACTGTTCACACTTTACACGAGCGGCCAGCGGGCTGACGGCCAATGACAGCCTATGACGTCATCGGCTAGCAGCTAAGGAACGAACTAGGGGAAACGGGGGTAACGAGGCACCACTAAGAAAATAAACAGTAAATTTTGAATTAAAATGTTTATTTACGAATTATAGTATTACATTCCTAGTATAGGTACCTTTATGTGAGCACACTAGAAAAAATACTTTTACTTAACTTAAGTGCCTTCTAATCGCTCATAGTATAAAACAAAGTCGCTTCCTGTCTGTGTCTGTCTGTCTGTCTGTCTGTGTCTATGTATGCTTAGATCTTTAAAACTATGCAACGGATTTTGATGCGGTTTTTTTTAATAGATAGAGTGATTCAAGAAGAAGGTTTATATGTATGCATAATATAGTATTGCAAACTGGCTGAACCCTACGAGATAGATCAAAATAATGTACTACAGTATTGTACACCTTAAAAAGGTCTATAAAAAGTCCGGGTGGTATATATCTATCTCTTAGGGATAACCCACAAAAACCAGTTTATATCCTTTACTTTTTACGAGAAATAATTGCTTATTTATGAAGCTATTTTAACATTGTGCATTTAATATAGATTCATTTGGCCCTTTACAGCATGTAATTAAAGTAAATGAATATTTTCGAAGATATCATAGAATTAAAATGCACGGACATGGCGGTTGCAGCGGTACCGGCAGGGAGGCCGATTCTGTAGTATATTTAGTATCAGCTTTGCACCCGTGCGAAGCCGGGGCGGGTCGCTAGTTACTATGATAATAATTTAATAAAGTTTGATTTGATAGATGGATGGATGTTTGTTACTTCTTCACGTCAAAATTACTGAACGGATCGGGCTGAAATTTTACCTGTCTAATCAAACATAGGAACACACAACCGAATATTAAAAGTAGTTTTTTTTTCTATTTTACCTTAATTACCGGCACTGCATTCTTTATCAGTTTGTGATTTTTTTTTGTGACGTACTTGTCAGTATCTACAAAGTGTTTGGAGCATATTGTGGAGTATGCCGTTGGCATCCATTCATCGTCTCGTCTTTGGGTTCTAACGACTCGTACCCATTTCTCCCTAATTAATTCGTCTTTAGGAAATCTAAAACAAAATAGAAGCAAATGTTGAAAGTCAAATCCATCTCTTTATTATCCTACTACGAAAAATAATTGGAAAGTAGTGGTGAAAAATAATATTGTTGCATTGCGTGATCATATTACCCATATCACCCTAACCTCCCTTAGCGTCGGTCGAACCGACAACACCGCACGCCATTATCTCGTTCTCTCTGTCACTCATGAATGCAACGCACTACGTCTTGTCTCGTTCGTGTAAATGGCAAAGCGGCAACGCCGCGGCAGTGATTTTTTAATATAAAATTAATGATTTTCCATTTTAAATAGACTAAACAGTACTTACAAATGGAAAGATACATCCTGCCTGTTTTTTACAGCTGTCCCAGTATAATTTTTGCACTTTCGAAACACAAAATGTGGCATTTTCGTTTGTTTTACTTTTCTCTAAAATCCCGCAACGTACGTTCGTATCGCGGCGCGACGCAGAGCGGACTGAGTTCAGTCAAGTGAATTCACCTGGTTTTGTCTTGCCGCGCAGACCTCGGTAAAACGCATCTACCTCAGTTTATATATAATATCATTGCCTTCAGCCAATTTTAGTATTGCCGTTTTTAGAAGAAAAACCAGAAATATGCCCGGGAAAAACATTATTATCATATTTAGAGAAAACATCTTCTCTACGCAAAAATGTTAACTCTCTTTTCATAAGTCTCAGAAAACCACATAAAGCTGTGGGCTCACAAACCTTAAGTCGATGGATTAAGGACACCTTACGTGAGAGTGGAATTGATGTGAATATCTTTACTGCTCATAGTACTAGACATGCTTCCACGTCTGCAGCCCATAATTTAGGGATTAGTTTGGATGAGATTAGAAAGACCGCCGGATGGAGCGGTTCTTCGGAGACATTTTTTCGATTCTATAATAGAACTGCTACAAGTAATGTTACTGCAAATAATGTCGATTCCTTTGCTAAAGCAGTTGCTAGTAGATTGGCTTTGTAATAAGTTTATTACATATCTAAATATAAGTATATTTGTTGATTCTTTATTGATCAGAAGATGAAATGTTTATGTAATGTTTAGTATAAACGGATTGAGAAAATATTTCACTAAAAAATATATCTCTCTCTAAAAGTCTACATTGTATTTCTATTATCCCGAGGACGAAGTTTAATATGATTAATGATTAAACGAACTTACCTGTACGTGAAGTTCTATCATAATTATATGAAAACTTCGTCCGAAGGGATAAGCAACCCACCCTCCCTGTCTATGGATAGTCACCAGTAGACCCATGATATTTTCTGTGAAATATTTTATATAGTGGAGCTCTAAACTAGATGACGTAGAGCTGGATAGGAGCGTTGATTATTTTTTTGCTTAGATCTCAAATTTAGTGCGGACTGGCTTATACTAGAGGCGTTACTACATTGTATTTCTATTATCCCGAGGACGAAGTTTTCATATAATTATGATAGAACTTCACGTACAGGTAAGTTCGTTTAATCATTAATTATTTTGGTGTACAAAAGGTAGTAAGTAACAAACAATCATCCAAACGAATACAATATTTGAAGGCTATGCTGGACAATCCACACAGCATCGTCTAGCCCCAAGCTAAGCAGAGCTTGTGTTTTGGGTACCTACTAGATGACTGATATACTTATACAATATATAACACTAGCTTCTGCCCGCGGCTTCGCACGCGTATTTTCGGTATAATAAGTAGTCTATTATCTAAGTTAGGCTTTGCTCTAAACGTACGCCAAATTTCATTTTGATCTGTTCAGTAGTTTTGGAGATCCTAGGTAACAAAAATTCAGATTTCACAAACTTTCGGCTTTATACCTAACATTAGTAGGACGGATAACATTTTTTATTATACATAGAAAATCCCAGAACACTCAGAACAAATATTTGCAGTTCATACAAACATTGGTACCAAGGTGGGAATTGAACCCACAACCTCCTGCGTCGCAGGCGACCTGCGCCCGCCGCCCCGCCGCGCCACAGAGCTCGTCAATAGGTATATATAAGTTGGATAAGTTACAGAAACGAGATGCTTATTCTAATAACAGTTCCAATTTCAATCCTAAACTGAATTATGCGAATTAAATAGGTGATTTTGACATTTTGAATGTTAGGCAAGCTATGAGATGAGTGAAATTTTCAGAAATTAAATTTACTAGCGTAAGGTGAGATTGAAATTAAAATAGGGATCGACAAAGGAACTTTTGAATAGCAAGCGACAAGGTTATTATTGGCAGGGATACAGCATGGCCACCGCGGGGTCCTCGGTCTCGAAGGTGATCAGGACATCTTTGAACTTGTCCAAGAGCTGCATCAGCTGCGACCGGCTCACGTTCTCCATGAACATTATTTCTTCCAAATGCTGCTCGCCGCGAAGGTAACCTGGAATAAATTGTTCAGGTTTAGAACACAAGGGAGCCTAATATTTATGAATTAAACTCCAGCGTTTGTACTTGTTTCATGAATTTAATTATAGATTCAAACGACACGTCTATACATGTGTGTGTGAGGCGAGGGTCGCGGGTCGAGAGAGAAACTATTTACTTTTTAAAAGCGACGGCGCGCGCGCAGGCTTCAACATAAATAACTTGTCATTACATACCTGAATTTATAACTAAGAATACTCATCCCTTAAGTTGGATTTGGTAACAAAAAGGAACAGTAGATTTTTGTGAAAATACTCCTTTTGTGTTGGGAAGTTCAGCCACCATGCCTAATATAATAATGCCTATCCCTCCCTAACCGTAACATGACAACCTCTGTGGTCCGCCTGCGAAGCAGGAGGTTGCGGGTTCGATTCACGCCTCGGGACAAATATTTGTACGATCGGCAGACATTTGTCCAGGGCATTCTGGATGTTTTCTATGTATAATAAAAAAAAAATCTATCTATGTAGTGTATTGTATTAAGTATATGAGTTATCTAGTACCCATAACACAAACTTTGCTTAGCTTGAGGCTAGATAATGCTGTGTGTATTGTCCAGCATTATTATTATTATTATTATTAACCTACCAATAATCTGTGTTTCGTTATACATATTGGTCAAAAGACGTTGAAACGACGCCACCCCCCCCGGCCACCCCAAAAAGTCAATATTAAAAATAACACTTTATTTCCGTGTCAGTGACCTATTCTAGGTGTACATTTATTATTTATTTATGGAAAGAGATTTTGATTAGTATTTGATTAGTGAGGAAGCCCTCACACTCAGGGTACTTTGTAAGGAGTTGTTGACGGGCACGCTTGCAGGCGCGGGCTTGCAGGGGCTTGCAGGCGCGGGCTTGCAGGCGCTTGCAGGCGCGGGCTTGCAGGCGCGGGCTTGCAGGCGCGGGCTTGCAGGCGCTTGCAGGCGCGGGCTTGCAGGGGCTTGCAGGCGCTTGCAGGCGCGGGCTTGCAGGCGCTTGCAGGCGCGGGCTTGCAGGGGCTTGCAGGCGCGGGCTTGCAGGCGCTTGCAGGCGCGGGCTTGCAGGGGCTTGCAGGCGCTTGCAGGCGCGGGCTTGCAGGGGCTTGCAGGCGCGGGTTTGCAGGGGCTTGCAGGCGCTTGCAGGCGCGGGCTTGCAGGGGCTTGCAGGCGCTTGCAGGCGCGGGCTTGCAGGGGCTTGCAGGCGCTTGCAGGCGCGGGCTTGCAGGGGCTCTCAGGCGCTTGCAGGCGCGGGCTTGCAGGGGCTTGCAGGCGCTCGCAGGCGCGTTGGGAATCGCACTTCGGGCACTGTTCCCCGCAGGGGGCGTGTATTTCGGTACAGTTGCTGATAAAATGAGACGTGTGTTTGAGTGTGTGCATTATTAAATGTTTTTGTACTTTTGTCTTTTAGTGTAAAAAAACATAATAACAAGTCGCAATAAAAAGTAGATAACCTTTCTTATGCAGCTGTGCGAGCAGCAGCAGGTCGTCCGGGTCGCGCGCGGCGGGCAGGCCGGCCAGCGCGGCGCGCTCCTCGCCGGAGAACGTGGCCAGCAGGGACTCCGTCGTCGGCGCGGCCGGCTCCGTGAAGCGACACGCGTCCACGACGTCGCAGCTCGCTGGCATGTTCCAAACGTTGGGCGGTTGAAAGCTGGGGACAGAAGATTTAATTACCACGCATTGTCAGTCGAACATTCTAGAGCTCTCGGGAGACGTGAACGACCGCGTGGAAAGCTTTCGAAAGTCATAGAATATTCGAGAACATTCGGGAACTTTTTAGAAACTTCTGGAAACCTGTGGAACGTTATGGAAGTCTGTAGAACTTTATATAAATCCACGGAAGGATTTAGAACCTTGTAGAATGTTCTAGAATCCAGACCTACGGCTAGGCGTATGTCATACAAGTTCTAGAACAAATCGAAAGAAAAGACAAGGTCGGCAAAAATGTTCTCGAGTTAAGAACGAGATAGATATAGCTTCCAGAACACCGTGGAAGTTTCCTGGAAGTTCGACAAGGACGGCTGACAACACGTAGGATGAGTGAGTGGGACAGAGCTAGTTCACTAGATATTACGAGAATATTGTAGTATGCATAGAGTAGTACTCGCTGCTGTCTCAGCAGAGGGATAGTGTCATTCAACAATTTGACAATTTGTGTAACCAAAAACCGATCTATGTGTGTGTTTGACAGCACGTAAATACAGTGCTTTCACTCACACATTCGTATGATTGAATGTTGCAAGTAAATGGCATTTTTCCTAAAAATTGGTTTGGGGTGAAGGTGGATTTCCCCCAAATAGGAACAGAAGGAGGTCTCCTCTGTACCGGGCCCGACCCATCTGGTCCACTGAGCCCGGTGCTCTTTCGACCGACAGTCGATGTCGGATAGTTGTATATAGTCAGTTGTTATTGAATCAAGCGTTTGCGCGATCTAGGATTGCTTTCTCTTTTTGCTTTTTCCGATTGTTTATAACGACATCTAGCGGATGGTCATTGAATCGCTTAGGTAGATTTTTACTTGCTTCATTGTTTCGGTGTGAGCGCCTCTATTGACAAGTTAGCCTTGTAGTTCGGCCGCTGTCGCCTAGAGGTCGCCTACAAATGGTAATTTTGTGCTTTTGCTTACTCACTGGTGGGCGTCAATTAATTCTCAAATTTCAAAAACATACACGAATGAGGTTTAAAAAAAACAAGAACCTTTGTTCGTAGGGAAAGTTTGGATGTTTAGATGTATGGATGGATGTTTGTTACCTTTTAAAGCCAAAACGACTAAAGGGGTCGGAATATTTTTTTTGCAAAAAGGTAGCTTTAGGCCTGGAATAAAACATAGGCATTTTATCCCATAAATCAGTTCCCATGGGACAGAAATAACCATAAGGCTGGAAACGCCTTATGGTTATTTCTATCTCATGGGAAGCAAGCAAAACGTGCGAAGCCGCTGGCAGTAACTAGTATATTATATATTTCTACCTACTTACATGTTAGAGCTGAAACTAGATAGGTACCAAATTAAAGAAGGCTCGTCAAGTGCGATTGTGACAAGCACGCCGAGAGTTTTAAACATTTATCAATTGATGCCAATGTGGTAAATTACACACATAAGGTATTTAATACTACACCTGCAGGGAAACTGGCTTATTCCTTTCTACACTGCAGAAAATACAGCGTTACTGTCGTACTAAACTGCGAGTAAACTCTATGCAAAACCATTTCTAAAGTTTTTTTTTAGAAGTTAGTAGCCGGTAGCTATTCAAAAAGGTTTTATTCCAAGTCCGCCAAATAATATTGGCTTTTCCCGGTTTTGGAACATTTAAAAAGTGAAAGCGCACTCGCGTCTATCGCCACAGATTACTAGATAGCATATATAGATAGAATATTCTTGAGAGATTTTGAAAATACTAAAACGATGTTTTTCCGCCTCGGTTTAAAATAGCTATAAGTAGGTACCTATGAGTAAATCTGGAGAAAGTTAAATTCCTACCTTTCACACGAGACACTTTTCCTTTACTATTTTATACTTAGTACCAAACCGGGGTATTTTTTCCCCCACGCATAGCAACATTTTCACGAAAACTGCTTTGAAAAATTTTCAATTTATTTATGAATTTTGATGGCTGTTTTACGCAATATTACAAGTTTAATATTAGTACTTACCCGTGAAATGACACTTTTGCTATGTTAGTTTTCTTATTAGTGGTGTTTGCACACCCTTGCACCGCACAATACAACATTTTTATATTTTTTGTCGGAGCTGCTTTCCGCGCCATTTGAAGTATTGTACTAGGGGTTCGAAATTGAAATTGCGACGATTAGTCGCAATTTTTTAGATTTACTTCGTTTGTGTCAACTATCATTGTAGTATGTTCTCAAAGGCCGACGGAGGTATAAAAACCTGAGCTTATCCGTCGGTCAGACAGTTCTATTTTAGCAGTAGCAGTCAATCTGAAGTGATCCAATACGAACAAGTGAACTAGTTCTGATCTGCTCTGGAGGCCCGAGCCTGGGATAAAGTGTTCCTAATCTTGTGTGAATTCCTGAAAGTTTCAGTACTTATTAGTGTTTAGTGTTTGTAACTGTGTTTAGTGCTGAAAGAATAAGTCCGATAGACTAAGTGCTTTAGTGCTGAGTGTTTGTGTGTGCGGAAATAAACGCATATCATTGGAAGGTCGGACTATCACTGCGTCATCAGGGCTTCCTTCTAGTATACGCGTATAGCTAGGTTCCCATGTCACTACAGCGTGGGTGGCTGGTACACAGCTGCTTGTGAGTGATCTACTGCACGCTGCACGCCCCTCGACCGCGCCGCGTCAGCGGACACCAGACGCAGACCGCCGATGCCGCCGACGCTTGCCGAGTTGAAGCTGTCAGCTCGCCCCCTGCTCGCTCGGCGTCGCCTGCACGGACCCTCGGCCTGGCGATTGAGTGCAGACGCTGGTAACTTGAACCGATTGCACTCGCCGCGCCGCAACACATAGTTTGAGGTGTTAAGAGATTTTGATGCCCCATGATCACGGAATAACAACAGAGGCATGGAATCCCTTCATTTTCTATTTGTTGCCTAGAAAATGCCTTCTACTTATCGGTTTCCGGCAGCAGTGGTACCGTCGCAGAATCGTCCATAGATAAAAGAGACTCTAGACAGTGTATGCGGTGTTATTTGTACGGTTGTCACCATTCTATCTACAACTTTTCAACAACTTCCTACAACTTTGAAATGTACAACTTTTGACATGCGTGTGCGCCTCTCCATCTCTAGTTTCTTTTATGCAGAAGCCATTAGACAAGAAGTTGTCGAAGAAAAATGACAAAATGTGTCATTCTGAGACGAGAAAATGAGAAAATTATAAAAAGAAAATTATCTTAGTGGAATTAGGGACCCAGGACAGATGTGCTTTTCGCTGGCATCGATAGAAAAGTTAAGATTTGAAATAAATAACATAAAACAATAATACAAACCTCATTTCAGTCTGCAACTTCAAATTGAGCGACACGCCATTCTTGTGCTCGCCCCCATTAGCGTTGACCCTCGGCGACGCGTCCCGCTCGCTCCCGAACTTGTCGTCGTCGCCGCTCGTGTCTCCGGCGGACGACTGCTCGCTCTCCTTCAGCGAGACGTCCGACAATCTTGACGGTAATTTCACTTTTTCTACAGTTATCTCGTTAAGTTCCGTTTTCTCACTAACTCCATTAACATTATTAGATATCCCGCTGTCTACTGAATTCGCGTGTAGTTTTTTCTGATCTTTCTCATCGCCACCGTTTTTAATTCCGTCGACTACATCGACACCGTCATCGAAGGAATGATTAGCTGAGTCCACTTCATGGAACTTGTCATAGTTTGTGTAATCGGACTCTATGACTATGGGTTTAGTGTGTGAGAAGTCGGTTTGGTTGAGATTGTTCTCCGTCGGGTAGTCTTCGTCGGAATCGTGGAAGGTGGCGGCGTTGTCCCGCGGCTCGACCGGCTCGGGCACGTTGAGGCCGGCGTGGTTCAGGGACGAGACCGACACGTTGCAGGATTGCTTGTAGATGTCCATGTGTTTTTCGCAGTAGTATTCTTTGCCGTCTGTAAAGAAAGTATTTTAAAGTAGTTTGTGCCCGCGGCTTCGCCCGCGTTGTTTTTATAAACGTTTAAAGGTGATTTCTATTCCATACTACTGATTTATGGGATAATGAGTAGCCTATTTTTGATTCCAGGATTAGAATTACCTGTACGCAAAGTTTCGAGTGTGACTGCGCGAGGTCCGCCTGCGACGTAGGAGGTTGCGGGTTCGATTCCCGCCGCCCGGACAAATGTTTATACGATCTGCTCAGCTTGGGGCTAGATGATGCTGTGTCGATTGTCGAGCAATATTATTATTAAGTAAACTGCAAAGGAAACCAAGGCCTATTAAATATCTAATGGGTCAATATTAGTAGTATAATTATGTCATCATCATCATCATCCGCAACCCGACTTCACCCACTGCTGGGTATAGGCCTCCAAACTTTTGTGCCACTCCACACGGTCCTGCGCCAATCTCATCCAGGTTCGCCCTGCGGTGTTACAAACATCGTCTGCCCATCTTGCCGCTGGACGTCCAACGTTTCTGTATCCAGTTCTTGGACGCCATTCATAGTATAATATGTAATAGTAGAAAATTACTAACGTCATCTAGTTGTTTCTAGAACTAAAGCGTTGACATTAAGCAATAACAATATACTAACCTTGAGGAACATTTACGAAGGGGGTCATCCTTCGTAAATGCTCGTCATGGTTCCTCGATTGAGATAGAGCTAGTTTTATGGAAGGTGTTAGCGTACCTACCTACCTCCAGACTCCAGCTACGCTACGCTACGTGCGGTGCCGGCCGACTCTTAAGATGATCACAAAATGTCCACATCCAGGCACTACATACAACATCTCCCAAAAGCGTTTCAAGTTGCCAGTCTGCGGAAGGTTTAGCTTGTTTTGTATTTTGAAGCTGCGTCTTGCGTTTGCGATTTAGCGGGGGGCGGGGGACGGGCGGGGGGCGCGCGTTAGCCGGATATAGTGTAGGTATATTCTTAAACATCAGCTTCAAAACCACGGCTGTGGCCGATTGGCGGCTTTTTGCACTTTTGACGAAGTTAGGCTGGGTATCCTAGCAAAAAAACTACGCAGAACGGACCAATGTGAGTCTAAATGAGGAAAAAAGAACACGCTTTTTACGTTTGTCGCGTGTTTAACGTCTGGCTAACATAGAATAAATGAGGTAAGATAGAGTTGTTGTACCGTACGTACCCGGAGAGCGCCCCCAGTGCGGCGAGTTGAACTGCACGTAGGTGTGCAGCTGCAGCAGCAGGCGGCGGCGCAGCAGCCACGCCACGCAGCGCGCCAGCCGCGCGCCGCCGCCGCCGCCGCACGCGCCGCGCGACACGTACCACAGCGGCGCGGGCAGCGAGAACTCGCTCAGCATCTGCACACGCACGACCATCATCAATCAACATTGCAGGCGTCATACACCATTCGCAGCGACGCCGTCGAATCAAATCGAAAACTCTTTTATTTCCATAAATACAATAAATGTACACTTGAAAAGGTCAAATTATAAATTTAAACACTGACACGGAAATAAAGTGACATTTTTGATTTCTGTCGCTTCGGTATGTAGACAAAAGTAAAGAAGCGACGAAGAAACCTAGAGCGGTTCGACCGTGACCTGAAATCCGTCCGTTGGTCGTTGCGAGCGCGCTCCGTCCCCGCACTGAGAGCAGTGACTGAGCGCACGCGCGCGCGAGTGTGAGTCACGTGACGCCGGCGCCGGCGCCGTGTCGTCCCGGTCACCTCCACGAGCAGGCTTCACAGACAGAATGCATGGCTACGTGTGACAGCAAGCCCTGCTGGACATAGGTACGTCTTCCAAAGATCGCCACGATCACTTACGGACAGTTACCTACACAGTTCGTGTTGGATGAAAACCAACGTAAAAGGAACGCGACTCGAACCGCACTGACACATTGGTGTTCTTCCAACACAAACTAGGTTCGTAGTCACCTGCAACAGGCACAGTCCCGGGAACTCCCTGGCGAACTCGTCTACGAGCGGCGAGTGCAGGTGCACGCTCGCGCTCGGCGCCACCACGTACACGTTGCCTTCGCAGAGAGGGAAGATCACCGTCGCCTTGGCCCAGTACACCAGGTGCCCTGTTAGTTGAGACACCTGCAAGCGCACAACTTATATTCTACGCGCGGATCTTTATACAGGGTGTTTGGTGGAGGGTTAGACAAACTCGGTGGGTGTGTAGGTGGACCTATTTGTGAAAAACAATTTGAAGGAAAAGACCCTAACTGTTTTCAATTTTTTTTAATCCTGTTTTTTTGTATTTTTTTAAGATTTTCCGAAATTTTAGCTCTCTACCCCTAGAACTTTTTCTTGGAACGTGTTTTCTACTAAATTTTTTACTTGCTTTTGGTCTCCGATGTATTCTTCGTCTTTTGAAGGCATCATTTATTTGAAAGAACCTGTTAATAATTCGTTATAAGCTCTCAAAGTTAAAAAACGTAAAAAAAATAATCAAGGACAACTTTGCATCGTTTAAAAAAAAAATTAATAGCGATCGAGAAATTCAAATGCTTTTAAAAATTTCTCTAAACATCGCTTATTACAACAGTTTACCACATGTAGCCGAAAAGTCTATAAACTTGTCAAAAATTTGCACTTATAGGGAAAATGGAGTAAAAACGCTAAGAATAAAACATTGTATTAAAACAATTTTGGTTCAAATATCACTTCCCTATTTCTTATACAAAGGTAGGAACGCTAAATTAATTAAAAAAAAAACCTTTTTTTATCATACCTAGGTTACCGACTAATTCGAAATTCGAAATCAGAATTTCGGATTCGAACCAATATTTGTATTCGTTAAATTTCGTTCTTATTTTGGTTATTTGTTATGTTTTGATAAACTGTTTGTTGTTCTGTTTTGTTATCGTTGTTTTTGTCACAATGGCGGAATTCAGCATTGAAGAATACGCTGATATTATTTAGGCGTACGGTAGATGCGATGGAAATACACGTGCAGTACAGAGACTGTACAGTACAGAGAGTTGCATCCCAATAGACGTGTGCCACACCATAGCACATTTTCTAATACCTTTCGGCGACTTCGAGAAACGGGAAACTTAACTCTTCGAGAACCACGAGTCAGTGCAACGCAGCAGCATGACATCAGACCATACTTTCCATACGGAAAGACCCAGATCTTTGGCGACCTTTCGAGTACTGGTAGTGGGATCCGCGTTGAACGCTTGGAGCATGGCTTCGTCCACACCAACATGCTGCTGCGTTGCATTGACTCGTGGTTCTCGAAGAGTTAAGTTTCCCGTTTCTCGAAGTCGCCGAAAGGTATTAGAAAATGTGCTATGGTGTGGCACACGTGCACAAGCGATGTTTAGAGAAATTTTTAAAGCATTTGAATTTCTCGATCGCTATTAATTTTTTTTTTAAACGATGCAAAGTTGTCCTTCATGATTATTTTTTTTACGTTTTTTAACTTTGAGAGCTTATAACTAATTATTTACAGGTTCTTTCAAATAAATAATGCCTTCAAAAGACGAAGAATACATCGGAGACCAAAAGCAAGTAAAAAATTTAGTAGAAAACACGTTCCAAAAAAAAGTTCTAGGGGTAGAGAGCTAAAATTTCGGAAAATCTTAAAAAAATACAAAAAACAGGATTAAAAAAAATTGAAAACAGTTAGGGTCTTTTCCTTCAAATTGTTTTTCACAAATAGGTCCACCTACACACCCACCGAGTTTGTCTAACCCTCCACCAAACACCTTGTATATGCATAAACTGTGCTGGATATTGATAAACATTGTCATGTAAGTAAATACCCCTAAGTCCCTCGTTCATGGATGAAACGATGGTGTTTTTTTCGTCAAACAATGTTTGTAGTTAACCCGCTTACATTCTCTGCATGCTTCGGTTATATTGGTGGTTCGGTTAAGGTGGGTAATGGTAAATTTTTCGACTTTTTTCAAAATATTTCAAAAAATTTTGAATGCTACAGAAATTTTAATAACTGGTTTGAAATGTCCAAACCGATACCTTTCATTTGATACTCCACTCGGTGAGGTAGCCCCCCTATTGAAAATTATTCCTTTTTGACCATTTTTCAAAAAGTGTTCTTTTTTCAAACTTCTCTATATTTTTCCTGTAAAATATAGATCCATGTCTATAAACACTCCATACATTTTACATGGATCGCTTTGCAATCTTCGGAGATAGGGGGAGGGGGGGGGGGAATGGGTATTTTTTCGAAATATTTTAAAAAGTATGAAACCTACAAAAATTTCAAAAAGTATTTTGAAATGTACAAAATGTTACCTTTCATTTGATACCCCATATGACTCTGTAGGTATCTTTTAAAATTTC
Source organism: Eupithecia subumbrata (assembly GCA_949316285.1). Taxonomy (NCBI): domain Eukaryota; kingdom Metazoa; phylum Arthropoda; class Insecta; order Lepidoptera; family Geometridae; genus Eupithecia; species Eupithecia subumbrata. The sequence goes on along the minus strand of OX438650.1, from coordinate 191,892 downwards.
GGCATCACAATTTGTATGGAAAATATTCATTTTAATTTTTCATTTATTTTCATATATTTTTCTCTAAATCTGTACAGGCGCCATTGAATTACTATTACTAGCGTATGGAACGGACACCCGCGAACATTAACTTTGCGCCATGAGTTGTTGCCGGCCGGCAACAACTCATTTAGTCGTTCGCCTACGCCCATCGCGACACCGCATGCGAATAAAATCAAGAAATAAATACCGTCTTGCAGTGAGTTGTAAGTAGTTAGAGTAGCTAAACCAAACAAAAAACGTGTCGCAACTTGATGACAGCGCGCTCGACCCCGCCCACAAGTATTCGCTGCAGCGCTCATAGATTTTTTCACCGCAGAAGGGACACCTCAGACTAGTTCAGACAGCTATTGTGCATACAAAACTGAATTTTGATGCAGTAGCTAATTATATTATAGTTTAAAACATGAAAATATTTACAGTAAATTAAAATGAATCGTTGAGCGTTTAAATCATTGTTTTTAAAATAAATTGGTATTTTATCCAACAAGTAGGTACATACGTACCTACATAGGTAGGTACTTGCACTAACTAGACCCCACACTTTATCACATCTGTCCCAAGGCGGGAATCGAACCCACCTCCTGCGTCCCAGGCGGACCTTCGCCCACCACGCCAAAGCGGTCCCCAATCAATCTATTACAAATTTATAAACCTTATGATATTTGTCCAGACGACAATATCTATACCTACCTAGGTATAATACAGCTTTATAATGATGATTGCAAAAGATACCTACAGTAGGTAACTACTGTTACTGATCAGACAGACGGCATAGGGTGAGTAATATGAGTTAAAAATAATAATCAGTTAAACCTTTGTCACCAACCCTTAGTAGGTACCTACACCTACACATCCCATCTGTACGAATCACTTTTCATAATCTATGATTTTCAAACGAAATGTCAGGTACAATAGAAAATAATGTTCAAAAATTAATTTTGGTTGGTTTTAGTTGATATTCTGATTATTAACCGATGATAAGTCAAGCCACTATCTGTTTTCTTCGAAGTTGATTCATTTTTAGACGTTTTAACAAGCAAGACGGCATTTATTTCTTGATTTTATTCGCATGCGGTGTCGCGATGGGCGTAGGCGAACGACTAAATGAGTTGTTGCCGACCGGCAACAACTCATGGCGCAAAGTTGTTGTTCGCGGGTGTCCGTTCCATACGCTAGTAATAGTAATTCAATGCCGTCTTGCTTGTTAATACGTCTAAAAATGAATCAACTTCGAAGAAAACAGATAGTGGCTTGACTTATCATCGGTTAATAAACAGAATATCAACTAAAACCAACCAAAATTAATTTTTGAACATTATTTTCTATTGTACCTGACATTTCGTTTGAAAATCATAGATTATGAAAAGTGATTCGTACAGATGGGATGTCTAGGTAAGGTACCTACTTATTTTTAACTCATATTACTCACCCTATGCCGTCTGTCTGATCGGAACAGTAGTTACCTACTGTAGGTATCTTTTGCAATCGTCATTAAAAACTAAAACTGTATTATACCTAGGTAGGTATAGGTATTGTCGTCTGAACAAATATCTTAAGGTTTATAAATTTGTAATAGATCGATTGGGGACCTCTGTGGCGTGGTGGGCGAAGGTCCGCCCGGGACGCAGGAGGTGGGTTCGATTCCCGCCTTGGGACAGATGTGATAGTGTGGGGTCTAGTTAGTGCAAGTACCTATGTAGGTACGTATGTACCTACTTGTTGGATAAAATACGAATTTATTTTAAAAACAATGATTTAAACGCTCAACGATTAATTTTATTTTACTGTAAATCTTTTCATGTTTTAAAATATAATATAAATAGCTACTGCATTAAAATTCAGTTTTGTATTGCACAATAGCTGTCTGAACTTAAACTTTATTATAACTAGCGTTATTAAGTTTTATATTGTACCTAGTACTATCTTGCTGTGCCCTAACCGGGTCCATATTTGAGACTGAATATCTTTAATATAATAATAACCTATGTACAATATGGTCGCAATAAAAAATTTGAATTTGAATTTGAATTTGAACTAGTCTGAAATGTCCCTTCTGCGGTGAAAAAATCTATGAGCGCTGCAGCGAATACTTGTGGGCGGGGCCGAGCGCGCTGTCATCAAGTTGCGACACGTTTTTTGTTTGGTTTAGCTACTCTAACTACTTAAAACTCACTGACAGGCGCACGAAATGTATTATTATTTTAAATTTCAAGTTGATAGCTGCAGTAGTTTTTGAGTTATTAAGGAGGGAAAAAAGGACAGACAAAGCGAGACCATAAGGGTTTTGAAACCGATCTTCGATCTTCAAAACCCTAAAAAGCAAAGACAAACAGAGCGAGACAAGTTGGAACACGAAAGAAACCCTAAAAAGGAATGGGTTCGTGGGTTAGGCCCCCGGTGTGTGACGCCCCCGTGGTGGAGGCACCCGATTTCGTTTTAGTGCGATTAAAATTATTAGTTGAATATTTTTATCCAAAGTACAGTCAGATAGAAAAGTGTAATCTAAATTATGGAAATGATTATAAGTGTCTACATGAAGTGATTCAAAGTCTTAGTTTTTAATATAAATCTTTATTATAATGTTGGCGAAACAACAATTTGCTTGTCTAATAATAACACAAGTCAAGTTACAATTAGAAAATGATATTAATGATATACCTATTATGTATTTGCTTAATATAATTTTGAATACTAAATAAATGATATGGGTATACTTAAACATTTACAACATTGCTAACAAAATAATTAAACATTAAAATACAGGGTGAAATTTTGTAATGCCATCTGGAGGGAAAGTACTCTTAATTCCGGAGATAGAACATTTTGCTCAAAAAAAAAACATTCCTTTATTTATGAAAAGAAAGAAAACTGCATTCAAAGATTTTCGAAAATTCTCTTACTACACCCGGGAATTTCTCTAACAAACTTGATAAATTAAATGAATGGAAAACCATGAAATCTGGACTTATAAATTCAATGGGTCAATTAATGCACTTTAAATCAAAGATCTCTCAGTTTACTTATGTAAGTATTTAATAATTATTATTAAAGTAATTTAGCGACAATCGACAATCGGCGATAATTTACCCTAGTGATCGATGCACTATAAGTAAAGGGTGTAATTTTTACAGATTTTAGTCGTTCAATTCCTGGGTGTAGCAAGCGAATTTTCGAAAATCTTTGAATGCAGTTTTCTTTCTGTTCAAAAATAAAGGACACATCGCACCTCCAGTCGTAGACTGGCTCAATCAAAAATTTGGGTGAATTGAGTTAAGTATACAGAACGACTCAAAAAAGCGCGCTCTATCGCCTAGTAAATCAGAAACTGCCCTAATAAGGCTGGAAAAGGAGATACGCAATCTTGTGTCTCTTTCTTAATGACGAGTCCGGTGCCTTTCGTCATTACGAGGATGACGTATTTAGTATTGTGTGTCAAGTGGTTGGAATGAGACTCTGAGCTAATAATGAGAAAGTGACCTAAATAAAAATAAAATAAATAAAAATATTTTATTTCGGATAACAAGACCCATATTTTGTTAGTATAGAATAAACTTAAAATTAAGGTTAGTAACAAATACCTAATCAAATCACACACACTTATAACAAACATCATATATTATTATCACCTATTACCCTACGCACAAAACATATCCATATAGGAGAGGGGATTAACCTATCAGCAACAGTTCCCAGGATGCTATTCGTGCTGTCCCGGACTCTGCGCATCAGGGAGGCGGTCTTTTTGCGGAGAATAGCATAAAACCCATCTACTTGGTACTCCGCAAACATCCCTGATGCACTGCAATAGCGGGGCAGCCCCAACATCATCCTGAAAATATTGTTGTATTGTATACGCAGGGTCTCCAGCGGTTTTTTGGCATGCCGAACCCATAGGTTTCCCGTGTAGAGGCATTGACAGTAAGCCTTAAAGAGGGTTATCTTCACCTCTTCGCTACAACGGGAGAACCTACGTATCAACATATTTCCTCGAACCGCCAGAGCCCTGCGCTCCCTCTCTATGTCCACATTGTCTTTAAGGTCTTCGGCGACATGATGTCCCAGATATTTGAAAGATGTTACCCTTTTGATGTTAATGCCTTCAAGGCTAATGCTGGGAAAGCTTCCAGCATGATTGCCGGCGGCCTTAAAAACAATGTGTTCACATTTCTTATGATTATACCGGAGTCCATGGGAAGCAGCATATTTAGCGCACACCTTCAGCATTTCATCGACCGCGCCCGCAGTCGGTCCCAGCAGCACCATGTCATCCGCGTAGCTGATGTTATTCACACGGATACCATCTACGCTACAGCCGACACGCATGCTGCTGAGTTCGACTATGAGCTCATTTATGTACAGGTTGAAAAGCGAAGTAGAGCTTACCCCCCCCTGTCTCACACCGCATTCCAACCTGTACGTCTCCGAAGATGCATTAGACCAGCTAACAAAATTAGACTGGTTTCTATACCAGTACTGAAAAATCCGGAGTAGACCCGCCGGGACACCCCTATCCCTCAACTTGTTCCAGAGCACGTCATACGACACTAGGTCGAATGCCTTGGACAAGTCGAGGAAGCAGGCATACACCGGCGTCCTACGACTGGTGTAGTATTGGACAGTATGCTTGAGTCCTAAAATTGCGCTTTCTGTCGAGAGTCCAGGCCTAAACCCGAACTGCGCATCATGAAGTTGGAGATACTTTTGTACTAAAGCTCAGTGCGTTACTCTTGTAGAAAACTTAGGGTAAGTTTACAACGTTAATATCATTCGTAAAGCGACCGAAGTTTGTTTTGAGTCACTTTACGACTGTAAACTGAGCAATTTTTTGTGACTTAAACAAAGTTTGGTCAGTTTTGTACTGATAAGTCATCCAATCAAACGTCTTGCTAGGAATTAAAGAGACCTATTTGTATATAAGTCAAAAGCGGCGGAAACAGTAAGTGACATATAGATCGCGGAACCGGAACAGGCAGGCGGACCAGTTACTGCTTCGCGACTTTCACCATACGATATTTATAAAGAAAGGGAACCAATTCATTCGCTCCTCTTGGAGTCAAGACCCTAGGTCCGTGGTCTCTTCGGGTTTTTAAAAATTATCTGAGCGTCTGGTCGAAGCGACGCATGACCCGAGAGCTGGTCAGTATCTGGCGCAGCGCGTCTTGGGACGCGACGACTGGTATTGATATGGATCAGTCGAGCTAGCTGTAGATTGTTTGCACAGTCTGCAGTTAGCTCAATTGATTCAATTGTAAAACCTAGTTCTAACTTATTTCCATTATTTGATTGTTATTTTCTTTGAGAACAAAGATTCATTTTTAAAATATCTTATAGATCAGCATGTTATTAGGGTTTTGATGATCGAAGATCGGTTTCAAAACCCTTATGGTCTCGCTTTGTCTGTCCTTTTTTCCCTCCTTAATAACTCAAAAACTACTGCAGCTATCAACTTGAAATTTAAAATAATAATACATTTCGTGCGCCTGTGCAGATTTAGAGAAAAATAAAAGAAAATAAATGAAAAACGAAAATGAATATTTTCCATACAAATTGTGATGCCGAAATTTTAAAAGATACCTACAGAGTCATATGGGGTATCAAATGAAAGGTATCATTTTGTACATTTCAAAATATTTTTAGAAATTTTTGTAGGTTTCATACTTTTTAAAATATTTTGAAAAAAGTCGAAAAAATATCCATTCCCCCCCCTATCTCCGAAGTTTGCAGAGCGATCCGTTTAAAATGTATGGAGCGTTTGTAGATATGAATCTATATTTTGCACGAAAAATATAGAGATGTTTGAAAAAAGAACATACATGTATTTTGAAAAATGGTCAAAAAGGGGGGGAATAATTTTCAAAAGGAGGAGCTACCTCACCGAATGGGGTATCAAATAAAAGGTATAGGTTTGTACGTTTCAAAACAGTTTTTCAAAATTCTGTAGGTTTCATAGCTTTTGAAATATTTTGAAAAAAGTCGAAAAAAAAACCATTCCCCCCCCCTATCTCCGAAGTTTGCCGAGCGATCCATTTAAAATGTATGAAGCGTTTGTAGATATGGATCTATATTTTACAGGAAAAATATAGAGAAGTCTGTAAAAAGAACACTTTTTGAAAAATGGTCAAAAAAGAATAATTTTCAAAAGAAGGGCTACCCCACCAAGTGGGGTATCAAATGAAAGGTATCGGTTTGGACATTTGAAACCAGTTTTTTTAATTTCTGTAGCTTTCGTACTTTTTGAAATATTTTGAAAAAAGTCGAAAAATTTACCATTACCCACCTTAACCAAACCACCTATTTAACCGAAGCATGGAGAGAGATCCATCTGAAATGTAGGTTGGTACCTACTATTCTTAGGTATTCGTTAAATTGCGAAGTCTCTAACCGGTACTTTTGGTACATATTTGTTGACAAACGTTCAAAACCCTCGGCGCGCGAGTTACACTCGCACTTGACGGATCTTGTTTTTTATAATCAGTTTAATGTAAAGTAAACTAAAAATGAGTTACTTGTTTGAGGGTTAAGTCAGTTTGAATGGCGAGCGTCTGCAAGCTCTTGAGCGGAGTGTACAGCTTGATGAGTCGCAGCAGCGCCGCGCTGCCGTCCAGCGGGATCGACTCCAGCAGCTCGTTCGGATCCACCTGTTCCACATTACACACATTATACACTTTACTTGATGAGTCGCAGCAGCGCCGCGCTGCCGTCCAGCGGGATCGACTCCAGCAGCTCGTTCGGATCCACCTGTTCCACATTACACACATTATACACTTTACTTGATGAGTCGCAGCAGCGCCGCGCTGCCGTCCAGCGGGATCGACTCCAGCAGCTCGTTCGGATCCACCTGTTCCACATTAAACACATTATACACTTTACTTGATGAGTCGCAGCAGCGCCGCGCTGCCGTCCAGCGGGATCGACTCCAGCAGCTCGTTCGGATCCACCTGTTCCACATTACACACATTATACACTTTACTTGATGAGTCGCAGCAGCGCCGCGCTGCCGTCCAGCGGGATCGACTCCAGCAGCTCGTTCGGATCCACCTGTTCCACATTACACACATTATACACTTTACTTGATGAGTCGCAGCAGCGCCGCGCTGCCGTCCAGCGGGATCGACTCCAGCAGCTCGTTCGGATCCACCTGTTCCACATTACACACATTATACACTTTACTTGATGAGTCGCAGCAGCGCCGCGCTGCCGTCCAGCGGGATCGACTCCAGCAGCTCGTTCGGATCCACCTGTTCCACATTACACACATTATACACTTTACTGGATGAGTCGCAGCAGCGCCGCGCTGCCGTCCAGCGGGATCGACTCCAGCAGCTCGTTCGGATCCACCTGTTCCACATTACACACATTATACACTTTACTGGATGAGTCGCAGCAGCGCCGCGCTGCCGTCCAGCGGGATCGACTCCAGCAGCTCGTTCGGATCCACCTGTTCCACATTACACACATTATACACTTTACTTGATGAGTCGCAGCAGCGCCGCGCTGCCGTCCAGCGGGATCGACTCCAGCAGCTCGTTCGGATCCACCTGTTCCACATTACACACATATACACTTTACATTGCACTATATTATTATATTAGCGGCAATATTTCACGTACCTACGTTAACTAAGAACCTTTTTGCTGTTCTTCCAAGAAGTAATGAATTTGTCTAGATTTTTTTTCAAAAATGGGGTTACTGTGAGATAAATGTTTCCTTTGAAAATTTACAAAATCAGCTATATGTATGTGTGCATGTTTATTTCTCTATAGCCGTTAATGTTGGGCAAAGGTGTTCCTATTCTCCGTCCACTCCTCGCGAGTTGTCGCACCGCAGCACTGCTGCACCGCTGCGCTGGTGGATGAGCGTCAATTTCGTCACGCCGTCTCGTCCCGGGACTTCCTCGTAGCTCTAAACTTGTACAACGTAATAAATGACAGAGCATACAAGGTTCATAGGAGAAGCAAACACTTACCAGTAGTAGGATGCCATGGTAAGGCCTGAGCTTGCTAAGACATTTGTCAATGGTCTCCGGCTCTATGATCAGGCCTCTGTTGTGGATCTGGTGCGCTTTGTGCGGCAGGCAGAACGATAGTAGCACCCAATTGTTTATTCGGACTTGAACTATACCTGAAAAGAAGAAACAAATAAGGTGAAAAGAAAGATTTGAAAAACACCAAAGTTCGTTAGGTATTAAAGAATTATTTCGCGTGCACAAGAACGAGCTGGCGCTAGTTGCACAGATGACTCTCTGTTATGTCAGGATACTTCCCTACAGCTTGGAAAAGAGCCAACGTAGTACCGGTGTACAAAAAAGGCCTCAAAACATGTATAGAAAATTATCGCCCTATATCAATCCTCAATGTCCTCAGTAAACTGGTAGAGAGAATTGTTCATGTTAACATCTATCCTGTTGTTTCGTCCACAATCCCAACAGAACAACATGGTTTTATTAAAGGACGTTCGACGGCAAGCAATTTAGGTGTGTTTGTTGATTATGTGGCCACTAACATGGATGGGGGTTCTCAAGTTGATGTGGTCTACACTGATTTTGAAAAGGCTTTCGATCGTGTAGACCACCTCATACTTTTGCGTAAGTTACAGGAATTGGGTATTCAGGGTAACCTACTTAGATGGCTTGAATCTTATCTGTGGAAACGATCGCAAGCTGTCGTCGTAGGAGGTTTCCGGTCTAATTTTGTAGATATAACCTCGGGTGTACCCCAGGGATCAATTGTTGGCCCGCTCTTATATGCTTGCTATCTATATGATGTCCATAATTTTTTTCACTTTGCCCGGTTCTTAATGTACGCTGATGATACCAAGATCTTCATGCAAATAAAAGATTATGCAGACAAGATAAAGCTTCAAGGTGATCTTGATAGGCTTGGGGAGTATTATGCGCTTAATCGCAATGATGTCAACATAAATAAATGTCACGTTGTTTCATTTACACGTAAGAGGAATGACAATAAATTTAATTATCAGCTGTGCCAAAGAAATATAGCTGAAGCTGTACTGGTTCGTGACTTAGGTGTTTTATTAGATAGCAAGTTGTCATTTTCTGAACATGTAGAGTCTATTGTAAACAAATCTTTTAAAAGCTTAGGTTTTATTACACGAGTCTGTAAACCTTTTTCTGATATTGGCTGTATAAAGTTACTCTATTACTCTTATGTTCGAAGTATTGTTGAATACTGTAGTTGTATCTGGAATCCTCATTACTTAACTTTTATTAACGATCTAGAAAGAATTCAACATAAAGTTATAAAACATATTAATTATAGAAAACATTATTACCCCTGCTATAAAGATTCATGCGACTTTCATTCCCTTACAAGCCTTCAAGACCGACGCACCTTGATGGACATGTCATTCCTACATGGTCTATGTAACGGGTACATAGATTGCCCCGAACTTACAGCTAGGATTCTCCGTATATGGGCCCCAAAACGACGCACAAGACATACCAATACAAAACTCTTCGCCACGACAACGTCTTCGACTAACTATGCACATTACTCTATTGTTAACAGGCTACAAAGACTCTATAATATGCAATTCCACACCACTGACATATTTCATGTTGGTAAGGTAGCATTTAAAAGAGATGTTCTAAAAGTTCTGCAGGAGGACACTGTATAAATAATAGATTTTAGTAATTGTTTTTCTTTTTTCTAAATATACACATAAGTGGTAAAATAAATAGTAAATTAAATTTATTTCTTTACGTTAAATGTCTCATTTTTCTAATTGACTGTACTTTTCTTGTTTGATTTTGTTTAGACTGTCGGTATTTTGTAAGTTCTTCTATAAAATGTAAATCTCTTATTGGCCGTAAGTTAGATTAATATAATAAGGTTAAAAATGTTTAGACATAAGGGCTGTTGATTTTGTTTTAACAATAAAAATAAAAAATAAAAATAAAATAAAATGTCTGAGTTATGTCGCTGACAGCAACCCGCCGAGCTGCGGCGGCGATGTCGTGGGCATAGATGACTCTCTGAGTTATGTCGCTGACAGCAACCCGCCGAGCTGCGGCGGCGATGTCGTGGGCATAGATGACTCTCTGAGTTAGGTCGCTGACAGCAACCCGCCGAGCTGCGGCGGCGATGTCGTGGGCATAGATGACTATCTGAGTTAGGTCGCTGACAGCAACCCGCCGAGCTGCGGCGGCGATGTCGTGGGCATAGATGACTCTCTGAGTTAGGTCGCTGACAGCAACCCGCCGAGCTGCGGCGGCGATGTCGTGGGCATAGATGACTCTCTGAGTTAGGTCGCTGACAGCAACCCGCCGAGCTGCGGCGCCGATGTCGTGGGTTCAGTGCGTACAGTTATTAAACACTAGTTTATGCCCGCAGCTTCGCACGCGTCTTCTATGGAAACGTTCAAAGGTAATTTCTATACCATGGGAAATGATTTATGATATAAAAAGTAGCCTATGTTTGATTCCAAGATTAGAATTACCTGTGTGCAAATTTCAGCCCGATCCGTTCAGTAGTTTTGGCGTGAAGAGGTAACAAACATCCATCCATCCAAACTTTCGAATTTATAATACTAGTGTGATAGTGTGACTAGCAGCGCCTCGCGGTTTCACCCGCGTAATTCCCGTTCCCGTGGGAATTCAAAGATAAAATATAGCCTATGTGCTATTCCCGACTATAATCTATTCCTGTGGCAAATTTCATCCAGATCCATTCAGAGTTTTTACGTGAAAGAGTAACAAACATCCATCCATCCATACTTACAAACTTTCGCGTTTATAATATTAGTAGGATATATATATATATACATACAGTGTGATTGTAAAATTAGGGAAAACCTGCTTTGTGTGCCCTTTTCAAATCTGTTGTACAAATTCCATATGATATATAGATTCTATTTGATTAGACAGAGCAGGGAAATGTCACGTAGATCATCAGGTGGTGGTACCCAACCCGTATAAAACATAGCCTAGGTCACCCAGGGATAAGTTAGTTTTCAAAATGGGACCAGTTGTTACGGAGATTACGCTACAAACTAACTCTTTAGTGTAGATTAAGATTAGTGTCGATGTAATTCCATAAATTAAAGCTACCAGTGCTGCTCAGCTCTTCAAAGACTTCCTTCATGGCCCGCGCCAGCGAGCTGTTCTGCAGTATCAGGTGGAAGGCAGACTTGGGCTCCACGTGACTTGCGGAGCTCACAGAATGACGCAGATTGTCTTCTTCTTCGTCGTTATCGCCGTTCATTTCGCTGTCTAATGATGACACTTCGTCGTGCGTGGCTAGCTGTGAACAATTATAGAGTGACTGACTGCTGCCCTCGCGGCTTCGAACGCGCTTTTTGAATAGCTTATGTCCTTCCCCGGGATACAATTTACCCCTGCCAAATTTCCTTCACATCCGTTCAGCCGTTAAGGCGTGAAAAGGGTTTCCTTTTCACAGACAGACAGAGTTACTTTCGAATTACAATATTAGTATGGATATGGATTAAGTAAATGCGCCATGCTCGGTATCCCCTCCTCATGGAAATATGACGTCAAATAAAGTCGTAGAGTTTTGCCAGATTTGCCAGTGTCAAGTGAAAATGAGCTTCTGCTCACTTGACACTGCCAAATCTGGCAAATCTGGCAAACCTAGTATACATATTCTCCTGTTCTGAAGACAGAAGAGGTACTTGGTTTTACGTAAAGACGGAAGATGGATTACAGATATTGCGGAATGGTGGCCCAGAGACACACCTGGTGACATTTTCAGAATAGCACGGATATGATGTCCTCCCAGCCGAATTCTGACCACGGGGCGGCCAGTCTCATCGGAGACTAGCCAGATGCGCAGGACATATTATAGTGCACAAGTGTATGCGCACTCTCATAATCCGATGGGACGGCAGACCAACACGAACGGGGTGTGAGTTTTTCTTGCTCGAATAACAACTATTGGCCTGACCCGGGATTCGAACCCAGGACCTCATAATCAGCGGTTGAACAAGCTGAATGCTAGACCAACGAGGCAGACAGCGGCCGCAGTGGAAGCGCGGAAATAGCAAATGAGGGTGGCGCAGTAGCGAGGAGGCCTTCACCCATCAGCTGGTGAAGTGCTGTGCTCATGGGCTGAATGTAGATCTATATAGAAACTATAGCGCTCTTTACAGTACATCTGTCCAGCAGTGGACGTGGACAGGACAGGTATCATAAAAATGGTCTAAAATGGGGAATCACACTTTTAGTTACATTTAAAGAAAGTGCATTATTGTACACTTAAAAAGAAATGTATGCAAGTGCAATAAGAGAAACATAAAATACAAGGGAAGTAAACATTTGTCCACACACACAACTCTTGTTCTTTTAACGGAAAGAAATGGAAAGAAAATCTAATATAAGGTACTGAATATAGTGGCTTAGCTTACTTCAACATAAATATAATCTTGTAAGTCTCAATGTTTTGGTGTGATATTGTTTGTTACAAAGCTGTACAATTTGGAACTTTTCATCTTCTGCAACTGTATTTCGTGATATGAAGTTGAACAACTAATAACAATATTTATAAATCATAACATTCATAAGTTGCGATATGCATTCACTGCTCATCCTCTGCAGTGCGCCCCGCATGGGCGCTCTGCTGCTGCACGGCTGGGAGAGATCATCTGTCTTGGACCATGAAACTGTTAAAAAAATACTATTTACCATGGTTTTCATTTCTTCATTCAAATAAGCACATCTTTTCTCTTCATGCCTCAATGCAATCCCCAGTCTCTTGCTCAGATCATAGTAACATTTCACTGCAATAGCAATAAAGTCTTAAGTTAGCAATAAATAAACAGAATACCTAGTGATTGAGCAAGAGAACTCAATATTGTATTGTTTAAACTTGTCTCCAGGTTGTTCAGAAGCCCTGTTATTAACACAGTGGCTGCCCGTAAAGTGGTATTATAATAGTCAATGTAATAAATATTACTTTCATACGTATCAAGAGTATTCCTATAAATATTCTACTTTCTTGGACTCAGAAAATAAAACTTAAGGTGGATCAATTTAAATTGTGCAAAAGGTAAAAGCACAAGCCGCAAAATTTTGAATCTCCTATTGTATGTAAATCAAATGCCCTTTAACAGAGATATTTAAAGTCTTACCAATCGAATGACTAGCAGATGCCTGCAATGCAAATACAATATTGGTAACAATGCTGGCCGCAGTATCATTGGTCCGGTACGGAAGCAAGGTCGGGTGCCCCACAAACCTCACATCATTCACTTTCAGCTCAAACTTCCTGTTGCAGAGCTCTGCTTTCACAGCAAACAGGGTAGATAGCATTTCATCCGTAAAACCACTGAGTTGACCTGAAACGTTATCACTATCAGTTATTTAAGAGAATGATGAAAATGTAGGCTAAATTTATACCAGCAAAAACACTTCTATGGTATTTCCATACTTGGGTTTATCCCCTTTTCCTGCAAACCGTCTCCTACTGTTTGTTTGAATTCTGTATTTTTATTATTATTATAAGCTGATAAGGTCCAACTGCTGGGCAAAGGCTACCCTTTTGACCCTCCACTCCTCACAATTAGTTATTTGCATCATCAGCCCTTGTCAACCCACAGCTGAGTATGCTAAGCTGTTTGTTTATGCCATTCGCCTGGTAGGTTCTATTTCTATTTAGTATCTAAAATAATATTTGTATTGATTACAATAAAAAGTAGGTGGTGGCAGATTGTTTAATATTTTGTAAACAAACTGACCTTTGCAAATGTTTGAAGTCTGCGACTGTGGATTCTGTAAAAGGTCCTCTGTAGAGGTGACTGCGTAGGGATTGTGCCGACCACATTTCCTCTGTTTGTTGTCATCCTTGTTATCCGTGGTGAAAGGATACCTGAACAACAGTCTGTCGCCCTTACTATCGGATTTCACGAAGAATATGTTCAAGGGATTCACTTCCATGGCGATACGTAATAAACTAGCAACAAGGAACAGTAAAATAACAGTGAGGATTGATCGAGATAAAAAAGATCATAAATTCATAACACAAGGATTCATAATCTTTACACCACATTTTCTTCGTTCTATCACGGTCTGGACTCCATGCATTTGGTTGGTTAAAATAGGGTCCGTGTGTGCGACTTTGATGAGGAAGTTTATTAAACAATAATACCTAGGTACAAGCGAATTTGTTAGAGTTCTTGGAAAAATAAAAATAAATAAATAACACGACTCGCGCAGAATGACGTGCACTGTAGCGTATTAACATTTTGTGACATCAGTGTTGCCGGCAGTCAAAATGAAAAAGCTCCGGTCCGAATGCCAAAATAATCCGAAATATGCCAAAAATACCCGTTTTGAAAATTTTGTGTAAAAAAATTTACTTGTCTTAACAGGGATATTAAGTCTTCTTTATGAATTGTGCCTACTTTATGTTGCTTCATCTAGATGAACTTTAGTAAACGTCCCTTATTTTTTACAAAACATTTACATTTCGATAGAGAAAAAGAGAGAATAACAAGGTAAAGTATTGTCAAGGTTTGTATTTTGTATTTTCTTTATTATTCAAAACTTATTCTATTCTTATTTCTACGACACTTTAAACTATTTTAAGTTTGTCTAGTGTCGACAGTCACAGCGTGTTGGTGCTGCCACACATTTGGCATAAAGTTTTACATAAATAAAAATTATCATAAAAAAAATATATGACCTTAACATTATCAGAGATTGACACAAATATTACCTACAACTCCAAAGCACCAATACACAATTTAGGTATCAGTCACCATACTACTAGGTTATTTTATCGTCAGGTAGGTTTAAATGACTACCTGCATACAGGTTTGAGAGTACAGGGTGACTAGTAGTTGCTGTCTAACTCTAATACAGGTATCTCTATACTTAAAAGAGGATTCCAAACCCATGCTATGTAAATAAATTTAAGTTTACTTGAATAAAATATTTGTATTGTTTATTTGTATTGTACTAATAGCAGCGTTTTACCTACCAATAAAACGCTTATTAAGCGATAAACGTTATTTAAAACCTAGTTAAATGAGAGAAGCGAGTCTGATTTCCTGTTGCAAGTCGGTAAAATACTTAATTCTCCGATATACCTTGTTTCGTGTGATGTCACGTCGTCCGCCAGGGGGCGCTGTAGCGGCGACGGCGCGCCGGCGGCGGCGGCGAGCTTCGCGCTCCGGCTTCATTGGGTCTCATGAAGTTTTTATAGCTATGATAGTAGACTATAAAAACTCTAAATAATTATGAGTTCTTTTTACATACTTACATCAGTAGAGTACCTACATCTTGGAACTCATAATTCTTAAAATAGTAAACGATTTCTGCCAGGCAGCGATAGAATACTAGGTTTTAAATAACGTTTATCGCTTAATAAGCGTTTTATTGGTAGGTAAAACGCTGCTATTAAGCTTTAACGGTTATTTAAAACCTAGTTAAATGAGACCTGTCTGTTATCGCCTGGTGGACGAATAACGCCAATGTGAGATGATAGGACTTCATTGAGAGTATACTTACCTGCCTAAGATCATCTTAGATAGAATCTGATATACTAGGTAACTACCTATAGGCTGGTTAGTTATGTAAAGCAAGTAAGTATGTATCAAAACAAAGTAGGTAAGTATGAACCAAATAAAAAATTTATTCCCAAGTGAAAAACAAAGCAGAAGTGAAAAACAAAGCAGGGTTTAGAAAATGCATTTAGAAATACACACACAATCATCATTGAGCAAAAAATAGGCTTAAGTACTATTTATTTCCTATTTACATCATCATCATCATCATCATCAGCCCATATTAGTCCACTGTTGGACATAGGCCTCCCCTAATGAGCGCCATAGCGCCCTGTCTTCAGCTTGCCGCATCCAGCATCTGCCTGCAGTCTTTCGCAGATCGTCATCCCATCTGGCCGGAGGGCGTCCTACACTACGTTTACCGAGTCGTGGTCTCCACTCAAGAACACGTTTACCCCAGCGGTTGTCGGTTCTTCGCGAGATATGGCCGGCCCACTGCCACTTCAGCTTGCTTATTCTTTGAGCTATGTCGATAACTTTGGTTCTCTGTCGGATGTATTCGTTACGAATTTTATCCTTCAGAGAGACTCCGAGCATAGCTCTTTCCATAGCTCGCTGAGCGACTTTGAACTGGTGGACCAGCCCTACCGTGAGTGTCCACGTCTCAGCTCCGTAGGTCATGACGGGTAGGACGCACTGATTGAAAACTTTAGTTTTCAAGCATTGTGGTATGGATGACGAGAAGACTCGACGTAGTTTCCCAAACGCTGCCCAGCCCAGCTGGATCCTCCTCCTAGCCTCCTTCTCAAAATTATTTTTACCCAACTGCAGAATTTGCCCAAGGTAAGTATACTCGGAAACAATTTCGAGAAGGTGGCCATGTACGACGACCGGTCCCGGATCAATGAGGCCATTGATCATGACTTTGGTTTTATCCAAATTCATGCCAAGACCGATGCGTCGCGAGGCTGAGGCTAGGCTGTCCAGCATTTGGTTCAGCTCCTCTAGCGACTCCGCCATTAAGACTATGTCATCAGCGAATCGCAGGTGTGAGATGTGGTCGCCGTTTATGTTGATGCCCTTACCTTTCCAGTCCAGCGTCTTAAACATATCTTCCAACGCGCTCGTGAACAGTTTCGGGGATATAACATCCCCCTGTCTAACTCCTCTGCGCAGTTGGATGGGTTTAGACTGCTGGCCCTGTACTTGGACACTCATGGTGGCGGCCTCGTAGAGGCATCTCAGCACCTCGATATAACGATAGTCTACTTGGCATCGCTGTAAGGATTCCAGAACAGCCCAGGTTTCGACAGAGTCAAAGGCCTTTTCATAGTCCACAAAGGCCAGACACAGAGGCTGATTATACTCTTCGGACTTCTGTATAATCTGCCTCACTGTGTGAATGTGGTCTATGGTGCCAAATCCTCCGCGGAACCCGGCCTGTTCCGGTGGCTGGAACTCGTCGAGTCTCCTGGCGAGACGATTTGTGACCACTCGTGAGAACAGCTTATAGACGTGGCTCAGGAGTGTGATGGGTCTGTAGTTTTTTAGAAGGGTTTTATCTCCCTTCTTAAAAAAGAGCACCACCAAACTCCCGCTCCACGCCTTTGGAGTTCTCCCACTGTGAAGGACGGTGTTGAAGAGGTTCTGTAGCTCCTGTATAACAGGGGCACCTCCGGCTTTCAAAAGCTCTGATGTTATTCCGTCCTCACCGGGGGCTTTTCCATTCTTAAGCTGCCTCAGAGCTAACACAATCTCGTCTTGACTGATTTCTGGCAGTTCGTCGGTATAGTGGCGTGTCAGAGTGGCTCTAGAATCATGGTCGTCTCGTCGGGAATGGGGGGCATGTGCAGCGTATAAACGGCCATAGAAATCCTCTACCTCGGCGGAGATCTCCGGCTTCGACAATACGGTCCTCCCGTCGTGCGTCTTCAGCTTCGTCAGGTGGCTCCTGCCAAGCTGCTGAGTGAATACTTTGGACCCTCGGTTTCGCTCTATAGCCTCTTCGATGAGGCGTGTGTTGGAGCTCCGAAGGTCGCGTCGTACCATCTTCGCAATTCGCTTGTTCAGGTCTGACCTTTCTGACGAAGTCGCTTGGGTGGCTATTTACATATATTTATTAAATTGGCACCCAAATTTTAGCAACTTATAAATAATCATATCGGTGCAAATTAGGAAGGCATTGGTACAAAAAGATCCTTGATTGACTGGCTACAGGACTGTGTTGGTGCGGTAGCAATCTCACGGCGGCGGTAAAACTTTACAAATGTATTTACTGAACGCCAATTACCGCGTGCTAGGATATCATCAAGAGGACAGTTCTGTACCCAGTTTTTAGAGGCTACAGCAGGCCGGACGCTGCCCGGGCTAGCTTTAATTCCTGCCTTCTGTAAAGTCTTTTTAACCCATCCTGCTATGATAGACCGAGAGGCCGCCTTAGGCGCGCTACATGTAGTCAGAAACAAATTAGATTCTTTACAAATAGCTCTCCTACCTAGCCTCAGATAACCGTATAACATTTTTGATCCAAAATATAGGGTCAAGGGTTTGATTTTCTGTGTTTTGAAAAACACGCCACCCAGATTGTCTGTTACTCACCGAATCAGTTTTTGATCCGTATTTTGGCCATAAAACTATAGAATTATCTGTGTACACGCAGTCTTCTTTATCTACAGATAGTAACGTTAAATCATGCACACGACGCCCCGAGCATAACAAGAGTAATGTAGCAGCTCGTGCCGAACATTCATACAAACTATTTATGTTTACAGAATTATCTTTTAGCCAGTTAATAAGTACATCAGTATCCCATATTGGGGCTTTGTGATTTTTTATATTTTTAATACTAATAGATTTTAGGGCCTGCTTGACTAAAATGTGAGTGCTGAGCCGTTCGCTAAAACCAGCGTTACAAAGTGTCGATACAGCTGATTTATACACTAGTATGGTATCATATGCCAAACCTTGTTTCAAATGTAAATCCAATAGAAACCTAGCTAAGTCAGCGCCAGTAGGATTACATACACTAACCGCGTTTTCACTAGCCCAGCTACGCCATTTGGTCCATGCTACACGGTAAGTTTTCAACGATGAATCTCGCCAACTCTTTTGCAAAAGTCGCTTTTGTTCTAGAGACCAACCTACTAGACTCTCCGACCACCCCCACATCTCCATACCTCTAGAACCATGTCCTGTGTCATTTTCGGTGGATGGCCTGTTATGCTGTCTATCATTACCTGGCTCAGATTGCTGATCGTAAATGGGTGATCGAGAGCACGGTTCTTGAGGTCGGGCCTCCAAAATACTTTCTCCCAACGCGGTGCTACTACCAGGTACACTCCTATCGCCGAGTTGAGATGTTGCAACACTCGAGGCATCAAGTAAGGTGGCGGGAACACCCAGGCTAGGCGAAAGTTCCATATCTGACTGAATGCATCGTATAGGCAAGCCTGCTGATCCATCACATCTACTATCATCCCGTACTTTGGAACAACATTGCTGACGCAAACAGATCTATCTGGGGAACCCCCCACTTGGCAAATACTACCCGTGTTATACTGGGAAGAAGGTGCCATTCCGGCGGACGAGACAAGCGTGACAGGCGATCCGCTTCGCTGTTGTAAAGGCCTGGAATGTAATGTATCTCCATG
Organism: Eupithecia subumbrata; assembly: GCA_949316285.1. NCBI lineage: Eukaryota > Metazoa > Arthropoda > Insecta > Lepidoptera > Geometridae > Eupithecia > Eupithecia subumbrata. The sequence goes on along the minus strand of OX438650.1, from coordinate 172,720 downwards.
TGGACATTGAATTGGTCCAGAATCGAAATATTTGGTAAGTCAGATTCATGAGAGGTCTCGACTTGGTCCCTCCTTCGTTCCTTAAGTACGACACCACCGATTTGTTGTCGGTCTGTATCAACAGAGACGACCCTGTCAAGTATTGGCAATAATCCCTCAGAACATACAACACCGCTAACATTTCTCTCTGGTTGGAATGGAGAGTCATTTCTCTGTGTGACCAGAGGCCGGAAAGGTTCATGTTGTTCAATTGTGCACCCCAAGCTACACCCGACGCGTCTGTCACTAGATAGTTGGATATGGGAGGATGATGTATTGGTGAAGAGTTTGTAAGGTTCGCAACCCACCATTGCATCTCTATGAGCGCGTCTTGTGGGATTACAAACCGATAGCGCGGATTCTGAAGTAAGAGGGCCCGGCAATGATTGAGAGTGATCGGTGGTTCAACCGTCCCCTGGGTACTATAAAACTTGCAAAGTTGATCGACCCGATCAGACTCTGAATTTCTTTCAAATTGGCCCTCTTTTTTACGAGTGACTTTGTCAGTTTTCGACGAATATTTTCTATTTTCTGAGGCGGTAGGTACTTTACATTTTTTCGAGGGTCCCATACTACGCCTAGGTACTGTAATTTTGTTTGAGGAATTAAAATCGATTTTGGCATAATTTATCTGCCAACCTAGGTACTCTAAGATTTGGATCGATTCCTGAGCTTGCTTGTTTAGAACATGAGGATCTTGGTGCACTAGTAAAAAGTCGTCTAGGTAGACTACTACCCTGAATCCCTTGCCTCTGAGAACTTGTGCTGCCCAATTTGACAGGCAAGCGAAGATCTTTGGCGCGCATGCTAAACCGAATGGTAGGCAAGTCATTTGTAAAAGTTTTTGGCGGTAGATAACCCTTAGAAAACATCGGTGTGCCCTGGACACAGGCAGATGAAAATAAGCATTTTTTAAATCTATTTTGACTAACCAGTCCGCCGCCTGTAGGAAACTTGGTATTTTGTGCACATTTATCAGACGAAACTTGCTCAGACACACATACTTGTTGAGGTTTTTCAAATTGAATATGGGGCGGATAGAACCGTCTTCTTTTGGAATTAAAAACATCGGCGATACAAAGCTGGGACTGTGACTCGCGTGCTCCAAAACTTTCATTTCCAACATTTCTTTTATAACTTTGTCCATTTCTTTTGATACGGGGGTTTGAAAGGAATGATTTTGCAATTTTGGTACTTGTAACGGGGGTATTTTTAGAAAAGGTATACGAAAATTTTGTATTATTTGGAGAAGAGGTGCTGGGGCACGTGTTGAAATTTGGCTTGTTTCCTAGATAAGTTGTAGGTTTCTATATAGCTATTGATATAACTACGCAGAAGTTATAGTATCTGAAAAGTGACTAAACCAATTCTAAAGATTTCCACGTAATTGCGTTGAATCAAATACTGCTGTTGTCATCATTCAATCATCGATCATATTTCGCTGGCTGGATAAATACAAGAACCTTGTTATACCTAAACTATACAGAAGTTATAGTATCTGAAAAGTGACTCAAATAATTTTAAAGATTCCCACGTAATTGTGTTGAATCAAATACTGCTGTTGTCATCACTTAATCATCGATCACTATTTCACTGGCTAGATAAATAAAAGAAGCTTGTTATAAACCACACATAAGTTTTAGTATCTGAAAAGTGACTAAAATAATTCTTAAGAATCCCATGTAATTGTATTGAATCAAATACTGCTGTTTTCATCATTCAATCATCGATCACTATTTCACTGGCTGGATAAATACAAGAAGCTTCAGAAAACTAAATAAAACAACCTTCTTCTATAGTCCTAAAGTTTAAGAGTGGGTACGGAGGGTACCTACTTACTACTGTCGCTGTAACCTACATGGGGGAGGTTGGATAAGGAAACACAGACCAATATGTTTAAGTACCTTGGCTATATTAACACAAAAACACACGATCAATACCAGACAAAGTCCTTATAGCTTGTACCTACTCAAGTAAAAACACTAACGGAACTATATATAAGTGGGTATGTACATATAAAAGGAGTAATACGAAGATAAGTAGGTACGTCCCTTCATAAGGCCTTAGCTCTGGAGCTAAATCACATTAAAGAACACACAATAGAGAAAAATAAGTAGGTACATACCTCTGTTCAGATAACAATAACAACACAAATACAACTTGGTTTTCAATATGGGGACGTACTGGTACTTAGGTAGGTAGGTACTTTGCCATGAAGTTATAATAAGATATAAGATGTCACTTAACTTATCGCCGGAGTCGCACAAGGAGAATGATTCTCGTTCTGGCTTATCTTTTTCCTTTTATACTGCCCCTCCAAGGCCTAACCATTCTCTTTCCTATCCAAATATGGTCATGTTTGCTGAATCACAAGAGCCAATCAGCATCAAGATCTACTTTTATTCTTAATCTAACCCTTTTCGAAACAGATAATATGGTAAACCTATGTTGAAACTTATTCTAAGACTCTTGCCAGTCATCAAAATGGGTACATTATCTCCCTGAGGTTAATATCGTCATATTCAGGATTTAGCTGATGAAGCTATAATTACAAACTTATATTTAAATACATTCTAATTTAACAACAGTAATCCATAATTACATTAACGATTTATGAATATTATTTGCTTCATGAATTGTAACATATTAGTTTATTTAATTGCTAAACAAACCATAAATCGGATGTCAATAAAAAGGTAATATGACAAGATTATATTTAGAGAAATTCTTTTTATACAAAACTTTATTTAAATTCAAATATAGATTTATTAATATAATTAGCTTCATGTATTGTTACACATTAATTTAATTTATTGCTAAACAAGTAACACAGACACAGAGTTTTTCTCTTTGGAAACTAAAAGCGCCACCTGTTACATTTTGCGGATATTAAATCGTGAACGGTGCTTGCAAAGCTGTTGTCTATTTGTTTACCTATTTGTTTACATATTTGTTTACCTATTGGCGCTAGATGGCAGTTAATTAAATTGATTTGATTGAAATCTGTCACACGCAAGTTCTTCCATTGTTTCGCAAACAGCTTTAGTTGGCCTGCCTGAAACGTTTGGGAGTCATAATCTCCGTTTTGATTGCATGCGCGGAAAGGACTGCCCTCTTCCGTGCCCTCGGCTTGGGCCGGGTTGAGCGTCATAGCCTTGATGGGACCTTGGACGCAAGGGTCTCGTGCCTTGTGTAAGTCTTTGAGGGGGACGAGGATTGTCACGCCCTTGCATTGTGTAATTGTTCCCTGCGTAGTGAAGCATTCTCATTAAATTAATTGGCATCTGAGGGTAGTTAGAAACTGCTTGTGCATAATCTTTTTGCCTTTATTTAGCATAGCTAGGCGGGGCCTGAACTTGCTGATTTGACCGAGCTTGCGCAGCGGTCTTATTTGAGGTTGGTGCCCGTGGGGGCCAAAAAACTTTTGCAGCACCCCCTGCTTTTTCGATACCCGAAGATAAAGCCTCTTTTTAGGGTTTTGATGATCGAAGATCGGTTTCAAAACCCTTATGGTCTCGCTTTGTCTGTCCTTTTTACCCTCCTTAATAACTCAAAAACTACTGCAGCTATCAACTTGAAATTTAAAACAATAATACATTTCGTGCGCCTGTACAAGTGTCGCCTGTTTTGAGAAAAATAAATGAAAATAAATGAAAAATTAAAATGAATATTTTCCATACAAATTGTGATGCCGAAATTTTAAAAGATACCTACAGACAGAGTCATATGGGGTATCAAATGAAAGGTACCATTTTGTACGTTTCAAAATATATTTTGAAATTTTTGTAGGTTTCATACTCTTTAAAATATTTCGAAAAAAGTCGAAAAAATACCCATTCCCCCCCCCCCCCCCCCCCCCCCTATCTCCGAAGATTGCAGAGCGATCCATGTAATATGTATGGAGCGTTTATAGACATGGATCTATATTTTACAGGAAAAATATAGAGAAGTTTGAAAAAAGAACACTTTTTTAAAAATGGTCAAAATGGGGGGGGATAATTTTCAAAAGGGGGGCTACCTTACCGAGTGGGGTATCAAATGAAAGGTATCAGTTTGTACATTTTAAAATAGATTTTCAAATTTCTGTAGGTTTCATACTTTTTGAAATATTTTGAAAAAAGTCTAAAAAATACCCATTCCCCCCCCCCTATCTCCGAAGTTTGCAGAGCGATCCGTTTAAAATGTATGGAGCGTTTGTAGATATGGATCTATATTTTACAGGAAAAATATAGAGAAGTCTGTAAAAAGAACACTTTTTGAAAAATGGTCAAAAAGGAATAATTTTCAAAAGGGGGGCTACCCCACCGAGTGGGGTATCAAATGAAAGGTATCGGTTTGGACATTTGAAACCAGTTTTTTTAATTTCTGTAACTTTCGTACTTTTTGAAATATTTTGAAAAAAGTCGAAAAATTTACCATTACCCACCTTAACCGAACCACCCATTTAACCGAAGCATGGAGAGAGATCCATCTGAAATGTAGGTTGGTACCTACTATTCTTAGGTATTCGTTAAATTGCGAAGTCTCTAACCGGTACTTTTGGTACATATTTGTTGACAAACGTTCAAAACCCTCGGCGCGCGAGTTACACTCGCACTTGACGGATCTTGTTTAAATAAACTTTCGCAACTAGGTGGAATTTTCCGCAGGCTAGATTTTATATAACTGTCTTTTATTGCTCGTAACAAAGTGTCACGTCTTTGTTGAATAATTTCTGCCCTATGGCCGCATGCTAATTGTAGGATATCACTTGATGTTTTTTGAAAAGGACCCTTTACGAAAACCTCATTGATTTTATCTTTTAATGTATTTGGAGACAAATCACTAGTCAGACCTGCCCAATCAATTAAAGTTTTAAAACCTGCCTCAGCGGCCTCATTATGTTTTATTATTGCTTGCGTGATTGAGGCGAACCCGCGTTCAATCAGTGCCAGTGAATTTGTCTTATCGTACGGTTTCAACTCGTAATTTGTCTCCAAATAATTGAAGCCTGGGGATGAACAATACTGTTTCTGAACTTCAGCGTAACGAACGTTATCCCAGTCCTCAGTTTCAAAATGATGGATTAATTTCAAAAATTCTACATGTGCCGGCAACGATTTTGGTATAGATGGCTCTTTTAGCACAGTATTTAGCGAAAGCTCGAAATTCCCAGAGGTACCCCGATGCTCCTCAGATACAGCTATCTCGGGTGGGGCCTCAGCGGAGGGCTCCCCCCTTGCAACCTCATCAACATAAAGTTCCCCGCTTACGTCAGCACTAACATCAGATTGACAATCGTGGTTATATTCCTGAACATTACTGTAGGGAGGTTGGAATGCAACGCTACCAATAAAATCCTTGATATTGCTTACTTGTTCTGCCAGCTTGGCAATTGCGTCATCTGTGCGACGACGGCGCCTTTTCGCCTTCCTCTTCGATGAGCCCGATCGTCTCCTCTTTCTCCTTCTGGAGACCGATGGACCGGGGACTGGGGCTGGTGCCGGGCCGGGTGCCGTGTCGGGAGAATCCGATGATGAAGAATCTGAAGAATCCGAGGATTCTCCAGAACCTACTTCACATCTATTCATTTCTGAAAGAACACAACACTGTTAAAATAATTCAAGGTAAACGAACGGTAACACCGTTTTCTTTGTGTGAAATTTTAAATAAAGTATAATCTTATCACAAAGCTAAGGTAGCTTTAAAAATAAAATAGCTATAGCAGCTGGAATATTCTATTGGTACTCACCGCAATAGTGGTGAGCACGACCGATCGCAACGAAATTCAAAACGCCAATGAAGCCGGAGCGCGAAGCTCGCCGCCGCCGGCGCGCCGTCGCCGCTACAGCGCCCCCTGGCGGACGACGTGACATCACACGAAACAAGGTATATCGGAGAATTAAGTATTTTACCGACTTGCAACAGGAAATCAGACTCGCTTCTCTCATTTAACTAGGTTTTAAATAACCGTTAAAGCTTAATAACAACCATACATAACATAAGTAGGTACTCAGACAGAAACAAATATCAATAAATTAAATTAAAATAGATGAAATTATTTTAAAATTGATTAAGTTACATTTAATTAGATTAAAATTGATTAAGTTAGATTTATTTAGATTAAAATTGATTAAGTTAGATTAAATAAAATTAAAATAGATTAAATTAAGTAAAATTAAAAGAGATTAAATTGACAACTAAATTGTCGCATTTAAAAAAAATATATATGAGCCATCGTCCAGTGCCGCATAAGGGGGAGGCTGTGTCCAGCCTTCCTGCAATGACCTGCAGGTAGCTGTTGCACCCTGCGCATCAGCGACGCCGATCTCTTGCGCAGGATTGCAGCGAACCCGTCGACCCGCACGACACCCCGCACGACTAGCAATACTTCATAGAAAAGATGTTACTGCCACTTGCGACTGGCAATTTTTTAAATACTAAAATAAAAAGGCTTTTCTACGCAGAACCGTTTTTTCTTCTTATTACCAAGCAGTAATGTCTTTTCATCTTATGATGAATTAAATATATTGTAAATAAATAAGACAGATCTACCCAAATGCGTTTTTTCAACTTAGTAAACGTCAGAAATGTCTTTTCTATTTCGTAAATATTATGACGTAGTTTCAAATGCGTCTTATTTAAAAGTAAGATTTTTAGGGTTGTGTTCGTTTTAGCCAACATATTAAAATACTGATATATGCGTCTTTTTTTTTTTTTTTTTTTTTTTTTTTTTTTTTTTTTTTACTGATTCCGATGACGTATTTAACTCAATTTAAAAAAATGTCAGAAACGTCCTTTTTAGGGTTTTGAAGATCGAAGATCGGTTTAAAAACCCTTATGGTCTCGCTTTGTCTGTCCTTTTTTCCCTCCATAATAACTACTGCAGCTATCAACTTGAAATTTAAAATAATAATACATTTCGTGCGCCTGTACAGATTTAGAGAAAAATAAATGAAAAATGAAAATGAATATTTTCCATACAAATTGTGATGCCGAAATTCATCAACAGAGTCATATGGGGTATCAAATGAAAGGTATCATTTTGTACATTTCAAAATATTTTTTTGAAATTTATGTAGGTTTCATACCTTTTAAAATATTTCGAAAAAAGTCGAAAAAAAACCCATCCCCCCCCTATCTCCGAAGATTGCAGAGCGATCCATGTAAAATGTATGGAGCGTTTATAGACATGGATCTATATTTTACAGGAAAAATATAGAGAAGTTTGAAAAATGAACACTTTTTGAAAAATGGTCAAAAAGGGGGAAAATAATTTTCAAAAGGCGGGGCTACCTCACCGAGTGGGGTAGGTATCAAATGAAAGGTATTGGTTTGTACGTTTCAAAATAGAAAAACAAATTCTGTAAGCGGGGCCAGTCGACCAATTCAAAACATGCATTAGGTCAACTGCCCTCGAGTCCAGTTGTTTGTAGTTTCTTAGGTTAGGTTAGGTTAGGTTAGGTTAGGTTAGGTTAGGTTAGTGGGCGCTTGCCACCGGGCTGACCCTTCTTAATAGAGGGTCGGCCCACACGTGCGTGCGACAGCGAGGGGGGTCCGTGGTGGACATAACGTTCGCCACCCCCGCTGTTGCGGCACATGCCCGGGCCTGGAGGGTGATGTCGGAAGTGGAGACTCTCTCGGACCACAAATATATAAGGTTCGAGATATCCACTTCCGACGTCCAAGGGGGGGGCCGTCGTGGGGCGCGGGCGGACTTTCCGCGCTGGACGGTCAGTCGCCTCGACCGCGATCTTGCGGTTGAGGCGGCGATCGTCCAGTCGTGGTTTGCCGCGCCCACGCACCCGGAGGTGGACGTAGAGGCGAGCCACTTCCGGGATGCGGTGACGGCGGTGTGCGACGCCGCCATGCCCAGGGCCCGGCGCCTCCCCGGTCGCCGAGAGGTGTACTGGTGGAGCTCGGAGATTGGGGATCTCCGAGACGCCTGCTCGGCGGCGCGGCGGCCCTACGCCCGCTGCCGGAGGCGGCGTCACGGCCGCACCGACGGAGCGCTGTCAGCGGAGGAGCTGGCAGCCGAGAACCAGCTGTACAACTCCTACCGCGAAGCGAAAAAGGAGCTGCAGCTGGCCGTCGGTCGGGCCAAGACGCGGGCCTGGGAGGAGGCTCTGGAGGGCCTCGATAGGGACCCGTGGGGACGTCCGTATAGGGCTGCCCGGAAAAAGTTCCGGGGCCAGACGTCCCCGATTGCGGAGTCCCTAGAGCCGGAGCTTCTGGGCAGGGTGATGGAGGGGCTCTTCCCCGACATCGACCCCCTCCACACCCCGCCCGCGATGGCGGCGCCGCCCCTCCTCCCCGAGGAGATTGACCCGGCCTCCATCCCACCTGTGTCAGAGGTGGAGATGGAGGTAGCCGTCGGACGCCTGCGTGGCAAAAGGACGGCCCCGGGTCCGGACGGGATCCCAAAGCGGGTCCTGCGGATCGCCTTGGGGGAGATGAGCGAGCGGCTTCGGGAACTGTTCGACGCTTGTCTCACGTCTGGACGGTTCCCGAAGCTTTGGAAGGACGGGCGGTTGTGCCTGTTGCGGAAGGAAGGTCGAGCCGCAGACTCGCCTTCCGCATACAGGCCAATCGTGCTGCTGGATGACACGGGGAAGCTGCTGGAGAGGGTAGTGGCTTCCCGTGTCATCCGGCACCTGGCGGGGACTGGGCCTGACCTGTCCCAGGCCCAGTATGGGTTCAGAGCGGGGCGTTCGACGATAGACGCCCTACTCTGGCTCAAGGGCTGGACCCAAGATGTTGTCAGCCAGGGGGAGAAGGCGTTGGCTGTTTCGCTCGACATTGCCAACGCCTTCAACAGCCTGCCGCACGGAACCATACGGGAGGCGCTCCGTTATCACGGAGTGCCCCTGTACCTGCAGAGGCTGTTGGCGGACTACCTGCAGGACAGGGAGGTCCTGGTCGAGGGACGCGACGGCTTGAGACACCGTCGCGTCGTCCGCGGGGTTCCACAGGGGTCGGTGCTGGGACCGCTCCTGTGGAACATTGGCTACGACTGGGTGCTCCGGGGCACGTTCCCCGCAAGTATGCGAGTGGCGTGCTACGCGGACGATACCCTGGTCGTGGTCAAGGGGAGGGACCTCGGGGAGGCGATGCGGTTGGCCACGATGGCCACTACCCTAGTGGTCGATCGCATCCGCTCCCTGGGATTGGAGGTTGCCCTCTCCAAGACCGAGGCCCTGTTGTTCCACGGGCCTCGGGGAGGGCCTCGTCCAGGAACCAGGGTGGTTCTGGACGGGGTTCAGGTCCGGGTTGGGACCCAGATGAAATATTTGGGTCTCATCCTGGATGGGAGGTGGACTTTTGGGGCCCATTTCGCCCAACTGGCCCCAAGAGTCCTGGGAGCCGCGGCCGCTTTAGGGAGGCTGCTGCCCAACGTGGGCGGCCCGAGCGCCACATGTCGCCGGCTGTACTCCGGGGTCATCCGGAGTATGGCCCTGTACGGGGCACCGGTCTGGGTGGACGCCCTCAGTCGCGCGAACCTGACCCTGCTGCGACGTCCGCAGCGGGTCATCGCGACGAGGGCGATACGCGGTTACCGGACGGTGTCCTGGACAGCAGCATGCGTGCTGGCCGGTGATCCCCCCTGGGCTCTTCAGGCGGAGATCCTCGCCGAAGTGTATCACTTCGTGGCGGCGAGGAGATCTGCCGGGGAGCGCCCAGTGTGGGAGGAGGTCACGCGCATGCGGCGGCTGGCGCGGGACGCCTTGTTGCGGCGGTGGGCGGAGGACCTGGCACCACCGGTCCCTGGTCAGTGGACGGTGGACGCCATCAGGCCGGTCCTCCGAAGGTGGGTGCGGCGGCGGTTCGGGTCGCTGACCTTCCGATTGGTGCAGGTACTTTCCGGGCATGGATGCTTTGGAAAGTATCTGCACCAGATCGCGAGACGGGAGGCGACCCCGGTCTGCCACGAATGTGGGGCGCCGGAGGATACGGCGCTCCACACGCTGGAGGCGTGTGCTGCGTGGGGTCCCATGCGGCACACGCTTTCAGCGTTCCTGGGCCGGGACCTTTCGCTGCCGAGCGTGGTGAGCGCCATGCTCGACGGCGAAAGGGAGTGGCAGGCCATGGTCTCCTTCTGCGAAGAGGTTATGTCGCAGAAGGAGGCCGCTGAGCGGGTCAGGGAGGATGACGCCCAATCTGACCCGCTCCGGCGCAGACGTCCAGGGAGACGAAGGGGGCGGTTCGCCCGCCTCCTTCGTCCCCCGTAGTGGGGCCACTGGTGGAGAGTCGGGGGACTCTCTGCCGGCTAGCACGGCTCCACGCGTCTGAGGGGTGACCCGTGTGAAAGGGTTGCTCCTCCTTGTGGCCGAGGCCCGGACCGGTTCCCGGGCCACCCGCCGGAGCGAGATGGTGAATGCCAACGCGACCCCATCTCGCCCCATGACGGCGGTGGACGTTTCACGGGGGGGTTTTAGTGGGTTCGAGTCCCACATACCCCCTTCCGTCACCCCCATGGCGGAAGGGAAGTGCGAGGGCATTTCCCCCCTCCAAAAAAAAAAAAAAAAAAAAAAAGGTTAGGTTAGGTTAGGTTGACGGATGAGAGTAGGTAACCTTGCGCTACGCCATATTTTGGATTTTAGGTTGTTTTGTTTGTGAGGGTTGGGTTTTGAGTCGCGGAGGGCCAAGGCATGCCGAGGCCTTTGCGCGACGTGACGGGGAGGTTTTCGAAAGGCCCTTCTCAGGGCCCCTCCCCGCGGGAGTCGGACGAGGGAGGTGATAAGGAGGTGTGCGTCGGTTCTCCGCCCAAACAAGGCCCTTCTCAGGGCCCCTCTTCGGAGGTAAGGGCGGAGCCCGACACGGCGGAGGATATGCTGGAGGACGTGGTGGCCCGGAAGCGGCCGTCTTCCTCGTTCTTCGTGCCCGGGTATTTAGACTCGGACACGGAGACCGAGGGGACAGTGGCCGCTAAGGTCAACACGGCCTCTAGAGGGAGGAAGAAGTCGGGGAAGGCTTCGTCGGCCAGGGGGGCCTTTTTGAGGCCTCTCCCGGTCGACGAGGCCTTGACGGAGGTCCTGCTCAGCAGGAAGTATGGGAAGGAGCGCGCCGCTGCTGTCCCCGATCTCACGACGACCGGTAGCGATACCGATGCCGCCGTGCGGGTCGGGGACATCAGCGCGCTGAGCGCTCAAGAGTTGAGGGCCCACGCTGGCGAGAAGCTCGCCTGTATCCTGGAGGTTGCCAGGAAGTCCGGCAACCTCAAGGGCGAGTTTGTCGGCCGCCTGAAGGGGTCGGCGTCCAGTCTGCGGGAGGTGGTCGATGCCCTCGCAGACCGGAGTGAAGCGGAGGAGACGCGGCGCCTGAGGGCAATGAACGGCCGTCTACGGCTGGAGACGGAGGCCCTGAAGGCCGAGGTGAAGTCTCTTCGTCGCGCCTTCACCGAGGCGAAGACGGAGGCCGCCGCCGCCTCTACTGCCGCTGCTGCATCCGCCGCTGCAGGGACCCAGGGGGCCCCCACCATGTTGCAGGTGGGGGCGGAATTGATAGAGGAGCTGAAGCGCTCCTTGACCTCAACGTTCGGGACGATGCTGAACGCCCGAATCGCGGGGATTGAGGAGCGCCTCCTGCCGGCTCCGGTCGTTCGTCCGCCACTGAGGGCGGACACAAAAGAGGTGGCCGCGCCGCTGAGGCCAACGCCACCTCAGCAGGCCCGTGGCCCAGCTTCCGAAGCGGGCAAGAGGGCGGCACCCGCCGTGGCACCTGTGCCAGTCGCGGGTCCCTCGAGGGAGGCTGCTCCGGTCGCTGTCGCCGTTCCCCGGTCTGGGGAGACCTGGGCGACGGTGACGAAGAAGGGAAAGGGGAAGGGGAAGAGTTCTTCTCCCCCCTCTGCACCTGCGCCTGCTCCAGCGGCTCGTCCCGCCGCTTCGGCCCCAAAGCCCAGGGCGGCGCTGAGGTCCCCGAAATCCGCGGCTGTCGTGCTGTCGCTACAGCCCGGGGCTGCGGAAAAAGGGGTGACCTACTCCTCCGTCCTCCAGTTGGCGCAGGAGAAAGTAAGCCTCGAGGAGATGGAAATAGGACGGGTCGGATTCCGGCGGACTGCCACGGGAGCCAGGATGCTGGAGATAACTGGCTCCCAAAACGGACAAAAGGCCGACAGGCTCGCGGAGAAGCTCCGCGAAGTCCTGTCGGAGGTGGCTAACGTCACCAGGCCCGTGAAGTCCACGGATATCCGTGTCACGGGCCTGGACGACACGGCCACCAAGGAGAAGGTGGCCGCAGCGGTCGCCGATGCGGGCCGCTGTGATGTGCGGCTCGTCAAGGCCGGGGAGATCCGCTCCGGCTTTGGTGGCACCGGGTCAACCCTAGTTTCCTGCCCGATCCCGGCAGCCAAAGTGCTGCTGGAAAAGGGCAGACTGCTGGTGGGGTGGAGCTCGGCACGAGTGGTGGGGCTGGGGGAGCGTCCCATGCGCTGCTACCGGTGCATGGGGCTAGGGCACACGCGCCCCCAGTGCCCCGCGGCGGCGGACAGAGGTGACCTGTGCTTCCGGTGTGGAGGCGAAGGTCACAAGGCAGCCACCTGCGGGAGGGCCGAGCCACACTGCGCTATATGCGCAGAGTCTGGCAGGCCCTCCGGGCATGTAATGGGGGGACGCAGCTGCATTCCCCCAAAGACGAAAGGGAAAACCGCCGGGGCCCGGATCGCCCCCGCTCCCTCTGCCGGAGCTCACGCGGCGTTGAGCCAAGAGGTTGAGATGGCTGACTGATGGATCAGGTCGGCCATCTCAACTTCCTCCAGACGAACCTCAACCACTGCGCCAGGGCTCAGGATCTGCTCATGCAGTCCCTGGCGCAGTGGGAAATTGATTTGTCGGTTGCCGCGGAGCCGTACTACGTCCCTCCCCAAAACCAATGTTGGGCTGGTGACCTGGACGGCTCCGTGGTCATTATTGGGAAGGGAAGTGGCATCCCTCCCCTCTCAGTTGAGGAGAGGGGTTCGGGGTACGTGGTGGCCAAGTGGGGGGAGTATGCAGTAGTCGGCGCATACTTCTCCCCCAATAGAACCGCTGCAGAGCTGGAGGTCTTTATGGACCTCCTGGCCGCGGCGGTGCGTAGGCAGGCGCCACGTCAGGTCCTCATCATGGGGGACCTGAACGCCAAGGCCCGGGACTGGGGCAGCCCCACTACTGACGCTCGAGGGGAGATCGTCAGGGAGTGGGCGCTTGCCACCGAGCTGACCCTTCTTAATAGAGGGTCGGCCCACACGTGCGTGCGACAGCGAGGGGGGTCCGTGGTGGACATAACGTTCGCCACCCCCGCTGTTGCGGCACGTGCCCGGGCCTGGAGGGTGATGTCGGAAGTGGAGACTCTCTCGGACCACAAATATATAAGGTTCGAGATATCCACTTCCGACGTCCAAAGGGGGGGCCGTCATGGGGCGCGGGCGGACTTTCCGCGCTGGACGGTCAGTCGCCTCGACCGCGATCTGGCGGTTGAGGCGGCGATCGTCCAGTCGTGGTTTGCCGCGCCCACGCACCCGGAGGTGGACGTAGAGGCGAGCCACTTCCGGGATGCGGTGACGGCGGTGTGTGACGCCGCCATGCCCAGGGCCCGGCGCCTCCCCGGTCGCCGAGAGGTGTACTGGTGGAGCTCGGAGATCGGGGATCTCCGAGACGCCTGCTCGGCGGCGCGGCGGTCCTACGCCCGCTGCCGGAGGCGGCGTCACGGCCGCACCGACGGGGAGCTGTCAGCGGAGGAGCTGGCAGCCGAGAACCAGCTGTACAGCTCCTACCGCGAAGCAAAAAGGGAGCTGCAGCTGGCCGTCGGTCGGGCCAAGACGCGGGCCTGGGAAGAGGCTCTAGAGGGCCTCGACAGGGACCCGTGGGGACGTCCGTATAGGGCTGCCCGGAAAAAGTTCCGGGGCCAGACGTCCCCGATTGCGGAGTCTCTAGAGCCGGAGCTTCTGGGCAGGGTGATGGAGGGGCTCTTCCCCGACATCGACCCCCTCCACACCCCGCCCGTGATGGCGGCGCCGCCTGTCCTCCCCGAGGAGATTGACCCGGCCTCCATCCCACCTGTGTCAGAGGTGGAGATGGAGGTGGCCGTTGGACGCCTGCGTGGCAAAAGGACGGCCCCGGGTCCGGATGGGATCCCAAAGCGGGTCCTGCGGATCGCCTTGGGGGAGATGGGCGAGCGGCTTCGGGAACTGTTCGACGCGTGTCTCACGTCTGGACGGTTCCCGAAGCTTTGGAAGGACGGGCGGTTGTGCCTGTTGCGGAAGGAAGGTCGAGACGCAGACTCGCCTTCCGCATACAGGCCAATAGTGCTGCTAGATGACACGGGGAAGCTGCTGGAGAGAGTATTGGCTTCCCGTGTCATCCGGCACCTGGCGGGGACTGGGCCTGACCTGTCCCAGGCCCAGTATGGGTTCAGAGCGGGGCGTTCGACGATAGACGCCCTACTCTGGCTCAAGGGCTGGACCCAAGATGTTGTCAGCCAGGGGGAAAAGGCGTTGGCTGTTTCGCTCGACATTGCCAACGCCTTCAACAGCCTGCCGCACGGAACCATACGGGAGGCGCTCCGTTATCACGGAGTGCCCCTGTACCTGCGGAGGCTGTTGGCGGACTACCTCCAGGACAGGGAGGTCCTGGTTGAGGGACGCGACGGCTTGAGACACCGTCGCGTCGTCCGCGGGGTTCCACAGGGGTCGGTGCTGGGACCGCTCCTGTGGAACATTGGCTACGACTGGGTGCTCCGGGGCACGTTCCCCGCAAGTATGCGAGTGGCGTGCTACGCGGACGATACCCTGGTCGTGGTCAAGGGGAGGGACCTCGGGGAGGCGATGCGGTTGGCCACGATGGCCACTACCCTAGTGGTCGACCGCATTCGCTCCCTGGGATTGGAGGTGGCCCTCTCCAAGACCGAGGCCCTGTTGTTCCACGGGCCTCGGGGAGGGCCTCGTCCAGGAACCAGGGTGGTTCTGGACGGGGTTCAGGTCCGGGTTGGGACCCAGATGAAATATTTGGGTCTCATCCTGGATGGGAGGTGGACTTTTGGGGCCCATTTCGCCCAACTGGCCCCAAGAGTCCTGGGAGCCGCGGCCGCTTTAGGGAGGCTGCTGCCCAACGTGGGCGGCCCGAGCGCCACATGTCGCCGGCTGTACTCCGGGGTCATCCGGAGTATGGCCCTGTACGGGGCACCGGTCTGGGTGGACGCCCTCAGTCGCGCGAACCTGACCCTGCTGCGACGTCCGCAGCGGGTCATCGCGACGAGGGCGATACGCGGTTACCGGACGGTGTCCTGGACAGCAGCATGCGTGCTGGCCGGTGATCCCCCCTGGGCTCTTCAGGCGGAGATCCTCGCCGAAGTGTATCACTTCGTGGCGGCGAGTAGATCTGCCGGGGAGCGCCCAGTGTGGGAGGAGGTCACGCGCATGCGGCGGCTGGCGCGGGACGCCTTGTTGCGGCGGTGGGCGGAGGACCTGGCACCACCGGTCCCTGGTCAGTGGACGGTGGACGCCATCAGGCCGGTCCTCCGAAGGTGGGTGCGGCGGCGGTTCGGGTCGCTGACCTTCCGATTGGTGCAGGTACTTTCCGGGCATGGATGCTTTGGAAAGTATCTGCACCAGATCGCGAGACGGGAGGCGACCCCGGTCTGCCACGAATGTGGGGCGCCGGAGGATACGGCGCTCCACACGCTGGAGGCGTGTGCTGCGTGGGGTCCCATGCGGCACACGCTTTCAGCGTTCCTGGGCCGGGACCTTTCGCTGCCGAGCGTGGTGAGCGCCATGCTCGACGGCGAAAGGGAGTGGCAGGCCATGGTCTCCTTCTGCGAAGAGGTTATGTCGCAGAAGGAGGCCGCTGAGCGGGTCAGGGAGGATGACGCCCAATCTGACCCGCTCCGGCGCAGACGTCCAGGGAGACGAAGGGGGCGGTTCGCCCGCCTCCTTCGTCCCCCGTAGTGGGGCCACTGGTGGAGAGTCGGGGGACTCTCTGCCGGCTAGCACGGCTCCACGCGTCTGAGGGGTGACCTGAGTGAAAGGGTTGCTCCTCCTTGAGGCCGAGGCCCGGACCGGTTCCCGGGCCACCCGCCGGAGCGAGATGGTGAATGTTAACGCGACCCCATCTCGCCCCATGACGGCGGTGGACGTTTCACGGGGGGGTTTTAGTGGGTTCGAGTCCCACATACCCCCTTCCGTCACCCCCATGGCGGAAGGGAAGTGCGAGGGCATTTCCCCCCTCCAAAAAAAAAAAAAAAAAAAAAGGTTGGGTTTTCACGGATTTGACGGAGGAGAGTAGATAGCCTTGTGCTACGCCATATTTTGGATTTTCTATATATTGAGTTTTTGGGTTGGTGTTTTGAGTCGCGAAAGGCCAAGGCATGCCGAGGCCTTCGCGCGACGGGGCGGGGAGGTTCTCAAAAGGCCCTTCTCAGGGCCCCTCCCCGCGGGAGTCGGACGAGGGAGGTGTGGATGAGGTGTGCGTCGGTTCTCCGCCCAAACAAGGCCCTTCTCAGGGCCCCTCTTCGGAGGTAAGGGCGGAGTCCGACACGGCGGAGGGAGTGCTGGAGGACGTGGTGGCCCGGAAGCGGCCGTCTTCCTCGTTCTTCGTGCCCGGGTATTTAGACTCGGACACGGAGACCGAGGGGACAGTGGCCGCTAAGGTCAACACGGCCTCTAGAGGGAGGAAGAAGTCGGGGAAGGCTTCGTCGGCCAGGGGGACCTTTTTGAGGCCTCTCCCGGTCGACGAGGCCTTGACGGAGGTCCTGCTCAGCAGGAAGTATGGGAAGGAGCGCGCCGCTGCTGTCCCCGATCTCACGACGACCGGTAGCGATACCGATGCCGCCGTGCGGGTCGGGGACATCAGCGCGCTGAGCGCTCAAGAGTTGAGGGCCCACGCTGGCGAGAAGCTCGCCTGTATCCTG
Source organism: Eupithecia subumbrata (assembly GCA_949316285.1). Classification (NCBI taxonomy): domain Eukaryota; kingdom Metazoa; phylum Arthropoda; class Insecta; order Lepidoptera; family Geometridae; genus Eupithecia; species Eupithecia subumbrata. The sequence continues at coordinate 155,824 of OX438650.1, read as the reverse complement.
GAGGTTGCCAGGAAGTCCGGCAACCTCAAGGGCGAGTTTGTCGGCCGCCTGAAGGGGTCGGCGTCCAGTCTGCGGGAGGTGGTCGATGCCCTCGCAGACCGGAGTGAAGCGGAGGAGACGCGGCGCCTGAGGGCAATGAACGGCCGTCTACGGCTGGAGACGGAGGCCCTGAAGGCCGAGGTGAAGTCGCTTCGTCGCGCCTTCACCGAGGCGAAGACGGAGGCCGCCGCCGCCTGTAATGCCGCTGCTGCATCCGCCGCTGCAGGGAATCAGGGGGCCCCCGCCATGTTGCAGGTGGGGGCGGAATTAATAGAAGAGCTGAAGCGCTCCTTGACCTCAACGTTCGGGACAATGTTGAACGCCCGAATCGCGGGGATTGAGGAGCGCCTCCTGCCGGCTCCGGTCGTTCGTCCGCCACTGAGGGCGGACACAAAAAAGGTTGCAGAAGTGGCCACGCCGCTGAGGCCAACACCACCTCAGCAGGCGCGTGACCAAGCTTCCGAAGCGGGCAAGAGGGCGGCACCCGCCGTGGCACCTGTGCCAGTCGCGGGTCCCTCGAGGGAGGCTGCCCCGGTCGCTGTCGCCGTTCCCCGGTCTGGGGAGACCTGGGCGACGGTGACGAAGAAGGGAAAGGGGAAGGGGAAGAGTTCTTCTCCCCCCTCTGCACCTGCGCCTGCTCCAGCGGCTCGTCCCACCGCTTCGGCCCCAAAGCCCAGGGCGGCGCTGAGGTCCCCGAAGTCCGCGGCTGTCGTGCTTTCGCTACAGCCCGGGGCTGCGGAAAAAGGGGTGACCTACTCCTCCGTTCTCCAGTTGGCGCAGGAGAAAGTGAGCCTCCAGGAGATGGAGATAGGACGGGTCGGGTTCCGGCGGACTGCCACGGGAGCCAGGATGCTGGAGATCACTGGCTCCCAAAACGGACAAAAGGCCGACATGCTCGCGGAGAAGCTCCGCGAGGTCCTGTCGGAAGTGGCTAACGTCACCAGGCCCGTGAAATCCACGGATATCCGTGTCACGGGCCTGGACGACACGGCCACCAAGGAGAAGGTGGCCGCAGCGGTCGCCGAGGCTGGCCGCTGTGATGTGCGGCTCGTCAAGGCCGGGGAGATCCGCTCCGGCTTTGGTGGCACCGGGTCCACCCTAGTTTCCTGCCCGATCCCGGCAGCCAAAGTGCTGCTGGAAAAGGGCAGACTGCTGGTGGGGTGGAGCTCGACACGAGTGGTGGGGCTGGGGGAGCGTCCCATGCGCTGCTACCGGTGCATGGGGCTAGGGCACACGCGCCCCCAGTGCCCCGCGGCGGCGGACAGAGGTGACCTGTGCTTCCGGTGTGGAGGCGAAGGTCACAAGGCGGCCACCTGCGGAAGGGCCCAGCCACACTGTGCTATATGCGCAGAGTCTGGCAGGCCCTCTGGGCATGTAATGGGGGGACGCAGCTGCGTTCCCCCAAAGACGAAAGGGAAAACCGCCGGGGCCCGGATCGCCCCCGCTCCCTCTGCCGGAGCTCACGCGGCGTTGAGCCAAGAGGTTGAGATGGCTGACTGATGGATCAGGTCGGCCATCTCAACTTCCTCCAGACGAACCTCAACCACTGCGCCAGGGCTCAGGATCTGCTCATGCAGTCCGTGGCGCAGTGGGAAATTGATTTGTCGGTCGCCGCGGAGCCGTACTACGTCCCCCCCGAAAACCATTGTTGGGCTGGGGACCTGGACGGCTCCGTGGTCATTATAGGGAAGGGAAGTGGCGTCCCCCCCCTCTCAGTAGAGGAGAGGGGTTCGGGGTACGTGGTGGCCAAGTGGGGGGTGTATGCGATAGTCGGCGCATACTTCTCCCCCAATAGAACCGCTGCAGAGCTGGAGGTCTTTATGGACCTCCTAGCCGCGGCGGTGCGTAGGCAGGCGCCACGTCAGGTCCTCATCATGGGGGACCTGAACGCCAAGGCCCGGGACTGGGGCAGCCCCACTACTGACGCTCGAGGGGAGATCGTCAGGGAGTGGGCGCTTGCCACCGGGCTGACCCTTCTTAATAGAGGGTCGGCCCACACGTGCGTGCGACAGCGAGGGGGGTCCGTGGTGGACATAACGTTCGCCACCCCCGCTGTTGCGGCACATGCCCGGGCCTGGAGGGTGATGTCGGAAGTGGAGACTCTCTCGGACCACAAATATATAAGGTTCGAGATATCCACTTCCGATGTCCAAGGGGGGGGCCGTCGTGGGGCGCGGGCGGACTTTCCGCGCTGGACGGTCAGTCGCCTCGACCGCGATCTTGCGGTTGAGGCGGCGATCGTCCAGTCGTGGTTTGCCGCGCCTACGCACCCGGAGGTGGACGTAGAGGCGAGCCACTTCCGGGATGCGGTGACGGCGGTGTGCGACGCCGCCATGCCCAGGGCCCGGCGCCTCCCCGGTCGCCGAGAGGTGTACTGGTGGAGCTCGGAGATCGGGGATCTCCGAGACGCCTGCTCGGCGGCGCGGCGGCCCTACGCCCGCTGCCGGAGGTGGCGTCACGGCCGCACCGACGGGGCGCTGTCAGCGGAGGAGCTGGCAGCCGAGAACCAGCTGTACAACTCCTACCGCGAAGCGAAAAAGGAGCTGCAGCTGGCCGTCGGTCGGGCCAAGACGCGGGCCTGGGAGGAGGCTCTGGAGGGCCTCGATAGGGACCCGTGGGGACGTCCGTATAGGGCTGCCCGGAAAAAGTTCCGGGGCCAGACGTCCCCGATTGCGGAGTCCCTAGAGCCGGAGCTTCTGGGCAGGGTGATGGAGGGGCTCTTCCCCGACATCGACCCCCTCCACACCCCGCCCGCGATGGCGGCGCCGCCCCTCCTCCCCGAGGAGATTGACCCGGCCTCCATCCCACCTGTGTCAGAGGTGGAGATGGAGTTGGCCGTCGGACGCCTGCGCGGCAAAAGGACGGCCCCGGGTCCGGACGGGATCCCAAAGCGGGTCCTGCGGATCGCCTTGGGGGAGATGAGCGAGCGGCTTCGGGAACTGTTCGACGCTTGTCTCACGTCTGGACGGTTCCCGAAGCTTTGGAAGGACGGGCGGTTGTGCCTGTTGCGGAAGGAAGGTCGAGCCGCAGACTCACCTTCCGCATACAGGCCAATCGTGCTGCTGGATGACACGGGGAAGCTGCTGGAGAGGGTAGTGGCTTCCCGTGTCATCCGGCACCTGGCGGGGACTGGGCCTGACCTGTCGCAGGCCCAGTATGGGTTCAGAGCGGGGCGTTCGACGATAGACGCCCTACTCTGGCTCAAGGGCTGGACCCAAGATGTGGTCAGCCGGGGAGGGAAGGCGTTGGCTGTTTCGCTCGACATTGCCAACGCCTTCAACAGCCTGCCGCACGGAACCATACGGGAGGCGCTCCGTTATCACGGAGTGCCCCTGTACCTGCGGAGGCTGTTGGCGGACTACCTCCAGGACAGGGAGGTCCTGGTCGAGGGACGCGACGGCTTGAGACACCGTCGCGTCGTCCGCGGGGTTCCACAGGGGTCGGTGCTGGGACCGCTCCTGTGGAACATTGGCTACGACTGGGTGCTCCGGGGCACGTTCCCCGCAAGTATGCGAGTGGCGTGCTACGCGGACGATACCCTGGTCGTGGTCAAGGGGAGGGACCTCGGGGAGGCGATGCGGTTGGCCACGATGGCCACTACCCTAGTGGTCGACCGCATCCGCTCCCTGGGATTGGAGGTGGCCCTCTCCAAGACCGAGGCCCTGTTGTTCCACGGGCCTCGGGGAGGGCCTCGTCCAGGAACCAGGGTGGTTCTGGACGGGGTTCAGGTCCGGGTTGGGACCCAGATGAAATATTTGGGTCTCATCCTGGATGGGAGGTGGACTTTTGGGGCCCATTTCGCCCAACTGGCCCCAAGAGTCCTGGGAGCCGCGGCCGCTTTAGGGAGGCTGCTGCCCAACGTGGGTGGCCCGAGCGCCACATGTCGCCGGCTGTACTCCGGGGTCATCCGGAGTATGGCCCTGTACGGGGCACCGGTCTGGGTGGACGCCCTCAGTCGCGCGAACCTGACCCTGCTGCGACGTCCGCAGCGGGTCATCGCGACGAGGGCGATACGCGGTTACCGGACGGTGTCCTGGACAGCAGCATGCGTGCTGGCCGGTGATCCCCCCTGGGCTCTTCAGGCGGAGATCCTCGCCGAAGTGTATCACTTCGTGGCGGCGAGGAGATCTGCCGGGGAGCGCCCAGTGTGGGAGGAGGTCACGCGCATGCGGCGGCTGGCGCGGGACGCCTTGTTGCGGCGGTGGGCGGAGGACCTGGCACCACCGGTCCCTGGTCAGTGGACGGTGGACGCCATCAGGCCGGTCCTCCGAAGGTGGGTGCGGCGGCGGTTCGGGTCGCTGACCTTCCGATTGGTGCAGGTACTTTCTGGGCATGGATGCTTTGGAAAGTATCTGCACCAGATCGCGAGACGGGAGGCGACCCCGGTCTGCCACGAATGTGGGGCGCCGGAGGATACGGCGCTCCACACGCTGGAGGCGTGTGCCGCGTGGGGTCCCATGCGGCACACGCTTTCAGCGTTCCTGGGCCGGGACCTTTCGCTGCCGAGCGTGGTGAGCGCCATGCTCGACGGCGAAAGGGAGTGGCAGGCCATGGTCTCCTTCTGCGAAGAGGTTATGTCGCAGAAGGAGGCCGCTGAGCGGGTCAGGGAGGATGATGCCCAATCTGACCCGCTCCGGCGCAGACGTCCAGGGAGACGAAGGGGGCGGTTCGCCCGCCTCCTTCGTCCCCCGTAGTGGGGCCACTGGTGGAGAGTCGGGGGACTCTCTGCCGGCTAGCATGGCTCCACGCGTCTGAGGGGTGACCTGAGTGAAAGGGTTGCTCCTCCTTGAGGCCGAGGCCCGGACCGGTTCCCGGGCCACCCGCCGGAGCGAGATGGTGAATGTTAACGCGACCCCATCTCGCCCCATGACGGCGGTGGACGTTTCACGGGGGGGTTTTAGTGGGTTCGAGTCCCACATACCCCCTTCCGTCACCCCCATGGCGGAAGGGAAGTGCGAGGGCATTTCCCCCCTCCAAAAAAAAAAAAAAAAAAAAAAAGGTTGGGTTTTCACGGAGGAGAATAAGTTGCCTTGTGCTACACCATATATTGGATTTTCGGTTGATTTTGTTTGTGAGGGCTGTGTTTTGAGTCGCGGAAGGCCAAGGCATGCCGAGGCCTTCGCGCGACGTGGCGGGGAGGTTTTCAAAAGGCCCTTCTCAGGGCCCCTCCCCGCGGGAGTCGGACGAGGGACATGTGGCGGTTGTTGGAGAGGTGTGCGTCGGTTCTCCGCCCAAACAAGGCCCTTCTCAGGGCCCCTCTTCGGAGGTAAGGGCGGAGTCCGACACGGCGGAGGGAGTGCTGGAGAACGTGGTGGCCCGGAAGCGGCCGTCTTCCTCGTTCTTCGTGCCCGGGTATTTAGACTCGGACACGGAGACCGAGGGGACAGTGGCCGCTAAGGTCAACACGTCCTGTAGAGGGAGGAAGAAGTCGGGGAAGGCTTCGTTGGCCAGGGGGGGCTTTTTGAAGCCTCTCCCGGTCGACGAGGCCTTGACGGAGGTCCTGCTCAGCAGGAAGTATGGGAAGGAGCGCGCCGCTGCTGTCCCCGATCTCACGACTACCGGTAGCGATACCGATACCGCCGTGCGGGTCGGGGACATCAGCGCGCTGAGCGCTCAAGAGTTGAGGGCCCACGCTGGCGAGAAACTCGCCTGTATCCTGGAGGTTGCCAGGAAGTCCGGCAACCTCAAGGGCGAGTTTGTCGGCCGCCTGAAGGGGTCGGCGTCCAGTCTGCGGGAGGTGGTCGATGCCCTCGCAGACCGGAGTGAAGCGGAGGAGACGCGGCGCCTGAGGGCAATCAACGGCCGTCTACGGCTGGAGACGGAGGCCCTCAAGGCCGAAGTGAAATCACTTCGTCGCGCCTTCACCGAGGCGAAGACGGAGGCCGCCGCCGCCTGTAATGCCGCTGCTGCATCTACCGCTGCAGGGACTCAGGGGGCCCCCGCCATGTTGCAGGTGGGGGCAGAATTGATAGAGGACCTGAAGCGCTCCTTGACCTCAACGTTCGGGTCAATGTTGAACGCCAGAATCGCGGGGATTGAGGAGCGCCTCCTGCCGGCTCCGGTCGTTCGTCCGCCACTGAGGGCGGACACAAAAAAGGTTGCAGAGGTGGCCGCGCCGCTGAGGCCAACGCCACCTCAGCAGGCTCGTGGCCCAGCTTCGGAAGCGGGGAAGAGGGCGGCACCCGCCGTGGCACCTGTGACAGTCGCAGGTCCCTCGAGGGAGGCTGCCCCTGTCGCTGTGGCCGTTTCCCGGTCTGCTGAGACCTGGGCGACGGTGACGAAGAAGGGAAAGGGGAAGGGGAAGAGTTCTTCTCCCCCCTCTGCACCTGCGCCTGCTCCAGCGGCTCGTCCCACCGCTTCGGCCCCAAAGCCTAGGGCGGCGCTGAGGTCCCCGAAGTCCGCGGCTGTCGTGCTTTCGCTACAGCCCGGGGCTGCGGAAAAAGGGGTGACTTACTCCTCCGTTCTCCAGTTGGCGCAGGAGAAAGTGAGCCTCCAGGAGATGGAGATAGGACGGGTCGGGTTCCGGCAGACTGCCACGGGAGCCAGGATGCTGGAGATCACTGGCTCCCAAAACGGACAAAAGGCCGACAGGCTCGCGGAGAAGCTCCGCGAGGTCCTGTCGGAAGTGGCTAACGTCACCAGGCCCGTGAAGTCCACGGATATCCGTGTCACGGGCCTGGACGACACGGCCACCAAGGAGAAGGTGGCCGCAGCGGTCGCCGAGGCGGGCCGCTGTGATGTGCGGCTCGTCAAGGCCGGGGAGATCCGCTCCGGCTTTGGTGGCACCGGGTCCACCCTAGTTTCCTGCCCGATCCCGGCAGCCAAAGTGCTGCTGGAAAAGGGCAGACTGCTGGTGGGGTGGAGCTCGGCACGAGTGGTGGGGCTGGGGGAGCGTCCCATGCGCTGCTACCGGTGCATGGGGCTAGGGCACACGCGCCCCCAGTGCCCCGCGGCGGCGGACAGAGGTGACCTGTGCTTCCGGTGTGGAGGCGATGGTCACAAGGCGGCTACCTGCGGGAGGGCCCAGCCACACTGCGCTATATGCGCAGAGTCTGGCAGGCCCTCTGGGCATGTAATGGGGGGACGCAGCTGCGTTCCCCCGAAGACGAAAGGGAAAACCGCCGGGACCCGGACCGCCCCCGCCCCCTCTGCCGGAGCTCACGCGGCGTTGAGCGAGGAGGTTGAGATGGCTGACTGATGGATCAGGTCGGCCATCTCAACTTCCTCCAGACGAACCTCAACCACTGCGCCAGGGCTCAGGATCTGCTCATGCAGTCCCTGGCGCAGTGGGAAATTGATTTGTCGGTCGCCGCGGAGCCGTACTACGTCCCCCCCGAAAACCATTGTTGGGTTGGGGACCTAGACGGCTCCGTGGTCATTATAGGGAAGGGAAGCGGCGTCCCCCCCCTCTCAGTAGAGGAGAGGGGTTCGGGGTACGTGGTGGCCAAGTGGGGGGTGTATGCGATAGTCGGCGCATACTTCTCCCCCAATAGAACCGCTGCAGAGCTGGAGGTCTTTATGGACCTCCTAGCCGCGGCGGTGCGTAGGCAGGCGCCACGTCAGGTCCTCATCATGGGGGACCTGAACGCCAAGGCCCGGGACTGGGGCAGCCCCACTACTGACGCTCGAGGGGAGATCGTCAGGGAGTGGGCGCTTGCCACCGGGCTGACCCTTCTTAATAGAGGGTCGGCCCACACGTGCGTGCGACAGCGAGGGGGGTCCGTGGTGGACATAACGTTCGCCACCCCCGCTGTTGCGGCACATGCCCGGGCCTGGAGGGTGATGTCGGAAGTGGAGACTCTCTCGGACCACAAATATATAAGGTTCGAGATATCCACTTCCGACGTCCAAGGGGGGGGCCATCGTGGGGCGCGGGCGGACTTTCCGCGCTGGACGGTCAGTCGCCTCGACCGCGATCTTGCGGTTGAGGCGGCGATCGTCCAGTCGTGGTTTGCCGCGCCCACGCACCCGGAGGTGGACGTAGAGGCGAGCCACTTCCGGGATGCGGTGACGGCGGTGTGCGACGCCGCCATGCCCAGGGCCCGGCGCCTCCCCGGTCGCCGAGAGGTGTACTGGTGGAGCTCGGAGATCGGGGATCTCCGAGACGCCTGCTCGGCGGCGCGGCGGCCCTACGCCCGCTGCCGGAGGCGGCGTCACGGCCGCACCGACGGAGCGCTGTCAGCGGAGGAGCTGGCAGCCGAGAACCAGCTGTACAACTCCTACCGCGAAGCGAAAAAGGAGCTGCAGCTGGCCGTCGGTCGGGCCAAGACGCGGGCCTGGGAGGAGGCTCTGGAGGGCCTCGATAGGGACCCGTGGGGACGTCCGTATAGGGCTGCCCGGAAAAAGTTCCGGGGCCAGACGTCCCCGATTGCGGAGTCCCTAGAGCCGGAGCTTCTGGGCAGGGTGATGGAGGGGCTCTTCCCCGACATCGACCCCCTCCACACCCCGCCCGCGATGGCGGCGCCGCCCCTCCTCCCCGAGGAGATTGACCCGGCCTCCATCCCACCTGTGTCAGAGGTGGAGATGGAGGTGGCCGTCGGACGCCTGCGTGGCAAAAGGACGGCCCCGGGTCCGGACGGGATCCCAAAGCGGGTCCTGCGGATCGCCTTGGGGGAGATGAGCGAGCGGCTTCGGGAACTGTTCGACGCTTGTCTCACGTCTGGACGGTTCCCGAAGCTTTGGAAGGACGGGCGGTTGTGCTTGTTGCGGAAGGAAGGTCGAGCCGCAGACTCGCCTTCCGCATACAGGCCAATCGTGCTGCTGGATGACACGGGGAAGCTACTGGAGAGGGTAGTGGCTTCCCGTGTCATCCGGCACCTGGCGGGGACTGGGCCTGACCTGTCCCAGGCCCAGTATGGGTTCAGAGCGGGGCGTTCGACGATAGACGCCCTACTCTGGCTCAAGGGCTGGACCCAAGATGTTGTCAGCCAGGGGGAAAAGGCGTTGGCTGTTTCGCTCGACATTGCCAACGCCTTCAACAGCCTGCCGCACGGAACCATACGGGAGGCGCTCCGTTATCACGGAGTGCCCCTGTACCTGCGGAGGCTGTTGGCGGACTACCTCCAGGACAGGGAGGTCCTGGTTGAGGGACGCGACGGCTTGAGACACCGTCGCGTCGTCCGCGGGGTTCCACAGGGGTCGGTGCTGGGACCGCTCCTGTGGAACATTGGCTACGACTGGGTGCTCCGGGGCACGTTCCCCGCAAGTATGCGAGTGGCGTGCTACGCGGACGATACCCTGGTCGTGGTCAAGGGGAGGGACCTCGGAGAGGCGATGCGGTTGGCCACGATGGCCACTACCCTAGTGGTCGACCGCATTCGCTCCCTGGGATTGGAGGTGGCCCTCTCCAAGACCGAGGCCCTGTTGTTCCACGGGCCTCGGGGAGGGCCTCGTCCAGGAACCAGGGTGGTTCTGGACGGGGTTCAGGTCCGGGTTGGGACCCAGATGAAATATTTGGGTCTCATCCTGGATGGGAGGTGGACTTTTGGGGCCCATTTCGCCCAACTGGCCCCAAGAGTCCTGGGAGCCGCGGCCGCTTTAGGGAGGCTGCTGCCCAACGTGGGCGGCCCGAGCGCCACATGTCGCCGGCTGTACTCCGGGGTCATCCGGAGTATGGCCCTGTACGGGGCACCGGTCTGGGTGGACGCCCTCAGTCGCGCGAACCTGACCCTGCTGCGACGTCCGCAGCGGGTCATCGCGACGAGGGCGATACGTGGTTACCGGACGGTGTCCTGGACAGCAGCATGCGTGCTGGCCGGTGATCCCCCCTGGGCTCTTCAGGCGGAGATCCTCGCCGAAGTGTATCACTTCGTGGCGGCGAGGAGATCTGCCGGGGAGCGCCCAGTGTGGGAGGAGGTCACGCGCATGCGGCGGCTGGCGCGGGACGCCTTGTTGCGGCGGTGGGCGGAGGACCTGGCACCACCGGTCCCTGGTCAGTGGACGGTGGACGCCATCAGGCCGGTCCTCCGAAGGTGGGTGCGGCGGCGGTTCGGGTCGCTGACCTTCCGATTGGTGCAGGTACTTTCCGGGCATGGATGCTTTGGAAAGTATCTGCACCAGATCGCGAGACGGGAGGCGACCCCGGTCTGCCACGAATGTGGGGCGCCGGAGGATACGGCGCTCCACACGCTGGAGGCGTGTGCTGCGTGGGGTCCCATGCGGCACACTCTTTCAGCGTTCCTGGGCCGGGACCTTTCGCTGCCGAGCGTGGTGAGCGCCATGCTCGACGGCGAAAGGGAGTGGCAGGCCATGGTCTCCTTCTGCGAAGAGGTTATGTCGCAGAAGGAGGCCGCTGAGCGGGTCAGGGAGGATGACGCCCAATCTGACCCGCTCCGGCGCAGACGTCCAGGGAGACGAAGGGGGCGGTTCGCCCGCCTCCTTCGTCCCCCGTAGTGGGGCCACTGGTGGAGAGTCGGGGGACTCTCTGCCGGCTAGCACGGCTCCACGCGTCTGAGGGGTGACCTGTGTGGAAGGGTTGCTCCTCCTTGAGGCCGAGGCCCGGACCGGTTCCCGGGCCACCCGCCGGAGCGAGATGGTGAATGCCAACGCGACCCCATCTCGCCCCATGACGGCGGTGGACGTTTCACGGGGGGGTTTTAGTGGGTTCGAGTCCCACATACCCCCTTCCGTCACCCCCATGGCGGAAGGGAAGTGCGAGGGCATTTCCCCCCTCCAAAAAAAAAAAAAAAAAAAAAAATAGGTTAGGTTAGGTTGGACGGTTTCACGGAGGAGAGTAGATAGCCTTGTGCTACGCCATATTTTGGATTTTCTATACATATATTGAGTTTTGGGTTGGTGTTTTGAGTCGCGGAGGGCCAAGGCATGCCGAGGCCTTTGCGCGACGTGACGGGGAGGTTTTCGAAAGGCCCTTCTCAGGGCCCCTCCCCGCGGGAGTCGGACGAGGGAGGTGATAAGGAGGTGTGCGTCGGTTCTCCGCCCAAACAAGGCCCTTCTCAGGGCCCCTCTTCGGAGGTAAGGGCGGAGCCCGACACGGCGGAGGATATGCTGGAGGACGTGGTGGCCCGGAAGCGGCCGTCTTCCTCGTTCTTCGTGCCCGGGTATTTAGACTCGGACACGGAGACCGAGGGGACAGTGGCCGCTAAGGTCAACACGGCCTCTAGAGGGAGGAAGAAGTCGGGGAAGGCTTCGTCGGCCAGGGGGGCCTTTTTGAGGCCTCTCCCGGTCGACGAGGCCTTGACGGAGGTCCTGCTCAGCAGGAAGTATGGGAAGGAGCGCGCCGCTGCTGTCCCCGATCTCACGACGACCGGTAGCGATACCGATGCCGCCGTGCGGGTCGGGGACATCGCTCCCTGGGATTGGAGGTGGCCCTCTCCAAGACCGAGGCCCTGTTGTTCCACGGGCCTCGGGGAGGGCCTCGTCCAGGAACCAGGGTGGTTCTGGACGGGGTTCAGGTCCGGGTTGGGACCCAGATGAAATATTTGGGTCTCATCCTGGATGGGAGGTGGACTTTTGGGGCCCATTTCGCCCAACTGGCCCCAAGAGTCCTGGGAGCCGCGGCCGCTTTAGGGAGGCTGCTGCCCAACGTGGGCGGCCCGAGCGCCACATGTCGCCGGCTGTACTCCGGGGTCATCCGGAGTATGGCCCTGTACGGGGCACCGGTCTGGGTGGACGCCCTCAGTCGCGCGAACCTGACCCTGCTGCGACGTCCGCAGCGGGTCATCGCGACGAGGGCGATACGTGGTTACCGGACGGTGTCCTGGACAGCAGCATGCGTGCTGGCCGGTGATCCCCCCTGGGCTCTTCAGGCGGAGATCCTCGCCGAAGTGTATCACTTCGTGGCGGCGAGGAGATCTGCCGGGGAGCGCCCAGTGTGGGAGGAGGTCACGCGCATGCGGCGGCTGGCGCGGGACGCCTTGTTGCGGCGGTGGGCGGAGGACCTGGCACCACCGGTCCCTGGTCAGTGGACGGTGGACGCCATCAGGCCGGTCCTCCGAAGGTGGGTGCGGCGGCGGTTCGGGTCGCTGACCTTCCGATTGGTGCAGGTACTTTCCGGGCATGGATGCTTTGGAAAGTATCTGCACCAGATCGCGAGACGGGAGGCGACCCCGGTCTGCCACGAATGTGGGGCGCCGGAGGATACGGCGCTCCACACGCTGGAGGCGTGTGCTGCGTGGGGTCCCATGCGGCACACTCTTTCAGCGTTCCTGGGCCGGGACCTTTCGCTGCCGAGCGTGGTGAGCGCCATGCTCGACGGCGAAAGGGAGTGGCAGGCCATGGTCTCCTTCTGCGAAGAGGTTATGTCGCAGAAGGAGGCCGCTGAGCGGGTCAGGGAGGATGACGCCCAATCTGACCCGCTCCGGCGCAGACGTCCAGGGAGACGAAGGGGGCGGTTCGCCCGCCTCCTTCGTCCCCCGTAGTGGGGCCACTGGTGGAGAGTCGGGGGACTCTCTGCCGGCTAGCACGGCTCCACGCGTCTGAGGGGTGACCTGTGTGGAAGGGTTGCTCCTCCTTGAGGCCGAGGCCCGGACCGGTTCCCGGGCCACCCGCCGGAGCGAGATGGTGAATGCCAACGCGACCCCATCTCGCCCCATGACGGCGGTGGACGTTTCACGGGGGGGTTTTAGTGGGTTCGAGTCCCACATACCCCCTTCCGTCACCCCCATGGCGGAAGGGAAGTGCGAGGGCATTTCCCCCCTCCAAAAAAAAAAAAAAAAAAAAAAATAGGTTAGGTTAGGTTGGACGGTTTCACGGAGGAGAGTAGATAGCCTTGTGCTACGCCATATTTTGGATTTTCTATACATATATTGAGTTTTGGGTTGGTGTTTTGAGTCGCGGAGGGCCAAGGCATGCCGAGGCCTTTGCGCGACGTGACGGGGAGGTTTTCGAAAGGCCCTTCTCAGGGCCCCTCCCCGCGGGAGTCGGACGAGGGAGGTGATAAGGAGGTGTGCGTCGGTTCTCCGCCCAAACAAGGCCCTTCTCAGGGCCCCTCTTCGGAGGTAAGGGCGGAGCCCGACACGGCGGAGGATATGCTGGAGGACGTGGTGGCCCGGAAGCGGCCGTCTTCCTCGTTCTTCGTGCCCGGGTATTTAGACTCGGACACGGAGACCGAGGGGACAGTGGCCGCTAAGGTCAACACGGCCTCTAGAGGGAGGAAGAAGTCGGGGAAGGCTTCGTCGGCCAGGGGGGCCTTTTTGAGGCCTCTCCCGGTCGACGAGGCCTTGACGGAGGTCCTGCTCAGCAGGAAGTATGGGAAGGAGCGCGCCGCTGCTGTCCCCGATCTCACGACGACCGGTAGCGATACCGATGCCGCCGTGCGGGTCGGGGACATCAGCGCGCTGAGCGCTCAAGAGTTGAGGGCCCACGCTGGCGAGAAGCTCGCCTGTATCCTGGAGGTTGCCAGGAAGTCCGGCAACCTCAAGGGCGAGTTTGTCGGCCGCCTGAAGGGGTCGGCGTCCAGTCTGCGGGAGGTGGTCGATGCCCTCGCAGACCGGAGTGAAGCGGAGGAGACGCGGCGCCTGAGGGCAATGAACGGCCGTCTACGGCTGGAGACGGAGGCCCTGAAGGCCGAGGTGAAGTCTCTTCGTCGCGCCTTCACCGAGGCGAAGACGGAGGCCGCCGCCGCCTCTACTGCCGCTGCTGCATCCGCCGCTGCAGGGACCCAGGGGGCCCCCACCATGTTGCAGGTGGGGGCGGAATTGATAGAGGAGCTGAAGCGCTCCTTGACCTCAACGTTCGGGACGATGCTGAACGCCCGAATCGCGGGGATTGAGGAGCGCCTTGTCCCGGTTTTTGAAGAAAATCCGGTTTTTAAAATTTCCGGTTTTTAAGAAACCCGGGGGGGTACAGAACCTAGCTGCGTACTGTACAAAAATTAAAAAACACGTGTGAAGAAATACAAATTTAATTAATAATGAAAACAAGGGAGCCTGAAGGGCTATAATGTCATTTAAATAATTTAAAATAAAACTAACTCGGCCAGAGGGGCTAGCGAGTGGGTTCTTTGTCCTACAGAAGGCTGATTCTACTAGGTTAAGATTTGAGGGTCTTCTTCTTGCTTTTACTCTTCCACCGTACTCTCCTTTTAGTGCGTCGCGGGTGTAGCAGGGACCCGACGGCGAAAGGTGTGTGCGAGCGTGGAGTTCCAGGTCCAAAAGGGGGGCAGCTCGTGAGAAGTCCGGCCGGAGACGAAGACTGCCCTAGGGTGGACTTTGAACCCTGGAATGCGCATAAAGCTAGGCATTACAGCCAGGCCTAGTAGGGTGACGGGCTCCCACGGCAGCACAAAAAGCAGAAGCACTAAGTGTTCATGATGCCGTGGAAGTCACAATCAGAACGGGAGATGAATTTAAAACAATATGAAAAGAGAATTTGCTAAAAGTATTACAGAGAGAAATGTGAGCGAAATAAAATATTACAATGAAAAGCCTTAGCCCGTGAACAGAATGAAGAGATGACATGGCGAGGTGAAAGAAAGCCCATGTCATTCTTTGAGCATTGGAATGAATGTTTACAGCCTACATTATAAATCAGTGCAAAACTTACCCAGCAGGGGTTTATAACTTTCACTTTGTTGTAGTTTAAATACAAGTAAAAAATACGATGAAATAACGATTGATTCAATTAGCGAGTAAAATGGCGTCTCAGTGCGTCTCCTGCGCAGTAAAAGTGTGACACGTCCTATTTCAAGGCCATAGACAATCGCAGCGGATACGGCATGAAGTTAGCGGCGTGTTGACGAACTTATCTATGGGCCGTCGTCTATAATCGACTAATACTATTAATCGAGTAATATTTAATCGGAATCGGAATTGTATTGGATTTTAAATTATTAATTAAATAAAAACGTAAGTATGTAACGATTACGTTACATTACCCCCTCTTGTAGGCAAAGATTTTGCTCTAGGAATGCAAAATCTGACTACTAACTACTGACACTCCACATTCATTAAACCATTCATACTACCTTTCGTAACACAAACATTCTTACCTATCAAACAACACCAAGACACAGAAAGTTTTGGCGCAACCTTCCAAAAAACAGGGCATCCTTTATTTATCTAGGATGACCAATGCTAGCAGCTAAGATGTTAAACAAAAAAAAAACGGGGAACGTAACATTACCGAAGAACAAACAGATAAGATACGTTAAACTTTATTACTATTTAATTTTAGGTCTTTGATATGCCAAGCTCCAATATCCTTGCCTGACATATCCTCTAAGACATATACTAAGGGAGACCGTTTCTCAGTAATACGGCATTTTATAAATTTGGGAGCTAACTTTTTGCTAAAATATTTATCTTTATCGCTCAAAATAAAAGTACGTTTATAGACAACATCACCAACGTTAAACTCTGCATGCTTCCTGCGTAAGTTATAATGTGCTGTATTCTTTACATGTGCCTGCCACAATGACGCCTGCACATCATCAAATACAGCCGAAAGACATCCACGATTTTCGGCGTAGATATCACGCGGAAGGAAGAGAATCTCATCACCTAAGTCATTGTCAGTATAGTGCGATCCACACAAAACAAGCTCTCTACCATAAACAAGAAAAGCCGGAGTGTAACCAGTGGCTTCGTTTACGGAGCTGTTAATCGCAAACTGTACCTTCGGGATAAAAGTGTCCCATGTCCGATGGTCATTTTCTACAAATGAGGACAGACTAGTAACGATAGTTTTATTATAACGTTCAACGGTGTTAATCTGTGGTGTATATTTTGGAGTAAAGTAAATATTTGGGATTTTATATTTTTTAAACAAAGATTCAGTTGTAGAACTAATGAACTGACTTCCATTATCAAGAAAAACTGTTTGAGGGACACCATGTACAAGAAAAATTGATTCTTCTAAAACTTTGACCTGCCGGCTCCGGTCGTTCGTCCGCCACTGAGGGCGGACACAAAAGAGGTGGCCGCGCCGCTGAGGCCAACGCCACCTCAGCAGGCCCGTGGCCCAGCTTCCGAAGCGGGCAAGAGGGCGGCACCCGCCGTGGCACCTGTGCCAGTCGCGGGTCCCTCGAGGGAGGCTGCTCCGGTCGCTGTCGCCGTTCCCCGGTCTGGGGAGACCTGGGCGACGGTGACGAAGAAGGGAAAGGGGAAGGGGAAGAGTTCTTCTCCCCCCTCTGCACCTGCGCCTGCTCCAGCGGCTCGTCCCGCCGCTTCGGCCCCAAAGCCCAGGGCGGCGCTGAGGTCCCCGAAATCCGCGGCTGTCGTGCTGTCGCTACAGCCCGGGGCTGCGGAAAAAGGGGTGACCTACTCCTCCGTCCTCCAGTTGGCGCAGGAGAAAGTAAGCCTCGAGGAGATGGAAATAGGACGGGTCGGGTTCCGGCGGACTGCCACGGGAGCCAGGATGCTGGAGATCACTGGCTCCCAAAACGGACAAAAGGCCGACAGGCTCGCGGAGAAGCTCCGCGAAGTCCTGTCGGAGGTGGCTAACGTCACCAGGCCCGTGAAGTCCACGGATATCCGTGTCACGGGCCTGGACGACACGGCCACCAAGGAGAAGGTGGCCGCAGCGGTCGCCGATGCGGGCCGCTGTGATGTGCGGCTCGTCAAGGCCGGGGAGATCCGCTCCGGCTTTGGTGGCACCGGGTCAACCCTAGTTTCCTGCCCGATCCCGGCAGCCAAAGTGCTGCTGGAAAACGGCAGACTGCTGGTGGGGTGGAGCTCGGCACGAGTGGTGGGGCTGGGGGAGCGTCCCATGCGCTGCTACCGGTGCATGGGGCTAGGGCACACGCGCCCCCAGTGCCCCGCGGCGGCGGACAGAGGTGACCTGTGCTTCCGGTGTGGAGGCGAAGGTCACAAGGCAGCCACCTGCGGGAGGGCCGAGCCACACTGCGCTATATGCGCAGAGTCTGGCAGGCCCTCCGGGCATGTAATGGGGGGACGCAGCTGCATTCCCCCGAAGACGAAAGGGAAAACCGCCGGGGCCCGGATCGCCCCCGCTCCCTCTGCCGGAGCTCACGCGGCGTTGAGCCAAGAGGTTGAGATGGCTGACTGATGGATCAGGTTGGCCATCTCAACTTCCTCCAGACGAACCTCAACCACTGCGCCAGGGCTCAGGATCTGCTCATGCAGTCCCTGGCGCAATGGGAAATTGATTTGTCGGTCGCCGCGGAGCCGTACTACGTCCCCCCCGAAAACCATTGTTGGGCTGGGGACCTGGACGGCTCCGTGGTCATTATAGGGAAGGGAAGTGGCGTCCCCCCCCTCTCAGTCGAGGAGAGGGGTTCGGGGTACGTGGTGGCCAAGTGGGGGGTGTATGCGATAGTCGGCGCATACTTCTCCCCCAATAGAACCGCTGCAGAGCTGGAGGTCTTTATGGACCTCCTAGCCGCGGCGGTGCGTAGGCAGGCGCCACGTCAGGTCCTCATCATGGGGGACCTGAACGCCAAGGCCCGGGACTGGGGCAGCCCCACTACTGACGCTCGAGGGGAGATCGTCAGGGAGTGGGCGCTTGCCACCGGGCTGACCCTTCTTAATAGAGGGTCGGCCCACACGTGCGTGCGACAGCGAGGGGGGTCCGTGGTGGACATAACGTTCGCCACCCCCGCTGTTGCGGCACATGCCCGGGCCTGGAGGGTGATGTCGGAAGTGGAGACTCTCTCGGACCACAAATATATAAGGTTCGAGATATCCACTTCCGACGTCCAAGGGGGGGGCCGTCGTGGGGCGCGGGCGGACTTTCCGCGCTGGACGGTCAGTCGCCTCGACCGCGATCTTGCGGTTGAGGCGGCGATCGTCCAGTCGTGGTTTGCCGCGCCCACGCACCCGGAGGTGGACGTAGAGGCGAGCCACTTCCGGGATGCGGTGACGGCGGTGTGCGACGCCGCCATGCCCAGGGCCCGGCGCCTCCCCGGTCGCCGAGAGGTGTACTGGTGGAGCTCGGAGATCGGGGATCTCCGAGACGCCTGCTCGGCGGCGCGGCGGCCCTACGCCCGCTGCCGGAGGCGGCGTCACGGCCGCACCGACGGAGCGCTGTCAGCGGAGGAGCTGGCAGCCGAGAACCAGCTGTACAACTCCTACCGCGAAGCGAAAAAGGAGCTGCAGCTGGCCGTCGGTCGGGCCAAGACGCGGGCCTGGGAGGAGGCTCTGGAGGGCCTCGATAGGGACCCGTGGGGACGTCCGTATAGGGCTGCCCGGAAAAAGTTCCGGGGCCAGACGTCCCCGATTGCGGAGTCCCTAGAGCCGGAGCTTCTGGGCAGGGTGATGGAGGGGCTCTTCCCCGACATCGACCCCCTCCACACCCCGCCCGCGATGGCGGCGCCGCCCCTCCTCCCCGAGGAGATTGATCCGGCCTCCATCCCACCTGTGTCAGAGGTGGAGATGGAGGTAGCCGTCGGACGCCTGCGTGGCAAAAGGACGGCCCCGGGTCCGGACGGGATCCCAAAGCGGGTCCTGCGGATCGCCTTGGGGGAGATGAGCGAGCGGCTTCGGGAACTGTTCGACGCTTGTCTCACGTCTGGACGGTTCCCGAAGCTTTGGAAGGACGGGCGGTTGTGCCTGTTGCGGAAGGAAGGTCGAGCCGCAGACTCGCCTTCCGCATACAGGCCAATCGTGCTGCTGGATGACACGGGGAAGCTGCTGGAGAGGGTAGTGGCTTCCCGTGTCATCCGGCACCTGGCGGGGACTGGGCCTGACCTGTCCCAGGCCCAGTATGGGTTCAGAGCGGGGCGTTCGACGATAGACGCCCTACTCTGGCTCAAGGGCTGGACCCAAGATGTTGTCAGCCAGGGGGAGAAGGCGTTGGCTGTTTCGCTCGACATTGCCAACGCCTTCAACAGCCTGCCGCACGGAACCATACGGGAGGCGCTCCGTTATCACGGAGTGCCCCTGTACCTGCAGAGGCTGTTGGCGGACTACCTGCAGGACAGGGAGGTCCTGGTCGAGGGACGCGACGGCTTGAGACACCGTCGCGTCGTCCGCGGGGTTCCACAGGGGTCGGTGCTGGGACCGCTCCTGTGGAACATTGGCTACGACTGGGTGCTCCGGGGCACGTTCCCCGCAAGTATGCGAGTGGCGTGCTACGCGGACGATACCCTGGTCGTGGTCAAGGGGAGGGACCTCGGGGAGGCGATGCGGTTGGCCACGATGGCCACTACCCTAGTGGTCGATCGCATCCGCTCCCTGGGATTGGAGGTTGCCCTCTCCAAGACCGAGGCCCTGTTGTTCCACGGGCCTCGGGGAGGGCCTCGTCCAGGAACCAGGGTGGTTCTGGACGGGGTTCAGGTCCGGGTTGGGACCCAGATGAAATATTTGGGTCTCATCCTGGATGGGAGGTGGACTTTTGGGGCCCATTTCGCCCAACTGGCCCCAAGAGTCCTGGGAGCCGCGGCCGCTTTAGGGAGGCTGCTGCCCAACGTGGGCGGCCCGAGCGCCACATGTCGCCGGCTGTACTCCGGGGTCATCCGGAGTATGGCCCTGTACGGGGCACCGGTCTGGGTGGACGCCCTCAGTCGCGCGAACCTGACCCTGCTGCGACGTCCGCAGCGGGTCATCGCGACGAGGGCGATACGCGGTTACCGGACGGTGTCCTGGACAGCAGCATGCGTGCTGGCCGGTGATCCCCCCTGGGCTCTTCAGGCGGAGATCCTCGCCGAAGTGTATCACTTCGTGGCGGCGAGGAGATCTGCCGGGGAGCGCCCAGTGTGGGAGGAGGTCACGCGCATGCGGCGGCTGGCGCGGGACGCCTTGTTGCGGCGGTGGGCGGAGGACCTGGCACCACCGGTCCCTGGTCAGTGGACGGTGGACGCCATCAGGCCGGTCCTCCGAAGGTGGGTGCGGCGGCGGTTCGGGTCGCTGACCTTCCGATTGGTGCAGGTACTTTCCGGGCATGGATGCTTTGGAAAGTATCTGCACCAGATCGCGAGACGGGAGGCGACCCCGGTCTGCCACGAATGTGGGGCGCCGGAGGATACGG
Organism: Eupithecia subumbrata; assembly: GCA_949316285.1. Lineage (NCBI taxonomy): Eukaryota > Metazoa > Arthropoda > Insecta > Lepidoptera > Geometridae > Eupithecia > Eupithecia subumbrata. The sequence continues at coordinate 135,901 of OX438650.1, read as the reverse complement.
CGCTCCACACGCTGGAGGCGTGTGCTGCGTGGGGTCCCATGCGGCACACGCTTTCAGCGTTCCTGGGCCGGGACCTTTCGCTGCCGAGCGTGGTGAGCGCCATGCTCGACGGCGAAAGGGAGTGGCAGGCCATGGTCTCCTTCTGCGAAGAGGTTATGTCGCAGAAGGAGGCCGCTGAGCGGGTCAGGGAGGATGACGCCCAATCTGACCCGCTCCGGCGCAGACGTCCAGGGAGACGAAGGGGGCGGTTCGCCCGCCTCCTTCGTCCCCCGTAGTGGGGCCACTGGTGGAGAGTCGGGGGACTCTCTGCCGGCTAGCACGGCTCCACGCGTCTGAGGGGTGACCCGTGTGAAAGGGTTGCTCCTCCTTGAGGCCGAGGCCCGGACCGGTTCCCGGGCCACCCGCCGGAGCGAGATGGTGAATGCCAACGCGACCCCATCTCGCCCCATGACGGCGGTGGACGTTTCACGGGGGGGTTTTAGTGGGTTCGAGTCCCACATACCCCCTTCCGTCACCCCCATGGCGGAAGGGAAGTGCGAGGGCATTTCCCCCCTCCAAAAAAAAAAAAAAAAAAAAAAGGTTAGGTTAGGTTAGGTTAGGTTAGGTTAGGTTAGGTTAGGTTAGGTTAGGTTAGGTTAGGTTAGGACGGTTTATGGCCCTGTACGGGGCACCGGTCTGGGTGGACGCCCTCAGTCGCGCGAACCTGACCCTGCTGCGACGTCCGCAGCGGGTCATCGCGACGAGGGCGATACGTGGTTACCGGACGGTGTCCTGGACAGCAGCATGCGTGCTGGCCGGCGATCCCCCCTGGGCTCTTCAGGCGGAGATCCTCGCCGAAGTGTATCACTTCGTGGCGGCGAGGAGATCTGCCGGGGAGCGCCCAGTGTGGGAGGAGGTCACGCGCATGCGGCGGCTGGCGCGGGACGCCTTGTTGCGGCGGTGGGCGGAGGACCTGGCACCACCGGTCCCTGGTCAGTGGACGGTGGACGCCATCAGGCCGGTCCTCCGAAGGTGGGTGCGGCGGCGGTTCGGGTCGCTGACCTTCCGATTGGTGCAGGTACTTTCCGGGCATGGATGCTTTGGAAAGTATCTGCACCAGATCGCGAGACGGGAGGCGACCCCGGTCTGCCACGAATGTGGGGCGCCGGAGGATACGGCGCTCCACACGCTGGAGGCGTGTGCTGCGTGGGGTCCCATGCGGCACACGCTTTCAGCGTTCCTGGGCCGGGACCTTTCGCTGCCGAGCGTGGTGAGCGCCATGCTCGACGGCGAAAGGGAGTGGCAGGCCATGGTCTCCTTCTGCGAAGAGGTTATGTCGCAGAAGGAGGCCGCTGAGCGGGTCAGGGAGGATGACGCCCAATCTGACCCGCTCCGGCGCAGACGTCCAGGGAGACGAAGGGGGCGGTTCGCCCGCCTCCTTCGTCCCCCGTAGTGGGGCCACTGGTGGAGAGTCGGGGGACTCTCTGCCGGCTAGCACGGCTCCACGCGTCTGAGGGGTGACCCGTGTGAAAGGGTTGCTCCTCCTTGAGGCCGAGGCCCGGACCGGTTCCCGGGCCACCCGCCGGAGCGAGATGGTGAATGCCAACGCGACCCCATCTCGCCCCATGACGGCGGTGGACGTTTCACGGGGGGGTTTTAGTGGGTTCGAGTCCCACATACCCCCTTCCGTCACCCCCATGGCGGAAGGGAAGTGCGAGGGCATTTCCCCCCTCCAAAAAAAAAAAAAAAAAAAAAAAAGGTTAGGACGGTTTTACGAAGGAGAATAGGTAGCCTTGTGCTACGCCATATATCGGATTTTGGGTTGATTTTGCTTGTGAGGGTTGGGTTTTTGAGTCGCGGAGGGCCAAGGCATGCCGAGGCCTTTGCGCGACGTGACGGGGAGGTTTTCGAAAGGCCCTTCTCAGGGCCCCTCCCCGCGGGAGTCGGACGAGGGAGATGTAAATCTTGTTGGGGAGGTGTGCGTCGGTTCTCCGCCCAAACAAGGCCCTTCTCAGGGCCCCTCTTCGGAGGTAAGGGCGGAGTCCGACACGGCGGAGGAAGTGCTGGGGGACGTGGTGGCCCGGAAGCGGCCGTCTTCCTCGTTCTTCGTGCCCGGGTATTTAGACTCGGACACGGAGACCGAGGGGACAGTGGCCGCTAAGGTCAACACGTCCTGTAGAGGGAGGAAGAAGACGGGGAAGGCTTCGTTGGCCAGGGGGGGCTTTTTGAAGCCTCTCCCGGTCGACGAGGCCTTGACGGGGGTCCTGCTCAGCAGGAAGTATGGGAAGGAGCGCGCCGCTGCTGTCCCCGATCTCACGACGACCGGTAGCGATACCGATGCCGCCGTGCGGGTCGGGGACATCAGCGCGCTGAGCGCTCAGGAGTTGAGGGCCCACGCTGGCGAGAAGCTCGCCTGTATCCTGGAGGTTGCCAGGAAGTCCGGCAACCTCAAGGGCGAGTTTGTCGGCCGCCTGAAGGGGTCGGCGTCCAGTCTGCGGGAGGTGGTCGATGCCCTCGCGGACCGGAGTGAAGCGGAGGAGACGCGGCGCCTGAGGGCTATGAACAGCCGTCTGCGGCTGGAGACGGAGGCCCTGAAGGCCGAGGTGAAGTCGCTTCGTCGCGCCTTCACCGAGGCGAAAACGGAGGCCGCCGCCGCCGGTACTGCCGCTGCTGCATCTACCGCAGCAGGGACTCAGGGGGCCCCCGCCATGTTGCAGGTGGGGGCGGAATTCATAGAGGAGCTGAAGCGCTCCTTGATCTCAACGTTCGGGACGATGCTGAACGCCCGAATCGCGGGGATTGAGGAGCGCCTCCTGCCGGCTCCGGTCGTTCGTCCGCCACTGAGGGCGGACACGAAAGAGGTGGCTGCGCCGCTGAGGCCAACGCCACCTCAGCAGGCTCGTGGCCCAGCTTACGAAGCGGGCAAGAGGGCGGCACCCGCTTTCAGCGTTCCTGGGCCGGGACCTTTCGCTGCCGAGCGTGGTGAGCGCCATGCTCGACGGCGAAAGGGAGTGGCAGGCCATGGTCTCCTTCTGCGAAGAGGTTATGTCGCAGAAGGAGGCCGCTGAGCGGGTCAGGGAGGATGACGCCCAATCTGACCCGCTCCGGCGCAGACGTCCAGGGAGACGAAGGGGGCGGTTCGCCCGCCTCCTTCGTCCCCCGTAGTGGGGCCACTGGTGGAGAGTCGGGGGACTCTCTGCCGGCTAGCACGGCTCCACGCGTCTGAGGGGTGACCCGTGTGAAAGGGTTGCTCCTCCTTGAGGCCGAGGCCCGGACCGGTTCCCGGGCCACCCGCCGGAGCGAGATGGTGAATGCCAACGCGACCCCATCTCGCCCCATGACGGCGGTGGACGTTTCACGGGGGGGTTTTAGTGGGTTCGAGTCCCACATACCCCCTTCCGTCACCCCCATGGCGGAAGGGAAGTGCGAGGGCATTTCCCCCCTCCAAAAAAAAAAAAAAAAAAAAAAAAGGTTAGGACGGTTTTACGAAGGAGAATAGGTAGCCTTGTGCTACGCCATATATCGGATTTTGGGTTGATTTTGCTTGTGAGGGTTGGGTTTTTGAGTCGCGGAGGGCCAAGGCATGCCGAGGCCTTTGCGCGACGTGACGGGGAGGTTTTCGAAAGGCCCTTCTCAGGGCCCCTCCCCGCGGGAGTCGGACGAGGGAGATGTAAATCTTGTTGGGGAGGTGTGCGTCGGTTCTCCGCCCAAACAAGGCCCTTCTCAGGGCCCCTCTTCGGAGGTAAGGGCGGAGTCCGACACGGCGGAGGAAGTGCTGGGGGACGTGGTGGCCCGGAAGCGGCCGTCTTCCTCGTTCTTCGTGCCCGGGTATTTAGACTCGGACACGGAGACCGAGGGGACAGTGGCCGCTAAGGTCAACACGTCCTGTAGAGGGAGGAAGAAGACGGGGAAGGCTTCGTTGGCCAGGGGGGGCTTTTTGAAGCCTCTCCCGGTCGACGAGGCCTTGACGGGGGTCCTGCTCAGCAGGAAGTATGGGAAGGAGCGCGCCGCTGCTGTCCCCGATCTCACGACGACCGGTAGCGATACCGATGCCGCCGTGCGGGTCGGGGACATCAGCGCGCTGAGCGCTCAGGAGTTGAGGGCCCACGCTGGCGAGAAGCTCGCCTGTATCCTGGAGGTTGCCAGGAAGTCCGGCAACCTCAAGGGCGAGTTTGTCGGCCGCCTGAAGGGGTCGGCGTCCAGTCTGCGGGAGGTGGTCGATGCCCTCGCGGACCGGAGTGAAGCGGAGGAGACGCGGCGCCTGAGGGCTATGAACAGCCGTCTGCGGCTGGAGACGGAGGCCCTGAAGGCCGAGGTGAAGTCGCTTCGTCGCGCCTTCACCGAGGCGAAAACGGAGGCCGCCGCCGCCGGTACTGCCGCTGCTGCATCTACCGCAGCAGGGACTCAGGGGGCCCCCGCCATGTTGCAGGTGGGGGCGGAATTCATAGAGGAGCTGAAGCGCTCCTTGATCTCAACGTTCGGGACGATGCTGAACGCCCGAATCGCGGGGATTGAGGAGCGCCTCCTGCCGGCTCCGGTCGTTCGTCCGCCACTGAGGGCGGACACGAAAGAGGTGGCTGCGCCGCTGAGGCCAACGCCACCTCAGCAGGCTCGTGGCCCAGCTTACGAAGCGGGCAAGAGGGCGGCACCCGCCGTGGCACCTGGGCCAGTCGCGGGTCCCTCGAGGGAGGCTGCCCCGGTCGCTGTCGCCGCTCCCCCGTCTGGGGAGACCTGGGCGACGGTGACGAAGAAGGGAAAGGGGAAGGGGAAGAGTTCTTCTCCCCCCTCTGCACCTGCGCCTGCTCCAGCGGCTCGTCCGGCTGCTTCGGCCCCAAAGCCCAGAGCGGCGCTGAGGTCCCCGAAGTCCGCGGCTGTCGTGCTGTCGTTACAGCCCGGGGCTGCGGAAAAAGGGGTGACCTACTCCTCCGTTCTCCAGTTGGCGCAGGAGAAGGTGAGCCTCGAGGAGATGGAGATAGGGCGGGTCGGGTTCCGGCGGACTGCCACGGGAGCCAGGATGCTGGAGATCACTGGCTCCCAAAACGGACAAAAGGCCGACAGGCTCGCGGAGAAGCTCCGCGAAGTCCTGTCGGAAGTGGCTAACGTCACCAGGCCCGTGAAGTCCACGGATATCCGTGTCACGGGCCTGGACGACACGGCCACCAAGGAGAAGGTGGCCGCAGCGGTCGCCAATGCGGGCCGCTGTGATGTGCGGCTCGTCAAGGCCGGGGAGATCCGCTCCGGCTTTGGTGGCACCGGGTCCACCCTAGTTTCCTGCCCGATCCCGGCAGCCAAAGTGCTGCTGGAAAAGGGCAGACTGCTGGTGGGGTGGAGCTCGGCACGAGTGGTGGGGCTGGGGGAGCGTCCCATGCGCTGCTACCGGTGCATGGGGCTAGGGCACACGCGCCCCCAGTGCCCCGCGGCGGCTGACAGAGGTGACCTGTGCTTCCGGTGTGGAGGCGAAGGTCACAAGGCAGCCACCTGCGGGAGGGCCGAGCCACACTGCGCTATATGCGCAGAGTCTGGCAGGCCCTCCGGGCATGTAATGGGGGGACGCAGCTGCGTTCCCCCAAAGACGAAAGGGAAAACCGCCGGGGCCCGGACCGCCCCCGCCCCCTCTGCCGGAGCTCACGCGGCGTTGAGCGAAGAGGTTGAGATGGCTGACTGATGGATCAGGTCGGCCATCTCAACTTCCTCCAGACGAACCTCAACCACTGCGCCAGGGCTCAGGATCTGCTCATGCAGTCTCTGGCGCAGTGGGAAATTGATTTGTCGGTCGCCGCGGAGCCGTACTACGTCCCCCCCGAAAACCATTGTTGGGCTGGGGACCTGGACGGCTCCGTGGTCATTATAGGGAAGGGAAGTGGTGTCACCCCCCTCTCAGTCGAGGAGAGGGGTTCGGGGTACGTGGTGGCCAAGTGGGGGGTGTATGCGATAGTCGGCGCATACTTCTCCCCCAATAGAACCGCTGCAGAGCTGGAGGTCTTTATGGACCTCCTAGCCGCGGCGGTGCGTAGGCAGGCGCCACGTCAGGTCCTCATCATGGGGGACCTGAACGCCAAGGCCCGGGACTGGGGCAGCCCCACTACTGACGCTCGAGGGGAGATCGTCAGGGAGTGGGCGCTTGCCACCGGGCTGACCCTTCTTAATAGAGGGTCGGCCCACACGTGCGTGCGACAGCGAGGGGGGTCCGTGGTGGACATAACGTTCGCCACCCCCGCTGTTGCGGCACATGCCCGGGCCTGGAGGGTGATGTCGGAAGTGGAGACTCTCTCGGACCACAAATATATAAGGTTCGAGATATCCACTTCCGACGTCCAAGGGGGGAGCCGTCGTGGGGCGCGGGCAGACTTTCCGCGCTGGACGGTCAGTCGCCTCGACCGCGATCTTGCGGTTGAAGCGGCGATCGTCCAGTCGTGGTTTGCCGCGCCCACGCACCCGGAGGTGGACGTAGAGGCGAGCCACTTCCGGGATGCGGTGACAGCGGTGTGCGACGCCGCCATGCCCAGGGCCCGGCGCCTCCCCGGTCGCCGAGAGGTGTACTGGTGGAGCTCGGAGATCGGGGATCTCCGAGACGCCTGCTCGGCGGCGCGGCGGCCCTACGCCCGCTGCCGGAGGCGGCGTCACGGCCGCACCGACGGGGCGCTGTCAGCGGAGGAGCTGGCAGCCGAGAACCAGCTGTACAACTCCTACCGCGAAGCGAAAAAGGAGCTGCAGCTGGCCGTCGGTCGGGCCAAGACGCGGGCTTGGGAGGAGGCTCTGGAGGGCCTCGATAGGGACCCGTGGGGACGTCCGTATAGGGCTGCCCGGAAAAAGTTCCGGGGCCAGACGTCCCCGATTGCGGAGTCCCTAGAGCCGGAGCTTCTGGGCAGGGTGATGGAGGGGCTCTTCCCCGACATCGACCCCCTCCACACCCCGCCCTCGATGGCGGCGCCGCCCCTCCTCTCCGAGGAGATTGACCCGGCCTCCATCCCACCTGTGTCAGAGGTGGAGATGGAGGTGGCCGTCGGACGCCTGCGTGGCAAAAGGACGGCCCCGGGTCCGGACGGGATCCCAAAGCGGGTCCTGCGGATCGCCTTGGGGGAGATGAGCGAGCGGCTCCGGGAACTTTTCGACGCTTGTCTCACGTCTGGACGGTTCCCGAAGCTTTGGAAGGACGGGCGGTTGTGCCTGTTGCGAAAGGAAGGTCGAGCCGCAGACTCGCCTTCCGCATACAGGCCAATCGTGCTGCTGGATGACACGGGGAAGCTGCTGGAGAGGGTACTGGCTTCCCGTGTCATCCGGCACCTGGCGGGGACTGGGCCTGACCTGTCCCAGGCCCAGTATGGGTTCAGAGCAGGGCGTTCGACGATAGACGCCCTACTCTGGCTCAAGGGCTGGACCCAAGATGTGGTCAGCCGGGGAGGGAAGGCGTTGGCTGTTTCGCTCGACATTGCCAACGCCTTCAACAGCCTGCCGCACGGAACCATACGGGAGGCGCTCCGTTATCACGGAGTGCCCCTGTACCTGCGGAGGCTGTTGGCGGACTACCTCCAGGACAGGGAGGTCCTGGTTGAGGGACGCGACGGCTTGAGACACCGTCGCGTCGTCCGCGGGGTTCCACAGGGGTCGGTGCTGGGACCGCTCCTGTGGAACATTGGCTACGACTGGGTGCTCCGGGGCACGTTCCCCGCAAGTATGCGAGTGGCGTGCTACGCGGACGATACCCTGGTCGTGGTCAAGGGGAGGGACCTCGGGGAGGCGATGCGGTTGGCCACGATGGCCACTACCCTAGTGGTCGACCGCATCCGCTCCCTGGGATTGGAGGTGGCCCTCTCCAAGACCGAGGCCCTGTTGTTCCACGGGCCTCGGGGAGGGCCTCGTCCAGGAACCAGGGTGGTTCTGGACGGGGTTCAGGTCCGGGTTGGGACCCAGATGAAATATTTGGGTCTCATCCTGGATGGGAGGTGGACTTTTGGGGCCCATTTCGCCCAACTGGCCCCAAGAGTCCTGGGAGCCGCGGCCGCTTTAGGGAGGCTGCTGCCCAACGTGGGCGGCCCGAGCGCCACATGTCGCCGGCTGTACTCCGGGGTCATCCGGAGTATGGCCCTGTACGGGGCACCGGTCTGGGTGGACGCCCTCAGTCGCGCGAACCTGACCCTGCTGCGACGTCCGCAGCGGGTCATCGCGACGAGGGCGATACGTGGTTACCGGACGGTGTCCTGGACAGCAGCATGCGTGCTGGCCGGTGATCCCCCCTGGGCTCTTCAGGCGGAGATCCTCGCCGAAGTGTATCACTTCGTGGCGGCGAGGAGATCTGCCGGGGAGCGCCCAGTGTGGGAGGAGGTCACGCGCATGCGGCGGCTGGCGCGGGACGCCTTGTTGCGGCGGTGGGCGGAGGACCTGGCACCACCGGTCCCTGGTCAGTGGACGGTGGACGCCATCAGGCCGGTCCTCCGAAGGTGGGTGCGGCGGCGGTTCGGGTCGCTGACCTTCCGATTGGTGCAGGTGCTTTCCGGGCATGGATGCTTTGGAAAGTATCTGCACCAGATCGCGAGACGGGAGGCGACCCCGGTCTGCCACGAATGTGGGGCGCCGGAGGATACGGCGCTCCACACGCTGGAGGCGTGTGCTGCGTGGGGTCCCATGCGGCACACGCTTTCAGCGTTCCTGGGCCGGGACCTTTCGCTGCCGAGCGTGGTGAGCGCCATGCTCGACGGCGAAAGGGAGTGGCAGGCCATGGTCTCCTTCTGCGAAGAGGTTATGTCGCAGAAGGAGGCCGCTGAGCGGGTCAGGGAGGATGACGCCCAATCTGACCCGCTCCGGCGCAGACGTCCAGGGAGACGAAGGGTGCGGTTCGCCCGCCTCCTTCGTCCCCCGTAGTGGGGCCACTGGTGGAGAGTCGGGGGACTCTCTGCCGGCTAGCACGGCTCCACGCGTCTGAGGGGTGACCTGTGTGAAAGGGTTGCTCCTCCTTGAGGCCGAGGCCCGGACCGGTTCCCGGGCCACCCGCCGGAGCGAGATGGTGAATGCCAACGCGACCCCATCTCGCCCCATGACGGCGGTGGACGTTTCACGGGGGGGTTTTAGTGGGTTCGAGTCCCACATACCCCCTTCCGTCACCCCCATGGCGGAAGGGAAGTGCGAGGGCATTTCCCCCCTCCAAATTAAAAATATAGGTTAGGTTAGGTTAGGTTAGGTTAGGTTAGGTTAGGTTAGGTTAGGTTAGGTTAGGTTAGGTTGACTCTTGGGTTTTCACGGAGGAGAGTAGATAGCCTTGTGCTACGCCATATTTTGGATTTTCTATATATTGAGTTTTGGGTTGGTGTTTTGAGTCGCGAAAGGCCAAGGCATGCCGAGGCCTTCGCGCGACGGGGCGGGGAGGTTCTCAAAAGGCCCTTCTCAGGGCCCCTCCCCGCGGGAGTCGGACGAGGTAGGTGTGGATGAGGTGTGCGTCGGTTCTCCGCCCAAACAAGGCCCTTCTCAGGGCCCCTCTTCGGAGGTAAGGGCGGAGTCCGACACGGCGGAGGGAGTGCTGGAGGACGTGGTGGCCCGGAAGCGGCCGTCTTCCTCGTTCTTCGTGCCCGGGTATTTAGACTCGGACACGGAGACCGAGGGGACAGTGGCCGCTAAGGTCAACACGGCCTCTAGAGGGAGGAAGAAGTCGGGGAAGGCTTCGTTGGCCAGGGGGGGCTTTTTGAAGCCTCTCCCGGTCGACGAGGCCTTGACGGAGGTCCTGCTCAGCAGGAAGTATGGGAAGGAGCGCGCCGCTGCTGTCCTCGATCTCACGACGACCGGTAGCGATACCGATGCCGCCGTGCGGGTCGGGGACATCAGCGCGCTGAGCGCTCAAGAGTTGAGGGCCCACGCTGGCGAGAAACTCGCCTGTATCCTGGAGGTTGCCAGGAAGTCCGGCAACCTCAAAGGCGAGTTTGTCGGCCGCCTGAAGGGGTCGGCGTCTAGTCTGCGGGAGGTGGTCGATGCCCTCGCAGACCGGAGTGAAGCGGAGGAGACGCGGCGCCTGAGGGCAATCAACGGCCGTCTACGGCTGGAGACGGAGGCCCTGAAGGCCGAGGTGAAGTCGCTTCGTCGCGCCTTCACCGAGGCGAAGACGGAGGCCGCCGCCGCCTGTAATGCCGCTGCTGCATCTGCCGCTGCAGGGAATCAGGGGGCCCCCGCCATGTTGCAGGTGGGGGCGGAATTAATAGAAGAGCTGAAGCGCTCCTTGACCTCAACGTTCGGGACAATGTTGAACGCCCGAATCGCGGGGATTGAGGAGCGCCTCCTGCCGGCTCCGGTCATTCGTCCGCCACTGAGGGCGGACACAAAAAAGGTTGCAGAAGTGGCCGCGCCGCTGAGGCCAACGCCACCTCAGCAGGCGCGTGACCAAGCTTCCGAAGCGGGCAAGAGGGCGGCACCCGCCGTGGCACCTGTGCCAGTCGCGGGTCCCTCGAGGGAGGCTGCTCCGGTCGCTGTCTCCGTTCCCCGGTCTGGGGAGACCTGGGCGACGGTGACGAAGAAGGGAAAGGGGAAGGGGAAGAGTTCTTCTCCCCCCTCTGCACCTGCGCCTGCTCCAGCGGCTCGTCCCGCCGCTTCGGCCCCAAAGCCCAGGGCGGCGCTGAGGTCCCCGAAGTCCGCGGCTGTCGTGCTTTCGCTACAGCCCGGGGCTGCGGAAAAAGGGGTGACCTACTCCTCCGTTCTCCAAATGGCGCAGGAGAAAGTGAGCCTCCAGGAGATGGAGATAGGATGGGTCGGGTTCCGGCAGACTGCAACGGGAGCCAGGATGCTGGAGATCACTGGCTCCCAAAACGGACAAAAGGCCGACAGGCTCGCGGAGAAGCTCCGCGAGGTCCTATCGGAAGTGGCTAACGTCACCAGGCCCGTGAAGTCCACGGATATCCGTGTCACGGGTCTGGACGACACGGCCACCAAGGAGAAGGTGGCCGCAGCGGTCGCCGAGGCGGGCCGCTGTGATGTGCGGCTCGTCAAGGCCGGGGAGATCCGCTCCGGCTTTGGTGGCACCGGGTCCACCCTAGTTTCCTGCCCGATCCCGGCAGCCAAAGTGCTGCTGGAAAAGGGCAGACTGCTGGTGGGGTGGAGCTCGGCACGAGTGGTGGGGCTGGGGGAGCGTCCCATGCGCTGCTACCGGTGCATGGGGCTAGGGCACACGCGCCCCCAGTGCCCCGCGGCGGCGGACAGAGGTGACCTGTGCTTCCGGTGTGGAGGCGAAGGTCACAAGGCGGCCACCTGCAGGAGGGCCCAGCCACACTGCGCTATATGCGCAGAGTCTGGCAGGCCCTCTGGGCATGTAATGGGGGGACGCAGCTGCGTTCCCCCGAAGACGAAAGGGAAAACCGCCGGGACCCGGACCGCCCCCGCCCCCTCTGCCGGAGCTCACGCGGCGTTGAGCGAGGAGGTTGAGATGGCTGACTGATGGATCAGGTCGGCCATCTCAACTTCCTCCAGACGAACCTCAACCACTGCGCCAGGGCTCAGGATCTGCTCATGCAGTCCCTGGCGCAGTGGGAAATTGATTTGTCGGTTGCCGCGGAGCCGTACTACGTCCCTCCCCAAAACCAATGTTGGGCTGGTGACCTGGACGGCTCCGTGGTCATTATTGGGAAGGGAAGTGGCATCCCTCCCCTCTCAGTTGAGGAGAGGGGTTCGGGGTACGTGGTGGCCAAGTGGGGGGAGTATGCGGTAGTCGGCGCATACTTCTCCCCCAATAGAACCGCTGCAGAGCTGGAGGTCTTTATGGACCTCCTGGCCGCGGCGGTGCGTAGGCAGGCGCCACGTCAGGTCCTCATCATGGGGGACCTGAACGCCAAGGCCCGGGACTGGGGCAGCCCCACTACTGACGCTCGAGGGGAGATCGTCAGGGAGTGGGCGCTTGCCACCGGGCTGACCCTTCTTAATAGAGGGTCGGCCCACACGTGCGTGCGACAGCGAGGGGGGTCCGTGGTGGACATAACGTTCGCCACCCCCGCTGTTGCGGCACGTGCCCGGGCCTGGAGGGTGATGTCGGAAGTGGAGACTCTCTCGGACCACAAATATATAAGGTTCGAGATATCCACTTCCGACGTCCAAAGGGGGGGCCGTCATGGGGCGCGGGCGGACTTTCCGCGCTGGACGGTCAGTCGCCTCGACCGCGATCTGGCGGTTGAGGCGGCGATCGTCCAGTCGTGGTTTGCCGCGCCCACGCACCCGGAGGTGGACGTAGAGGCGAGCCACTTCCGGGATGCGGTGACGGCGGTGTGTGACGCCGCCATGCCCAGGGCTCGGCGCCTCCCCGGTCGCCGAGAGGTGTACTGGTGGAGCTCGGAGATCGGGGATCTCCGAGACGCCTGCTCGGCGGCGCGGCGGTCCTACGCCCGCTGCCGGAGGCGGCGTCACGGCCGCACTGACGGGGAGCTGTCAGCGGAGGAGCTGGCAGCCGAGAACCAGCTGTACAGCTCCTACCGCGAAGCGAAAAGGGAGCTGCAGCTGGCCGTCGGTCGGGCCAAGACGCGGGCCTGGGAAGAGGCTCTAGAGGGCCTCGACAGGGACCCGTGGGGACGTCCGTATAGGGCTGCCCGGAAAAAGTTCCGGGGCCAGACTTCCCCGATTGCGGAGTCTCTAGAGCCGGAGCTTCTGGGCAGGGTGATGGAGGGGCTCTTCCCCGACATCGACCCCCTCCACACCCCGCCCGTGATGGCGGCGCCGCCTGTCCTCCCCGAGGAGATTGACCCGGCCTCCATCCCACCTGTGTCAGAGGTGGAGATGGAGGTGGCCGTTGGACGCCTGCGTGGCAAAAGGACGGCCCCGGGTCCGGATGGGATCCCAAAGCGGGTCCTGCGGATCGCCTTGGGGGAGATGGGCGAGCGGCTTCGGGAACTGTTCGACGCGTGTCTCACGTCTGGACGGTTCCCGAAGCTTTGGAAGGACGGGCGGTTGTGCCTGTTGCGGAAGGAAGGTCGAGACGCAGACTCGCCTTCCGCATACAGGCCAATAGTGCTGCTGGATGACACGGGGAAGCTGCTGGAGAGAGTATTGGCTTCCCGTGTCATCCGGCACCTGGCGGGGACTGGGCCTGACCTGTCCCAGGCCCAGTATGGGTTCAGAGCGGGGCGTTCGACGATAGACGCCCTACTCTGGCTCAAGGGCTGGACCCAAGATGTTGTCAGCCAGGGGGAAAAGGCGTTGGCTGTTTCGCTCGACATTGCCAACGCCTTCAACAGCCTGCCGCACGGAACCATACGGGAGGCGCTCCGTTATCACGGAGTGCCCCTGTACCTGCGGAGGCTGTTGGCGGACTACCTCCAGGACAGGGAGGTCCTGGTTGAAGGACGCGACGGCTTGAGACACCGTCGCGTCGTCCGCGGGGTTCCACAGGGGTCGGTGCTGGGACCGCTCCTGTGGAACATTGGCTACGACTGGGTGCTCCGGGGCACGTTCCCCGCAAGTATGCGAGTGGCGTGCTACGCGGACGATACCCTGGTCGTGGTCAAGGGGAGGGACCTCGGGGAGGCGATGCGGTTGGCCACGATGGCCACTACCCTAGTGGTCGACCGCATCCGCTCCCTGGGATTGGAGGTGGCCCTCTCCAAGACCGAGGCCCTGTTGTTCCACGGGCCTCGGGGAGGGCCTCGTCCAGGAACCAGGGTGGTTCTGGACGGGGTTCAGGTCCGGGTTGGGACCCAGATGAAATATTTGGGTCTCATCCTGGATGGGAGGTGGACTTTTGGGGCCCATTTCGCCCAACTGGCCCCAAGAGTCCTGGGAGCCGCGGCCGCTTTAGGGAGGCTGCTGCCCAACGTGGGCGGCCCGAGCGCCACATGTCGCCGGCTGTACTCCGGGGTCATCCGGAGTATGGCCCTTTACGGGGCACCGGTCTGGGTGGACGCCCTCAGTCGCGCGAACCTGACCCTGCTGCGACGTCCGCAGCGGGTCATCGCGACGAGGGCGATACGCGGTTACCGGACGGTGTCCTGGACAGCAGCATGCGTGCTGGCCGGTGATCCCCCCTGGGCTCTTCAGGCGGAGATCCTCGCCGAAGTGTATCACTTCGTGGCGGCGAGGAGATCTGCCGGGGAGCGCCCAGTGTGGGAGGAGGTCACGCGCATGCGGCGGCTGGCGCGGGACGCCTTGTTGCGGCGGTGGGCGGAGGACCTGGCACCACCGGTCCCTGGTCAGTGGACGGTGGACGCCATCAGGCCGGTCCTCCGAAGGTGGGTGCGGCGGCGGTACGGGTCGCTGACCTTCCGATTGGTGCAGGTACTTTCCGGGCATGGATGCTTTGGAAAGTATCTGCACCAGATCGCGAGACGGGAGGCGACCCCGGTCTGCCACGAATGTGGGGCGCCGGAGGATACGGCGCTCCACACGCTGGAGGCGTGTGCTGCGTGGGGTCCCATGCGGCACACGCTTTCAGCGTTCCTGGGCCGGGACCTTTCGCTGCCGAGCGTGGTGAGCGCCATGCTCGACGGCGAAAGAGAGTGGCAGGCCATGGTCTCCTTCTGCGAAGAGGTTATGTCGCAGAAGGAGGCCGCTGAGCGGGTCAGGGAGGATGACGCCCAATCTGACCCGCTCCGGCGCAGACGTCCAGGGAGACGAAGGGGGCGGTTCGCCCGCCTCCTTCATCCCCCGTAGTGGGGCCACTGGTGGAGAGTCGGGGGACTCTCTGCCGGCTAGCACGGCTCCACGCGTCGTGAGGGGTGACCTGTGTGAAAGGGTTGCTCCTCCTTGAGGCCGAGGCCCGGACCGGTTCCCGGGCCACCCGCCGGAGCGAGATGGTGAATGCCAACGCGACCCCATCTCGCCCCATGACGGCGGTGGACGTTTCACGGGGGGGTTTTAGTGGGTTCGAGTCCCACATACCCCCTTCCGTCACCCCCATGGCGGAAGGGAAGTGCGAGGGCATTTCCCCCCTCCAAAAAAAAAAAAAAAAAAAAAAAGGTTAGGTTAGGTTAGGTTAGGTTAGGTTAGGTTAGGTTAGGTTAGGTTAGGTTAGGTTAGGTTAGGTTAGGTTAGGTTAGGTTAGGTTAGGTTAGGTTAGGTTAGGTTAGGTTAGGTTAGGTTAGGTTAGGTTAGGTTAGGTTAGGTTAGGTTAGGTTAGGTTAGGTTAGGTTTTTTTTTTTTTTTTTTTTTTTTTTTTTTTTTTTTTTTTTTTTGTCTCCTTTCCTCTGACAAGTGTCAGAGTCTTTTGTCCGTCTTCTTTCATTCTTGTGGTCTCTTTCATTCATTACTTGCTAATTCTAATGGGATCGGGTAGGGATCTTTTACTTTATTATGCCTAATTACACTTTCTTTATACATTTACTTTGTTTGCTTATTTTCTTATTTTTGTACATCTATTTTATATCTAAGTTACTAATATATATGTCAACAATATATATCTTAACTTAACTTATTTATCTATTTCTTTTTATCACCTTATTTGCTACATTTTTACAAAATTCAAGAAACTTATCTCTAACATTCTTATTTTCTACTATTTTCCAAATATTTTCTGCTTTTATCTCATAATCTATGAGATTTTCCGTATCGTACCTTTCTCTACCAAAGACAGGACATTCTGTTATGAGGTGCTCTACAGTTTCGGGTTTTTCCGGCTCGCAGATACACGATGGGTCCTCCTTACATTTGAAACGGTTCAAATATGCGGAAAACCCACCGTGTCCCGTCATTACCTGGGTTAAGAGACCGTTCGGCTTAACGTGCCGGACTATACTGTAGGCCTTTACTGCGTCTGGGAAGAAAAGCTTCGTGGTTGCTGCGGTTTCGCCATCATTGTACCTTTTGTTCCATACCTCAAGCGACTCCAAACGGATCTGTCGCTTGACGTATGAAACAGGGCACAGGTCATAATCTGGCTTGGTCTTCAACTTAAGAGCGGCCTCTTTTGCGAGCTGGTCAGCTCTCTCATTTCCCTGCAGGCCCGCGTGAGCTTTAATCCAGAAGAGTGCGACGTGTTTGTTTCTGCGCTTGCACTCTTCTAGATTACGACGGATTTCGACAACCAAGGGATGGAGAGAGCGATTGTTTGTGACCGCTTCTAGTGACGACCTTGAGTCACTGTAGACTCCAAAGCTGTCTTCTGGGTGTTTTAAGATCTCCCTAGTGCTCCTACATATAGCCAACAGTTCCGCCTGGAAGACCGTACAGTACGACGACAGCTTCAATTTTTGGCACTTGGTTTCGATCTCATTGCTCCAAAAAGACAATGAGGCCCCGACCTTGCCATCAATTTTGCTGCCGTCTGTGTATATGCGTACTGTTTGCGTATTGTGGGTGTCTACCTGTTCACGGTCCTCCAAGCATATGAACTGCAAGTCTATGTGTTTTGCTGGGTGGGGAATATCTGCGAATTTTGTCATGCGCTCCATCTCCCCTTCTCCTGTCACTGGCTGGCCCACTCCCCTCTTTACCTTATACAAAGCTGCTGCTTCTTGTATTCTGAGGTCTAGGGGGAGTAGTCCAGCCAGCACCAGTGCCGAGTTGAGGGAGGTGGTGCGGTAGGACTTGCACAATTTTTGGGCAAATCCTCTTTGGACTGCATTTAGCAGCTTTTGCACTCCTAGTTTTTTAGCTGACGAAGCCCACACACCAGAGGCATACATGATGACTGGCTCAACCACAGCAACATAGATCGACCTAATGATGTCTGGATGTAAGCCCCAACTTATTTTGGCGGCCCTAGACAGCTGCTTATAGAGATTCAACGCCTTTTTGCAAGTTTTTGCCACGTGGTTGTTGAATGTAAGTTTGCTGTCTATGGTTAGCCCCAGCACTTTAAACTCTTTTGACATGCATATGCCGACCCCGCCCATGCTCAGGACTGGGGTATCATACTTAAGCTTACGCGTAAGAACCATTGCGTTCGTCTTGTGTGGTGCAAAACTCAGCTTATTTCTGATTCCCCAATCCCGAACATAGGCGAGGGCGGCGTTTGCTTGTCTTTGAATCTCTAGTGCAGAGTCCGCGTCGAAAATCAGGACCACGTCATCCGCGAATGCTTGGCAATAGTTGCCCCTTTTTTCCAACTCCTGGAGAAGCGGATCAAGTAGAAGGTTCCAAAAGATTGGCCCTCCTATCGAGCCCTGCACACATCCTTTGGTCGTAGGCTTTGTTACCTCTTCACCTGCGTAACGCACTCTTACCGATCGGTTGCTGAGGTAACTGTCCACCACTCTTCTGATATTTATCGGACACCTTTCCTCTGCCAGTCTGGTTCTGACCGCGGGCCACCAAGCGCTATCGAAGGCTCCCTCTATGTCTAGTGATACCATGGTGATGAGTTTTTTCTGTTCCAGCTTTTCGCGTATGTATTGTATTAAATCATAGAGGGAGTCTTCGGTGCTTCTTTGTGGCATAAAACCATACTGGCGAGTACTCATCCGTGGAAGAATGTGCCACTTGATCCGGTTCACCATCATTTTCTCCAAGATTTTTCCCATCACTGGCAGCAAACCTATTGGTCGGTAGGACTTGGCTTCCGTGTAGTTTTCTTTGCCAGGTTTCCTGAGTACTACTACGGTTGCCTCCTTCCATATCCTGGGAAAATATCCTAAATCCAGACATTTATTTGCCAGTGATAGGAAAACTCCGGGGTTCGTGTTTATTGCCTGCCTACAGATGTCCGACGTCAGTCCATCGATTCCTGGGGCCTTCTTGGGGTTGAACGTGCTCACTGCGAATTTGAGCTCTTCGGGGGTAAATGGTGGGTCATGAAAACTATCATCACCCGGACCATTTACCTTTTCAGCTTCTATCCTTATTCGCTTGTGTTCCTCGTTATCTTCAACCTTCTTATCTTCTGGATAAAAAGTTTCTGCCAGTAGTTCTGCAGACTCCCTAGGCCCTAACATAACTCCCTCCCTGACGAGTGGCAGGTCTTCGTGCCTCTTTGTTGTCCTGCCTATGACTCTATAGATGGATTCCCATAATCCTTCCCTATCCTGTTTACCACAGAACTCCTTCCAGCTTGATGTTTGTGCGTTTTTTGCTTCCAACTCATACTTCTCTTTCGCTTTCAGGTACTCTTCCACGACCATCGATCTTCGGACTGGCGCTGCGCATCGGATCCTGCGTTTCCTGGTGATGACATCCTTCTTCAGCATGGCGAGTTCATCCGACATCCACGGCAGGGTAAGTTTGTTTTGTGTTTTCTTTTTTGGTATAGTACTATTGCATGTTTTTGTTATTATATTTATATATGTTTCTGCTATATCTTCTAATTTGGCTTTGGTATCAATTTTTTCAATATTTGTTGTATTTATGTTATTTTCCGCTAGAAATTGGGCCACTTTCTCATGAAACTGGCTCCAGTTTGCTTTCTTACTATTATACTTCCTTGTAGTTCTACTTATATTTATTCCCTTCGATCTTAAAAGCCTCAATTTAAACATAACCGTGTTGTGGTCTGAACTCGTCATGCTGTCGTCCACCCTCCAGTCTTCCACTAGAGAAAGCGCATCCGCTGAGCAGGCCGTGATGTCGACAAAGCTGGAGTATGTCTTATTACCCCGTATTGTGTCAAAAGTGGGGGTATCTCCTACATTCAGTACCTGCATATCCATCTCTTCAAGCACTCCTGCTAGCTCCTCTCCTCTATTGTCGACCTTCAGGCTACCCCACCAAGTGCTTTTTGCGTTCGAGTCCCCTCCTATAATAAGTTTATTATTCCCTACTTTGAGCTTAATCTCTTTTAGCTGCTCTAGATACGGCTCGATTGCCTGGTCGGGTTCAAAGTAGAACGAAGCGACTACAATTTCCCAGGCACTAGTTCTCAGTTTGACCACTACAATATTCGTAGTCGTTAGATCCGGGCGCTGAATCACGTCTATGTCGTCGTCGAATATGGCGATGGCTGATTTGACGACTGCGTCTCCGGAATTCGTGCACTGGAAAATCCTCGCTCCCTTGTAGTCTTTCATTCTACCTATCCCCCCCACGTAGGGTTCCTGAAGCAGCGCGAGAGCTATCTTCTTTTCTGCTGCCTCAAGCATTATCTCATGGGTGGCGAGTGCCTTGCGCTGCAAGTTTGCTTGGGCAACTAGGTATTGTCTCGCGCTGCTTGGTGTTGATTTTTGTCTAGCTGGAGATTGAACGCCTTGGACCACTTTAGCAATAGGCCACCGTGGCCCGGGCTAGTGCCTCCCACCTCCGTCGAACTGGGCAGTCCTGGCTAAAAGCACTGTGGTCGGCTTTTTCCATTTTGGCGTGCACACAATTGCAACAGGAAGGGTTTTCGCCCGCGAGCCAGTCCGCGCACTCTGCCCGCATGTGAGGTCCCCCGCAGTGACTGCACTTCTCAACTTGTTCGTTGCAGAAACGTTTGCCGTGACCATACCCCAGGCAGAGAGAGCACTGAACCAATGGTGATTGATCCTCTGCTCTCACCCTCTGGAGATCTATTTGCACCGTTTCTGCATCGATCAATCGCCGCCAAATCTTGGGAGAGACTCTCATAACAATATGGTGCGTATGCGGGTTTCTGGTCCGCCTCTTGTAGAGGATCTGCATTCTGTGCTCTTTCTCACCAAGGTCTTTCAGGATGTTTTTGTTCTGGTTTCTCAGGGCGTTTAGAACATCCTCATCCGTGTTGAACTGGAAGACGTTCCTGAGAATTACCAGCGGGTCTTTGTTCTTGACCTCCTGAACGTTCAGGTGGTCTTCTGCCCTCTTGAGCTTTTCTTTTATTATTTCCCTTCCTTTCTCTGTTTTACATCCAACTATGATCTTCCTGTCTTTTGCCTTTCTTATTCTCTCTATTTCAATTCCTCCTTCCTTGGCGTTTATCACTTTCCTTATCCTGTTTAGCACTTCTTCACTAGTTTCTGTCTCATTCTTTGCGGTAACGACTACCGAGTGCAGCGCCGTCTGCTCCAAAGGCTGTCTCTTAGCAGACGTCGCCGCAACGCCAGCGTAGGTTAACCGCTCTTGAGTCTCATGGTTTCTTTCTATCACTTCTTTTAGTTTTTCCATTTTCTCATTGCTTTCCTCTATGAGTTGGGCATGTTTCTCCATTTTATCCAATAGCATGGCTTCCTTTCTTCCTCGGTCTTCCTTATCTTTTTCCTCCTCTGGTTCTCTAGTCACGTCCTTCTTTCCTTTTCCTTTTACGCTCTCAACCTCTTTCACAAGCTGGAAGAGTCTGTCGATTGCTATAGTCACCTCGGTTTTTATTTCCGTCTTGAGGTTTCTAGCATTCCCAAGATTAATTTTAGCCTTCGTGACGCACGCCTTTGCCTCCGCAAGCCTATCTGCGTATTTGACTCTCCCCGACGGTGAGCTCTCTACGGCTTCCAATGAGCCTTTTTGAGCTCCCGCTTTTAAGTCGTAGGAGATAGCCTTTGGCTTTGGTTTGCTTGTCGTGGACGCTGTGATCTTTCTAGGTGAGATCAACCCCTTTCCCATAGCTTCAGGAGATTGGGATGCCGGGATAGCTCCAGCTTTTCCGGTCTCCCACTCTCCTATGCTTCGCCTAACTTTCGATGTTGTTTCTGCAGAGGTTACTGCATCTGATGGTCCTGCCTTCTGCGTCTGGGAAGGGGACTTTCGATCAAGGTCAATGGTGACGTTGAGCGTTCTGACAGGTGTGCGCTGCATTTTTTGGATTTGGAGGAGACGACGAACAAAGTTATATGATTGGTGTAAATAAATTTAATGTTAAAATAAGGTTTGTATAAGTTTTAAAATAATTTGTCTTAATTGTACAGCTAATTTGTTTTTCTCTCTTTTTCAGATGGTGTTATGACGGCAAGTACGGCGTATTCTATATTATTATGTAAGTAACTGTTTCTTTTCTGTTTCAGATGGTGTTTGCAGAGGCCGATGGTGCTATGGGAAATTTCTTTACCGTTAACCCAGGTAAGTGTGAAAAAGAGAAAGCGTTAATGACTCTACCTAGAGTCTGTCTCAGTGTAGTGGCAAAAATGCCAGCTGCTAATATAGAAGCAAGTCAAACTGAGCTTTGGTGGAGAAAGTTACGAAAATTATACTCAACAAAAAAAATTTTTTGCTCTATGTAGAGTCAATCTTGGTCAATAAACCGTAATACTAAGTTTCTTACTGCTAACACAAATATCCGCTTCCAATTTGGAGCTAACGTTATAAATATTTTAATACAATAGCAATAATGACTCTACATAGAGTCCGTCTCAAGGTATTGGCAAAAAGCCAGCTGCCAATAGGGGCTGCGTCAAACGGAGCTTTAGTTATCAATAACCGTCACAAAATGTGCGATACTCAAAATTCTACTCTATGTAGAGTCTATTTTTCGGTCAATAAACCTTAATGCTAATATTTTTATTACCAACGCACAAATCCGCGTTCAGTTTGGAGCTATCGTTAAGAAGTTACAGGACATAAAATTTTTGGGGGGGAGGGGGGGGGAGTTTTTCTGGGGGATTTTAGCAATATGGGCAAGGACCTCAAACTTTAATATTATATAAATATAATATTAAAACTTTTGTCAAAATTGAGCTATCTTGCTTAGTTTCGGAGATATTTACACTTAAAGATTTAATTTAAATTTAAAATTTGGGGGATGAAGTAAGGGGATGCTAAAAAATATATTCACAATAAATAAATTACGTTCTGCAATTACCAATTTTTATAAATTTTTTATCTCAATTAATAGCGAATTTAGAATAACGAACTTAAAGAGGGGGTTGAAAAAAGGGGGGGTTAATAATTTAAATTTATTGGAAATTTAATATTTAAACAAAACAACAATGTAAGTTATAATTTTCCAAATTTAGTTGAACAAATTTATAATTTTGAAATTTTTTAATTAAGGGGCGGGAAAAAATTTTGGGGGGGGTTCACACAGGGAATTAAATTTAAGGGTAGGTTACATATATTATATATATAATATATGCAAACTGGTCATAAAAAGTTTCTAACTCCAGCCGTTTTCGAGAAACAAGCGTTTTTGTCTATTTGCGGTTGGTAATTTGATTCTAAATTACCGCGCTCGGAAACCGCTCGTCCTAAAAATCTGATTTTTTCACGGAAATATTTAACAACATAGGGACATCAAATATACAAAAAATTAACGTATGTTGTCGCTGCAGAATAAAAATAAAATCACTTACAATAAAAAACTGAACTGCACTAAACTTTTCGAGTCTCTATCTCCGTCAATAATTGTCCAAATTCAGATCTGAAGGTGCCTCCCGGCTGCTCTCCACGGCGTCCTTGGGATCTCGTCCTTGAAAATTGCGTAGCGACACGGGGTCACTGACCACGCCACCACGTGGTTTTTGTTTTTCTGGCGATTACTCCGTCGTCCTGCACAGGAAAAATCTGCAAGTCGGCAGGAATGTAGAGCACCACGATGCCTTCTTTTCGACAAATGAAAATATGTAGGTCGTCACTGAAATTCGCGAGACGTATCACTTTTTAGTTTGAAATTTTAACGAAAAGCCACTTTTTCGCCAATAACTTTTCGGCCACAACACTTAGCACTGCGCGGTTTTCACTGGCGTGTGCGCCGTCACTTTCCGCGTCTTTTGATGTAAAGCACGTTATTAAAACAGCAAATTTACTATTTTAGTGATTTTTCGAGCGTGGACTGGCCTTTTTTCGTGGCGCTCTCGACCGCGGTTCGAGCGCGAATGGTTAGGTTAGGTTAGGTTAGGTTAGGTTAGGTTAGGTTAGGTTAGGTTAGGTTAGGTTAGGTTAGGTTAGGTTAGGTTAGGTTAGGTTAGGTTAGGTTAGGTTAGGTTAGGTTAGGTTAGGTTAGGTTAGGTTAGGTTAGGTTAGGTTAGGTTAGGTTAGGTTAGGTTAGGTTAGGTTAGGTTAGGTTAGGTTAGGTTAGGTTAGGTTAGGTTAGGTTAGGTTAGGTTAGGTTAGGTTAGGTTAGGTTAGGTTAGGTTAGGTTAGGTTAGGTTAGGTTAGGTTAGGTTAGGTTAGGTTAGGTTAGGTTAGGTTAGGTTAGGTTAGGTTAGGTTAGGTTAGGTTAGGTTAGGTTTTTTTTTTTTTTTTTTTTTTTTTTTTCTCTCTCTCCTTTCCTTTGACGTGTAATGAATCAAAGTCTGTTTTCTTTATTTCTTATATACTACAGGGGGATACATTCATGCCCAGACAGGGCTTCAGGATTTATGCTATTTTTTAATATTCTAAATTACATATTATCTTATCTTACTTATCCTAAGTTTTACAAAATTAATTAATCTATTTATCTATACAATATTATACCTATCATTTTTACATTTTGAATTAATATCTATATAAACTTATGCTGTTCTATATATTTTTCATAAATATACATACACCATAATTTTGGTACCTATTTATTTCTATTTACTACTTTTTGTGCGATATCCGTACAATATTCTATAAATTTATCCCTAATATCATTGGCTGCCATAAACTTGTTTAGGTTTTCTGTGGAGATCTGGAGGTTTAGGGATTGCTCGGTATCATGTCGTTTTAGCGCGAAGATAGGACAGTCTGTCAAAATGTGCACTACTGACTCGGCCACACCAGGTTCACATATGCACGATGGATTCTCCTTACACTTGAACCGGTTCAAGTATTCGGAGAACCCACCGTGCCCCGTGAGAATCTGCGTTATCAGGCTGGTGGCCTCAAACTTCCGCACACATTTGTACGCCAGCACAGCGTCCGGGAAGAAGAGTTTGGTGACTCCTGCTGTCGTGCCGCTTATGTACCGCCGGTTCCATTCGCGTAGCGTGTTCAGACGAATCTGACGCTTCACGTACGAGACCGGACAGTAATCATAATCGGCCCGTCTCTTGGTGTTTGCAGCAGCTTCCTTCGCAAGCTGATCGGCGCGTTCGTTCCCCTCTAAGCCTGCGTGGGCTTTGATCCAGAATAAAGATACTTCTTTGTTCTGGACCCTGCTCGATCTGAGGTTTTCACGAGCCTCCACAGCTAGAGGGTGAAGGGAGCCATTATTCGTCACCGATTGCAGTGCTGACCTTGAGTCACTATAGATCCCAAAAGACAGCTCTTTACGCTTGAGGATCTCCTGCGTGGCTTTGCATATTGCCAGAAGTTCCGCTTGATAGACCGTGCAGTAAGATGGCAGTTTTAGCTTGCGGGCTTGGATTTCGGCATCACCAACCCAAAGGGATAGTGCTGCTCCAACTTCGCCCTCAATCTTGCTGCCATCCGTGTAAATTTTTACTGTTGAGTCATGGTCTGGTTCTTGGTCTATCAAGCCGAAATTCAGGCATACGTGCTCTGCCGGATGCTTCATCTGAGTGTACGGCACAAGTGTCTCGACCTCTCTATCCATGAGTTCTGGTCGAGATACTCCCCTCTTCGCCTCATACAGTGCGGCTGCCTCTTGTATGCGGAGATCGAGTGGGAGTATCCCGGCCAGGGTCAGGGCAGAGTTCAGGGAGACGGTGCGGTACGCTCTCGTCAGCTTCTGGGCAAATCCTCGTTGGACCGCGTTGAGCTGCTTCTGGATCCCTAACTTCTTTGTTGCCGGTGCCCAGACGCTGGCTGCGTACAAGACAACTGGCTCTACAGCCGCCGTGTAAATAACCCTGATAACTTCAGGGTTCAGACCCCAGCTGATCCTGGCGGCTCTAGATAACTGCTTGTAAATGTTCAACGCCTTCCTGCACACATTTGAGGCGTGGCTGTTGAACGTCAGCTTGTTATCTATCGTGAGCCCCAGGATCTTGAATTCCGACGACAGGCCGATGCCGACCCCGCCCATGCTAAGGAGTGGTGTATCATACTTCAATTTTCTAGTTATGACCATCGCGTTGGTCTTGTGTGGTGCGAACTTTAACTTGTTTCTGATACCCCACTCCCTGACATAGGCGAGCGCGGCATTTGCCCGTCGCTGGACCTCTAGAGCCGTGTCCCCATCAAACACAAGGACTACGTCGTCCGCGAAAGCCTGACAGTAGTCCTGCCTATCCTCTAGTCCTTTGAGTAAGGGATCCAAGAGGAGGTTCCACAAAATGGGACCCCCTATCGACCCCTGGACGCAACCCTTACTTGTGACCTTATTGTGCTCCTCTCCCGCGTACCTAACTCTGACCTGCCTATCAGATAGGTAGCTGTCCACGAGTCTTCTTATGTTGACAGGAGTCTCCTCTTCGGCCAGCCTACACCTTATTGCGGGCCACCAGGCGCTATCGAAGGCTCCCTCTATGTCTAATGATATCAATACAACGATCTTCTTTTCACCAAGTTTGTCTTGTATATGGTGTATCATGTCATAGAGGGAGTCCTCGGTGCTTCTCTTGGGCATGAAGCCGTACTGTCGGGTGTTCATCCTTGGTATAAGGTGCCACTTCATCCGCGCCACGATCATCTTTTCAAGAATCTTTCCTGGCACCGGCAACAACCCTATAGGTCTGTACGATTTTGGGTTGGTATAGTCGTCCTTGCCTGGCTTTCTCAATACCACCACTGTGGCATCCTTCCAGATGGTCGGGAAGTGTGAGAGAGCCAGGCACTTGTTGGCCAATGCCAGGAAAGCCTCTGGATCACTCCCTATAGCTTGGCTGCAGATGTCAGCAGTGAGACCATCTGCTCCCGGAGCTTTTTTGGGGTTGAAGTGTTCCACCGCTGCTCTGAGCTCCTCCATTGTAAACGGTGGGTCATGAGACTCACCATGTACTGAACCGTTTACTTGGTCAGCTTTTGCTCTGGTCAGCCGGTGGTCGGCGTTATCTTCTTCCTCTCTGTCCTCCGGGTAAAAGATGTCTGCCAAGGTTTTTGCGGACTCCTTTGGGTCTATTTGCCTCCCATCTCTCACCAGGGGTATGTCCTCTTGTCGTATAGAGGTTCTACCAATCACCCTATAAATCCCTTCCCATAACCCCTCTTTATCCTGCTTCTTACAGAATTCCTTCCAGCTTTCCATCTTTGCTTTTTCTACCTGCTCTAAAAAGTGGTTTCTTGCTTCCAGGTACTCACCTACAACTCTGGATCTTCGGGCTTCTGATGCAACTCGGATGCGGCGCTTCAGGGTGATGGAATGTCTCTTCAGCGCGGCGAGTTCTTCGGACCACCACGGAAAGGTAAGCTTCTCTGCTGTTTTCTTCTTTTTCAATGTGTGTTTGCATGTCTGCGCTATTGTATCTATGTATTTAACTATTGTGTGTTCTAATTGTGTTGTGTTGGTTATTTGTTCTATTGTTTCTTTGTTAATTTTATTATCTATTTTTAATTGAGCCAATTTCTCATGAAATTGACTCCAATTTGCCTTCTTTGTATTGTACAGCCTGGTTGTTCTACTTATGCTTACCCCTTTTGCTTTTCTTAGCGCTATGTCGAAGGTGATTCCGTTGTGGTCCGAGTTCGTCAAGTCATCCATCACTCTCCACCCGTTTATGAAGGCCAACATGTCCATAGAGCAGGCAGTTACATCGGGATGGCTGGTGTAGGATATCCCTCCTCTGATGGTGTCAAAAGTGGGGGTGTTCCCTTCATTCAGCACCTGCAGGCCCAGTTCTTCGAGAATGCCCGACATTTCCTCCCCTCTGTCATCAACTACAGTGCTACCCCACCAGGTGCTCTTCGCGTTTGCGTCTCCTCCAATGATAATTCTCATCGGGCCAACCTGCTCAGTGATTTTCTTGATTTGCTCTAGGTATGGCTCTATGGGTTGAGTTGGCTCAAAGTAGAATGAAATGGCAACAATCTGCCAGGCACCGGTTCGGATCCTTACCACAACAATGTTGTTTGTGGTGAGTTCTGGGTACTGCAAGACGTCAAGATCGTGGTCGAACACAGCTATTGCCGCCTTAACAGTCCCTTCTCCTTGGTCGGTGCTCTGGTAGATTCTCACCCCTCTATCTCTCATTCTACTGATGCTACCCACATACGGTTCCTGGAGCAATGCAAATGCCACCTTTTTCTTGTCGGCTTCAATCATCAGCTCGTTGGTGGCCGTTTGCATCCGTTGGAGGTTGACCTGAAGGACGCGATAAGGTTTCTCTCCGGTTGGGGTTGCGATAGAGTGTGCGCCAATGGTGCCTTTAGCAGTACGCTACAGAGGCGCGTGCCATGGCATCCCACTTTCGCCTTACTGCACACTCGTCACTGAACGCGTTATGCTCCGTTGCATCCAGCTTTGCGTGCCTGCAGTTGCAACAGGAAGGTGCTAAGCCGCTCAGCCAGTCTTCACATTTGGACCTCATATGGGGGCCTCCACAGTGGCTGCACTTTTCAATGCTCTCTCTGCAGTGGCGTCGACCGTGGCCATATCCGAGGCACAGAGAGCACTGAACTAGCGGTGATTGGTCCGCTACCTTCACTCTCTGGAGGTCGATGTGAACCTCTCCTGCCTCCACCATCAGGTTCCAGATCTTGGGGGAAACCTTGATGATGATGTGGCACATATGGGGGTTCCTGGCCCTCCTTCTGTAGCGGATCTCGATTCGGTCATCCTGTTTGTCGAGATTTCTGAGAATGTTTCCGTTTTGGTTCCTCAGGGCGTTTGTGACATCCTCGTCACTATGGAAATTTAAAACGTCTCTGAGGATCAAAAGTGGGTCTTTGTTCTGGATCTCCTCGACATTCAGGTACGACTCCGCCTTTCTGAGCCTTTCCTTTACCTTCTCCCTTTCTACCTCTGTCCGGCATCCCACTATAATTTTTCCGTCCTTTGCCTGCCTTACTCTATCCACCTGTATCCCGCCTTCTTTCGCGTTTACTGCCGATCTTATTCTGCTGAGGATCTCTTCTCCCGTTTCTTTCTCATCTTTGGAGGAGACTCTTACCGAGTGAAGCGCGGTCCGCTCATGGGGCTGCTTCCTGTGCAGGCCTGCAGCTACTCCCGCGTAAGAGGTTCTTTCCTGCGTCTCATTTTGTCTTCTTATCTCTTCTTTCAGGCTCTCCATCTTTTCCATATTTTCCTTCAGCAGTTTACTATTTTCTTCTAACTGTTTCCCTAATTCCTCTTCACCAATTATTCTTCTTCCTGTTTCCTTATTTTCTGTATCTTTACCTTTCTCT
Source organism: Eupithecia subumbrata (assembly GCA_949316285.1). NCBI lineage: Eukaryota > Metazoa > Arthropoda > Insecta > Lepidoptera > Geometridae > Eupithecia > Eupithecia subumbrata. Next base: position 108,007 of record OX438650.1, on the reverse strand, counting down.
TCTTGGTTTGGCTTCTCAGTCACTGCAGCTTTCCCTTTTATGCTCTTTGACTCTGCCTCTGCCTCCTTGACTAGCTCGAACAATCGGTCTACGGCTTGTATGACACTTGCTTTAATGTCCGTTTTCAAGTTCCTCGAGAGTTCGAGGTTTGTCTTGGCTTTGCTGAGGCATGCCTTAGCTTCGGCAGTCCTATTTGGGAATCTGTCACTTTTTTGTGAAGTCGACTTTCCTTCTTGCGAGGACAGTTTTGGTTTTGGGGCTAGGCCCGTCTTCCTCGGTGAGGTCGGTGTCTTGGGCTTTGGCGAAGAAGATTTCCTACCCTTCACTAGCTCCCACTCTCCCACACTCCGCCTCACGTTGCAGGTCTGCTGCTGTTCTTCCGCCCGCTGTGCGGGACCTGCCTGTTGTGAGGTACCTGGTTGCTGTATGGGACATGCCTGCTGTGAGGGAACTGCCTGGTGTGAGGGACCTGCCTGTTCCATTCGTGGTGGTGATGATGATGAATGAGAGTTCAAACTGACAGGTTGGTTCGTCTTCTTCACTGGTGTGTGAAAGGCAGCAAACATTTTGTGGTCAAAGGAATGTCGTCAATATACTCGTACACGAGTCAGTAAAACGCAAAAATAAAAGTAAGTTTGTATAAGTTGTAAATATAATAATATGTATTTTCCTAATTCTAATATATGTTTTTCTGTTTCAGGTCGCCCGGCTGAGATCAACCCACGCGGCACTTGGAGACTCGCGGTCACAACTCTACTCCACGTGGGGGTCACGAGGTCACAAGGTAAGAGCAAGGTAAGTTTTCGCAAAAGTAGAGTTTTGTAGAGTAAAGCTCTACCAACTACTTGGTCAGGCTAGTCTAAAAGTGTCAATAAACACAAGTCAATAAACAAATAATAAGCTACGAAATAATATTTTAAGAAAAAATTTTTTTGCTCTACCTAGAGTCACCTGGTATAAACCAGAAGGTGGGTCTAGAAATTTTCTATCCAATAGAAAAAGTCCCGTTTGATTTGGAGTAAGGGTCGCCGAGATATTAAAATTTAAAAATTTTCAAGATGGCGGACAAAATGGCGGCTATGATGTGTAATCCTCGTAGTTTCGTCAATTTTGCTCCTAGAGCACTGCGATTTGGACTACTGAAAAGAGCATTAGGAGTCGGATTCGGTGGGTGGGAATGAAAAATGGAGGGGGGGGGAGTGTAAGGTGGGGGAGTGGGGGGAAGGGAATGGGTAGCTTAGGTTCAGGTGATGTCTCCACAGAAAGTCCCGACAGGCTACGACACCTTGGTCCAAAGTTACAGAAATTTGAAAATTTTCAAAATGGCGGACAAAATGGCCGTCCAAGTCTAATTTTGTTAGTTTAAGGGCGAAATGACCTGTGTTTGGGCTTGTTTGAAAGGTATTAACAAGCCCAGTCCAATGGTACTAATTTATATAAAATATTAAAGCCCCCCGATTTTTAAAATACAAAAAAGACCTAAAATGTACAAAAATGATCCTGAAAAATTTAATTTTGGTCCGATTTCTTCGGGAAAAAGCTAGGAATACTTAAAATTATGTCTTAAATCTACATACAGTATTATATTAGTTCTAACTAGTTCCTAAGTGGTACCTCGTGGTGACCTTGAATCTTTAAAACTAAATTACTCAAAAACTAGTTGATGAAGGTGCCCTGAATTTTTGCACCCAGGTAGAGGACCTAGATGCCAACACTATGAGAATTTAAAATTTATATGTAACAGATTTATTTAAAAAGTTATTAAGTGTTCAAAATTACAAAATTTAGAAAAATCGCTAATCTGGTGAAAACTTAGCTTTTTCAATTTCTTGAAGTGCCTCCCGTATCAGCGCTCTGGTGCCCTTCAGATGGTGTAGTCCAATGGTGTCCAGCGGCACGGGGTCACTGACCTCGTGACCACGTGGTTTTTGTTTTTTTGCCGATTTCTCCGCACTCCTGCACGGGAAAAATCGGCAAGTGATGTCAATCGATGGGTGTCCAGAAGGCCTTTCAGAAGGCAGTGTAAAAAAGGGGGGTCGTCGCTGCCGATCCCGAGAAACTTGCGTTTTAATATCCGAATTTGAGGTTAAAATCACTTTTTTCCATATAACTCGATGAAACTTTGACTTATCGATGCGCCGTTTTCACTGGCGCGTGCGCTGTTGGAATGCGCTTCTTCCGATATGCAACACTTGTATATATGACACAAAAAACCACTTTTCGCGAATTTTTTCCTGCGGAGCGGCTCAAATTCGTGGCGTTCTCGGCTGCGGATGGCCAGCGACTGGTTAGGTTAGGTTAGGTTAGGTTAGGTTAGGTTAGGTTAGGTTAGGTTAGGTTAGGTTAGGTTAGGTTAGGTTAGGTTAGGTTAGGTTAGGTTAGGTTAGGTTAGGTTAGGTTAGGTTAGGTTAGGTTAGGTTAGGTTAGGTTAGGTTAGGTTAGGTTAGGTTAGGTTAGGTTTTTTTTTTTTTTTTTTTTTTTTTCCTGTCCGGGCGCTAAGGCCCGGCCCGCGAGCTAGCCTGTCCGGGAGCGCCATGTCCCGGCCCGCGAGCTATCCTATAACTACCCCTGACATGGTCAGAGTCCTTTTCATTACCTTTCTTACTTTCTCTCTCTCTCTCCTTCTTTTTCTTTTCAGGGTCCTTTCACTCATTCTTTTATATCAGGATGGGTTTTCTTATAACTAATTTTATTTATTTTCATTTACATATTTTCTTATTTCTAGGGAATAGGGTTTTTACTCTAGGTTTCTTATCTTTACATAGTTTTGAATGTTAACAATTTCATTATTATCTATTTTCTTAGGTCTATTCATATTTATTTAGTTTTATTTTACATTCATTTCTTATCATTACTTTACCTTTGCATACAGTTCAGTTTATGTTATTTGTATTTTGCCCATTTAAGTTGATAGTCTATATTTTTAATATTATGCTTATATATATAAAATGTTATATATATTCATCATATATTGCTTAATCCATTTTATTTCTTGTTATTACTCTTATGCTTATATTTTTACAAAATTTTAAAAACATGGGACGGTTGTTTTTGTCCTTCATTATTTTATGTATGCTATCCACAGTTAGTTTTACGTCCATTTCTTGTTCAACCTCGTATCTCTCAGAGCCATAAGCCGGGCACTCTAAAAGTATGTGTGCCACAGTTTCATCTCTCCCGGGTTCGCATATGCACGATGGGTCCTCCTTACACTTAAACCGGTTTAAGTATTCGGAGAACCCACCGTGCCCTGTTAAGAACTGCGTTACGACGCCGGTTGGTTGAAGCTTCCTTACTAGCTTATAAGCTTCGATAGCGTTGGGGAAAAACATTTTCGTGACTGCAGCCGTTTGACCCGATATGTACCTTTGGTTCCATTCGTCAAGGGACTCCATGCGGATTTGTCGCTTGACGAATGATACCGGGCACATGTCGTAATCTGGTTTTCGCTTCACCGAGTGCGCCGCTTCTTTGGCCAGCTCGTCTGCACGCTCGTTGCCTTCTAGCCCCGCGTGTGCTTTGATCCAGAATAAGGTGACTGCCTTATTCTGGAGTCGGGCTGCCACGATATTCCTCCTAGTCTCTACTGCCAAGGAGTGAAGGGAACTGGGGTTGGTGATGGTTTCCAGCGAGGATCTGGAGTCGCTATAGACTCCAAAGGAGCTTTCTGTGCGCTGGAGGATCACCCTCGTGGCCTTACATATGGCCAAGAGTTCCGCCTGGTAGACCGTGCAGTAAGATGGTAGCTTAAGCTTGATGGCTTTAGTTTCAGCTGCACTCTCCCATAGGGATAATGCAGCTCCAACCTCACCATCAATCTTGCTACCATCGGTAAAAATTCGGACTGCTTGGTCGTTGTGGTCGTCCACTTGTTGTTGGTCTAACAGGCTCACGAACTCCAGACTCATATTTTCTGCCGGGTGATCCATCATAGCATATGGTACAGTGCGCTCTACCTCCCTGTCTCCTAGTTCTAGCCGGGGTACTCCTCTCTTGGCCTCATAAAGGGCAGCTGCCTCTCTAATCCGGATGTCGAGTGGTAGTATCCCGGCTAGAACCAAAAGGTTAGGTTAGGTTAGGTTAGGTTAGGTTAGGTTAGGTTAGGTTAGGTTAGGTTAGGTTTGGCCCGGAAGCGGCCGTCTTCCTCGTTCTTCGTGCCCGGGTATTTAGACTCGGACACGGAGACCGAGGGGACAGTGGCCGCTAAGGTCAACACGGCCTCTAGAGGGAGGAAGAAGTCTGGGAAGGCTTCGTCGGCCAGGGGGACCTTTTTGAGGCCTCTCCCGGTCGACGAGGCCTTGACGGAGGTCCTGCTCAGCAGGAAGTATGGGAAGGAGCGCGCCGCTGCTGTCCCCGATCTCACGACGACCGGTAGCGATACCGATGCCGCCGTGCGGGTCGGGGACATCAGCGCGCTGAGCGCTCAAGAGTTGAGGGCCCACGCTGGCGAGAAGCTCGCTTGTATCCTGGAGGTTGCCAGGAAGTCCGGCAACCTCAAGGGCGAGTTTGTCGGCCGCCTGAAGGGGTCGGCGTCCAGTCTGCGGGAGGTGGTCGATGCCCTCGCAGACCGGAGTGAAGCGGAGGAGACGCGGCGCCTGAGGGCAATGAACGGCCGTCTACGGCTGGAGACGGAGGCCCTGAAGGCCGAGGTGAAGTCTCTTCGTCGCGCCTTCACCGAGGCGAAGACGGAGGCCGCCGCCGCCTCTACTGCCGCTGCTGCATCCGCCGCTGCAGGGACCCAGGGGGCCCCCACCATGTTGCAGGTGGGGGCGGAATTGATAGAGGAGCTGAAGCGCTCCTTGACCTCAACGTTCGGGACGATGCTGAACGCCCGAATCGCGGGGATTGAGGAGCGCCTCCTGCCGGCTCCGGTCGTTCGTCCGCCACTGAGGGCGGACACAAAAGAGGTGGCCGCGCCGCTGAGGCCAACGCCACCTCAGCAGGCCCGTGGCCCAGCTTCCGAAGCGGGCAAGAGGGCGGCACCCGCCGTGGCACCTGTGCCAGTCGCGGGTCCCTCGAGGGAGGCTGCTCCGGTCGCTGTCGCCGTTCCCCGGTCTGGGGAGACCTGGGCGACGGTGACGAAGAAGGGAAAGGGGAAGGGGAAGAGTTCTTCTCCCCCCTCTGCACCTGCGCCTGCTCCAGCGGCTCGTCCCGCCGCTTCGGCCCCAAAGCCCAGGGCGGCGCTGAGGTCCCCGAAATCCGCGGCTGTCGTGCTGTCGCTACAGCCCGGGGCTGCGGAAAAAGGGGTGACCTACTCCTCCGTCCTCCAGTTGGCGCAGGAGAAAGTAAGCCTCGAGGAGATGGAAATAGGACGGGTCGGGTTCCGGCGGACTGCCACGGGAGCCAGGATGCTGGAGATCACTGGCTCCCAAAACGGACAAAAGGCCGACAGGCTCGCGGAGAAGCTCCGCGAAGTCCTGTCGGAGGTGGCTAACGTCACCAGGCCCGTGAAGTCCACGGATATCCGTGTCACGGGCCTGGACGACACGGCCACCAAGGAGAAGGTGGCCGCAGCGGTCGCCGATGCGGGCCGCTGTGATGTGCGGCTCGTCAAGGCCGGGGAGATCCGCTCCGGCTTTGGTGGCACCGGGTCAACCCTAGTTTCCTGCCCGATCCCGGCAGCCAAAGTGCTGCTGGAAAAAGGCAGACTGCTGGTGGGGTGGAGCTCGGCACGAGTGGTGGGGCTGGGGGAGCGTCCCATGCGCTGCTACCGGTGCATGGGGCTAGGGCACACGCGCCCCCAGTGCCCCGCTGCGGCGGACAGAGGTGACCTGTGCTTCCGGTGTGGAGGCGAAGGTCACAAGGCAGCCACCTGCGGGAGGGCCGAGCCACACTGCGCTATATGCGCAGAGTCTGGCAGGCCCTCCGGGCATGTAATGGGGGGACGCAGCTGCATTCCCCCAAAGTCGAAAGGGAAAACCGCCGGGGCCCGGATCGCCCCCGCTCCCTCTGCCGGAGCTCACGCGGCGTTGAGCCAAGAGGTTGAGATGGCTGACTGATGGATCAGGTCGGCCATCTCAACTTCCTCCAGACGAACCTCAACCACTGCGCCAGGGCTCAGGATCTGCTCATGCAGTCCCTGGCGCAGTGGGAAATTGATTTGTCGGTCGCCGCGGAGCCGTACTACGTCCCCCCCGAAAACCATTGTTGGGCTGGGGACCTGGACGGCTCCGTGGTCATTATAGGGAAGGGAAGTGGCGTCCCCCCCCTCTCAGTCGAGGAGAGGGGTTCGGGGTACGTGGTGGCCAAGTGGGGGGTGTATGCGATAGTCGGCGCATACTTCTCCCCCAATAGAACCGCTGCAGAGCTGGAGGTCTTTATGGACCTCCTAGCCGCGGCGGTGCGTAGGCAGGCGCCACGTCAGGTCCTCATCATGGGGGACCTGAACGCCAAGGCCCGGGACTGGGGCAGCCCCACTACTGACGCTCGAGGGGAGATCGTCAGGGAGTGGGCGCTTGCCACCGGGCTGACCCTTCTTAATAGAGGGTCGGCCCACACGTGCGTGCGACAGCGAGGGGGGTCCGTGGTGGACATAACGTTCGCCACCCCCGCTGTTGCGGCACATGCCCGGGCCTGGAGGGTGATGTCGGAAGTGGAGACTCTCTCGGACCACAAATATATAAGGTTCGAGATATCCACTTCCGACGTCCAAGGGGGGGGCCGTCGTGGGGCGCGGGCGGACTTTCCGCGCTGGACGGTCAGTCGCCTCGACCGCGATCTTGCGGTTGAGGCGGCGATCGTCCAGTCGTGGTTTGCCGCGCCCACGCACCCGGAGGTGGACGTAGAGGCGAGCCACTTCCGGGATGCGGTGACGGCGGTGTGCGACGCCGCCATGCCCAGGGCCCGGCGCCTCCCCGGTCGCCGAGAGGTGTACTGGTGGAGCTCGGAGATCGGGGATCTCCGAGACGCCTGCTCGGCGGCGCGGCGGCCCTACGCCCGCTGCCGGAGGCGGCGTCACGGCCGCACCGACGGGGCGCTGTCAGTGGAGGAGCTGGCAGCCGAGAACCAGCTGTACAGCTCCTACCGCGAAGCGAAAAAGGAGCTGCAGCTGGCCGTCGGTCGGGCCAAGACGCGGGCCTGGGAGGAGGCTCTGGAGGGCCTCGATAGGGACCCGTGGGGACGTCCGTATAGGGCTGCCCGGAAAAAGTTCCGGGGCCAGACGTCCCCGATTGCGGAGTCCCTAGAGCCGGAGCTTCTGGGCAGGGTGATGGAGGGGCTCTTCCCCGACATCGACCCCCTCCACACCCCGCCCGCGATGGCGGCGCCGCCCCTCCTCCCCGAGGAGATTGACCCGGCCTCCATCCCACCTGTGTCAGAGGTGGAGATGGAGGTGGCCGTCGGACGCCTGCGTGGCAAAAGGACGGCCCCGGGTCCGGACGGGATCCCAAAGCGGGTCCTGCGGATCGCCTTGGGGGAGATGAGTGAGCGACTTCGGGAACTGTTCGACGCTTGTCTCACGTCTGGACGGTTCCCGAAGCTTTGGAAGGACGGGCGGTTGTGCCTGTTGCGGAAGGAAGGTCGAGCCGCAGACTCGCCTTCCGCATACAGGCCAATAGTGCTGCTGGATGACACGGGGAAGCTGCTGGAGAGGGTAGTGGCTTCCCGTGTCATCCGGCACCTGGCGGGGACTGGGCCTGACCTGTCCCAGGCCCAGTATGGGTTCAGAGCGGGGCGTTCGACGATAGACGCCCTACTCTGGCTCAAGGGCTGGACCCAAGATGTTGTCAGCCAGGGGGAGAAGGCGTTGGCTGTTTCGCTCGACATTGCCAACGCCTTCAACAGCCTGCCGCACGGAACCATACGGGAGGCGCTCCGTTATCACGGAGTGCCCCTGTACCTGCAGAGGCTGTTGGCGGACTACCTCCAGGACAGGGAGGTCCTGGTCGAGGGACGAGACGGCTTGAGACACCGTCGCGTCGTCCGCGGGGTTCCACAGGGGTCGGTGCTGGGACCGCTCCTGTGGAACATTGGCTACGACTGGGTGCTCCGGGGCACGTTCCCCGCAAGTATGCGAGTGGCGTGCTACGCGGACGATACCCTGGTCGTGGTCAAGGGGAGGGACCTCGGGGAGGCGATGCGGTTGGCCACGATGGCCACTACCCTAGTGGTTGATCGCATCCGCTCCCTGGGCTTGGAGGTGGCCCTCTCCAAGACCGAGGCCCTGTTGTTCCACGGGCCTCGGGGAGGGCCTCGTCCAGGAACCAGGGTGGTTTTGGACGGGGTTCAGGTCCGGGTTGGGACCCAGATGAAATATTTGGGTCTCATCCTGGATGGGAGGTGGACTTTTGGGGCCCATTTCGCCCAACTGGCCCCAAGAGTCCTGGGAGCCGCGGCCGCTTTAGGGAGGCTGCTGCCCAACGTGGGCGGCCCGAGCGCCACATGTCGCCGGCTGTACTCCGGGGTCATCCGGAGTATGGCCCTGTACGGGGCACCGGTCTGGGTGGACGCCCTCAGTCGCGCGAACCTGACCCTGCTGCGACGTCCGCAGCGGGTCATCGCGACGAGGGCGATACGTGGTTACCGGACGGTGTCCTGGACAGCAGCATGCGTGCTGGCCGGTGATCCCCCCTGGGCTCTTCAGGCGGAGATCCTCGCCGAAGTGTATCACTTCGTGGCGGCGAGGAGATCTGCCGGGGAGCGCCCAGTGTGGGAGGAGGTCACGCGCATGCGGCGGCTGGCGCGGGACGCCTTGTTGCGGCGGTGGGCGGAGGACCTGGCACCACCGGTCCCTGGTCAGTGGACGGTGGACGCCATCAGGCCGGTCCTCCGAAGGTGGGTGCGGCGGCGGTTCGGGTCGCTGACCTTCCGATTGGTGCAGGTACTTTCCGGGCATGGATGCTTTGGAAAGTATCTGCACCAGATCGCGAGACGGGAGGCGACCCCGGTCTGCCACGAATGTGGGGCGCCGGAGGATACGGCGCTCCACACGCTGGAGGCGTGTGCTGCGTGGGGTCCCATGCGGCACACGCTTTCAGCGTTCCTGGGCCGGGACCTTTCGCTGCCGAGCGTGGTGAGCGCCATGCTCGACGGCGAAAGGAAGTGGCAGGCCATGGTCTCCTTCTGCGAAGAGGTTATGTCGCAGAAGGAGGCCGCTGAGCGGGTCAGGGAGGATGACGCCCAATCTGACCCGCTCCGGCGCAGACGTCCAGGGAGACGAAGGGGGCGGTTCGCCCGCCTCCTTCGTCCCCCGTAGTGGGGCCACTGGTGGAGAGTCGGGGGACTCTCTGCCGGCTAGCACGGCTCCACGCGTCTGAGGGGTGACCTGTGTGAAAGGGTTGCTCCTCCTTGAGGCCGAGGCCCGGACCGGTTCCCGGGCCACCCGCCGGAGCGAGATGGTGAATGCCAACGCGACCCCATCTCGCCCCATGACGGCGGTGGACGTTTCACGGGGGGGTTTTAGTGGGTTCGAGTCCCACATACCCCCTTCCGTCACCCCCATGGCGGAAGGGAAGTGCGAGGGCATTTCCCCCCTCCAAAAAAAAAAAAAAAAAAAAAGGTTAGGTTAGGTTAGGTTAGGTTAGGTTAGGTTAGGTTAGGTAGGGTTAGGGTAGGTTAGGTTAGGTTAGGTTAGGTTAGGTTAGGTTTTTTTTTTTTTTTTTTTTTTTTAGAATGTTGCAAACTAGTTAACTCATCTGATCATTTGACCAGAGAGTGTGCTAGTCTGCTTTTACTTTTTACCTATGGTACCTGTTGCTATTGAATGCAACAACATTAAATTACCTGCTAAGGAATAAAACAAGACACATTATATAATACTTCAATCACACACATACACACACACACACACACACACACACACACACACGCTTGTGCACACACACACACATACACATTCATCCAATCACACACAAAAAGAAATTAACATACATTTATATCTTATACACAAATAGCAATATAACAATTTAACAAATCAATTCCTACATTATACATTTCAAATATAAATGTATTTATTTTATAACATGGATACATAATAATTTTTCAACTGTGCAAATGTTTGATTTCCAAACAGTGCCAATTTACTTTGCCAGTAAAAATATTATTTATTTAAAGGATGAATACAATTAAAATATTAATGTATATGATGAAGATATACAACTTTACAAAATAAAATTGTACTATTTCATAACGAATATATAATAATTTAAACATCAAAATATCAATCAAATATTAAATAATATTGCCACTTCCTTAATTCATTTTATAATAACAATATGATTTTAAAAAAAATTTAATTAATCTTAAGCTAAGTTTAAATCAATCTCTCCTTTCTATCCTTCATTTCCTTTCTACTTATCTATAACTTTAATTTATAGATACATACAAATTATCAACAACTGTGCGAACACTTGAGATCCAAACAGAGCCAATTTATTGATACTGAATTGAAAATGAAAAATCTATTAATTGAGAACCTTGTTCATTATGATAATAAAATCAATGGAAATGAAGTTTTAGGCTTCACAAAATAAAATTAAATAAATTCAATTAACAAATAAATCGTAATAAATACCATTAAAATCCACTCACAAAATTATTAAAGTATGGCCACTTCCTACTGCATTTTACAATTCAATTCAATTTTACCACTTTGGGATTAATATAATTTTCTGTGCATATTTATTTATTTATTTATTAGTTTTTTTTTTTTTCTCTTTTTTTCATTATTCTTTTGACTCATTTCTTTCATTCTTTTCATTTCTTTTTTTGTTTATTTTTATTAATATTTTTTGTACACATTATTTTTTTTTTCCTTCTTTTTTTATCCCATTGTTACAATTTTTTATATAGTAAAATAATGGTTCACATTTATATATTGTATCAGAGTTTCTAATATCGAAATAAAATAATTTATAAAACATCTAAAATATAAACTATTAAAAGATTGGAACCAATACCTTGATAATTTAATACAAGCCATGATGACAAGCAAAAAGACGAATTATATAAATATAAATGAGATCAATGATGACAATGTCAAATTCATTAATAATTGACAAAATAATTAGACAATTATAAAAAATTTAAAAAAATTATATATATTTAAAATTAATAGAACTATCTTCGTAGTAGGCTCAGGTAGAACAGGACTTGTGACATTGACTTAAAAAGAAACCCAATAAAACTTAACCTCGGTTCGGTTGTATATACCAACTTCCAATCATAACAATACTTCCAATAAAAATTATTCCTGCATTAAACCAGAATGAACAGTGCGAGGGCCCAGTGCTACGACTGCTAACGGAGTGCATGTCGGGAAGAAGCCAAGTAGTAGTCGGATGCGGAGGCGACGTAAGATGGAAGTCACTAACCACGCAGATCGGCGTCGCCCAAGGTGTCTCCGTTTCCAACATTTTATGTTGGACAGTTGTATGACAGGCACTTTGAGGCAGGTCGTTGAGTAGCACCGAGAACAATATTATTGTTCTCGGTGCCACTCAACGACCCGCCTAGCTGCGTAAGGCAGGGTCACGTGTTTATGTACACCGACGACGTCGCAGCGATTGTTACCGCGTCGACCTGCTTGAGACGCTGAACGCGACAGCGTCCGATCTGAACGGGTGGTTCAAAGCCAACGGACTCATACTGAACGTTAGCAAGACACACTTCATGCACTTCAATCTTTCGGGTCGGAAGTACAGAGAGCTATAAGTAGATATAGGCGTGGATCACGTTGAACAAGTATATTGTACAACCCTCCGTGGCTTAAAACCGGACAGTGCCCCGACGTGGGAGCGGCACATATAGAACCTAAGCAAGAAAATAGGTCGGGCCAGCTTTGCACTGTGGCGGATTTCTGCAATCTTAGCTGAACACATGGTAAGAAGTCTGTATTTCGCGTCGGTTCACTTACAGCTACAATACGGTATCGAACTCTTCGGACGCGCTGCAGACTGGCATGGATTTTTCAGTATGCAAAAACGAGCTGTAAGGGCCATCGTGCGAGTGTCTAGGGAAGCGTCCGCCCGGCCCTACTTACCTACCCAACCCTAGGGATACTTACGGTCCCCGCCACGGTAATCCTCCAGGCGGCACCGCACGCGAAGGAGAACCTAGCTACGTTCGCAAGACTAGGGGATAGCCATAAATATAATAGGTACGCGTAACGCGCAAACCCTGAGTGCAATGTCACGGTGGCTGGAAAAGACCTCGAGACTGGTGCCCGTGATGGCTCCCATGTATACAACAGACTACCAGACAAAGTAACAGGTGCCACCTACATGCAATATTTCGAAAACAAAATTAAAAATTTGTTAATTGAGCAATCACCCTGCGACTTTGACCCTAATAAGTTAAGATAGGGATAATTACTTTTTAATTTTTAATGTTAATGAATAAATTGAATTGATTAATATAATTGTATGACAAGATAATACTATTATTTATTAAATTAACTAATTTTAACTTGACTATACTATTAGTTTACATAATATTGTAGTTTAGTTTTTATAACCATGAGCTTAGACAGTTCCTCCATTTGTCAACAAACACCTGCCCCTCTGTCAATACCACAACAACAGGCCAGAGCGAATTTTAATGCCATGTGCCATCAAGCACACCAGCCCCAACCCCGCTGTTTCTACAACTAGAATATAATAACGTACAAAATAACATCAAAATACGAGCTAACTGATTCTTAAATTCGAATATAAATTTAATAAATTAATAGAAATTTACTAATTAATCAAAAACGTGTTTTATCAAAACATTGATTTTTTCCAAAAGCCCCGACCACGACTGGATGTCGGACAAGATGTCGTGACACGTGTAGCAACCCAAAAGCCCTACTGTCAATGTCAAGATGAAGGAACTGCCAAACTAAAATCGAAAACAATCCAAACAAAACAAAGTCAGTGAGAACTGTAAAAACCTCTGTTTTATAATTAAATAGTGACTGAAAGTGAGTAAAATTGATACAATAAGACGAAATTAGTCCCCCACCAACCATGTAAGAAGCGGATCCCACCGAGAACAACGAGAGCTAAGAAAATTAAAGGTATCTATAAAAATGAAGCGGTCTAGGCAAATCATAATTTTCATTGCTCTTCCTCTAAAAAAGACCCATTCTCCCTGCCGATTATGCGAAGAATAGTCTTTGCAAACGACAAAAAGATAGGCCTATGATTATTGTCCCCAATCAACTGCTCCACAGTATCAACACTTATGTTAGAGTCCATAGCACATTCACAGTCATATCTTAACAATCCAAACCGCGCACATTCTAACAGCAAGTGCTGCACGGATTGGCTGACATCCTCACCGCACGAGCACAGAGGTGAGTCTGATAATCTAAACCGAAACAAATAGGAATTAAAGCCACCGTGACCTGTAAAAATTTGTGCATAAAAATTATCTAGCCTGATTTTCCTAAGAATTTGATAAGCTTGAGATACATTTTTGAAGAATAATTTAGTTGTACTACCTGCCTGAGATGTATTATATACTTGCTGCCAATCATTAATGCTGTCTGATCTGACCAGCCACTTAGCGTAGGACAGAGGGTACTTGTCATAGAATGGTAGTCTTCTATCACTGAGAGCTGCCTGCTTTGCCAACTCGTCGGCTCTCTCGTTGCCCTCTATTCCACAGTGTGCCTTGACCCAGTAAAGATTAATAATTTTCTCATCCCGGGTTAACCTCAAAATTTTTTCTTTAATTTCAGCTACCAATGGATGAAGTGAATTAGGGTCACTGATTGCCTCAAGACTCGACCTAGAATCGCTTGCTATACTAAAAGCAGACTCCACTCTACCTTCAGCTAACTGAAGGGCCCGGAGTATCGCACAAAGCTCCGCCTGAAATACACTACAAAAGTTCTCGAGGCGGAATCTAGTATGGCGGACTTCACTCCCTCCAGACCAGCAGGTGACGGCACCACCCACCCTACCCTCCAGCTTACTACCATCCGTGTAAAGCACGAGCCCATCGTTCCCCAGGTTCAACGCCTCCTCCTGTGACTCGATGAGCCCGAACCTTACATGATTTCTCTCCGCAGGGTGAGGTAGTGAGAATGGACTCTCCCTAAGCTCCATACTTCTTCCCGGCAACCCAGCCAATGGCTCCCCTCTTTTGGCCCTATAAATGATGGCATTCTCCTTCAATCTGATAGTTAGAGGCAGCAGTCTTGACAGCAGGACACTCGACACCAAGGAAACTGTGCGGTGAGCTTTACTTATTTTAATAGCAAAAGATCTTGTTAGGCTATTTAGAATTTTTTCAGCATACACCCTGTCTGAAACATCCGCCCAGCAACTCGCCGAGTACAGAATAGTAGGCTCCACCACAGCGATATAAATCAATCTCAGAATATCAGAATTAAGACCCCATTGTGCACGTGCCGCTCTCGAAACCACCTTGTAGAAAGCAATAGCTTTGTTGGTAACAAGCTCAAGGTGCCTTCTAAAATTGAGAATAGGGTCAATATTTAATCCTAATATTCTGAGACTAGATCCATAAGCTATGGGGACACCTGCCATCACGAGCCTAGGAGCATGGTATCTTAACTTTTTCGAGATCAAGAGTGCTTGCGTCTTCTCAGGAGCAAATCTCAGTTTCAGGCTTTCGCCCCACTGCGTGATCACGGCCAGCGCCCGGTTGACCTTCTCCTCCAGCTCAACCCCATCGGCCGCGGCTGCGATCATCAGAATGTCATCCGCGAAAGCCTGAACCCTGACGCCTCCATACTGCGACTGCTCCAGCACCGGCTCCAGCTGGATGTTCCAGAGGATCGGCCCACAGGTAGACCCCTGAATGCAACCCTTATTAGTGTCTCTGCAAACTACTTGCCCCGCATATTTTAATTGAATGCTCCGCTCAGAGAGGTAACTAAGAATGAGGCGCGCGACCTCGACGTCAACATTGCTAGCCCTAAGTTGTTCGATAATCGCGGGCCACCAGGCGTTATCAAAAGCCCCTTCTATGTCTAAAGAAACTAAAACTACTATTTTCTTTTGTTCAAGGCTAGCACGAACAATAGACATAGCGTCGAACAGAGCGTCCTCGGCGCTCCGCTGCGGAGTGAATCCGTACTGGAAGGGGCTCAGCCTGCTCTCCTTGCCGAGCTGCCACTGCAACCTATTAACAAATAGCTTCTCGAGCATCTTCCCGAAGACCGGAAGAAGCCCGATCGGTCTATAGGACTTAGGAGTGGTGTAGGTATCTCTGCCCGGCTTAGGGATCACCTTTATAGTCGCTACCTTCCACGATCTAGGGAAACAACCCAAACGGAGGCACTGCGAAAACAGCCCCACAAGTAGGGCTTTGTCGCATCTGTAGGCCCGGAGACAGATGTCTAGCGTGAGCCCGTCGCCCCCGGGCGCTCTCTTGGGACTCATAGTTCGCAATACCGTCTCTAGTTCTGTTTCAGTGAAGGCGACGTGGGGCGAAGCGGAGCGGGCGAGGCGGTCGGCCCAGGCCTGCGCGGCGGCGCGGCGCGCGGCGTGCTGCGGCGTGTCCCGCTGCGGGTCGTCACGTCGGTAGAAGGTGTCGGCCAGCAGCGCCGCCGACTGCGCCTCGTCGAGCGCACGCCCATCCTCCGCCGTCAGTAGCGCGTCCTCCGAGCGCACCCGCACTCCGCACGCCTTCATGATCCGGTAAGACCTTTGCCATATACCCTCCAGCGTCTCGCCCGTGCAGAACTCCTTCCAGCTGGCGGTCATGGCGGACTCTATCGCTCTCCTGTAATCCGTTCTGGCCTCCAGGTACTGGTCCACCACGAACCGCCTCCTGGCAGGGTTCGCCCGCGCGACTCTCTTCCGGCGACGCACCATCTCGGCCTTCAGCTCGGTCAGCTCGGCACTCCACCAGCGGCAGGGCCTGCCTAATCTCCGAGGCGGTATGCGCGGAATGGCCTTCTCGCAGGCTGCGAGCGCGCACTCGGTGTACAGGTCGGCGGCCCGGTCGACCGCTTCTCCGTCCGCCAGCGCGTCCACGGTGGCACTCAGCTCGACGCAGGAGATCTCCCGCTCAAACTCTTCCTCGAACAGCGTCCAATTAGCCTTTGCCGTGTTGTAGATCCTCGTGCTGGCGCCGGGCGCGTCCTCCTCGCAGCGCGCACTCAGCCGCAGCGTGAACGTGACCGGCCTGTGGTCGGACAGCGTACAGAGCGCGGGGTCGACGCGCCAGTCGGCGAGCGCGGGCAGAAGCGCGGCGGAGCAGGCCGTCACGTCGATGATGCTGGCGGCGGGCGCGCCGTGCCGGTAGGCGAGGAAGGTTGGCTCGTGGCCCTCGTTGCAGACTTCGAGCCCGAGCTCCGCGAACAGCTCCGCGACCGCGGCGCCGCGCGCGTCCTCCGCCGCGCAGCCCCACCACGGACTGGCCGCGTTCATGTCGCCCGCCACCACCACCCGCGAGCAAGCCATGCCCTGCACCATCCGCTTCAGTCTACACAGGTACGCGTCTAGTTCTAGCTCTCTATCCAAGTAAACACTTATAATGCCTATGTCTAGATTTTCAACTCTTATGATAACGCCCAGCAAGTCCTTACTAATAAAATTTACATTTTCAGAGTACCGCAGATTGGGGTCCGTGATCACTATTGCGGCCCGCACCGGGGCGTCTGGTCCCCCCGACGCACTCTGGATCACCCTGCAGCCGGTCGGCGGCGACATGCGGCCCCTCGCCCCGACGTAAGGTTCTTGCAATATTAAAATTTTTAAACCCCTGGTGGTGGCCTCCCTCAGACACTCGTGCGTCGCCGCCCTGCCCCTGCCCAAATTGTACTGCAAAATTTTAAGGCTAACATTCATCTGTACGGACGGATCGGTGCCCTCAGCAGTAGCGCACGCTGAGACGCGCTATGCGGTCCCATCGGCGCCACTCGGGGCAGTCGGCGCTGTACGCGGGGTGCCCCTGGTCCGGCAGCCGGCGCGCCGCGCAGTTGGTGCAGTGCGGCGGCGCGCCGCCTCGGGCGGTGCACGCGCGCGTGTCGTGCTCGCCTGCGCAGTATCCGCAGCGCGGCGCCGGCGCGCGGCACTCGGCCACGCGGTGGGAGAACCCCAGGCACCGGTAGCACTGCACCAGCGGCGACTGGTCCAGCGCCACGAGCACCTGGTACCCGAGCCTCACGCGCCGCTCCAGCAGGGCCCGCCACACGCCCGCGCCCACCGCCACCACGACATTGTTGAGCCCCGCGTTGCGCCCCTTGATGCGCCGCACGACCCTGACGCCGCGCTCCGGCTCCGGCACGCTCCGCAGCAGCCCCTCGTTCTGTCGGAGCAGGGCCTCCACGAGGCGCTCGTCCGAGAGCTCCGCGACGACGCCGACGAGCCGCAGCGCAGGGTCCCGGAGGCGCGGCTCCGACACGCTGTAATCGTCTCCGAGCGCGCGGATGGCGCCCTCCATTACCTCTCGCTCGCGCGCGCTCTCCATCGAGATGGCGACACCGCCGCCGCGACACTTCCGCACACCGTTCACCCCGACCCCCAGACCGATGACGTCAACATTTGTTTTTATATGTTTCAGGATATCATCGCCGGTATGGGTCGGGTTCCGCGACTTTACCATGAGCGGATGCCTCGCGGCGTGCGCATAAGACGCGCGCGTGGGCGGCGGCCCCTCGCGCTCCGGCCGCTGCAACGCCGCCGCCTCGCGCTCCGGTCCGGGGCCCGCAACACCGAGGGCGCCCCGTACGGGCGGCATCGGCGAGTTCGAGCACTCCACTCGGATGGCTTGGGCTTCCTCGAGCAGCTGGCCGACAAGTCGAAGGCTGGCCGCCTCTCCGTCGGGCCGCACGTCCAGCTTGCCGCTCATCTCCTCCACGACGCGGCGCGCCGCCTCGGCTTCCTGCATCGCCTTGGTGGTCGTGCTCCGCAGCTCGTCCAGGGCGCTCTGCAGGCCCGAAGTGAACGTCTCGAGCTTATCCGCGTGTACCTTGTACTGCAGGGCGCTCTGACGCTCGGCGACCGCACGCACGCGCTCCTTCTCGGCGAGATGCCGCGCGCGCGAGTCCGCGAGGCGCAGCACCAAGGCGTGCAGCCCCTGCACGCCCGCCAGCACCGCATCCTTTATGTCCCGACTGAGATTGCGAGACCTCTCGAGTTCCGCTACCGTGCTCTGCAGCAGACAGTTCGCGCGGTGCGGCGCGTCAAGAATCGACTCGCCCGTTGCCAGCGCGGAGGTCTCCAGGAAGGAAAGCGGCGTGGCAGGCGAGCCCGCTTCCGAGCGTGGGGGCGCAGACGACGGCTTCGGCGCACAGTCCCCGCCCAGAGCCCGCGACGGCGTGGGCGCGCCCGTGCTTGTGCCCTGCTGTCCGAGCCGCAAGAAAGACTCATTGAGCTCAGAACAAGGTAGGTGATGGGTGGGAATATCAGAGTAGGACACGAGTCTCTTTCTCATTGTATCCACGATATTAACTGGGTATTCTTTTCCAGGCTTCCGGTCCGGGCCGCCCGCGCCCCGCGGCTGAGAGTGGAACGACGGCGGCGGCACCGAGCGCCCAGCGGAGGCGCGGGTCACCAGCGACGACGGTAGCACCTCTCTGCCTACTTTAGGCGTCCCCGACTTTGGCGTCTTGAATTGCTCGCTAGGCTTGGCCTTTAAATTCTTAGTTTTAAAATTAGGCATTTTAGTTTAAGTTTATTTATTCGAAATAAAGTGATAAAAATAAAAAATTGTACTTTTATTGTAAGTTAAGAGATTAAATCTTGCCTTTTCTTTCCCTCCTTAAGTTCTCTTGTATGTTGTCAACTTGTCAAGTTATTAGGTAAGTCAATATCACAAAATGCAAAAATCCGAGCTCTACAATATAGGGATCCTAGTAATACCCAGCACCTAGGAACACAAGACCAGCCAACAAACTGAGTGACTCTCCTCCTCAAGTAAATTGACAAACTATAGACAGATCTTAATAGCCGATGCTAGTTTACTATTAGACTAATTGATGGTTTCTTGTAGAACGACAAAATGAAAAATCCTGTTTTGCTTATTCCACAATAACCACCTTATAAAATGAATGAAATTTTGAAAAGAATTTAGACTTAATAATTTAATCAGTAAATGTAGTAGTAATGGAAAATAAAAATTTACGCAAAAAATACAGTTTTTAATTACGCGGGGGGAGGGGGGGTTGGAAAGTTGAGGAGGAGGTTAAAATGCACTCTAACAGGGAAACGACTACGATCAAAAAAGCTCGAAGGCCTACCGTTTCCGAGGAGACAATAACAAAGATACGTTGTGCAGTTGGTAGATTCAATAAAAAAATTATAAATCCGAGCGCCGTTGGTCAAAAAATCTGAAATTTGTGCACAACGTATAACTAACTAGCAGCTGTCTCCTGGCAAAATATCAAGGTAGGTTGTCACTGCAGAATTTGAGAAAACTCGATTACCAACTGTTGCCAAAGTGCACAAAAATCAAATTATCAATAACTTAGCCTAGACTTAACTAATTTCAATTTTGAAAGTGCCTCCGGGATCTCCTGGACGTTCTTCCTCCGATGTCGTCTTCAGAAATAAGGTCGCTGCCCTGAATCAGTGACCTCGTGGCCACGTGGTAGTTGTTTTTTTGGCTTTTACTCAGCGCTGGTGCGCGAGAAAAATCCAAACAGGTAGCCAATCGAAAGGGGCCCACAAAACCTTTCTAATGGTATATTAAAAACCATATG
The DNA here is from genome assembly GCA_949316285.1 of Eupithecia subumbrata. Lineage (NCBI taxonomy): Eukaryota > Metazoa > Arthropoda > Insecta > Lepidoptera > Geometridae > Eupithecia > Eupithecia subumbrata. The sequence continues at coordinate 88,407 of OX438650.1, read as the reverse complement.
TCGCAACTGTAGAATCCGAGAAATTGCACTTCGAAATTTCAAAATTTTGAAGAAAACCACTTTTATTCAAATAACTTTTTACCCACTCCACTTAGCGAAACAAAAACTTCACTGGCGTGCGCGCCTTAACTTTCCACAACTTTTGGTGTATAACACAGGCTTAAACTTGCACTTTTTCCACTATTTTCGAATTTTTTCGCGCGGAGAGGCTCTGATTCGTGGTGCTCCGAATGGCGTCTGGAGCGAGACTTGGTTAGGTTAGGTTAGGTTAGGTTAGGTTAGGTTAGGTTAGGTTAGGTTAGGTTAGGTTAGGTTAGGTTAGGTTAGGTTAGGTTAGGTTAGGTTAGGTTAGGTTAGGTTAGGTTAGGTTAGGTTAGGTTAGGTAAGGTTAGGTTAGGTTAGGTTAGGTTAGGTTAGGTTAGGTTAGGTTAGGTTAGGTTAGGTTTTTTTTTTTTTTTTTTTTTTTTTTTTTTTTTTTAAATTACAACCTCCAACATTATCGGAGCCTTTTTCTAACTTGAGCCTGATTCATTCCAGTTCTCGCATTTATTCTTCTCGTACTTCCATACTCTAACTATTTCCTGTCATTCATCACCTTTTATTCTAATTACGGGTGGGATGCCCGTCTACGAGTAGAGCTATCTACACACACTAACACAACAGGGGAATTTGGTTTCTTTATTTAAATTTTTTACATATAAATCTTATTTCTACTATGTTTTTAGGTTAGGTTAGGTTAGGTTAGGTTAGGTTAGGTTAGGTTAGGTTAGGTTAGGTTAGGTTAGGTTAGGTTAGGTTAGGTTAGGTTAGGTTAGGTTAGGTTAGGTTAGGTTAGGTTAGGTTAGGTTAGGTTAGGTTAGGTTAGGTTAGGTTAGGTTAGGTTAGGTTAGGTTAGGTTAGGTTTTTTTTTTTTTTTTTTTTTTTTTTTTTTTTCTTTCTCCTTTCCTTTGACATGTGATGAATCAAAGTCTGTTTTCTTTATTTCTTATAAACTACAGGGGGATACATTCATGCCCAGACAGGGCTTCAGGATTTATGCTATTTTAAATACTCTAAATTACATTTTAACTTATTTTTCTTATCCTAAGTTTTACAAAATTAATATCCTATATATTTATTAAATCTATATAATCTATATTATATCTATCTTTTATACATCTTAAATTAATATCTATTTGAACTTATGCTGTTCTATATATTTTTCAAAAATATACATTCACCATAATTTTGGTACCTATTTATTCCTATTTACTACCTTTTGTGCGATGTCTGTACAATATGCTATAAATTTATCCCTTATATCATTTACTGCCATAAACTTGTTAAGGTTTTCTGTGGAGATCTGGAGGTTTAGGGTTTGCTCGGCATCATGTCGTTTTAGCGCGAAGATAGGACAGTCTGTCAAAATGTGCACTACTTACTCGTCCACACCAGGTTCGCATATGCACGATGGATTATCTTTACACTTGAACCGGTTCAAGTATTCGGAGAACCCACCGTGCCCCGTGAGAATCTGCGTTAACAGGCTGGTGGCCTCAAACTTCCGCACGCATTTGTACGCCAGCACAGCGTCCGGGAAGAAGAGTTTGGTGACTCCTGCTGTCGTGCCGCTTATGTACCGCCGGTTCCATTCGCGTAGCGTGTTCAGACGAATCTGACGCTTCACGTACGAGACCGGACAGTAATCATAATCGGCCCGTCTCTTGGTGTTTGCAGCTTCCTTCGCAAGCTGATCGGCGCGTTCGTTCCCCTCTAAGCCCGCGTGGGCTTTGATCCAGAATAAAGATACTTCTTTATTCTGGACCCTACTCGATCTGAGGTTTTCACGAGCCTCCACAGCTAGAGGGTGAAGGGAACCATTGTTCGTCACCGATTGCAGTGCTGATCTCGAGTCACTATAGATCCCAAAAGACAGCTCTTTACGCTTGAGGATCTCTCGCGTGGCTTTGCATATTGCCAGAAGTTCCGCTTGATAGACCGTGCAGTAAGATGGCAGTTTTAGCTTGCGGGCTTGGATTTCGGCATCACCAACCCAAAGGGATAGTGCTGCTCCGACTTCACCCTCAATCTTGCTGCCATCCGTGTAAATTTTTACTGCTGAGTCATGGTCTGGTTCTTGGTCTATCAAGCCGAACTTCAGGCATACGTGCTCCGCCGGATGCTTCGTCTGAGTGTACGGCACAAGTGTTTCGACCTCTCTGTCCATGAGTTCCGGTCGAGATACTCCCCTCTTCGCCTCATACAGGGCGGCTGCCTCTTGTATGCGGAGATCGAGTGGGAGTATCCCGGCCAGGGTCAGGGCAGAGTTCAGGGAGACGGTGCGGTACGCTTTCGTTAGCTTCTGGGCAAATCCTCGTTGGACCGCGTTTAGCTGCTTCTGGATCCCTAACTTCTTTGTTGCCGGTGCCCAGACGCTGGCTGCGTACATGACAATAGGCTCTACAGCCGCCGTGTAAATAGACCTGATAACTTCAGGATTCAGACCCCAGCTGATCCTGGCGGCTCTAGATAACTGCTTGTAAACGTTCAACGCCTTCTTGCACACATTGGAGGCGTGGCTGTTGAACGTCAGCTTGTTATCTATCGTGAGCCCCAGGATCTTGAACTCCGACGACAGGCCGATGCCGACCCCGCCCATGCTAAGGAGTGGTGTATCATACTTCAATTTTCTAGTTATGACCATCGCGTTGGTCTTGTGTGGTGCGAACTTTAACTTGTTTCTGATACCCCACTCCCTGACATAGGCAAGGGCGGCATTTGCCCGTCGCTGGACCTCCAGAGCCGTGTCTCCATCAAACACAAGGACCACGTCGTCCGCGAAAGCCTGACAGTAGTCCTGCCTATCCTCTAATCCTTTGAGTAAGGGGTCCAAGAGGAGGTTCCATAAAATGGGACCCCCTATCGACCCCTGGACGCAACCCTTACTTGTGACCTTGTTGTGCTCCTCTCCCGCGTACCTAACCCTGACCTGCCTATCAGATAGGTAGCTGTCCACGAGTCTTCTTATGTTGACAGGAGTCTCCTCTTCGGCCAGCCTACACCTTATTGCGGGCCACCAGGCGCTATCGAAGGCTCCCTCTATGTCTAATGATATCAATACAACGATCTTCTTTTCACCAAGTTTGTCTTGTATATGGTGTATCATATCATAGAGGGAGTCCTCGGTGCTTCTCTTGGGCATGAAGCCGTACTGTCGGGTGCTCATCCTTGGTATAAGGTGCCACTTCATCCGCGCCACGATCATCTTTTCAAGAATCTTTCCTGGCACCGGCAACAACCCTATAGGTCTGTACGATTTTGGGTTGGTATAGTCGTCCTTGCCTGGCTTTCTCAATACCACCACTGTGGCATCCTTCCAGATGGTCGGGAAGTGTGAGAGAGCCAGGCACCTGTTGGCCAATGCCAGGAAAGCCTCTGGATCATTCCCGATAGCTTGGCTGCAGATGTCGGCAGTGAGACCATCTGCTCCCGGAGCTTTTTTGGGGTTGAAGTGTTCCACCGCTGCTCTGAGCTCCTCCATTGTAAACGGTGGGTCATGAGACTCACCATGTACTGAACCGTTTACTTGGTCAGCATTTGTTCTGGTCAGCCGGTGGTCGGCGTTATCTTCTTCCTCTCTGTCCTCCGGGTAAAAGATGTCTGCCAAGGTTTTTGCGGATTCCTTTGGGTCTATTTGCCTCCCATCTCTCACCAGGGGTATGTCCTCTTGTCGTATAGATGTTCTACCAATCACCCTATAAATCCCTTCCCATAACCCCTCTTTATCCTGCTTCTTACAGAATTCCTTCCAGCTTTCCGTCTTTGCTTTTTCTACCTGCTCTAAAAAGTGTTTTCTTGCTTCCAGGTACTCATCTACAACTCTGGATCTTCGAACTTCCGATGCACCTCGGATGCGGCGCTTCAGGGTGATGGAATGTCTCTTCAGCGCGGCGAGTTCTTCGGACCACCACGGAAAGGTAAGCTTTTCTGCTGTTTTCTTCTTTTTCAATGTGTGTTTACATGTCTGTGCTATTGTATCTATGTATTTGACTATTGTGTGTTCTAATTGTATTGTGTCGGTTATTTGTTCTATTGCTTCTTTGTTAATATTATTATCTATTTTTAATTGGGCCAATTTCTCATGAAATTGACTCCAATTTGCCTTCTTTGTATTATACAGCCTGGTTGTCCTACTTATGCTTACCCCTTTTGCTTTTCTTAGCGCTATGTAGAAGGTGATTCCGTTGTGGTCCGAGTTCGTCAAGTCATCCATCACTCTCCACCCGTTTATGAAGGCCAACATGTCCATAGAGCAGGCAGTTACATCGGGATGGCTGGTGTAGGATACCCCTCCTCTGATGGTGTCGAAAGTGGGGGTGTCCCCTTCATTCAGCACCTGCAGGCCCAGTTCTTCGAGAGTGCCCGACATTTCCTCACCTCTGTCATCAACTGTGGTGCTGCCCCACCAGGTGCTCTTCGCGTTTGCGTCTCCTCCAATAATGATTCTCATCGGGCCAACCTGCTCCGTGATTTTCTTAATTTGCTCTAGGTATGGCTCTATGGGTAGAGTTGGCTCAAAGTAGAATGAAATGGCAACAATCTGCCAGGCACCGGTTCGGATCCTTACCACAACAATGTTGTTTGTGGTGAGTTCTGGGTACTGCAAGACGTCAAGATCGTGATCGAACACAGCTATTGCCGCCTTAACAGTCCCTTCTCCTTGGTCGGTGCTCTGGTAGATTCTCACCCCTCTGTGTCCTCTCATTCTACTGATGCTACCCACATACGGTTCCTGGAGCAATGCAAATGCCACCTTTTTCTTGTCGGCTTCGATCATCAGCTCGTTGGTGGCCGTTTGCATCCGTTGGAGGTTGACCTGAAGGACGCGATAGGGTTTCTCTCCGGTTGGGGTTGCGATAGAGTGTGCGCCAATGGTGCCTTTAGCAGTACGCTACAGAGGCGCGTGCCATGAAATCCCACTTTCGCCTTACTGCACACTCGTCACTGAACGCGTTATGCTCCGTTGCATCCAGCTTTGCGTGCCTGCAGTTGCAACAGGAAGGTGCTAAGCCGCTCAGCCAGTCTTCACATTTGGACCTCATATGGGGGCCTCCACAGTGGCTGCACTTTTCAATGCTCTCTCTGCAGTGGCGTCGACCGTGGCCATATCCGAGGCACAGAGAGCACTGAACCAACGGTGATTGGTCCGCTACCTTCACTCTCTGGAGGTCGATGTGAACCTCTCCTGCCTCCACCATCAGGTTCCAGATCTTGGGGGAAACCTTGATGATGATGTGGCACATATGGGGGTTCCTGGCCCTCCTTCTGTAGCGGATCTCGATTCGGTCATCCTGTTTGTCGAGATTTCTGAGAATGTTTCCGTTTTGGTTCCTCAGGGCGTTTGTGACATCCTCGTCACTATGGAAATTTAAAACGTCTCTGAGGATCAAAAGTGGGTCTTTGTTCTGGATCTCCTCGACATTCAGGTACGACTCCACCTTTCTGAGCCTTTCCTTTACCTTCTCCCTTTCTACCTCTGTCCGGCATCCCACTATAATTTTTCCGTCCTTTGCCTGCCTTACTCTATCCACCTGTATCCCGCCTTCTTTCGCGTTCACTGCCGATCTTATTCTGCTGAGGATCTCTTCTCCCGTTTCTTTCTCGTCTTTGGAGGAGACTCTTACCGAGTGTAGCGCGGTCCGCTCATGGGGCTGCTTCCTGTGCAGGCCTGCAGCTACTCCCGCGTACGAGGTTCTTTCCTGTGTCTCATTTTGTCTTCTTATCTCCTCTTTCAGGCTCTCCATCTTTTCCATATTTTCCTTCAGCAGTTTACTGTTTTCTTGTAACTGTTTCCCTAATTCCTCTTCACCAATTATTCTTCTTCCTGTTTCTTTATTTTCTGTATCTTTACCTTTTTCTTCTTGGTTTGGCTTCTCAGTCACTGCAGCTTTCCCTTTTATGCTCTTTGATTCTGCCTCTGCCTCCTTGACTAGCTCGAACAATCGGTCTACAGCTTGTATGACACTTGCTTTAATGTCTGTTTTCAAGTTCCTCGAGAGTTCGAGGTTTGTCTTGGCTTTGCTGAGGCATGCCTTAGCTTCGGCAGTCCTATTTGGGAATCTGTCACTTTTTTGTGAAGTCGACTTTCCTTCTTGCGAGGACAGTTTTGGTTTTGGGGCTAGGCCCGTCTTCCTCGGTGAAGTCGGTGTCTTGGGCTTTGGCGAAGAAGATTTCCTACCCTTCACTAGCTCCCACTCTCCCACACTCCGCCTCACGTTGCAGGTCTGCTGCTGTTTTTCCGCCCGCTGTGCGGGACCTGCCTGCTGTGAGGTACCTGATTGCTGTATGGGACATGCCTGCTGTGAGGGAACTGCCTGCTGTGAGGGACCTGCCTGTTCCATTCGTGGTGGTGATGGTGATGAATGAGAGTTCAAACTGACAGGTTGGTTGGTCTTCTTCACTGGTGTGTGAAAGGCAGCAAACATTTTGCGGTCAAAGGAATTTCGTCAATATACACGAGTCAGTAAAATGCAAAAATAAAAGTAAGTTTGTATAAGTTGTAAATATAAAAATATGTGTTTTCCTAATTCTAATATATGTTTTTCTGTTTCAGGTCGCCCGGCTGAGATCAACCCACGCAGCACTTGGAGACTCGCGGTCACAACTCTACTCCACGTGGGAGTCACGAGGTCACAAGGTAAGAGCAAGGTAAGTTTTCGAAAAAGTAGAGTTTTGTAGAGTACAGGTCTACCAACTACTTGGTCAGGCTAGTCTAAAAGTGTCAATAAACACAAGTCAATCAACAAAATAAACAACGAAATAATTTTTTACGAAATTTTTTTTTTTTTGCTCTACCTAGAGTCACCTGGTATAAACCAGAAGGTGGGTCTAGAAATTTTCTATCCAATAGAAAAAGTCCCGTTTGATTTGGAGTAAGGGTCGCCGAGATATTTTAATTTAAAAATTTCCAAGATGGCGGACAAAATGGCGGCTATGGTGTGTAATCCTCGTAGTTTCGTCAATTTTGCTCCTAGAGCACTGCGATTTGGACTACTGAAAAGAGCACTAGAAGTCGGATTAGGTGGGTGGGAATGAAAAATGGAGGGGGGGGAGTGTAAGGTGGGGGAGTGGGGTGAAGGGAATGGGTAGCTTAGGTTCAGGTGATGTCTCCACAGAAAGTCCCGACAGGCTACGACACCTTGGTCCAAAGTTACAGAAGTTTGAAAATTTTCAAAATGGCGGACAAAATGGCCGTCCAGGTCTAATTTTGTTAGTTTAAGGGCGAAATGAACTGTGTTTGGGCTTGTTAGAAAGGTATTAACAAGCCCAGTCCAATGGTACAAATTTAAATAAAATATTAAAGCCCCCCGATTTTTAAAATACAAAAACACCTAAAAATGTACAAAAATGATCCTGAAAAATTTAATTTCGGTCCGATTTCTTCGGGAAAAAGCTAGGAATACTTAAAATTATGTCTTAAATCTACATACAGTATTAAATTAGTTCTAACTAGTTCCTAAGTGGTACCTCGTGGTGACCTTGAATCTTTAAAACTAAATTACTCAAAAACTAGTTGATGAAGATGCCCTGAATTTTTGCACCCAGGTAGAGGACCTAGATGCCAACACTATAAGAATTTAAAATTTATATGTAACAGATTTATTTAAAAAGTTATTAAGTGTTCAAAATTACAAAATTTAGAAAAATCGCTAATCTGGTGAAAACTTAGCTTTTTCAATTTCTTGAAGTGCCTCCCGTATCAGCGCTCTGGTGCCCTTCAGATGGTGTTGTCCAATGGTGTCCAGCGGCACGGGGTCACTGACCTCGTGACCACGTGGTTTTTGTTTTTTTGCCGATTTCTCCGCACTCCTGCACGGGAAAAATCGGCAAGTGATGTCAATCGATGGGTGTCCAGAAGGCCTTTCAGAAGGCAGTGTAAAAAAGGGGGGTCGTCGCTGCCGATCCCGAGAAACTTGCGTTTTAATATCCGAATTTGAGGTTAAAATCACTTTTTTCCGTATAACTCGTTGAAACTTTCACTGATCGATGCGCCGTTTTCACAGGCGCGTGCGCTGTTGAAATGCGCTTCTTCCGATATGCCACACTTGTATATTTGAGACAAAAAACCACTTTTCGCGAATTTTTTCCTGCGGAGCGGCTCAAATTCGTGGCGTTCTCGGCTGCGGATGGCCAGCGACTGTGGTTAGGTTAGGTTAGGTTAGGTTAGGTTAGGTTAGGTTAGGTTAGGTTAGGTTAGGTTAGGTTAGGTTAGGTTAGGTTAGGTTAGGTTAGGTTAGGTTAGGTTAGGTTAGGTTAGGTTAGGTTAGGTTAGGTTAGGTTAGGTTAGGTTAGGTTAGGTTAGGTTAGGTTTTTTTTTTTTTTTTTTTTTTTTAGAATGTTGCGAACTAGTTAACTCATCTATATCATAAATTACCTGCTAAGGAATAACACAATTACATAAATGGAAATGACAAAAATTAAGAAAAGAACAAAAATAATAATAAACTTCAAACACTCACACACACACACACACACACACACACACGCACACACACATTCACTCAAACAAAAGAAGAGAAATAAGCAAACATTTACATTAAAAAAGATAATTTACAAATAAAAGAAAATTATGAACAAATAGATACTTCAGAATACAGGAAAAGAATGGAGAACAATTGAAACAAACAGACGAAACCTTCTCATAACATAATAAGGCTTTCAATAGGGACAAACACCATTTTAATCAAATTAATTACATTTGAAGTAGCCAATAAAAGAACTTTCCCAACATTATATATTTTTAAAAATAAATAAATAATGTTAGTATCTAATTTGGATTTACATTATTACTTTTCCAACTGTGCATTTATTTGATGAACAAACAAAGACAATTTATTACGCCATTAAAAATTATTTCATTATACATTAATACAAATAGATTACAGGAATGAGAATCTCATGAAAACATACAATTTTAGAAAATAAAACTGTAATTTCATGTAATTAATAAGAATTATTACATTTAAAGACGATCAATCAATTATTAATATATTGCCACTTTCTCAATTTACTTCATCATTATAATTTAAACCTTAATTATTCTTATACTAAGCTATAAAATTCATGTCTCATTTTCCAGCTTTCATTTCGTTTTATTTTTATTTTATTTTTCTCAGATATTTCTTTTTTTTCCGTAATAATTTGAGTTTTTTTTTTTTTTTTTTTTTTTTTTTTTTATTTCTTTAATAACTTGTTTTAAAATATATCCCTTTTTATTCTTGTTTTCTTTTTCTCATTTTTTTTTTTTCCTCGTATTATATATTTATTTATTTTTTTCGTTTCGTTTTCTTGTATCTATTACAATCAAATAAATTAAAATTACAATTAATACAGCATTAGATATAGTCTTATAAATAAAATAACTGCCAAGAGAGCAAGTTAAAGAAATCAAAACATAAAAATAAACATAACTAAAAACAGATAAATTTCACGAGATTAGGCAATATATTTGAATCAAATAAATATAAATTAATTCAAAATAAAGTTAAAAGTAAACCTAAAACCTGTGACATTAGCTTTAAATATAAAATAAAATAAAATCAACAAAGCTTTATCCTAAGTCCATCTTCAGCATCAAACAGGGAACCGCTCCCGCCAACGAAACTTAATAGGCATACAAAAAAGTTAACCCCCATGATACTACTCACTCTCAATGAAAGATCCATTCTCCCTGCCAACTATTCGAAGTAAAGTCTTCGCAAAAGACAAAAACACCGGTCTGCACTTTTCGTTACTAATTATTTGTTCTAAAGTATCTAAATTCAACTCAGTATCCATTGTACTCTCACAGTCATACCTCAATCTACCGAACCTAGCACATTCTAAAAGCAAATGCTGCACAGATTGAGGTACATCATCACCACATGGACAGAATGGAGAATCGGACAAATTGAACCTAAACAAATAAGACTTGAAACCCCCATGCCCAGTTAGAATTTGTGCAATATAGTTGTCCAAACGAATATTTCTTATTATATTATACGCAAGGGAAATGTTTTTAAAAAATAATTTTGTCGTACTACCTGTCTGGGAAGTGTCGTAAATCTGCTGCCATTTACTAATACTCCTAGTTCGAACTGAACGTTTTGCAAAGGATAATGGGAACTTATCATAAAATGGCTGTCTCCTGTCATTGAGAGCGGCTTGCTTGGCGAGCTCATCAGCTCTCTCGTTCCCTTTAATACCAATATGAGCCTTTACCCAAAACAAACTTATCCTCTTTCCCTCCTGTTCTAAACTAATTATCTTCTCTCTTATTTCAGCTGCAAGCGGGTGAAGCGAATTGGAGTCACTAATAGCCTCCAGGCTCGACATAGAGTCACTGGCAAGAGCAAACGTGGACTCCCGCCTGCCCTCCACCACTACAAGTGCTCGCAGAATGGCGCACAGCTCCGCCTGAAAAACGCTGCAATAATTTTCTAACCTGAATCCCACGTGCCGGACTTCTCTCCCTCCCGACCAACAGGTTACCGCTCCACCAACTTTGCCCTCCAACTTACTGCCATCCGTAAAAAGGACAGGTCCATCATTCGTTAGACTCACCACGTCCTCTTCTGACTCAATCAGACTGAACCCTACACGTTTCCTGTCAGCTGGGTGTGGCAAGGAAAATGGGCTCCTCCTGAGCTCCAAAGTACGGCCAGGCAAGTGATCTATAGACTCACCTCTCTTTATCCTATAAATTAAGGAATTTTCCATCAATCTTTGTGTCAGAGGAAGTATCCGCGCCAGCAACACGCTAGCTACAAATGACACAGTCCGATGGGTTTTCCCAATTTTAATGGCAAAGGACCTAGTTAGGCTGTTCAGCACCTTCTCAGCGTAAACCCTATCTGAGACCACTGCCCAGGAGCTAGCTGAATACAAAACAGTAGGCTCCACAACAGCTATGTAGATCAGCCTCAAGATATCGGAGTTAAGACCCCACTGCGCCCGCGCAGCTCTTGAAACCACCTTATATAATCCAATTGCTTTTTGGGTAATGTTTTCAAGGTGCTGCCTGAAATTAAGCAGGGGATCAATCGTTAGCCCTAATATCTTGAGACTAGAGTTATAACTCAACACAGTATTCGACATAACGAGAGTCGGCGTATGGTACCTTAGCTTCCGGGTTAACAAAAGAGCTTGCGTCTTTTCCGGGCTGAATTTTAGCTTAAGCTTCTCACCCCACTGTGAAATCACAGCCAACGCCCGATTGACTGTCAACTCCAACTCTTTGCCATCAGTACCAGACGCAATCAGAACACGCACGCAATCCGTGAAGAATGTTCTAACTCGCCAATGCCCGGCATGCGTGTTCCTGCCAATCTTCAGGCCGGTGCAGATGCCCAAGGTAGCTGCCTGATAGACTCTACTGTGTGGTCTCGACGGCCAGTAGGTGGCGGGAGAAACACTGGGTCGCTGTCTCGAGGTGCATCGTATGCTCAAGCTGCTAGGCATCCTTTGATGATTAAGTCAAAGAATCCAGCTCACACTGGTGATGACATTCTTAAACATATTAAAAACAATGTTGATGTTATTGGATTAGGCGTCGGAGTTAATGGAGTGCGCAAGTGTCGTGACGGAGTGGTGGCAATCACGATGGAAAGCGCGCGCGAGAGAGATCTCATGGAGGGCGCTATCCGTGAACTTGGCGACGACTACACCGTGTCTGAGCCACGCCTTAAGGATCCCCAGCTGCGGCTTGTTGGTGTGGTTGCAGATCTTGAGGACGGTCGCCTCCAGGAAGCGCTTCTTCGTCAGAATGAGGCTCTTATAAGGATGGTCCCTGAAGCGGAACGGAACATTAGGATTGTTAGGCGGATTAGGGGTAGAAATGCAGCGCTTAATAATGTTGTGGTGCAAGTAAGTGTTGCCATGTGGCGTGCCCTCCTGGAGCGTCGGGTGCGGCTAGGATACCAGGTTGTGACGGTGGTCGATCAATCACCTTTGGTCCAATGTTACAATTGTCTTGGATTTGCTCACCGAGTATCTGAGTGCCGCGCCGTTGCACCTCGCTGTGGGTATTGTGCGGAAGCACATGACTCTCGTACCTGTACAAACAGAGGTCGTGCGCCGCATTGCACCAACTGTGCTCAGCGTAAGCTGCCGGACACCGAACATCCAGCCTATAGTGCTGACTGTCCAGAGTGGAGGCGCTGGGACCGGATTGCGCGTCTTTCTGTTAGGTATTGCTGAAGGCACTGATTCGAACTCATTGCAACATTCCTGGAACATAAAAGTTTTGCAGTTTAATACAGGTAGGGGGAGGGCGTCGACGTTTGAGTGTTTAAGGGAAGCCAGTGTGAGAAAGATGCAGGTATTATTAATACAGGAGCCTTATGTCGGAAACTTGGGTAAAATGTCAGTGCCTGCTGGTTTTAGGGTTGTACAGAGTGCAGGGAGTTTGAATGAACCAGTTCGAGCTGCAATAGTTGTTTTAGATCATAACATAAAATTCATTGAAAATTCTAAATTTATTGAAAGAGACATTGTGGGAGTTGTAATAAAAATTGATAATTTCAAAATTGGTTTAGTAAGTGTATATTTGGATAAAAATTTGGATTTGTTGTCTTACCTTAATTATATTAAGAGTATTTTTTGGGGTATGAGATGCAACGGGATGGTGGTGGCAGGTGACCTGAATGCGGCCAGTCCTTGGTGGGGATGCGCAATGGAGGATGAGCGGGGTACTGCTCTCATGGAACTTTATGCGGAACTAGGTCTTGAGGTTGCCAATGAGGGCCAGGAGCCTACATTTCTTGCTTACCGGCATGGTCAACCTGCTACCAGCATCATTGATGTAACGGCCTGCTCCTCTGCACTGCTGCCCGCGCTGAAGAACTGGAAGGTGGACCCCACTCTTTGCACTCTGTCCGATCACAGGCCAATTACGTTTATACTGCAGCTACGTACGCTTCATGGGCGTACCTCTGAGGATGGTAGCAGCACTAGAGTGTACAATACTGCCCGGGCTGACTGGATGCTTTTTGATAAAGAGCTCCGAGGAGAGTTTGAACGAGCGTTCCTTTACGAGAGTATTGGCCAGGTCATAGATGAGGTGGGTATAAATGAGATTGTAGAGCGGTATGTAGGGTGTGTTACTGCAGCGTGCGAGAAGGCAATTCCTCACATTCCATCAAGAAGGCTCGAGAAGACATGTAAGTGGTGGACACCTGAGTTGGTGCTATTGAAGGCCGAGATGTTGCGCCGTAGGAAAAGAATCGCCAAGTCTAACTCTCAGCGAAGGCGGTATGTAGTGGATCAGTATCTTGAGGCCAAAACTGAGTATAGGAAAGCCATAGAGTCTGCTATGACCGCCAGCTGGAAGGAGTTTTGTACAGGCGAGAAAGTGGAAACCCTCTGGCGACGTTCATACCGTATTATCAAGGCTTGCTCTGGGCACACTCAGGATAAATTACTCGAGACAAGTGATGGACGTGCGTTGGACGAGGCTCAGTCTGCGGTTTTAATAGCGGACACATTTTATCCATGGGACGAGGCAGCTCAGGATACGGTGGGGCAGGCAGAGCTGAGGGCTGCCACGGATACATGGGCACAGGAGACCCGCGCAGACCGTACAATTTCGGATCGTGCCATAGCCTTCACGGAGGTGGAGCTGGAGACAGTTCTACGAACTATGAGCCCTAAAAAGGCGCCGGGAGGAGATGGGCTTACGCTAGACATCTGCTTCCGTGCTTATAGATGCAATAAGGACCTACTTTTGAGATTGTTTTCGCACTGTTTCAGGCTAGGATACTTTCCGTTGATATGGAAGGTAGCTACTATTAAGGTGATCCCTAAGCCAAATAGAGGATCTTATACCACACCGAAATCATACCGACCTATTGGGCTCCTTCCGGTTCTGGGGAAGATGCTTGAGAAGTTGTTTGTCAATAGACTGCAATGGCAGCTTGGTAAGGAGGAGCACCTTAGTCCGTATCAGTACGGGTTCACGCCGCAACGTAGTGCGGAGGATGCCTTGTATGACGCAATGACCATCGTTCGGGGAGACCTTGAACGCAAGAAAATTGTGGTCCTGGTTTCCTTGGATATTGAGGGGGCGTTTGACAATGCTTGGTGGCCGGCTATAGTTGAACAGCTGCGGGTCAAGCGTGTAGATGATGCTGTGGCGCGTTTTATACTCAGCTATCTCTCTGAGCGACAGATTAGGCTCAAATATGCCGGAGAGATGGTGCGCAGAAACACCAATAAAGGTTGCATACAGGGTTCTACGTGCGGGCCTATCCTATGGAATCTGCAGTTGGAACCGCTGCTTGAACAGCACCAGTATGGAGGCGTTAGAGTCCAGGCATTTGCTGACGACATTCTTCTGGTTAGGTTAGGTTAGGTTAGGTTAGGTTAGGTTAGGTTAGGTTAGGTTAGGTTAGGTTAGGTTAGGTTAGGTTAGGTTAGGTTAGGTTAGGTTAGGTTAGGTTAGGTTAGGTTAGGTTAGGTTAGGTTAGGTTAGGTTAGGTTAGGTTAGGTTAGGTTAGGTTAGGTTAGGTTAGGTTAGGTTAGGTTAGGTTAGGTTAGGTTAGGTTAGGTTAGGTTAGGTTAGGTTAGGTTAGGTTAGGTTAGGTTAGGTTAGGTTAGGTTAGGTTAGGTTAGGTTAGGTTTTTTTTTTTTTTTTTTTTTTTTTTTTTTTTTTCGCGTTCACCACAGACTTTTGTCCGTGCTCTGTTTTGATCTTTTTCTTTTTTTGTGAGCTTAATTTATTTACATTTTTATATTCTAGTTACTCAGGGGAAACATTGTTAAATTTACTTAATATCTATGAGTTTACAACTTGTTACATTATTTATACTATTTAACAATTATACTTAAGACTAACATGGTTTACACTTTTTCACATAACACAAAAGGAAAATTTTGGTTGATTTTACACTATAGAGCAAATTACACCTTTACGATTTAACTTTGTTACATGGTAGAAACTGAAGCTGCCCCCTGATCTGACCAGTTAGCCAGATTTTCAACGACAGCTGCGTTCCTGTTGCGTATGGCCATTTTGAGATTGTAGTTTATGATGGTTTTTGCTGGTACCGCCATAGCTCTTTTGATGAAGTGACCGATCGCATCGTTGTTGTCATCAGCGTAGTAGGTGCAGCTGAGAGTGTGCCGTGATATTGCTACCACTGCGTGAGCGACACTTTCGTGTAGTTTCATCCCACTTTTTGTTTTTAATATTGCCACTTTTTCGAAAGTCAGCCCCTGTGCCTCATGAATGGTTAGTATGCGAGACCCATCCCCATCACCATATCCTTGGTTTTTAAGGGTTTCTTTCTCATCCTGAGTATGGACTAGGAAGAGAGTATTGGTGAGGGAGCTGGGTATATTCGCTCCTGTGTACATCTGAAGCGACAGGGAGTGAACCTCGAGTTTGGAGGAGTGTATACCGGAGTATATCTCTCCTAGGGCATATGCAACATCTAATGGGTTCCTGTGCGTGCACAGTAGCTCCTGGCTGATGTTTGTTACCAGATTGGGCCTGTTGTACCTTATCTCGAAGAGGTTTTCTCTATCGATGTAAGGCAATTGGTTAATATCTCCGATGAGAACAATTTCACCAGCACCAGACAAGCGCGAGGCCATGATGATAGCTCCGAAGTGGTTCATGAGAGCTTCGTCAATCGTGAGCCGACTGCATCTGTCTTGCTCTCTGAAGCCATTTACTAAGACCGAGGCCATTGTTCGCACCTTGGTTTTCACCAGATTTCCTACGCGGTGCGATAGCTTTTCCCTCAGGTCATTTGCTGCCTCAATTGTTGCTGTGATGATGGCGTCCTTATCCGCATCGAAGTGTTTAACAACCCGAGTTGTTTTCCCGCATCCTGGAACTCCATTTATCCATGTTATTTTTGGTACTGACCAGTTGATCCAGCCCGCTTCGATTTCCTGGTTCCCTGATATGGACTGGGCCATTTCAAGGATTTTTTCATCGAGCATGATTTTGGTGCAACGGGCCGTGACAACCACTGGATCACCCTCTGGGGTAAGAAACTTTGGTGGTCCTTTCAGCCCCATCTCATCTTCTTTCAGCAACACGAAACCACTTGTTGCACTGAAGGCTGCCATATAACTTCCTGACATTGTGCCCATGATAACTTGGGATTTGTCATTGTCGTATATAGCAGCTTCTGCCTCCTCGAGTTTCACCTTTAATAGGTTGGTGTTTCCTTGCTCGTAGGTCTGCAGGATAGATTTGCAGGTGAGCGAATTAACGTCTATCGTCGCTTTTGTGAGAGCAAGGAACTCAAGGAATGCGTTTATCGTGTGGTCCAGTGGGCCTGTGACCGGTCTGAGATGTGGCCGATTTACCTGACCCAATTCCGCTCTTGTTAGGGGTTTTGCCAGGGGTGCTTTGGGAGAGGGGTGAATTTTTGCCTCCATTGTGAAACCCTCAGATGTTTTCGAGGGCTTTCCAAGCAGAGTTTTAGTTACCGCGCCGAACGCTTCCACTAACGCTTTGATTTGGCCTCTCTTTGTGGCTATATCTTCGTGTTGGTTTTTGTATTGCACAACAGCCTCTTTTTCTGTAGATCTTTTCTCTTGAAGGCGTTCAGATCCACTGATTGCTGCTGATACAGGGTGTCCCCAGCAGTCGGTTGCAGAGCTTGAATTGTGTGCTCTTAAGAAGTTGAGGTTTTCACCTCTGTCTTCATACACAATCACCTCATGTTGTTCAGAGATTTTTATGCAACCTAGCCGGTCTGCGACTTCTCCCTTCTCGTGTTCAACAACCAGTGCATCTACGCTTATTACGCGGGAGATGGGATCCGCATCTTCAGCTTTTTCTCCAAGCATGGTAAGCAACGATCTCGCTCGCGCGAAGGGTGACAAACCAAACTCAAGCTCGAGAAGTGCGATCGTTTTGTTTTTGGATCGAACTAGTCGGATGCATTGGTCTGTCACCTCAATCACGGGTAGTGCACTGTAGATCTTGTAGCGCATTGTTGTTTTGGATGTGCTTCCATTCAGGAGTGATGCAAGCCCTTAAGATATAGCCACTCGGAACCTCTTGCCTGATCGACAGAAGCAGAAGCTTATGCCGAATCGCTCGTTGGTTCCATCCATGAAGAGAGCCACGCCTCGAGTTCGGATGCCTGGCATTCCTTTTTCTCCATGTGCGAGTAGTTTTGTAAGCGTTGAGCGATTGGCTGGCGTTGGTATTGGTAGGTAGTCTTCCTGTGGAGTTGCTGCCACATGAGCCTTTGTAGCTTGTTGGGATTGGGGGGGTGCAGTAGGAGAGAGGGTGGAGTTTCTCTTTGCTGCAACTTGAAAGATTTTATCCACGAAAGATAGGAAATGGGGCCTAGATTTTGAATCCTCGAGAATTTCGCTTAGCTCAGACTTCACCAGATTTCGATCTATAAGGTGTTCAAGATCGTGCCTTTCTTCTAGGAAGCGAGGACAGCTCAGAATTAAGTGCCAGACGGATTCGATGACGTCTGGGTCGCACTCGCATCCTGGACTGTCCCTGAGCTTGAATCGGTGGAGATATTCTGCGATTCCTCCGTGGCCTGTTAGGGCCTGCACTTGGGTGAATGTAAGTTTCAAAGATCTTATGAGTCGATATGCTTTATCGACATCTGGTAGAAACTTTTTTGTGATTGCACCCGTGCTGGAGGTTTTATAGCGATCCTGCCATCTTTTGATCGTTTCTTCCCGGATTTTCTTCCTAGCGTAGGACAGAGGGATCTCAGCGTAGTCCTGTGCAGCATCATTGAGTGCTGCAGTTTTGGCGAGTTCATCCGCTCTTTCGTTTCCCGCGGTTCCCACGTGAGCTCTCAGCCAAAACATACGAACCTCTCTTCCCTCGTTCACTATCTTACCAATGCTTTCTCTAACTGTGCGTACCAGTGGATGACTCAGTTTAGGATTGCGAAGCAACTCGAGCGAAGATCGCGAGTCGCTAAGAATGCTGACTACAGGCTCCGTGCTTTCGCTCGCCATTTGAGTCGCTCTGGATAGTGCGTAGAGTTCTGATTGAAAGACAGTGCAAGAGGGGTGGAGTTTGAACGTTTCGAACCTTAGCTCTCTACCATCATCCCACCACGTAAGAGCAGCTCCCACTTTATCTTCGATCTTGCTCCCATCGGTGTAGATTTGTGGCCCGGTGATATGGGCAGTACTTTCTAAGAGCTCGTACTCAATATGTGTTAATGTAGAGGGATGTGGTTGATCCAGGTACCCTATCTTGAGTTCGAGTTCTTTTCCGTGAGGGAGGTAATCCAGGGAGATACTCTTCTTTGTTTTGTAGAGATTTGCTGTCTCTTGAATCCGAAGGTCCAGAGGCAGCAAACCCGACAAAACAAGTGCCGACGTGAGGGAGACTGTGCGGTACGCTTTGCAGATCTTTTGCGCAAAGCCTCTCTGAATTGCGTTTAGCTGACTCGCGTTCATCTGCAGCACTGCAGCTTCTGACCATGCGCTTGAGGCGTAAGTCATGATGGGTTCCACCACAGCAATATAGATGGTTCTTGTTATCTCGCTGTTCAAACCCCATGTCACCTTCGCTGCACACGCAAGCTGTTTATAAATATCTGCAACTTTTTTGCATTGCGCAGATACGTGTGTTTTGAAAGTGAGTTTGCGGTCGATGATAAGCCCGAGCAGCTTTATTTCATCCACAAGGTTTAGTTTCGTACCCGACATGTATAGTTGGGGAATTTCATACTTTAACTTCTTGGTCAGAAGCATCGCGTTGGTCTTGTGCGGTGCAAAGTTAAGTTTGTTTTGAATTCCCCATGTCGAAACTTGTTCCAGTGTGGTGTTTACTTGCCGCTCCAGGGCTCCTGTCGACTGGTTTGTAAAAGCGAGAACAACATCATCCGCGAAAGCTTGACAGTATACTCCCTCGGCTTCCAGTTCATGCAACAACGAGTCTAGGATTATATTCCAAAAGGTTGGTCCTCCAATGGATCCTTGGACGCAACCTTTTGTGGTTTCCTTCTCGTAAGTTGCTCTGGCATAGTTGACCATGATCTTTCGGTCACTGAGGTATGAGCATACCATCTCGTAAAGGTTTTTGGGACACCTTTTCTTCGCTAGCTGGTGTTTAAGGGCGGGCCACCATGCGTTATCGAAGGCGCCCTCTATGTCCAGAGAGATGAGGAGTACGATATTTTTGTTGTTAACTCCTTTTTTCAAGTGCTCTACAAGGTCATAGAGGGCGTCCTCGGTTCCTCGTTGTGGCATGAAGCCGTATTGCCGTTTGTTGAGTGTTGGGAAGATGTGCCACTGAAGCCTGCCGATCATTAGTTTTTCAATGATTTTACCAAGAACTGAGAGGAGACCTATGGGCCGGTAAGACTTTGGGTGAGTGTAGTCCGTCTTACCAGGTTTTCGGATGATAACCACGTGCGCCATTTTCCACTGGTTCGGGAAGTATCTCAGCGATAGGCATTTGTTAGCTATCGCCAGGAACAACTCCATTTCGCAGCGAATGGCCACTGTGCAAATGTCAGCGGTGATCCCGTCTGGACCGGGTGCTTTTTTCGGATTTAGAGCTTGGATGATAAGCTCTAATTCCGCTAACATGAAGGGTGGATCATCTTCTGAGAGATCTCCGTAGGGAATTTCCTTTGTGATTGCCCGGATTTCCACGTGACCATTTTGATCGGTGCTTGTGGAGTCATCGGGGTAGAAGGTTTTTCCCAGAAGTTCTGCCGACATTTGTGGGGATAGGGTATTGCCTGCGGGGTTTCTCAGGAGCATGTCTTCTTGCCTTCCTGAGGTTTTCCTGATTACCCTATAGATCTTATCCCACATGCTCTCCTTCTCCTGGGTCGTGCAAAATTCCTTCCAGTTCTTGGTTTGGGCTTGTTCAGCTTCTTCCTTGTATTCCAGCTTCGCCTTAAGGTACTCGTCTACAACGAGACTTAGGCGTCTTGGAGCTGCGTTTCTGATTCTCCTCTTTTTCCTGAGAACCTCTCTTTTAAGACCATCTAGCTTTTGAGTCCACCAAGGGGGTTTTGGATCCCCTTTTCTTGCGCTTGTGGAAGGGATGGTTTGCTCACAAGCTTCGTGGATAGCTTCTGTGTAAGCTGTGATCTTGCTTTCGAGGCTCTCTGGGGTTACTAAATCTTTTACTGATGGAACTGAGATCGCTCTATCCACAAGGGAGGACATGAAGATTGTTTTGAAGTCCGACCACTTGGCCTTCTTGGTATTGTACCTGCGCGTTGTGACGGGCCTAAGGAGTTCTAGGGATCGTACCAGGCGCAGTGTGAAGGTGATTGCGTTGTGATCTGATGTAATGAGACTTCGGTCCACTTTCCATTTCTCTATCCTGCCGAGCAGAGGCGTGCTGCAAGCGGAGACGTCAACAACGCTTGTACAAGCTCTACCGTCTCTGAAGGTTTCAAAGGTTGGTGTGTCTCCAACGTTCAGAACATGGAAACTCATTTCGTTAAGAAATGCATTATATTCCGCTCCTCGTTCGTTTTCTGAGACACTACCCCACCAGTGACTCCAAGCGTTGACATCTCCAGCCACGATTAGGTTTTGCGTGCCGAGTTTTCCGCAGTATCTTTTTGTTCTTTCGAGGTAAGGTGCCATATCTTGGTCCCCTTCAAAATAAACGGAGACAACTCCAAGTTCCAGGTCTCCACCTTTGAGCAAAACAGCTGCCTCAGTTTCGGTCACCAGCTGGGGATCGTGAATGACCTCCAGTAGGTCCCCGAAAACAATTACAGCTGCTTTGACTGGTTTTTGCCTGTTAAGAGTGCATTGGATAACTTTCGTTCCTGGGTGTTGTTTCAGGACTCCGTTTTTACCCACATATGGTTCTTGAACTAGGGCGATCGTAATACCCTTATCCATAGCAACTTGGAGAAGTTCCGCTGTGGCTAGTTTAGAGCGCTGCAGGTTTGCTTGGATGAATCGCAATCCTTTTCCGCTTAGCCGCTGAGGGAACGAGCTTGAACGTTGTGGGGAGCCCTTAGCAGTAGGAAACGCGGGACCGCGCTATAGCATCCCATTTTTGCCGCTCTGGACACTCATAGCTGAAGGCATTGTGTGCCAGGTCTGAGCCAGTTCCGTGCGCGTTCGAGCAGTTCTTGCATTTTGGAGGGTTCCCCTCGAGCCTTTGCTTGCATTGTTCCCACGAGTGGGGCCTTCCGCAGTAGCTGCAAAGTTGATCTTTTTCCTTGCAGACTGCTTTTGTGTGCCCAAAACCGAGGCACTTTGTGCACTGCACAAGGGGAGAGTGATCGAACACAGGTCTCCACTGGATACCTATGTGAACTTTCCCGGCCTCTGCAAAGCGTTTGTGGATGATGGGGGACACCTCTAGTACCGGATGACACTCATGAGGATTGCGAGCTTTCTTCCTGTACCTTACCTTGATGGTGGATTCCTTGAGGTTGACATCATTCAGCAGGTGTTTGTTTTGAGCCAAGAGATTTTCCACGATAAGGGTGTCTGTGTGATATGAAAGCACATCCTTTACTATTATGAGCGGATTTTCTGCTTTTGCTACCTCAGCTTTTAAGCCCTTATCTAACCGAACTCTGCTCTTTACCAGTTCCAGATCTGCTTTGGAGCTGCAGCTCAGAATAACTTTGCTGTTTTTCGCCTTTCGGACCTTGTCAATCCTAGCTCCACTGGTTCTAGTATCCAGAGCTTCCCTGATTCTGTCAATCACATTATCCCCGGTGTTTTGGGGATTTGTAGACGTCACAATCAGGGTGTGGTTTGGTTTTTTGGGTGGTGAAGGTTTGGCGGCAATCTTAGCATAGGTGGTTAGTACTTGTGCTCCACTGCCTTTCTCCGATTTCGCCATCTCCGCTTCAAGACTGAGACAAGGTGGTGGCATCTGCATCTTTTCTTGCCGTATTGTACGGAGCTCAGATGATACTGCCTCAAGTCTTTCAGTGATGGGTTGTATATGTTCCTCGATGTTTAGGAAGACCGGTTGTGGGATGGGTTCTGGAGCCTTTTTTGCTTTCATCTCGGCAAGGATTCCGCGGATCGCCGTAATCTCCTGGTTTACTCCTGTGTCTGGTGTTTGTGACGTTGGAGTTGATTCCAGGTGAGCCAGCGTTTTCATGTTTGCTTCCAGGATCGTTTGGGTTTTGCCTTGGTCTTTTTGGAGGTCTCTCCTGAGCTCATCCAGCTGGTTCTGCATAGACTCTACCCCTGCTTTTAACCAGGCGTGGTTATTCTGCAGGAGCTCGGTCTCGCTGCCTTTGTTTTGGCTGGACAGGCTCTCTCCGAGAGACTTGAGGCGTTTTTCAACACTCTGGGTTACACCCGCAGTTTCCTTGATGAGTCTGTGGGGTTCTCGGGTCTCGTAACCTAGCCAGGCGCGAATAGCTTTCACCTCTGTAAGGGAAGAGGTGATATCGCCGCGCGCAATCGATACCTCTTGAGTGAGGTTCTTTGTGAGCTCGGCGATTTGCTTGTTGTGCGCCCTCTCGACCCGTACTAGCTCATTTGCGTTCCTTGCTTTTTCTTTTTCTAAGTTTGAAATGTGCCTAGACCGGGAGTCCTGTAAGGAAAGAACGATCTCGTATAGAGCCTGCAGACTCTCGAGTGCGATGGTTTTACACTCTCTCTTCATGTTTCCTGCAGATTCTATAGCTTCCTTTCCTTTTAGCAACATCTCATTTGCAACTTTTGTGGCCATATCCATCTCGATCCCCGTTCGCTTTTTTGTGTGCTCGACCAACATGCTATGTCGCACCTTGGGAGCGGTTGTGGGAGAGGCCAGATCGATAAGTGACGTTTCTGATTCTTCGTCAGATATGATTGGTTTGGGAGGGGATATGCCACATTGCTGCCAGTTGATAACTTTCTCGGTGACTGAGTCTGTGACTGACTGCACGGAGAAGGTAGCAGATACCTCACAGCGCACTGGAGGAGATGGAGTCTTTTGCTTCCTCCTTGGTGGGGCCAGTGGGATGGTATTACTTTTTGCCTTACCTCCTTCTGATGAAGCCTTCTTTGCTGAAGCTGCGGGCACTTGATCTGGCCGTGGTGGTGCCAGCCTCTCTGATCTTACAGATGTTTTGGAGGCAGTTTCCTTTTTGAGAACTTTTTCCCGCAGCGATCGTTGCTTCTGCGCTGCAGAGGGGGCAGCTTGTGCGTTAGGAGCAGACTCTGAACTGAGAACTGATTTGCTTGACATGGTAAACAGTTAATACAGTTAATAAAATTTATCTAAATGAGAGTTAAATTAATTTAAATTATGGTAGTTTTTCAAAATTTAGTACTATGTTAGTGTATGCAGTATTATTAACTTACTTAAATCTAGTTGTTTCTTTTCACGCTGGATGTTCTGCGATTCCTGAGTAACTTGATGGTGGTGAACGCGCCAGAACCTTGGGTGGTAGGGTTCTGCGTGGTGTGTGTTGCTCGTAGAAGAGTGAAGTGAGAGATGTTCTCTGGATCTTAAATGGAAGTATTCGTTTCTTCTAGGTACCTCGAGGGGGTGGGGGTGTATTAAAAAGAATTCCCTTGGAGCTAAGTTGTAGAGCTCCTTCTCCTGATGACTTTGATCTAACACAGTAGTGGTCTATCTTTTCTGGTTACCGAGATATCGCTTGAGGGGTTTTCCAAGGGGTGGGGGGAAATTTCAATAATGGTGCCAAGTGGTAGATCTTCTCCTCCTGATCACGTAGACACCTCACAACCTGGGTCTATCTTCAAAGGTTTCGGAGATATGGTGCTTTGAAATTCCCTTGGGGCCAAGTTGTTGGGCTGCTCCTCCTGATCACGTAGATACCCCACAACCTGGGTCTATCTCTAAAGACTCCTGAGATATGACGAGAGGGGTTTTCGGAGGGGGGGGGGAATTTTGCCAGGTGATAGATCTTCTCCTCCTGATCACGTAGACACCTCACAACCTGGGTCTATCTTCAAAGGTTATCTATCGTCTATCGTCAAAGGTTAGGTTAGGTTAGGTTAGGTTAGGTTAGGTTAGGTTAGGTTAGGTTAGGTTAGGTTAGGTTAGGTTTTTTTTTTTTTTTTTTTTTTTTTTTTTTTTTTTTTTTTTTTTTTTTCAGCTTGTCCTCCGACTTGTAAATGTCGGAGTCTTTCTCGCATCTCTTTCATTCTTTACTTAATGTGCTATTATTTAACTATTCTTATACAAATCTTCTCTTTCTTTATCCCAAAAAGCAAATTTTTATCATTTTCAAAATCTGTCATTCCAATTACGTTTCCTTTCCTTGGATGGGGATGAGTGAGTACAGAGGGAATATTTATTTCTTATTTTAGAATACATCTTATCTTTTATAACTAAATTTCATTTTTAACCTTATGTCTAAACTATATAAATTTATTCTTAGTTCTTTACAAGTTTTCTTACTTTAATTACATTTATGTTGTTGTGAATATATTATGAAATATATTTTCAACATAATTTATTATCTTATCTATCATCATTTCTTACAATTACTTTATTTGCTATCTGTGTACAATATGCTATGAACTTACTTCTTCTATTTTTATCTGTTATTAGCTGGCTTACAGTGTCACTCTCTAGAGTAATGCCGAGCTCCTGCTCTAACTCGTATCTTTCATTACCATAGACGGGACATTCAAATAAAATGTGTGGTACGGTTTCAGTCTTACCGGGCTCGCAAATACACGATGGGTCTTCCTTACACCTGAACCGGTTTAGGTATTCGGAAAACCCACCGTGACCCGTCATTATTTGCGTAAGCACTCCCGTGGGTTTTAACTGTCTAATTGCTTTATGCGCTTGAATGGCGTCGGGGAAAAACATTTTTGTGATGGCTGCTGTTTGGCTAGTTTGGTACCTTCTGTTCCATTCGCTTAAGGTTTCCAACCGAATTTGCCGTTTGAGGGACGAGATCGGGCACAGGTCATAGCTGGGCTGTGTCTTGGATTTTAGGGCTGCATCCTTTGCCAGTTGGTCTGCTCTTTCATTGCCCTCTAAGCCTGCATGAGCTCGTATCCAGTATAAATGTACATCTTTATGCTGGTCTCTACAAGCTCGTAGGTTGTTTCTTATTTCGAGGGCAAGAGGATGTAGCGAGGCGTAGTTTGTGACTGTTTCTAGCGATGACCTTGAGTCACTATAGACTCCGTAACTCGTCTCTTTGCTCTTCAAGATTTCCCTCGTTGCCTTGCATATGGCCAATAATTCAGCCTGGTAGACGGTGCAGTAAGACGGTAGCTTCAATTTATGGGTTTTAGTCTCGGCTGACATGTTCCATACGGACAATGCCGCTCCGACCTTGCCCTCAATTTTACTACCGTCCGTGAACATTCGGACTGCGTGACCGCTGTGAATGTTCACCTGCTCTTGGTCTTCCAGGCATACGAATTGGAGGTTCATATGCTCAGCAGGATGAGGGGAATCAGCAAAAGTCGCCATTTTTTCCACCTCCCTATCTCCTAGTGCTGGTCGGGGGACTCCTCTCTTTGCCTCATACAGGGCGGCTGCCTCCTGTAATCTAAGGTCGAGTGGCAGGATTCCGGCCAGCACTAATGCCGAGTTAAGGGAGACGGTCCGGTAAGCTTTACACAGTTTCTGGGCAAAACCTCGCTGGACAGCGTTTAGGTGTTTTTGCATGCCCAGTTTTTCGGTCGCAGGTGCCCAGACGCTGGCCGCATACAGGATGATGGGCTCAACTGCGGCGTTGTATATGCTGCGTATCACTTCCGGATTCAAACCCCAACTGACCCTGGCGGCTCTAGATAGCTGTTTGTAAACGTTCAACGCCTTTTTGCAAACGTTTGCAGCGTGGGCGTTGAACGTCAGCTTATGGTCTAATGTGAGCCCCAGGATTTTGATTTCGTCTGACATGCCAATGTCAATCCCGCCCATGCTGAGGCGTGGAGTGTCATACTTAAGTTTCCTGGTTATTACCATCGCATTGGTTTTATGAGGTGCGAACTTCAGCTTATTTCTGACACCCCACTCCTGAACATGTGCGAGAGTGGCATTCGCTTGTCTTTCGATTTCCAGTGCAGTTTCTCCCTCAAACACCAAGACAACATCATCAGCGAAGGCCTGACAGTAGTTCCCACTCAGTTCCAGCTCCTTCAATAATGGGTCCAGGAGCAAGTTCCAAAGAATTGGACCTCCGATCGACCCCTGGACGCAGCCCTTGGTGGTTTGTCTGGTGACCTCTTCACCCGCGTACCTGACATGCACCTTTCTACAACTTAGGTAGCTATCGACGAGTCTCCTGATGTTTGGAGGACACTTTTCTTCCGCCAGCCTGATTTTAATGGCGGGCCACCATGCACTATCGAAGGCCCCCTCTATGTCCAGTGATATTAACGTCACAAGTTTTTTCTGATCAAGTTTACCGCGGATATGTTTCATCAGGACATAGAGGGCGTCTTCCGTGCTTCGTTGTGGCATGAATCCGTACTGACGGGTGCTTATTTTAGGGAGAATATGGTACTTCAGCCTGCTGACAATCATTTTTTCCAGAATTTTACCCATCACTGGCAGCAAACCTATCGGCCTATATGATTTGGCCTCGGTGTATGTGTTTTTCCCTGGTTTTCTAAGTACCACCACGGTTGCCTCTTTCCAGATGTTGGGAAAGTGGCCTTGTTCCAAGCATTTGTTTGCCAGTGACAGGTAAAACTCCGGATCCTGTGAGATCGCCTGTTTACATATATCCGCCGTTAAACCGTCAGAACCCGGAGCTTTTTTGGGGTTAAAACTATTCACCGCGACTTTAACCTCTTCAGGGGTGAATGGTGGATCATGACTCTCAGCATGTTCCATCCCATTTACTTGTTCGGCTTCTTTCCTTATTCGCTGGTGATCCCCATTGTCATCCTCCTCTTTATCTTCTGGGTAGAATGTTTCGGCAAGCATCTCTGCAGATTCTCTTGGGCTCAAGTCTTTTCCGTCTCTTGCCAGGGGAATATCTTCATGCCTTTTCATTGTCCTCCCTATCACTCGATATATCCCTTCCCACATGCCTTCCTTGTCCTGCTTTTCACAAAACCCCTTCCAGCTTTCTGTTTTAGCTTTCTGCACCTCACTTTCATATCTTTCTTTTGCCCGCAGGTACTCATCAACGACTTTCGCTCGGCGGACTGGGGCTGCGCATCTGATCCGGCGTTTCATGGTGGTGGCTACCTTCTTCAGCTTCGCGAGTTCTTCGGACCACCACGGCGAGGTAAGTATTTCATTTATTTTCTTTTTGGGTATTGTTTCTATGCATGTCTGTGTTAAAGTGCTAATATATTTTTTTACAATTCTTTCTAATTCTACTTTATTTTCAATTTTGTCTATATCTGTTACGTTTAAATTATTATCTTGTTTAAATTGGCCCAGTTTCTCATGAAACTGGGTCCAATTTGCTTTTTTTGTATTGTAAATTCTAGTGGTTCTACTTATACTTATACCTTTTGCTTTCTGCAGCCTAATATTAAAAGTGATGCCGTTGTGGTCCGAACTTACTAAGTCATCTCTGACTTTCCAGTCTTCCGCCAGATCAAGCATGTCCACGGAGCAGATCGTTATATCAACATAGCTGGTGTATGCTTTTCCTCCTCTAATAGTGTCGAACGTGGGAGTGTTTCCATTGTTGAGTACCTGCAGGCTCATGTCCTCTATGGCTCCTGACATTTCTTCCCCCCTGTGGTCGATCTTTCGGCTACCCCACCAATTACTTTTTGCGTTAGAGTCACCTCCCATGATGATTTTTCTAGGTCCAAGTTTCTCTGTTATCTTTTTGAGCTGCTCCAGGTATGGCTGTATGGGCTGGTCTGGTTCGAAGTAAAAGGACACCACGGTAATCTCCCAAGCACTAGTCCGAATCTTCACCACAACGATGTTATTTGTGGTGAATTCTGGGCACAGTATGGCATCTATGTCGTGGTCGAAAACGGCTACTGCAGCCTTTACTGTCCCTTCTCCTTGACTAGTGCTCTGAAATATTCTCGCTCCACGATAGTCCTTCATCCTTTTGACCCCTCCCACATACGGCTCCTGCAGCAGCGCAAATGCCATTTTCCTCTTGCTAGCTTCGATAATCAGTTCAGTGGTTGCTAGATCTTTTCTTTGGAGGTTTGCTTGGACTACTAGAAATGCTTTTTCATTGGTTGGGGGGCCTCTGTTTGGTGCCAATTTATCGCTGGGGGCGCCCTTAGCAGTATGCTATAGTGGCTCGTGCCAAGCTATCCCATTTCCTTCTAACTGGGCATTCCTGTGAGAAGGCGTTGTGGTCTGCCGTGTCCATTCTCGCATGCCTGCAGTTACAGCACGACGGGGCTACTCCGGCAAGCCAATCAGCACACTCAGCCCTCATATGGGGTCCCCCGCAGTGGCTGCACTTTTCCACCGTTGTCTTGCAGAATCGTCTGCCGTGCCCATACCCCAGGCACAGCGAGCATTGCACTAACGGTGACTGGTCAGCCACTTTGATTCTTTGCAGATCAATGCGAACGTCTCCTGCATCGATCATCCGGTTCCATATTTTGGGGGACACTCTGAGGACTACATGACACGTGTGTTGGTTCCTTGTCTTCTTCCTATAGCGGATTTCCACCCTGTTGTCCTCCTTGTCGAGTCTCTCGAATATACTTCCATTCTGATTCCTCAGGGCGTTTGTGATATCTTCGTCACTGTTGAACTGTAGGACGTCCCTGAGGATCAGAAGAGGGTCCTTGTTCTTTATTTCTTCGACATTTAGGTGGGTCTCTGGGTTTTCAAGTCTCTCTTTTATCTTTTTTCTCTCTTCTTCGGTTCTACAGCCAACTATAACTTTCCTATCTTTTGCTTTCCTCACTCTGTCTACTGTTATCCACCCTTCTTTGGCATTTACGGCATCCCTTATTCTGTTAAGAACCTGCTCTCCCGTATCGTTTTCATCCTTGGAGGTTACCACTACCGAGTGGAGTGCGGCCTGCTTGCTGGGTTGTCCACCAGGCCGGCCGGCCGCTACTGTACTGGCGTATGTGGTTTTCTCCAGGATCTCTTTCTGTCTTTCCATGGCCTCTTTTAGGCTCTCCATTTTCTCACTGTTTTCCCGTATTAGTTTTGCATGTTCTTCCATGATATTAATTAACTTATTCTCTTCTTTTGCTCTGTCATTTGGTTGTTCGGTTTTGTTTGCAGGTTCTTTTTCTATTTCAGGTTCTTTCTTGCTTTCTGGGTCTTTATTTTGGGTCCTTCCCTTCACGGTTTCTCCTTCCTTCACCAGTTGGTAGAGCCTGTCAACCGCAGCTATGATGCTTTCTTTAAGATCAGTTTTTAGGTTCCTCGAGTTTCCCAGACTTGTTTTAGCTTTGATCAAGCATTGTTTCGCTTCTTCCAGCCGGTCTTTTTTCTTTTGATTTGGTTGTTCCTTGCTAGGTGGAGTTTTTGCCACTTCCGTTGATAATCTGTGTGTTTCTTTACTCTCTACCTGAGAGGTCGTCGGTTTTGGTTTCAACTTCGGGAGCTCCGCCACCTTAGTCTTTTTGGGTGAGGATGAAGCCTTGGGTTGTGAGTCTGGTTTACCCGATTCCCACTCTCCAATACTCTTCCTCACACTTGACGTTGTGCCGGCGTGTGTGCTCGTAGTCTGTCTGGGTTCGTCTTTTGTCGGTGCTTGGCTCGTGCTTTCGCTAGGTCTTTGGATTATTGCGTCTTCCTTCTGCTTCGGCATTGTAGCTTCTGTTGTTTTCTTCTCGGGGTCCTCTTCAGCGGCCTTTATTGCTTTTACTGGTGTCCGGAAGCCAAACATCGTTGTCAGAGGGATTTTATAATTTAATTTAAGCGAGTGTCTATTAGTTTTAAGTTTGTAAAAGTTGTAAATACGATCCTAATACTAAAAATGTAAATAATGTATATAGCTATATATGTGTCAATTAATAATAGTATTACATAAGTCGTCACTCATGTAATATAATTTTTGACAAAAGTCAAGTAAGTATGTTTGCTCTATGTAGAGCAGGTCAACACTTATAATTTCTATAATTATCTAAATAAATGTTATGTTTTCTGTTCACAGGTTCTTCGCGCCGGGGTTGATGGTCGGCGCTACACAAAGGTGAGTTACCGTAATTTTTATGTTCTATGTAGAGTACCAGCCTCTACATAAATTACGAGGATGTTGCTGATAGGATGGTTGTGTCGTGAAAAACCCGAAAACAAACGTGGAAGTAAATTCCAGTCAAGAAATTTCGATTGACTCTACCTAGAGTCCCGTTTTGTCAAACTAAACTATTGATTTGTTTCCGCTTTATTTCACGCAAAAAAACGCTGTCACGGTAAAATTGTTGGTTTGAAAGATACGAGGCTTCGAGCTTGGGGGGATGGGGAGGGGGAGTGGGGGGGGGACCAGAAACCCAAAAGCGGGGGTAACGTTTTTGTATATTTAATATTTATTAAATATACAAACTAAGGTCAAAATTGAGCTATCTTGCTCCGTTCCCGAGATATAGGCGTTTTAAGTTTCTGGATTTTATTTTAGGGGGGGTTGATAAGGGAGGGGGGTGGTAAGTATGAATTTCAGGGGAGAAAAATAGGATCTATAAGAGGAAATTTAATTAATCAGAAAATAACTTAATTTTTTGTACATACGGTTTTTTCCAAAAAGGGGGGGTGGGGGTTGGGGGGGTTTTCAATTATTTTTAAAACAATCTATATATACGAATTCCAAAACTAATTTAAGATTTACCAAATTATGACTATTCTATGACATTAAAATTAAAATAATTATTTTTACATAAAAGAGGAAAAAAAGTTAAGGGGGGTTCATACAGAATATTAAATATAAGAGTTGCTTACATATATTATATATATAATATATGCAAACTGGTGCTAAAATTTTGCTATCTCTAGCCGTTTCCGAGAAACAAGCGTTTATATCTATTTGCGGTTTGTACTTTCACTTAAAATTATCGCGCTCGGAAGCCGCTAGTCTTAAAAATCTAATTCTTTCACAATAATGTGCGACAGCATAGGGACAACAAATACACAAAAAATAAATTTATGTTGTCGCTTAAAATTTAAAATTAAAACACTTACAAAGAAAATCAGGACCGCACAAAACTTTACGAGTCTCTATCTCAGTCAGTTGAAGTCCAAATTTCAATTTCAAAGTGCCTCCCGGCTGCTTTCCACTGCTTCCTTGAAGTCCTGTTCTTAAAAACGTTCCAGCGGCACGGGGTCACTGACCTCGCCGCCACGTGGTTTTTGTTTTTTTGTTGATTTTTCCGTGCTCCTGCACGGGAAAAATCTGAAAGTCACCAGGGTTGTAGAGCTCCACAATGCCCTCCGGTTCACACTTTAAAAAGTATGGGTCATCGCTGGATTTCACGAGATAAATCACTTTTAGTATTTGAAATTTACCAAAAAAGCACTTTATCACTTATAACTTTTTTCACAAGTAACTTAGGGCAACACGAATTTCACCGCCGTGTGCGCCGTCACTTCCCGCTTCTTTTGATATATTGCACGTCAAAATTGGAGCACTTTTTGCTATTTTTGCGATTTTTCGAGCGCGGAGTGGCCTGTTTTCGTGGCGCTCTCGACTGCGGTTCGAGCGCGAATGGTTAGGTTAGGTTAGGTTAGGTTAGGTTAGGTTAGGTTAGGTTAGGTTAGGTTAGGTTAGGTTAGGTTAGGTTAGGTTAGGTTAGGTTAGGTTAGGTTAGGTTAGGTTAGGTTAGGTTAGGTTAGGTTAGGTTAGGTTAGGTTAGGTTAGGTTAGGTTAGGTTAGGTTAGGTTAGGTTAGGTTAGGTTAGGTTAGGTTAGGTTAGGTTAGGTTAGGTTAGGTTAGGTTAGGTTAGGTTTTTTTTTTTTTTTTTTTTTTTTCGCCTTTCTCTCTGACCGATCGCCAGAGTTTTTGTTTTGCCTTATTTTTATTTTTATTTGGGATGCAACAACAGGTTTTTTTTTTATTGTGTTAATTTTACTAAATTCTTATATAATGTTCTAATCTTATACCATAAGTCTTACGTCTATCCTATTTATTTTATACATTTTGTTATATCTTATTGTATTTACATATTTTTACTTAGTTTATTTGTGTTATTGCTGAATTTCTTATATTCTAAAATATAATGTTCAGCAAAAGTTATATATCCTTATTTCTTCTTATTACTATATTAGCTATTTCTGTACAGTATTCTATAAATTCGTTTCTTATATATTTGTTTTGTATACATTCATTTACATTTTCTACTTTTAGTTCTATGTCCAATTTTTGTTCAGCCTCGTATCTCCGTTTACCAAATACTGGGCACTCAAATAAAATATGTTGTACCGTTTCCATTTTATTACTTTCACAGATGCACGATGGACTCTCCTTACACCTGAAGCGATTTAGGTATTCAGAGAATCCTCCGTGCCCTGTCATTACTTGCGTGAGTACACCAGAGGGTTTTAAGTTTTTTATAATTTTATAGGCCTTGATAATGTCGGGGAAGAAGATTTTGGTCACGGCTGCATTTTCGCTACTAATGTATCGCCTGTTCCATTCGTCAAGAGTTTCTCTACGGATCTGTCGCTTGACGAATGAAACTGGACATGCGTCATATAGTGGTGTAGTCTTGATTTTTAGGGCAGCATCTTTTGCAAGCGCGTCGGCCCGCTCATTGCCTTCAAGTCCCGCGTGTGCTTTGATCCAATACAAATCAACGCATTTGTTCTGTGCCTTACTTGCTTTTAAGTTCTTACGAACTTTAACGGCAAGAGGATGAGTGGAGCTGTTGTCCGTAATGGCTTGAAGTGAAGATTGTGAGTCGCTATATATACCAAAACTGGTTTCTGACATCTTCAGTATTTCCTCAGTAGCTTTGTATATGGCCAGTAATTCCGCCTGGTAGACTGTGCAATGTGACGAAAGCTTCAGTTTAATGGATTTGGTCTCGGTCTGATTATTCCATATGGATAATGCAGCTCCGACCTTCTCCTCAATCCTACTACCATCTGTGAACATCCGCACTGCGTAATTGCTGTGGAGGTTCACTTGCTGCTGGTCTTCCAGGCGCATGAATTCCAGGCTCATGTACTCCGCTGGGTGGGGATTCACCGAGAATGCTGACATCTTCTCTACTTCTCTGTCTCCTAGCTCGGGCCGGATTTCCCCCCTCTTTGCCTCGTACAGGGCGGCTGCCTCCTGTACTCTGAGGTCGAGTGGTAGTATTCCAGCCAGCACCAGGGTTGAATTAAGAGAAGCAGTTCTATATGCTCTGCACAATTTTTGAGCAAACCCGCGTTGGACCGAGTTGAGCATCTTCCGGATGCCCAGTTTTTTGGTTGCTGGGGCCCAGACGCTTGCTGCATACATAACAGTTGGCTCAACAACTGCAATGTATATAGTCCTAACTACTTCTGGGTGCAGACCCCAGCTTATCTTAGCTGCTCTGGATAGTTGTTTGAAGATATTGACGGCTTTCCTACAGACGATTGACGTGTGCTGATTAAAAGTCAGCTTATCGTCAATCGTAAGCCCCAATATCTTCAATTCCTTTGACATGGCAATGTCGATCCCACCCATCCTCAGGAGCGGAGCATCATATTTAAGTTTTCTGGTCACTATCATCGCACTTGTTTTTTGTGGCGCAAACTTTAACTTATTTTTGATGCCCCACTCCCGAACATAGGCGAGAGCGGCATTTGCCTGTTTCTGGATGTCCAGTGCGGTGTTCCCGTCGAAGACCATCACAACATCGTCCGCGAAAGCTTGATGATAGTCGCCTCTTTGCTCAAGGCCCTTGAGCAACGGATCAATGAGCAAGTTCCACAAGATAGGTCCGCCAATTGAGCCTTGAACGCATCCTTTGGAGGTGGGTCTGGTGATTTGTTCTCCGGCGTATCTGACTTTCACCGTCCTTCGATCCAGGTAGCTGTCTATGACTTTCCTTATATTTACTGGGCATCCTTCCTCAGCCAGTCGGACTCTGAGCGCTGGCCACCAAGCGCTATCGAAAGCGCCCTCTATGTCCAATGATACAACTGTAATAAGTTTTTTAAGTTCCAGTTTTTGGTGAATATGTTTTATTAGGGCATAGAGGGCGTCCTCGGTGCTTTTCTGGGGTACGAATCCAAACTGGCGAGTACTGAGCTTTGGGAGAATATGGTACTTAACCCTGCCCATAACCATCTTCTCAAAGACCTTACCCATGACCGGGAGCAGTCCTATCGGCCTGTATGATTTGGGGTCTTGATAGTTTTTCTTCCCAGGCTTCCTCAATACAACGACCGTCGCCTCTTTCCATACATTGGGGAAGTGACCATATTCTAGGCACTTATTTGCTAACGCCAAATATGTTTCAGGGTCTTGCATGACTGTGTGTTTGCAAATATCCGCAGTGAAGCCATCTGATCCCGGTGCCTTTTTAGGATTAAAACTATTAACTGCGGTTGTTACCTCTTCCATGGTAAAAGGAGGGTCATGATTTTCAACATGCTCCACTTCATTTACTTGGTCAGCAAGTTTCCTTATATTTTGGTGATCCGCATTGTCATGTTCCTCCTTATCTTCCGGGTAGAACGTCTCGGAGAGCAATTCAGCCGACTCTTTGGGACTTAGAGATTTACCTTCTTTTATCAGGGGCAGGTCTTCTTGCCTCTTGGTTGTTTTTCCAATTACCCTATATATTCCTTCCCAGAGTCCTTCCTTGTCTTGCTTCCCACAGAACTCTTTCCAACTGTCTATTTGCGCCTGTTTTGCTTGTTGTTCATATTTTTCTTTTATTTGCAGGTACTCCCCGATGACCTTCTTTCTACGGACCAGCGCTGCACAACGGATTCTCCTCTTCCTGGATCTCACCTCTTTCTTCAGCTGCGCGAGTTCATCCGACCACCATGGTAAGTTATTTTTTGTATTTGTTTTTATTTTAGGAATACTATTATTGCATGCTATTGTTATTAACTTAATGTATATTTCTATTTTGTTTTCTAATTCGGCTTTGTTTTTGATTTTGCTTATTTCTTCCTTGTTTAAATTTTCTTCAATTAGCAATTGCGCCAGTTTCTCATGAAACTGGCTCCAATTAGCTTTTTTACTGTTAAAAATACGTGTGGTTCTTTGAATATTTATGCCTTTTGCTCGTTTCAATCGGATTTTAAAGGTTAGCACATTGTGATCGGATGAAATCAGCCCTTCGTTTACCTCCCAGTCTTCTACCAGGTCCAGAAGATCCGCTGTGCAGGCGGTAATGTCTACAAAGCTCGTATAAGTCTTTCCTCCTCTTACGGTATCGAATGTTGGGGTATCTCCAACATTGAGTACCTGCAAATCCATGTCTTCTATTGTTCCAGCTAGTTCTTCTCCCTTCTCGTCTATTTTCAAACTTCCCCACCATGTATGTTTGGCATTTGCATCTCCACCTATAATTATCTTTTTTATTCCTATGTCTCTTGCAATCCTTCGTAGGTGTGTTAGAAAAGGCTCGATTGTGGTGTGGTTTGGCTCGAAGTAATATGAGACCACCACGATCTCCCAGGCGCTGGTCCTTAGCTTCACCACTACGATGTTGTTTGTGGTGAAGTCCGGGCAAAGAATGGCATCCATATCATTATCAAACACAGCTATTGCTGCTTTGATTGTGCCATCTCCCTGGTTTGCGTTCTGGAAGATCCTAGTAGTCCCATAATCCTTCATTCGGCCGATTGTCCCAACGTAAGGCTCTTGAAGCAACGCAAAGGCCATTTTTCTGTAGTTTGCCTCAAGTATTAGTTCTTGTGTAGCTAGTGCTTTTCTTTGTAAGTTAGCTTGGGCTACAGTGTACGGCCCTGCGTCACTTAGTGCTGTTAGGCTTGGGACCACTTTAGCAATATGCTACCGAGGCTCGAGCCAGTGCATCCCATCTTCTCCTGATCGGACACTCACTACTAAAAGCGTTGTGATCCGATCTCTCTACCTTGGCATGCACACAGTTTGTGCACGTGGGGACGGCACCAGCCATCCAATCTGCACAATCTGTTCTAAGGTGGGGTCCACCGCAGTGACTACATTTTTCAGTCGTCTCCTTGCAGAATCTTCTGCCATGGCCGTATCCCAGGCAGAGGGAGCATTGAACCAGTGGAGATTGGTCCGCCACTCGAACTTTCTGCAAGTCGATCAGGACTGTTTCGGCATCTACCAGCCGTCTCCATACTGCGGGAGACACCCTCAGGACGATGTGGTGTGTGTGTGGATTTCGCGTTTGTTTTTTATAGGCTATTTCCATGGTGTCTTTGGTGTTTGTAGCTAGTAGGAGGTTTTTATTTTGAATCTTCAGGGCGCTGAGGATGTCTTCATCCTTGTTGTATTTCAACACATCCTTCAGAATGACCAGAGGGTTCTTGTTTTGGACATTCTCTACGTTTAACTCCTTGGCTTCTTTAAGTTTGTTTCTGAATCTTTCGCGTTCTTCTTCTGTTCTGCATCCCACTATCACCTTCCTATCCTTAGCTTTTCTTATTCTCTCTACCACTATTCCGCTCTCTTTTGCATTAACTGTCTTTCTGATTCTATCTAGGACTTCTTCACCCGTCTCTGTTTCATCTTTGGCACTGACTACTATTGAGTGTAGCGCGGTCTGTCCGTGGGGCTGTCTCCCAGTAGTAGCCGCTGCTACGCTCGCGTAGGTTTGCCTTTCTACTGTTTCCTTGTGTTTTTCTATTGTCTCTGCTAGTTTTTCCATGTTTCTGTTATTTTCCTGAATCAGTTTTTCCTGCTCTTCTTTGTGTTTCTCAATAGTGGCTTTAAATTGTTCCATCTGTTCATTACTCTCTTGTATAATTCTTGCTAGCTTTTCTCCTTCTTTCTCGTTGAAATGGTTTTGGTTTTCCTCTGGATCTTTTTCTTTATCTTTCTTGGGTTCTGGTACTTTTTTCTTTCCTTTGACTCCTTCACATTCCTTAACCATGAGAAAGAGCCTTTCTGCTGCGCCAATTATGTTTCCTGCTAATGTTTTCTTGAAGTTTTTTGATAGGCCAAGATTGGTTTTTATAGTGACAAGGCACCCTCTAGCCTCGCTCACTCGCTCTGTGCACTTCAAGCTAGGCTTGTCGTTGCTAGGCGAGTTAGTTGATGTTAGCGTCCGGACTCTCCCTTCCACTTGGGAGAGAGTGGTCTTCGTTGTCGAGCATGAGGGTTGTCTCTGTGAGGGCCTCTTGGGTGAAGGTGTGCTTCTCAAGCTTGGACCCGCCTTTGCAGGCTTCCATTCCCCGGAGTCACTCCTCACCCACGAAGTCCGACCAGGATGGGCACTTGGAGTACCGTCGTATTTTTCCTGCACTAGGCTATTATCTGTGCAAGTTCCTGTTATATCGTTTTCTTTCTGCGTCAGCACTACTTCTTCCTTTCCCTGTTCTTTTGTAAATGTTCTTTCTCGTCTGGGCTGAGAGCATGAGCCCCGGTCCATTTTATTCTCACCTGTTACCTCGTTTTCTTCGTCTTTTTTGTCTTCCTTCTGCGTCAGCATTTTATCTTCTATTTCACTTTCCTTTATAAACGTCAATTCAAGAGGCTCCGGCGATCGTATATTTGTTTGTCGGACTAATGTTTGGTCGGTTAGGTCAATCAGGTCGTTGGGTTTATCTCCCTGGTGGGAGGATCCCGCTTGCGCTACCTTTTTGTCCTTCGGAATAGGTGTACGCATTCCAAACATTTTGTCAGAGAGTGTGTCAAATGATAATAAAGGAAATATAAGTTTGTAAAAGTTGTAAATACGTGTAAATATAACTATATCCGATTACTTATGACCTAAAAATAATAACTCTTAGGTAAAAGTGAAAAAGTGTGCTCTATAAAGAGTAAGTCTTCAAATAATTTGGCTTTAAAATGGTCAAATGTCAAATAATAAGGGTATAAATAATCAGATTTATCAATAAAATATTTTCGACTCTACAGTAGAGTCGGTCTCTATAAATAAAAATAGTCCCTCTAGTGTACTGCAAAAAGCAGAAAACCGCGTCGAATTTAAGGCACTGGTTCCGGAGATATGGGCTTAGAAGTACAACAGTGTGACTATAGGGGGGTAAAATAAAGTAAAATCAAATAAAATTAAATTAAGGGTGGTTGGACTAAGTAATGACAATTTAAAGAATGAGAAAATATAGTGAAAAATATACACTATACACTGTAAAAGGTAACCTTAATTTTTTTTGCGAAAAAATAATATTTTATAATTTTTATACACAGGGGGCAAGGGGGGGATTTATACAAGTGATCAAAAAGTAAAGAAAATGTGCTACTTATTACGTTAACAGCTTTAAAATATAATTTTACACAGACAAACTTTAAAATTTTTTGAATATAAAATTTTGACCCGAAAAAGAGGGGGGGTGAAAAGAGGGGGAGTAAAGGGAACTTACAAATATAAGTAACCTAGTATATATTATATATATAATATATACAAATCACTACAAAAATTTGCGTATCTCCAGCCGTTTCCGAGATACAAGCGTTTTAATCTTTTTGCGGTTTGTAATTTAACTCTAAAATATCGCGCTCGGAAGCCGCTAGTCTTAAAAATCTTATTTCTAAACAAAAATGTCTGACAACATAGGGACTACATATACACAAAAAATAAACCTATGTTGTCGCTGCAGATCAAAAATAAAAACACTTACAGTAAAACACAGAACTGCACGTAACTTTATGAGTCTCTATCTCTGTCAAAAAACGTCCAATTTTGATTCCAAAGGTGCCTCCCGGCTGCTCTCCACTGCGTCCTTGGAGTCTCGTCCTCAAAAGTGGTCCAGCGGCACGGGGTCACTGACCTCGCCGCCACGTGGTTTCTATTTTTCTGGCGATTTCTCCGTGCTCCTGCACAGGAAAAATCTGCAAGTTTGCAGGATTGTAGAGCACCACAATGGCCTTCGATCCACAGTTGAAAAAGTATAGGTCACCGCTCAAAATCACGAGTAAATTAACTTTTTATTTTGGAAATTTCTCAAAAAAGCACTTTTTTGCCAATAACTTTGTGGCCACAACACATAGAGCAACACGACTTTCACGAACGTGTGCGCCTTCACTTTCCGCGTGTTTTCGTGTATCACAATCGAAAATCGGAGCACTTTTCACTATTTTTAGGAATTTTTCAACGCGGAGGGACCTTTTTTCGTGGCGCTCTCGAGTGCGGTTCGAGCGCGAATGGTTAGGTTAGGTTAGGTTAGGTTAGGTTAGGTTAGGTTAGGTTAGGTTAGGTTAGGTTAGGTTAGGTTAGGTTAGGTTAGGTTTTTTTTTTTTTTTTTTTTTTTTTTTTTTTTTTTTTTTTTTTACTACCCCTAGCTTTACCAGGGACCTGGTTTACAATTTTATCCTATTTCAACCCATTCATTCAAGTTCTCACTTTTATGCTTCTCGCACTTCCACTCCTCATACTTTGTCTTTCTTTTATCCGTCTCCTTTCGTTCTTTATCTATTCTATCTATCCTACTTATTGTTTTTCTTAAAATACAGGGGAATGAAGAGACCGTTCGCAAATTTCTTTATTTTCTTAAGCTGATTACATATATCTTAATCTACTTTCTTAATGCTTATGAATTACAACATACTATAGTTATACATATACTTATTTGTTTTATCTTCTTATTTTATTTCTATGCTGTTTATATATATACACTATATATATGACAACATACCTTATTTATCTATTTCTATTTATTACTCTATTGACAATATTTATACAGTATTCTAAAAATCTATTTCTACTATTTTTGTTACTTATCAGGTTAGGTAAATTTTTTATTATTATTTTTTGATCTAGGGCTTGTTCTATTTCGAATCTCTCTAGACCATAGGCTGGGCATTCGGTTAGGATGTGTTCGACAGTTTCACATTGGTCGGGCTCGCAAATGCACCATGGGTTGTCCTTGCACTTGAAGCGATGCAAGTAATAGGAAAACCCACCGTGCCCTGTCAGAAGCTGGGTCGTCACCCCATTGGGCTCTATTTTCCTAACCGTCCTAAAAGCTTCCACAGCGTCAGGGAAGAACAGCTTGGTAGTTGCCGCAGTTTCACCAGTTATATATCTCCGATTCCATTTGTCTAGCGTATCCTTGCGGATTTGCCGCTTGGCAAATGAAATCGGACATTTGTCGTAGGCCGGCTTGGTTTTGGATTTTAGCGCTGCGTCCTTCGCCAATTGGTCGACTCTCTCGTTACCCTCTAGACCCGCGTGGGCTTTTATCCAAAACAATGAAACAGTTTTACGCTGGTGTTTACATTGTTTTAGATTAAGTCGGGTTTCGACTGCTAGAGGGTGGAGAGTGCGGTTGTTGGTGATTGCTTCCAAAGACGATCTCGAGTCGCTAAATATCCCGAAGCTGGGTTCTGGGCGTGCCAGGATCTCCCTTGTGGCTTTGCAAATGGCCAGCAATTCTGCCTGGTAGACCGTGCAGTACGACGGCAGCTTCAATTTCTGGTTTTTAGTTTCAGCCTCTTCGTTCCAGAGAGACAATGCGGCTCCAACTTTACCATCGATCTTGCTGCCGTCTGTGAATATACGAACCGCTTGGCGGCTGTGCATGTTCACTTGCTCTTGGTCTTCCAGGCATGTAAATTCCAAGGCCATTTGTTCAGCTGGGTGGGGTGTGTCGGCAAACGCAGTCATTCGCTCCACCTCTCCGTCTCCTGTTGTTGGTCGGGCCAACCCCCTCTTCACCTCGTACAGGGCAGCTGCCTCCTGTATTCTGAGGTCAAGAGGGAGTATTCCGGCCAGCACCAGTGCCGAGTTCAGAGAGGTGGTACGATAGGCCTTGCACAATTTCTGCGCAAAGCCTCTTTGGACTGCGTTGAGATGTTTCTGTATGCCCAGTTTTTCGGTCGCAGGTGCCCATGCGCTGGCCGCATACATAATCACGGGCTCGACCACTGCCGTGTAAATGGTGCGTATGACGTCTGGATGGAGGCCCCAGCTTATCTTGGCGGCTCTAGACAGCTGTTTGTATAGATTAAGTGCCTTTTTGCACGTGTGTGCCACGTGGCTGTTGAAGGTCAACTTATTGTCTATGGTGAGCCCCAAGATTTTAAACTCTTGCGACATGCCAATGTCGGTCCCGCCCATGCTCAGGAGTGGAGTGTCATACTTGAGTTTCCGCGTTATTACCATTGCGTTAGTTTTGTGCGGTGCGAATTTCAACTTGTTTCTGACTCCCCACTCCCGCACATAGGCTAGAGCGGCATTCGCACGTCGCTGTACCTCTATTGCAGTGTCCGCGTCAAACACTAACACCACGTCGTCGGCGAATGCTTGGCAGTAATCACCGCGCTGCTCTAAGCCCTGAAGCAGTGGATCGAGGAGGAGGTTCCACAGGATTGGTCCTCCTATCGAACCTTGGACACAACCTTTGGATGTTGTTTTGGTTACTTGTTCGCCCGCATATCGTACGTTTACCACTCTGTCTCGCAAGTAACTGTCCATGACTCGTCTGATGTTTACCGGGCATTTCTCTTCCGCCAGTCTGACTCTAATTGCGGGCCACCATGCGCTATCAAAGGCTCCCTCTATGTCTAGGGAGATCATTGTGATCAGTTTTCGTTGTCTCAGCTTTTCGCGTATGTGCTCGATTAAGACATAGAGGGAGTCTTCAGTGCTTCTTTGGGGCATGAAGCCATATTGGCGGGTGCTCATTTTCGGGAGTATGTGCCACTTGATTCGGCTTACTAACATCTTCTCCAGAATTTTTCCCATCACTGGTAATAACCCTATCGGTCTGTAGGATTTGGGGTCTGAGTAGATCTCCTTTCCTGGTTTTCTCAGCACCACCACTGTCGCCTCCTTCCAGATCTTCGGGAAGTGGCCCAACTCTAAACATTTGTTGGCCAGTGACAGGAAAATTTCGTGGTCTTGGTTAATTGCGTGTTCGCAAATATCGGCGGTCAGACCATCCGATCCCGGAGCTTTTTTCGGATTGAAGTTAGTCACAGCGGCTTTTAGTTCTTCAGAGGTAAATGGTGGGTCATGTTTTTCATCATGACCCGGGCCATTTACTTTTTCAGCTAACTGTCTGATTTGTTTGTGACCTTCGCTGTCTTCGTTCTCATCGTCCTCCGGGTAAAAGGTCTCCGCCAGCAGTGTCGCTGACTCCCTTGGGTTGAGCGATTTTCCATTTCCGACCAGTAACTCATCCTCTTGTCTCTTTGCAGTCCTTCCTATGACCCTGTAAATCCCTTCCCAGAGTCCTTCTTTATCCTGTTTCCCGCAAAACTCCTTCCAGCTTTCCGTTTGAGCCTTTTTTACTTTACTCTCATATTCTTCTTTCTTTTCCAGGTACTCCCGGACTACTTTCGTCTTCCGGATCGGCGCTGCGCATCGGATTCTACGCTTCCTGGTGGTGACTTCTTTCTTCAGCACGGCGAGGTCTTCAGTCCACCACGGTACGGTAAGTTTACTTTGAGTTTTCTTTTTTGGTATATTTTCGATGCATGCTTGTGTTATTATTTCTATGTAGTTCTTTGTTGTGGTTTCTAGTTGTGTTTTGCTATTGATTTTGTTAATTTCTGTTTTACTAATGTTCTTTTCTTCTAGCAATTGGGCCATTTTCACATGAAACTGGTTCCAGTTTGCTTTTTTGCTATTGTAGATTCTGGTTGTTCTGCTTATGTTCGTACTTTGTGCTTTGGTGACTCTAATTTTAAATGTAATCGCGTTGTGGTCTGAATTCGTTATGCCGTCGTTCACTCTCCAGTCTTCCACCAGGTTCAGCATGTCCGTTGCGCAGGCCGTCACATCCACAAAACTGATGTACGTTTTTCCACCCCTGACGGTCTCGAATGTTGGGGTGTCGCCTTCATTTAGTACCTGCATACTCATTTCATTAAGGGTCCCAGCCATTTCCTCTCCCCTGCTATCTACTTTCGGGCTGCCCCACCATGTGCTTTTTGCGTTAGCATCCCCTCCTATTATAAGCTTAGGACCAAATTTTTGTTCAACCTTTTTTAGCTGCTCCAGATACGGTTCTATGGGTTGGTCTGGCTCAAAGTAGAACGAAGCCACCACAATCTCCCAGGTCTTAGATCGGATTTTCACCACCACGATGTTTGTGGTGGTGAAATCGGGGCAGGGGATGACATCCATTTCTTCGTTGAACACAGCGATGGCAGCCTTTATGGTGTCTGTCGTTGTGTTTGGGTACTGGTAGATTCTTGCCCCTTGGTAGTTCTTCATTCGACCTATAGCTCCAACGTATGGTTCCTGGAGCAGAGCCAAAGCCATGTTCCTGTTTCTTGCCTCGAGCATAAGTTCTTGTGTTGCTAGACTTTTCCTTTGCAGGTTTGCTTGTACTACGAGGTATGGCTTGGTTGTGGACAGCTGGTTTGCACCTTGAACCACCTTAGCAATATGCTACTGTGGCTCTAGCCAGTGCCTCCCACTTCCTCCTAACTGGGCACTCCTGACTAAAGGCGTTGTGGTCCGTCTTGTCTATTTTGGCGTGTGTGCAATTGCAGCAAGATGGGGTTGCGCCTGCAAGCCAGTCGGCACACTGGGTCCTCATGTGGGGGCCCCCACAGTGACTGCATTTCTCCAGCGTCTCCTTGCAGAAGCGTCTGCCATGACCATAGCCGAGGCAGAGCGAACACTGTACGAGTGGTGACTGGTCCGCTACTCTAACTCGTTGTAGGTCAATATGAACTGCTTCCGCCTCTACCATTCGCTGCCAGAGCTGTGGGGACACCCTCATG
The DNA here is from genome assembly GCA_949316285.1 of Eupithecia subumbrata. Classification (NCBI taxonomy): domain Eukaryota; kingdom Metazoa; phylum Arthropoda; class Insecta; order Lepidoptera; family Geometridae; genus Eupithecia; species Eupithecia subumbrata. The sequence goes on along the minus strand of OX438650.1, from coordinate 44,833 downwards.
ACTACATGACTAGTGTGTGGGTTTTTCGTTCGCTTTTTGTATGCAATCTCCATTTTGTCTTTTCCTTTTAGGTCCCGGAACACATTTTTATTCTGGTTTTTCAGAGCTTGGAGGATGTCTTCATCACTGTTGTATGCCAGTACATCTTTGAGGATTATGAGGGGGTCCTTGTTCTTTATCTCGTCTACGTTGAGATGTTCGTCAGTTTTCTTGAGTCTCTCTTTTAACTTTTCTCTCTCTTCCTCTGTTCTACATCCTATGATGACTTTTCTATCTTTGGCTTTTCTGATCTTCTCTACCGTGATCCATCCTTCTTTTGCATTTACAGCGCTTCTTACTCTATTTAGGACTTCTTCCCCAGTTTCTGTTTCGTCCTTGGCTGTGACGACTACCGAGTGTAGCGCGGCGTGTTCTACGGGTTGTCTCCGTGGAAGCGCCGCTGCCACACTCGCGAATGTTCTCTTGTCCAAGGTCTCCTGTAATTTTTCTATTTTTTCAGTGTTTTCTCTAAGTAATCTTGTGTGCTCTTCCATTCTTTTCAGTAGCTCACTGTTCTCTTTTCTTTCCTTTTCTATGTTTATTTCAGTCTCTGGGTCTTTTTCCACTCTCTCTGGTTTATTGGATTCTTTTTCCGTGTCTTTAGCTCCTTTTTCTGGTTGCCTCTCTAGATTTTTACCTTTGATCGACTCCGATTCCTTCACCAATTGGTAGAGTCTGTCCACCGCCTGTAGGACCTCTGTCTTTATTTCGGTTTTTAGGTTTCTTGAGTTCCCAAGGTGTAGTTTGGCTTTCGTTACGCAGGCTCTTGCTTCTACAAGTCTGTCCGCATACTTTTTAGTTTGCCTTATTGGGCTCACCGGTACCTCCACAGATTGCCGTCGTGGTGGTTTTGGCTTCTCTGGTTCTACTGATGTGGCTTTTTTGGGAGGGGTCTGAAGTTTTTTGTTACTGTCCGGCTTCCCGGATTCCCATTCTCCGATGCTGGATCTTACGCTTGTAGCACGGTTTGACTCTATTGGTGATGGCTCCTTTTCGTAAGTCTTGTTCCCGATTGACGTTGGTAATGGTTCTTCCTTGTCAGTGCTCTTTCCCGCTTTTGCGGGCGTCCGGTATCCAAACATCTTAGTGAGTCAGAGGGGCGTATCGCAAGAATGATAAAATTGTAAATTTGTAAAAGTTGTAAAAGGTCACCTTAATTCTATCTTATATTATTAATTTGTAAGTTTCGTAAATAAATATTATAATTTGTAACTAATCCTTTACTAATATTTGTGTTTTATGTTTCAGGTTCCTGTCAGTGTGAAGTGTTTTTTAGAGGTAAGTACTTAGTTTAGGGGACTTAGGTTAAATATAAGTACTTAAGAACAAAATAAAATAAAATAATTAACTTTTCCTCAATGCTCTATCTAGAGTATTTGAAGCCTACTAAAAGATGTTTGAAGGCCCGCCTTAATAATTATATTTGGCTCTATAAGCTTCGTCGATTGAGACCGCGATTAACCGAAGCCCTGGTCAAAGAGGTACGAATTAAACTACCCTCAGGTAATGAATGTCAAAGAAATTTACAATAATAGTAAAAAATTAAATTTAAATTTTTTAGAAAAATTTTTTACTCTACCTAGAGTCCGATTCTGAACTTGTAATTATAGGTCTATTTTAGTTAAAAAGGACACAGAAAGTCCTGTCAAAATTCAACTATTGGTTTGGAAGTTACCGGAGCGAGGTAGGTCAGTGGTAGAGTTGACTCTACCAGGTCACTATACTAGGGTTACTCAAGAGCTTACTAAATCCTCAGAATTCAAAAGGAAAGTTTTTATACAAAAAAAAATTTGGACTCTATGTAGAGTCTTGAGACTCTACTCAAAAATAGTCTAAACCACGTCCTACAGTTTGCAAAAAACCGCACTACTGTAGGACCTCTGGTTACAGAGATATTAAATTTTAAAGTAAGGCCAAAAAACAAAAATTTTGGGGTTGCAACCCCCAGAAAAATTCCTAAAAATAAATTATGTAGTACGGATACCTGATTCTAATGCTAAAATGAAAAATAACGATAGATAAGCTATTTAAATGGAAATATTTTGTTAGGATTGATCGAAAATTTTTCTAAGTCCAAAGTCGATTTTAGGGGTAGGGGGTTGAAACTTTGTCCAAATGATAAAGGAGGGTTTGAAGACTATCCGGCTTCTGGATAGTGTGGGGGGGGGTTTGGGGGGGGGGACCCGGATAATTTGGTCAGATTTGCTCTAGCACCCCCCGTTTGGCCACAAAATGCAAAACAAGTTTATTTGCGGTTGGTCGAGAGGTAGGGTGTTTTTTGAAAAATCGAAATTAAATACAACTATGGGACTGAAAAATCTGAAAAATTTTCTGAAGCTAAGAGAATAAAATGTTTTAACCTAATTCTGTTTTAAAAAATGTTTACTACCTTATAAATTTGTGGGGGGGGCTCTGTAAAGTTGGGGGTTGTAAAACCAACAACCGCAAATAAACAGTAAAAAATTTTTCCTGCTCACCCCTGGAGCATGAAAAATCTGAAAAAAAGCGTGATGATTGCTGGTTATATAGGCAATAGAATGGCGTTTGAAATTTTGAAAAATTTAACGTGCAACTATCTTTAAAAAATTCCCAAAACTACCCCTAAAATTTCGACTTTTTGTGGACGTTTATTTCAGTAACCCTTAGCTTGAGGTGTGTCGTGTTTGGGCTCAAGTGACTCGCCGTAATTTGTGGAGTTTGATTTTAATATCAAATTAATTAAAATAATTGTAAATTAATAAATAGAGCCTAAAAATGGTACATAAGTATAGTATGTACAAGTTATTTAAAAAAGGCTAAAAATAATTATTTTAAAGTACAAAAATAAATAATAGATCTATAATTAGGTATTCTACCTACTGGTTGGTCAAAAATAAGAGCTAGAAAATTCTTAAAGTACCTACTTAACACCACGTGACGTCACACTTATTCTATGCGGTTCTTTTAAATTCGATAGCTCGGAAACCGCTTATCATAAAAATCTGAAATTTGGCACAGTGGTAGTACTATATATAAAGTTAATTTTAAAGTTCCAAAAATATAAGGTCACAGATCTTATTTCAGAAAAAGAAAAGGTCAAAGTTGATAGATGTTTAAAAACCTTATATCTTCCCAGGGGTTGGTCCAATTTTGATGCTCGAGGTGTCTGCTGGCAGGTCTTGAATTTCTTCACAAAAGGCTGCTCCTCGATTTTTGCCCAGAAGTCTGGAACCTGGACCACGTGCCACGTGGTTTTTTGGTTTTCCGTTTATAACTCAGCGAGTTTAAACGGAAAAAATCCAGGACTCGGCTGAGTCGTAGTTCCCCTCAGGACGCGTCGATGTGCAGTTGAAAATTTGGGGGTTGTCGCTGAAAAACGAGCAGCGTTTCAGTCCGAAGATCCAGATGTTGGTGAGATTTCGGTTTTTTCGGTGTGGTGTCTCCAAAAATGGTCCGATTTGAAAAATTTTTTCAACACTGCAATCCTTGCGACAACGCGCATCCAGAAACGTATTGCACTGCACAATTCGGTGAGAAAAACCCGTTTCAACGATTTTTCGAACGCGGAGCGGCTCAAATTCGTGGCTCTCAGGCTCGCGGCTCGAGGGGAACTGGGTTAGGTTAGGTTAGGTTAGGTTAGGTTAGGTTAGGTTAGGTTAGGTTAGGTTAGGTTAGGTTAGGTTAGGTTAGGTTAGGTTAGGTTAGGTTAGGTTAGGTTAGGTTAGGTTAGGTTAGGTTAGGTTAGGTTAGGTTAGGTTAGGTTAGGTTAGGTTAGGTTAGGTTAGGTTAGGTTAGGTTAGGTTAGGTTAGGTTAGGTTAGGTTAGGTTAGGTTAGGTTAGGTTAGGTTAGGTTAGGTTAGGTTAGGTTAGGTTAGGTTAGGTTAGGTTAGGTTAGGTTTTTTTTTTTTTTTTTTTTTTTTTTTTTTTTTTTTTTTTTTTTTTTTTCTACAACCTCCAACATAATCGGAGCCTTTTTATAACTTGAGCCTGATTCATTCCAGTTCTCGCTTTTATGCTTCTCGCACTTCCATACTCTAACTGTTTCCTGTCATTCATCACCTTTTATTCTAATTACGGGTGGGATGCCCGTCTACGAGTCGAGCTATCTACATATTTTATTACACAACAGGGAATTGGGTTTCTTTATTTTACAATTTTTACATATAAATTTTTAAATTTTTACGTATAATATTATTCTAGTACAATATTTTTATATATATTTTTGTATACATTTCTAGTTTATTTTTATTCGTTTCTTTTTGACAATTTCTATTTAATGCATTTTACTCATATTCAATAATATGTGTAAATTCATATATTATCTAACTACTTATTTCTATTTATTACTTTTATTACTATTTTTGTACAAAAGTCTATAAACTTAAATCTTTTAAGGTTGTCACTCATGATATTGCTTGCATTTTTTGTATTTATGACGCAATCTAACATGTTTTCGGCCTCATATCTCTCTTTACCGTAAACGGGACATTCAAAGATAATGTGTTCCGCGGATTCATGTTTTTCGGGTTCACAGATGCATGATGGGTTTTCCTTACATCCAAAGCGAGTCAGATATTCAGAAAACCCGCCATGCCCCGTCAGCACCTGTGTCATGATACTTGTGTGCTCATATTTTCGGACGACCCTGTATGCCTCAATTGCGTCTGGAAAAAATATTTTTGTTGCTGCAGCCGTACCTTCTGTCTTGTATCTCCGGTTCCATCTATCGAGAGACTCCGTGCGGATCTGTCTTTTGATAGACGAAATCGGACACGCATCGTAGTCCGGTTTCTTCTTTAATTGGAGGGCAGCATTTTTAGCGAGATGGTCTGCTCTTTCGTTTCCCTCCAATCCGGCGTGGGCTTTTATCCAAAACATTTTCACTTCTTTGTTTCGGTTTTTTATTGCCCTCAGATTTTTCCGGATGTCTACAGCTAGTGGGTGGATGGAATTCGGATTTGTTATTGACTCCAGTGCAGATCTCGAGTCACTGTATATTCCGAAGCTTTGTTCTGGGCGCTTCAGGATTTCCCACGAGGCTTTCCATATGGCCAGGAGTTCTGCCTGATAGACCGTGCAGTAGGATGACAGTTTCAACTTGATAGCTTTGGTCTCAGCGTCATTGTTCCAGAAGGACAATGCCGCACCTACTTTGCCTTCAATTTTACTTCCGTCTGTGTAGATCCGTACTGTTTGGTTGTTATGACTGTCAACGTCCTCACGGTCCATCAGGCTTACGAATTCCAAGCACATATGTTCTGCCGGGTGAGGCAATCCTTCATAAGCCTCCATCCGTTCCACTTCTCTATCCATTAATGCCGGCTGGGGTTCCCCTCGTTTCGCCAGATACAGGGCAGCTGCCTCCTGTATTCTTAAGTCTAACGGCAATATCCCAGCCAGGACCAATGCAGCGTTCAAAGAGACTGTGCGGTACGCTCTCGTGAGCTTCTGAGCAAAGCCCCTCTGAACAGCGTTGAGCTGTTTTGGGACGCACAATTTCCTAGTGGCTGGTGCCCAGGCGCTAGAAGCATACATGATCGTCGGCTCTATAACTGCAGTGTAAATTACACGTATGACATCAGGATGGAGACCCCAGCTGATCCTGGCGGCTCTTGACAACTGCTTATAAATATTTAATGCCTTTTTACAAACATTTGCAGCGTGACTATTAAATGTGAGCTTGTTGTCAATTGTCAGCCCCAGAATCTTGAACTCGTTTGAAATGCGAATGTCGACCCCCCCCATGCTCAGGTGTGGTGTGTCATATTTAAGTTTACGCGTTATGAGCATCGCGTTCGTCTTATGCGGTGCGAAGGTCAACTTGTTTTTGACACCCCACTCCTGAGCATAGGCGAGAGCGGCATTCGCACTTCGCTGAATCTCCATCGCCGAGTCACCGTCGAAAACCATGACAACGTCATCGGCAAAAGCTTGACAGTAGTCTCCCCGTTCCTGTAGACCTTTCAGCAGAGGATCCAGAATGAGGTTCCATAGGATCGGACCTCCTATTGATCCCTGCACACAGCCTTTTGTAGTTGTCCTAGTGACCTCTTCTCCCGCATACCTGACTTTCACCTTTCTTTCGTCCAGGTATGAGTCCATGATCCTTCTTATGTTAATTGGGCATTTCTCTTCGGCCAAGCGGGTTTTTATCACGGGCCACCAAGCACTATCAAAGGCTCCCTCTATATCCAGTGAGATCAATGATACCAATTTTTTCCGATCTAACTTTGCGCGTATGTGTTGCAACAGGACATAGAGAGAGTCTTCGGTGCTTCGCTGGGGCATAAACCCGTATTGCCGCTTGCTCATTTTGGGGATAAGATGCCACTTCAATCTGCTGACAACTAACTTCTCCAGGATTTTTCCCAGTACCGGCAATAACCCTATTGGCCTGTAGGATTTCGCCTGTGTGTAGTTGTCCTTTCCAGGTTTCCTGAGGACTACAACTGTGGCCTCCTTCCAGGTTTTCGGGAAGTGACTAAGCTCTAAGCACTTGTTTGCCAGCGCGAGGTAAAGGTCCAAATCCTGGTTGATCGCGTGCGTGCATATGTCAGCTGTCAAGCCATCAGCACCCGGTGCCTTTTTTGGATTGAAGCTATTCACAGCAATTTTCAGCTCCTCAAGTGTAAACGGCGGATCATGTTGTTCATCATGACCCGGTTTGTTTACTTCATCGGCCTCTTTTCTGATTTGCTTGTGATAAGCATTATCCTTTTCCATGCTGTCTTCAGGATAAAAGGTTTCTGCCAGCATTTTAGCCGATTCCTCCGGACCCAAAACCGTTCCCTCCACAATTAGTGGTAGGTCTTCCTGCCTCTTCAATGTCCTTCCAATAACCCTGTATATTCCCTCCCACACACCTTCCCTATCCTGCTTCTCACAGAACTTTTTCCAGCTAGCTGTCTGCTCATGCTTCGCCAAAAGCTCATATTGTTCTTTCTTTTGCAGGTAATCTTCGATGACACTCCTCCTACGAATCGGCGCTGCGCAACGGATTCTACGCTTCCTCGTGCGGACCTCCCTCTTCAGCTCGGCGAGTTTCTCCGTCCACCACGGTATGGTAAGTACCTTTTTAGTCTTTATCTTTGGTATACTGCTGTTACATGTTTCTACTATTGCTTCTTTATATGCTTCTACTTTTTCCTCTAAATCTATTTTATTGCTTATTTTTGTTATTTCCTCCTTTGTAATTTTGTTTTCAACTAGCAAATGGGCCAGTTTCTTATGAAACTGGATCCAATTTGCTTTTTTACTTTGGTAAATTCTAGTGGTTCTTTTGACTCTAATCCCATTTGCTTTTGTTAACCTAACTTTAAAAATAATAACGTTGTGGTCGGAACTCGTCAAGCCTTTCTCCACTCTCCAGTCCTCTATCAATTCCAGCATCTCCACTGCGCAGGCCGTCACATCAATAAAACTGGTAAGAGTCTTTCCTCCTCTAACCGTATCGAAAGTTGGCGTGTTTCCCTCGTTGATTACCTGCATTTCCATTTCCTCTAGGGTTCCGATCATCTCCTCTCCTCTATCATCTTGTTCCGGGCTGCCCCACCATGAGCTTTTGGCGTTAGCATCTCCTCCTATAAGGATCTTGCCTTTCCCGGCATAGCTTTTTATTTGTCTAAGGTGTTCTAAGTATGGTTGGATTGGCTCTGTTGGTTCGAAGTAATACGAGACCACCAGGACCTCCCAGGCACTTGTCCGTAATTTTACCACAACGATGTTGTTGGTGGTGAAATCCGGGCAAAGAATGGCATCCACATCGTCGTCAAACACAACGATTGCTGCTTTTATGGTGCCATCTACCTGATTTATGTTCTGGAAGGTCCTGGCCGTCCCGTAGTTCTTCATCCTGCCTATTGATCCAACGTATGGCTCTTGGAGCAGCGCAACTGCAATTTTCATTTGGTTTGCCTCGAGCATAATCTCATCAGTTGCCAGTGCCTTTCGCTGCAAGTTAGCTTGGGCTACTACGTAGGCAGTTGCGCTGCTGGAAGAGGTTTTTGCTCCCGGAACCACCTTAGCAATACGCTATTTTTGCCCTGGCTAAGGCTTCCCACTTGCGACGAATAGGACATTCTCCGCTGAAGGCGTTGTGGTCTGCCCTATCAAGCTTGGCTTGCCTGCAATTCGTACATGATGGGAGCTCGCCATTTCGCCATTCCGGACAGTCATCCTTCAGATGGAGTCCCCCGCAGTGGCAGCACTTTTCTGTTGTCTCCGTACAAAATCGTCTGCCATGTCCATAACCAAGGCAGAGTGAGCATTGGACGAGTGGCGTTTGGTCTGCTACTTTCACTCTCTGTAGGTCGATTTTCACTGATTCTGCTTGGACAAGTCGCTGCCATACTTTAGGGGACACTCTCATGACTATGTGGTGTGTGTGAGGGTTTCGGGTACGTTTTTTAAACGCAATTTCTATTTTTTGATCCACTAGCTCCCCTAGAGTGCCTGCGTTCTGACTTTTAAGTGCACTGAGAACATCCTCATCACTGTTATATTTGAGGACGTCCCTGAGGATCACTAATGGATCTTTATTTTTCACTTCTTCAACTATCAATTCCGTTGTTCCCTGGAGTCTCTCTTTAATCTTTTGTCGTTCTTCTTCGGTTTTACACCCCACTATCACTTTCCTATCCTTAGCCTTCCTGATCTTTTCAACCGATATTCCACTCTCCTTGGCGTTGACTGCTTTCCTTATCCTACTCAAGACTTCCTCTCCTGTTTCCTTTTCATCGACAGCAGTGACAACAACCGAGTGTAGCGCAGCCTGCTCCGGGAAATGCTTCCTGGGGAAGGCCGCTGCCACAGCTGCGTATGTTTGGCTCTGCTGTATCTCTTGCTGGGTTTCTATTGTCTTCCTTAACTTTTCCATCCTTTCGTTGTTTTCTTGGAGTAGTCTTGTGTGTTCTTCTATCTTTTTCAACAGCTCGCCTTCTTCTTTTGTCTTTGCCGGTTGTTTCTCTTCTTCACACTCCTCTTGGTGATCGTTTGTTGGCTTCGGTTGTCTGCTTCCTTTTACCATCCCTGTCTCTTTTACCAATTGGTACAGACGGTCTATAGCCTGCGTGACCTCTGCTTTGATTTCGGTTTTCAGGTTCCGTGAATTGTTAAGGTGCAATTTAGCCTTGGTCACGCAGGCTCTAGCCTCAGCCATCCTGTCAGAGACTTTGGTTGATGGGCTCACGTTTGCCTCCACCGATGTTTTTCGTAGCGTCATCGTTTTGTCAAGCGAGGTTGTCTCTTTCGGTTTTGGCTTTGAAGCCTCCCCTGATTTTGTCTTCTTTGGTGGGGTTGGAGTCCTGGTCCTCGAGTCCGATTTTCCGGACTCCCACTCTCCAATACTCCTTCTCACATTTGAATGGCTCGAGTGAGCGACGACGGGAGTAAGGCTTCGTTTTCCTCTCTTATCTAATTCTGGGGCTATCTCGTCCATCGTCTTTGGTTTTGAGGGTGTCCGAAGTCCGAACATATCGTATGGGGTTGGAGGTTGGGGTCACGTGCGGTTTGTAAAAGTTTGTATAAGTTTTATATTAGATAAAAAAAAGGTTTGTATAAGTTTTATAAGTTATATTTTTAAAAATGTTTTAATACTACCTAAAATATAAAATTTTTATGCTTTCTGTTCACAGGTTCGTCGCGCCGGGGTTGCTGGTCAGTGCGGTAAAAAGGTAAGTACCCGTAATTTTAAACTGCTGTATATAGAGTACCGGCCCTACGTAAATTTCAAGAGAACGGCACGGGTAAGACGGTCGTGTCGTCAGGAACCCGAAAAACAAATATGAAAGCAAATTTGTGTCAAATAATATTTTGACTCTACCTAGAGTCCCGTTTTGTCAAAACTAAATTAATAATTTGCTTATACTCTATATCACGCAAAAAACGCCGTCAAGATTGGAGTATCGGTTTGAGAGATATGAGACTTTAAACTTGGGGGGGAAAGGGGGGGGCTGCGGGAAAGGAAAAGGGGGAGTCAAATCATAAACCTTAAAACGGGGAACGTTTTTAGTATTTAATATATATTAAATACAAAACTGTGGTTGAAATTGAGCTATCTTGCTCCGTTTCCGAGATATGAGCGTTTTAAGTTTTTGAAATTAATTTGAGGGGGGGTTGATAGAGGGAGGGGGATTATAAGAATGAAGTTCAGGGGAGAAAAATATGAGCTATAAGAAAAAATATTGTTTACTAGGATTCTACTAAAATTTTGATGTCATGGATTTTTACTATAAGGGGGGATGAAGAGGGGGAGGGGTTGACAATTATTTTAATTCTAATCTATTTATATAACTAACAAATTTAACTTAAGATTTAACAAATTGTGACTTTTCTTTAAGAATAAAATAAAATTTGTAAAAATTTAAATATAAACGAAAAAAAGTGGGGGGTGGTTTCACATAGAATATTAAATTTGGGGGTTTGTTACATATATTATATAATAATATATGCAAATTGACCACAAAACTTCTCTATCTCTTACCGTTTAGGAGATGCAAGGATGTTAATTTATTTGCGGTTTGTAAAAATGTTTAAAAATTTGCAACTCCTAAACCGCTACTCAGAAAAATCTAATTTAAAAACTTAAATAATCTATACCAAAGGCGTTTTAATATATCAAAAAATAAGACTACGTTATCGCTGCAGATTTGAAGAAATCAAGTGTCCAAAAAGTTTCGAAACTGCACAAAATCTAAAAAGTCAATATCTTCGTCACCACTTATCTTAAAGAAATTCCTGAAGTGCCTCCTGGGTCCTGGTAGTGTCCTCTTCAGATTTGTTTCGTCAATTAGCGCCGCGCGCCTCTCCTTCGCTGACCTCGTGGCCACGTGGTAGTTGTTTTTTTGCGTATATTCCGCAATGGTATGCGGGAAAAATCAGCAAGTACGTCAGATGTGTAGGGCTCCAAGGGGCCCCTCCATGGGTCAATTAAAAACAATAGGTCGCCACTGCAGATCGCGAGACGGATCAGAATTAACTTTAAAAATTTTGAAAATTTAACTTTTTCACTTATAACTTCGTGGAAAAATCACTTAGCACTGCGCTTTTTTCACAGAAGTGTGCGCCTTCACTTTGCGCGTCTTTTGGTGTATTGCACGTCACTAAAAACTCAAATTTGCTATTTTTCGTGATTTTTCGCGTGCGGAGCGGCTTATTTTCGTGGCGCTTTCGACGGCGTTCGGTTAGGTTAGGTTAGGTTAGGTTAGGTTAGGTTAGGTTAGGTTAGGTTAGGTTAGGTTAGGTTAGGTTAGGTTAGGTTAGGTTAGGTTAGGTTAGGTTAGGTTAGGTTAGGTTAGGTTAGGTTAGGTTAGGTTAGGTTAGGTTAGGTTAGGTTAGGTTAGGTTAGGTTAGGTTAGGTTAGGTTAGGTTAGGTTAGGTTAGGTTAGGTTAGGTTAGGTTAGGTTAGGTTAGGTTAGGTTAGGTTAGGTTAGGTTAGGTTAGGTTAGGTTAGGTTAGGTTAGGTTAGGTTAGGTTAGGTTAGGTTAGGTTAGGTTAGGTTAGGTTAGGTTAGGTTAGGTTAGGTTAGGTTAGGTTAGGTTAGGTTAGGTTAGGTTAGGTTAGGTTAGGTTAGGTTAGGTTAGGTTAGGTTAGGTTAGGTTAGGTTAGGTTAGGTTAGGTTAGGTTAGGTTAGGTTAGGTTAGGTTTTTTTTTTTTTTTTTTTTTCCTGTCCGGGCGCTAAGGCCCGGCCCGCGAGCTATCCTGTCCGGGAGCGCCTTGTCCCGGCCCGCGAGCTATCTTATGTCTACCCCTGACATGGTCAGAGTCTTTCATTACTCTTTCTCTCTTCTCTCTCTCTCTCTGTCTTAACAGGATCCTTTCATTCTTCTTTTCAATCAGGATAGGTTCTGGGTTTTCTTATATCTAGTTCTTTATTTTTAATAATTCCATGTCTTATTTCTAGGAAATGATTTCATATTAAGGGAATCTTATCTAATACAGTTTTTATCTTATTATTTGTTTTGAGTTAACAATTTCAACTTTCTAATTTCTTAGATCTAACTATTTTTATTCTCTTTAATTTTACATATTTACTTATATATAATTACACATTTGCACACAGTTTAGGTATTGTTATTTGTACATTTACCCATTTCAGTTTAGAGGCTACATTTTAATATTATGCTTATATATATAAATTATTATATATATTCATCATATATTGCTTAATCTATTTATTCCTGCTTATTACTTTTAAACTTATATATGTACAGAATTTCAAAAACTTTGGACGGTTGTTTTTGTCCTCCATAATTTTGTGTATGTTATCTACAGTTAGTTTTAAATCCATTTGTTGTTCTACCTCGTATCTCTCAGAGCCATATGCCGGGCACTCTAGCAGTATGTGTGCCACAGTTTCATCTCTTCCGGGTTCGCATATGCACGATGGGTCCTCCTTACACTTGAACCGGTTCAAGTATTCGGAGAACCCACCATGCCCTGTCATGTACTGCGTTACGACGCCGGTTGGTTGAAGCTTTCTCACTATCTTATAAGCTTCGACAGCGTTAGGGAAAAACATTTTTGTAACTGCGGCCGTTTGACCCGATATGTACCTTTGGTTCCATTCGTCAAGGGACTCCATACGGATTTGTCGCTTGACGAATGATACCGGGCACATGTCGTAATCTGGTTTTCGCTTCACCGAGTGCGCAGCTTCTTTGGCCAGCTCGTCTGCACGCTCGTTTCCTTCTAGCCCCGCGTGTGCTTTGATCCAGAATAGGGTCACTGCCTTATTCTGGAGTCGGGCGGCTACGATATTTCTCCTAGTCTCTACTGCCAAGGAGTGAAGGGAACTGGGGTTTGTGATAGTTTCCAGCGAGGATCTGGAGTCGCTATAGACACCGAATGAGCTTTCTGTGCGCTGGAGTATCACCCTCGTGGCCTTACATATGGCCAAGAGTTCCGCCTGGTAGACCGTGCAGTAAGATGGTAGCTTAAGTTTGATGGCTTTGGTTTCAGCTGCACTCTCCCATAGGGATAATGCAGCTCCAACCTCACCATCAATCTTGCTACCATCGGTAAAAATTCGGACTGCTTGGTCGTTGTGGTCGTCCACTTGTTGTTGGTCTAACAGGCTCACGAACTCCAGGCTCATATGTTCTGCCGGGTGATCCATCATAGCATATGGCACGGTGCGCTCTACCTCCCTGTCTCCTAGTTCTAGCCGGGGTACTCCTCTCTTGGCCTCATAAAGGGCGGCTGCCTCTCTAATCCGGATGTCGAGTGGAAGTATCCCGGCCAGCACCAGCGCCGAGTTCAGGGAGACAGTGCGGTATGCTCTGCACAGTTTTTGCGCGAACCCCCTCTGCACAGCATTTAGTTTACGCTGCACCCCCAGTTTCTCCGTGGCCTGTGCCCATGCACTGGCCGCGTACAGGACTACTGGCTCCACTGTTGCCGTGTAGATGATCCGGACAACTTCCGGGTGGAGCCCCCAGCTGACCTTCGCTGCTCTGGAGAGCTGCTTGAAAATATTTATGGCTTTCCTGCAGACCTCTGCAGCATGCGTGTTGAATGTAAGCTTGTGGTCGATGGTAAGACCCAAAATTTTGATCTCAGAAGACACGCTTATGTCGACCCCGCCCATTCTCAGCAGTGGGGTGTCATATTTTAGCTTCCTTGTAATGATCATAGCTTTGGTTTTATTTGGAGCAAATTTTAGCTTGTTCTTGACACCCCACTCCTGAACATGGGCGAGGGCGGCATTTGCCCGTCTCTGAACTTCAGTCGCCGTGTCCCCATCAAAGATCAACACCACATCGTCTGCAAAGGCCTGGCAGTAGTAACCCCGCGCTTCCAATTCCTTCAATAGAGGATTCAGCAGAAGATTCCACAGAATAGGACCTCCAATTGACCCCTGGACACACCCCTTATTGGTACTCTTCGTGTACTCTTCTCCCGCGTATCTTACTCTGACCCTTCTGTTATCTAGGTAGCTGTCAACTATCCTACGAATGTTGACAGGGCATTCCTCTTCCGCCAACCGTACTTTAATCGCAGGCCACCATGCGCTGTCGAAGGCTCCCTCTATGTCCAGTGAGATCATTGTGATGAGCTTTTTAGCTACTAGCTTTCCACGTATGTAGTTCATCAGATCATAGAGGGAGTCCTCGGTGCTCTTCTGGGGCATAAAGCCGTATTGGCGGGGGCTCATTTTTGGGAGTAAGTGCCACTTCAGCCTTCGCACAATCATCTTCTCCAAAATCTTTCCCATCACTGGAAGAAGGCCTATCGGTCTGTAGGACTTGGGGTTGCTGTAAGAGTCCTTTCCCGGCTTTCTGAGTACTACTACCGTTGCCTCCTTCCAGATGTTGGGAAAGTGATGGTGTTCCAGGCATTTGTTCAGTATCGTGAGGTTCAGGTCGAGGTCACTGAACACGACACGCCGGCAGATGTCAGCCGTGAGACCATCCACACCCGGGGCTTTCTTTGGATTGAAGCTTTCCGTTGCAGCTCGTAGCTCCTCCTTGGTAAACGGTGGATCATGTTTTTCATCATGAACCGGGCCGTTTACCCGGTTTGCTCTATCTCTGGTCTGCATGTGGATTGGCGTTTCTCCTTCCTCAGTATCCTCGGGGTAGAATGTCTCTGCCAACAATCTGGTGGATTCCTTCGGGTCCAATGTTTGCCCGTCTTTTACCAGGGGCATGTCCTCTTGTCTTTTGGTTGTCCTCCCAATGACTCTATATATTCCCTCCCAGACACCCTCTCCGTCCTGCTTCTCACAAAACTCTTTCCAACTCCTTGTTTGGGCTTTCTGGGCTTCAGTTTCATAATTTTCTTTTTCTTGCAGGTACTCACGAATAACCTTGGCTTTCCGGACTGGCGCTGCACATCGGATTCTGCGCTTCATAGTGGTGACCTTCTTCTTCATGTCAGCGAGTTCTTCGGACCACCACGGCAGGGTAAGTTTTTCGTTTGATTTCTTTATTGGTATAGCTTCTTTGCATGCTTGCTTAATTATATCCATATATTTACTAACTATTTCCTCTAACTCTGTTTTACTGTTAATTTTGTACATTTCTGTTTTCGTAATATTATTTTCTGTTTTAAATTGGTCGAGTTTCTCAAGAAACTTGTTCCAATTTGCTTTCTTTGTATTAAATAGCCTTGTGGTTCTTTGTACATTTAAGCCTTTTGATTTGATGAGTCTAATTTTGAAGGTAATGGCGTTGTGGTCCGAGTTTACTAGATCTTCATCGACTCTCCAGTCTTCCACTAAGCTGAGCAGATCTTCAGTGCAGGCCGTAATGTCAACGTAGCTGGTGTACGTCCGGTTTCCCCTAACGGTGTCGAAGGTAGGAGCTTCGCCATCGTTTAGCACCTGCAAGTTCATCTCTTCCAGAATGCCAGACATGTCTTCGCCCCTATGGTCTACAATAGGGCTACCCCACCAGATGTTCTTTGAGTTGGAATCTCCGCCCATTATGATTCTCGTAGATCCAAGCTTGTCCCCAATCTGTTTGAGCTGCTCCAGGTATGGCCCAATGGGCTGGTCAGGTTCAAAGTAGAAAGAGACTGCGGTGATCTCCCAGGCACCAGTCCTTATCCTCACCACTACGATGTTGTTCGTGGTGAGTTCAGGGCACTGTATGACGTCCATGTCGTGGTCGAAAACCACTATGGCCGCTTTTACAGTACCTTCTCCTGGACTAGTGTTCTGGAAGACTCTCGTCCCTCTGTAACTTTTCATACTTCTTACCGCACCCACATACGGCTCCTGGAGCAGCGCGAATGCCATTTGCTTTTTATTAGCCTCTATCATCAGCTCATCGGTAGCTAATCGTTTTCTTTGAAGGTTGGCTTGGACCACGAGATGGGGTTTTGTAGTTATTGGGGTAGCCGTCTTGTGTGCAACGTTATTGCCATAGGTGCCCTCAGCAATACGCAATGGTGGCTCTAGCCAGTGCGTCCCACTTCCTCCTCACTGGACACTCCTGGCTAAACGCGCCGTGATCCACCACTGCATGTTTGGCACGTTTACAGTTGCTGCATGTCGGAGCAATCCCGGCGAGCCAGTCGGCGCACTCTGTCCTCATGTGAGGTCCCCCGCAGTGGCTGCATATTTCCACTGTTTCCTTACAGAATCGCCTGCCGTGGCCGTAACCCAGGCACAGCGAGCACTGTACTAGCGGGGATTGGTCGGCCACTCTGATCTTCTGCAGGTCGATTTGGATGTCTTCTGCATCCAACATCCTGTTCCATACTTTGGTGGACACTCTGAGGACTATGTGGCAAGTGTGAGGGTTTCTTGTTCTCTTCCTATATCTTACTTCCACTCTATAGTCCTCTTTGTCGAGGCCGTCAAAAACACCACGATTCTGGTTCCTCAGGGCGTTCAGGACGTCTTCGTCACTGTTATACTGTAAAACGCCCATGAGGATCAGAAGAGGGTCTTTGTTTTTGACCTCCTCGACATTGAGGTGAGTCCCCGCCTTTGCCAATCTTTCTTTCACTTTCCTCTTCTCCTCCTCAGTCTTACACCCCACGATTACCTTCCTGTCTTTCGCCTTCCTAACTCTATCCACCTTGATCCATCCGTCTTTAGCGTTTACTGCTTCTCGTATCCTACTAAGGACCTCCTCCCCAGTCTCTGTTTCGTCCTTGGAGGAGACCACAACGGAGTGTAGGGCGGTATGCTCCGGGAGTTTCCTCCTGGTTTGCCCCGCTGCCACACCTGCGTATGTGGTCTTCTCCAAGACCTCTTTCTGATGCTCCATCGCCTCTTTCAGGGCCTCTATCTTCCCATTACTTTCCCTCAAGAGCTTACTGTGTTCCTCCAATTTCTCTAACAGGTAAGTATCTGTTTTTGAGGCAGGAAGGATGGAAGGAGGAAGAACCTGTTGTTCTTCCTCCTTCCCCCCCTCCTGTCCCTTTTTAAGACACTTCTCTTCCTTTCCCTTCCCCGTTTCCGCCTCTTTTACCAACTGGTAGAGTCGCTCCACTGCCGTAGTGACATCAGTTTTGATGTCAGTGCGTATGTTGCGCGCACTCCCCAGTTGCATCTTTGCTTTATGTAGGCAGGCACGGGCTTCCGCGACTCTGTCTGCGTATCTAGGTTTTTCCCGCTCTGGCGAGTTTCCCACTGCGTCCACAGATGTTCCACGCGTTGGTCGGCTCTCCTGGGAGAACACCGTCTTGGTCTTTGGTTTGGAAGGTCCCGCCAGGGCTGGAGCTACCTTCTTCGGGCTTGTTAAGGCCTTGGTCGTCTTGGCGTCTGGTTTGCCCGTCTCCCATTCTCCAATGCTGCGCCTTACGTTGGAGGTCTCGGTCGATTCGGGTAAGGGTCCTACGTTCTCTATCATGTCAGGGGGGTTATGGGTGTCAGAATCCACAGTCTTTGGCGCCTTTTGGGTAGGTGTTCGGATTCCGAACATATTCAATAAAATAATACAATAAAATACAATAAAATAATAAACAAACGAGATAAAAAGATAAGTAGTGATAAAAATTTGTAAAAGTTGTAAAATGTTAACACTATGTTTTTCTTTTTCAGGTTCCCTGGGATACAGTCAACCAGCGTCGGTACACAGGCAGTGCACAGGTAAGTATAATTCCCGTTTGTAATAAAAAGTAGAGACGACTCTACCTAGAGTCGATTTGAGTATTTAAATAAGCAGGCCCAAAGCTGGCCAATTGTTAGGAGAAAACCGCGTTTCAATTGGAGCTATGGTTCTCGAGATACGAGGTTCTAAAAATATCCAATATGGCTTCCAAGATGGCTGCCAAAAGTTTAAACCACTGCTACAGCCTCAAAAATGGACTTAGAACTAAGGTGTTTTGGGTCTCCGTAATGGCCCTGACCCAAACTATCACCCCCGCGTGTCAAAATAGCAACTTGAAATGTGACTCTACATAGAGTTTTTTACCACGTGGTTGGGTGACAAATGTTAGGACAATGCCAACACAGAAAACCCCGTCTAAATCTAACTAAAAACAGGGAAGTTATGACACTTTAAAGATTTTCAAAATGGCGTCCAATATGGCTGCTCTGAACCAACTTCGTCAATTCTTAAGCTAAGTGAGCCGTGTTTGGGTTCGTTGGATAGGTCTTTGCAAACCCTGTCTAATGCACGCTCTCACACGACTGTAAGTGTGCCCCCTTATTTAACATTTACAAAAAACAATAATTTTTCCTAAAAAACTCTCTAAAAGCTAAGATTTTGCTCAAATTTCAAAAACAAAAAAGAGGAATGCCTCAATAAATACAGTTATATACAATGGGTCAAAATTTGTTATTCTAACTAATACACAAAGGGTACCTCGTGGTGACCCTGAAACTTCTAAAATCTATATCTCCGAAACTATTGAATGAATTTTAAATTTTGAAATTTTAAATGAAAGGGGGCCTGATTTTTAACACAATAAATATTTAAAAATAATACGTCATCGATCGTTTGGAAGAATTATAAAAGTTTGAAATATCAAAAAATTTTAAAAGTCTCTATTTCAACTAAAACTTATCTTTTTTCAGATCTTGAAGTGCCTCCTGGTTCCTCGCTGTGGTGTCCTTGTGACCCCGTCGTCAAATCTCGTCCTGCAGTCCTGGATCATGGAACACGTGGCCACGTGGTTTTTGTTTTTTTTGCCGATTACTCCGCGAGCCTTCGCGGGAAAAATCGGCAAAAGGTGTCAAAAGTTGCAGCTCCAGAAGGTCTTCCAAACAGCACTTTGAAAATAGTGGGTCGTCGCTGAAGATTCCGAGTAAAATCACTTTGAAGTTTCAAAATTTCACAAAAAAGCACTTTTTCGGTAACAACTCCGTCGAACTTGGTTTGCGGACTGCGCGGTTTTCACTATAGTGTGCGCCTTATAAATCTGCTTCTTTTCACGTATCGCACGGGTTTCTAGCGCGAAATTTTTCTATTTTTCGGAATTTTTTGCTGCGGAGCGACTTGTTTTCGTGGCGCTCTCGATGGCGTTTGGAGCGCGACTGGTTAGGTTAGGTTAGGTTAGGTTAGGTTAGGTTAGGTTAGGTTAGGTTAGGTTAGGTTAGGTTAGGTTAGGTTAGGTTAGGTTAGGTTAGGTTAGGTTAGGTTAGGTTAGGTTAGGTTAGGTTAGGTTAGGTTAGGTTAGGTTAGGTTAGGTTAGGTTAGGTTAGGTTAGGTTAGGTTAGGTTAGGTTAGGTTAGGTTAGGTTAGGTTAGGTTAGGTTAGGTTAGGTTAGGTTAGGTTAGGTTAGGTTAGGTTAGGTTAGGTTAGGTTAGGTTAGGTTAGGTTAGGTTAGGTTAGGTTAGGTTAGGTTAGGTTAGGTTAGGTTAGGTTAGGTTAGGTTAGGTTAGGTTAGGTTAGGTTAGGTTAGGTTAGGTTAGGTTAGGTTAGGTTAGGTTAGGTTAGGTTAGGTTAGGTTAGGTTAGGTTAGGTTAGGTTAGGTTAGGTTAGGTTAGGTTAGGTTAGGTTAGGTTAGGTTAGGTTAGGTTAGGTTAGGTTAGGTTAGGTTAGGTTAGGTTAGGTTAGGTTAGGTTAGGTTAGGTTAGGTTAGGTTAGGTTAGGTTAGGTTAGGTTAGGTTAGGTTAGGTTAGGTTAGGTTAGGTTAGGTTAGGTTAGGTTAGGTTAGGTTAGGTTAGGTTAGGTTAGGTTAGGTTAGGTTAGGTTAGGTTAGGTTAGGTTAGGTTAGGTTAGGTTAGGTTAGGTTAGGTTAGGTTAGGTTAGGTTAGGTTAGGTTAGGTTAGGTTAGGTTAGGTTAGGTTAGGTTAGGTTAGGTTAGGTTAGGTTAGGTTAGGTTAGGTTAGGTTAGGTTAGGTTAGGTTAGGTTAGGTTAGGTTAGGTTAGGTTAGGTTAGGTTAGGTTAGGTTAGGTTAGGTTAGGTTAGGTTAGGTTAGGTTAGGTTAGGTTAGGTTAGGTTAGGTTAGGTTAGGTTAGGTTAGGTTAGGTTAGGTTAGGTTAGGTTAGGTTAGGTTAGGTTAGGTTAGGTTAGGTTAGGTTAGGTTAGGTTAGGTTAGGTTAGGTTAGGTTAGGTTAGGTTAGGTTAGGTTAGGTTAGGTTAGGTTAGGTTAGGTTAGGTTAGGTTAGGTTAGGTTAGGTTAGGTTAGGTTAGGTTAGGTTAGGTTAGGTTAGGTTAGGTTAGGTTAGGTTAGGTTAGGTTAGGTTAGGTTAGGTTAGGTTAGGTTAGGTTAGGTTAGGTTAGGTTAGGTTAGGTTAGGTTAGGTTAGGTTAGGTTAGGTTAGGTTAGGTTAGGTTAGGTTAGGTTAGGTTAGGTTAGGTTAGGTTAGGTTAGGTTAGGTTAGGTTAGGTTAGGTTAGGTTAGGTTAGGTTAGGTTAGGTTAGGTTAGGTTAGGTTAGGTTAGGTTAGGTTAGGTTAGGTTAGGTTAGGTTAGGTTAGGTTAGGTTAGGTTAGGTTAGGTTAGGTTAGGTTAGGTTAGGTTAGGTTAGGTTAGGTTAGGTTAGGTTAGGTTAGGTTAGGTTAGGTTAGGTTAGGTTAGGTTAGGTTAGGTTAGGTTAGGTTAGGTTAGGTTAGGTTAGGTTAGGTTAGGTTAGGTTAGGTTAGGTTAGGTTAGGTTAGGTTAGGTTAGGTTAGGTTAGGTTAGGTTAGGTTAGGTTAGGTTAGGTTAGGTTAGGTTAGGTTAGGTTAGGTTAGGTTAGGTTAGGTTAGGTTAGGTTAGGTTAGGTTAGGTTAGGTTAGGTTAGGTTAGGTTAGGTTAGGTTAGGTTAGGTTAGGTTAGGTTAGGTTAGGTTAGGTTAGGTTAGGTTAGGTTAGGTTAGGTTAGGTTAGGTTAGGTTAGGTTAGGTTAGGTTAGGTTAGGTTAGGTTAGGTTAGGTTAGGTTAGGTTAGGTTAGGTTAGGTTAGGTTAGGTTAGGTTAGGTTAGGTTAGGTTAGGTTAGGTTAGGTTAGGTTAGGTTAGGTTAGGTTAGGTTAGGTTAGGTTAGGTTAGGTTAGGTTAGGTTAGGTTAGGTTAGGTTAGGTTAGGTTAGGTTAGGTTAGGTTAGGTTAGGTTAGGTTAGGTTAGGTTAGGTTAGGTTAGGTTAGGTTAGGTTAGGTTAGGTTAGGTTAGGTTAGGTTAGGTTAGGTTAGGTTAGGTTAGGTTAGGTTAGGTTAGGTTAGGTTAGGTTAGGTTAGGTTAGGTTAGGTTAGGTTAGGTTAGGTTAGGTTAGGTTAGGTTAGGTTAGGTTAGGTTAGGTTAGGTTAGGTTAGGTTAGGTTAGGTTAGGTTAGGTTAGGTTAGGTTAGGTTAGGTTAGGTTAGGTTAGGTTAGGTTAGGTTAGGTTAGGTTAGGTTAGGTTAGGTTAGGTTAGGTTAGGTTAGGTTAGGTTAGGTTAGGTTAGGTTAGGTTAGGTTAGGTTAGGTTAGGTTAGGTTAGGTTAGGTTAGGTTAGGTTAGGTTAGGTTAGGTTAGGTTAGGTTAGGTTAGGTTAGGTTAGGTTAGGTTAGGTTAGGTTAGGTTAGGTTAGGTTAGGTTAGGTTAGGTTAGGTTAGGTTAGGTTAGGTTAGGTTAGGTTAGGTTAGGTTAGGTTAGGTTAGGTTAGGTTAGGTTAGGTTAGGTTAGGTTAGGTTAGGTTAGGTTAGGTTAGGTTAGGTTAGGTTAGGTTAGGTTAGGTTAGGTTAGGTTAGGTTAGGTTAGGTTAGGTTAGGTTAGGTTAGGTTAGGTTAGGTTAGGTTAGGTTAGGTTAGGTTAGGTTAGGTTAGGTTAGGTTAGGTTAGGTTAGGTTAGGTTAGGTTAGGTTAGGTTAGGTTAGGTTAGGTTAGGTTAGGTTAGGTTAGGTTAGGTTAGGTTAGGTTAGGTTAGGTTAGGTTAGGTTAGGTTAGGTTAGGTTAGGTTAGGTTAGGTTAGGTTAGGTTAGGTTAGGTTAGGTTAGGTTAGGTTAGGTTAGGTTAGGTTAGGTTAGGTTAGGTTAGGTTAGGTTAGGTTAGGTTAGGTTAGGTTAGGTTAGGTTAGGTTAGGTTAGGTTAGGTTAGGTTAGGTTAGGTTAGGTTAGGTTAGGTTAGGTTAGGTTAGGTTAGGTTAGGTTAGGTTAGGTTAGGTTAGGTTAGGTTAGGTTAGGTTAGGTTAGGTTAGGTTAGGTTAGGTTAGGTTAGGTTAGGTTAGGTTAGGTTAGGTTAGGTTAGGTTAGGTTAGGTTAGGTTAGGTTAGGTTAGGTTAGGTTAGGTTAGGTTAGGTTAGGTTAGGTTAGGTTAGGTTAGGTTAGGTTAGGTTAGGTTAGGTTAGGTTAGGTTAGGTTAGGTTAGGTTAGGTTAGGTTAGGTTAGGTTAGGTTAGGTTAGGTTAGGTTAGGTTAGGTTAGGTTAGGTTAGGTTAGGTTAGGTTAGGTTAGGTTAGGTTAGGTTAGGTTAGGTTAGGTTAGGTTAGGTTAGGTTAGGTTAGGTTAGGTTAGGTTAGGTTAGGTTAGGTTAGGTTAGGTTAGGTTAGGTTAGGTTAGGTTAGGTTAGGTTAGGTTAGGTTAGGTTAGGTTAGGTTAGGTTAGGTTAGGTTAGGTTAGGTTAGGTTAGGTTAGGTTAGGTTAGGTTAGGTTAGGTTAGGTTAGGTTAGGTTAGGTTAGGTTAGGTTAGGTTAGGTTAGGTTAGGTTAGGTTAGGTTAGGTTAGGTTAGGTTAGGTTAGGTTAGGTTAGGTTAGGTTAGGTTAGGTTAGGTTAGGTTAGGTTAGGTTAGGTTAGGTTAGGTTAGGTTAGGTTAGGTTAGGTTAGGTTAGGTTAGGTTAGGTTAGGTTAGGTTAGGTTAGGTTAGGTTAGGTTAGGTTAGGTTAGGTTAGGTTAGGTTAGGTTAGGTTAGGTTAGGTTAGGTTAGGTTAGGTTAGGTTAGGTTAGGTTAGGTTAGGTTAGGTTAGGTTAGGTTAGGTTAGGTTAGGTTAGGTTAGGTTAGGTTAGGTTAGGTTAGGTTAGGTTAGGTTAGGTTAGGTTAGGTTAGGTTAGGTTAGGTTAGGTTAGGTTAGGTTAGGTTAGGTTAGGTTAGGTTAGGTTAGGTTAGGTTAGGTTAGGTTAGGTTAGGTTAGGTTAGGTTAGGTTAGGTTAGGTTAGGTTAGGTTAGGTTAGGTTAGGTTAGGTTAGGTTAGGTTAGGGGTTAGGTTAGGTTAGGTTAGGTTAGGTTAGGTTAGGTTAGGTTAGGTTAGGTTAGGTTAGGTTAGGTTAGGTTAGGTTAGGTTAGGTTAGGTTAGGTTAGGTTAGGTTAGGTTAGGTTAGGTTAGGTTAGGTTAGGTTAGGTTAGGTTAGGTTAGGTTAGGTTAGGTTAGGTTAGGTTAGGTTAGGTTAGGTTAGGTTAGGTTAGGTTAGGTTAGGTTAGGTTAGGTTAGGTTAGGTTAGGTTAGGTTAGGTTAGGTTAGGTTAGGTTAGGTTAGGTTAGGTTAGGTTAGGTTAGGTTAGGTTAGGTTAGGTTAGGTTAGGTTAGGTTAGGTTAGGTTAGGTTAGGTTAGGTTAGGTTAGGTTAGGTTAGGTTAGGTTAGGTTAGGTTAGGTTAGGTTAGGTTAGGTTAGGTTAGGTTAGGTTAGGTTAGGTTAGGTTAGGTTAGGTTAGGTTAGGTTAGGTTAGGTTAGGTTAGGTTAGGTTAGGTTAGGTTAGGTTAGGTTAGGTTAGGTTAGGTTAGGTTAGGTTAGGTTAGGTTAGGTTAGGTTAGGTTAGGTTAGGTTAGGTTAGGTTAGGTTAGGTTAGGTTAGGTTAGGTTAGGTTAGGTTAGGTTAGGTTAGGTTAGGTTAGGTTAGGTTAGGTTAGGTTAGGTTAGGTTAGGTTAGGTTAGGTTAGGTTAGGTTAGGTTAGGTTAGGTTAGGTTAGGTTAGGTTAGGTTAGGTTAGGTTAGGTTAGGTTAGGTTAGGTTAGGTTAGGTTAGGTTAGGTTAGGTTAGGTTAGGTTAGGTTAGGTTAGGTTAGGTTAGGTTAGGTTAGGTTAGGTTAGGTTAGGTTAGGTTAGGTTAGGTTAGGTTAGGTTAGGTTAGGTTAGGTTAGGTTAGGTTAGGTTTTTTTTTTTTTTTTTTTTTTTCCTGTCCGGGCGCTAAGGCCCGGCCCGCGAGCTATCCTGTCCGGGAGCGCCTTGTCCCGGCCCGCGAGCTAACCTACCCCTGACATGATCAGGGACTTTGTATACAATGCAAGGATTAGGGACTGGTGTTTTTATTTATTGCTAAGAACTAAGGGTTTTCTTTATTTGGGTGGTTGGGAAAGCTTATTCTATTACATTTTCTTACTTTAGTTATAATATTCTTAATTTAAGGTTTTTCTATTTTTAGTTTATGCTATACAACTTATGTTTATCCCTAGTTTTGTATTCTTATTTTATTTACAATATTATTTACTGCTGATGTTATATATATTTTAAAATATACATATTCAACAAACTTATCTATCTTTATTTCTACTTATTACAGTACTACAGATTTTTATACAATAGTCTAGAAACAAGTCTCTTACACTGTTGTTTTTCATAATGTCACTTACATTTTGCGGTGATATTTGGGTTTCTATTCTGTGTTCGGCCTCATACCTCTCTCTACCAAAAACGGGACATTCAAATAATATGTGCTGGATGGTTTCCTGACTATCAGGTTCACAAATACACGATGGATTCTCTTTACATTTGAACCGTGTCAAGTATTCAGAGAATCCACCGTGTCCTGTCATGATTTGAGTCAGTACACTGTTTGGTCTTATTGTTTTTATAATTTTGAAGGCTTCGTTTGCGTCGGGAAGGAACAGTTTGGTTACCGCGGCTGT
This sequence comes from Eupithecia subumbrata, assembly GCA_949316285.1. NCBI lineage: Eukaryota > Metazoa > Arthropoda > Insecta > Lepidoptera > Geometridae > Eupithecia > Eupithecia subumbrata. The sequence goes on along the minus strand of OX438650.1, from coordinate 20,189 downwards.
TTCTCCAGCGTTATACCTATTGCCCCATTCGATTTTGGTCTTTGATCGAATTTCTCTTTTAATAAAAGAGGCTGGGCATCGCTCGTAGTGAGGCTTCGTTTTCATCTTTAGGGCTGCATCCTTTGCCAGAGTGTCTGCTCGCTCGTTACCTTCCAAACCAGCGTGTGCTTTAATCCAGAATAAAAACACAGTTTTACTTTGGTCTTTAGCCACTCTTAAGTTTTTCCGTACTTCCACTGCAAGAGGGTTTAAAGAGGCGTGGTTTGTTACGGTTTCGAGCGAGGACCTAGAGTCACTATAGATGGCAAAACTTGTTTCGGGGATGTTAAGGATCTCCCTGGTAGCCTTGCATATTGCCAGTAATTCAGCCTGGTAGACGGTGCAGTAGGACGACAGCTTCAATTTATGGGTTTTAGTCTCGGCAGACATATTCCATACGGATAACGCCGCTCCAACCTTACCCTCAATCTTGCTGCCGTCCGTGAACATTCGGATTGCGTAACCGCTGTGAATGTTCACCTGCTCTTGGTCTTCCAGGCATACGAATTCCAGGCTCATATCTTCAGCTGGATGGGGAGAATCCACCGATGACACCATCTTCTCTATTTCCCTATCTCCTAGTGTCGGCTGGGGGACTCCTCTCTTTGCCTCATACAGGGCGGCTGCCTCCTGTATTCTGAGGTCGAGAGGCAGGATTCCAGCCAGCACTAGTGCCGAGTTTAGGGAAACAGTTTTATATGACTTGCACATTTTTTGTGCGAAGCCCCTCTGGACAGTGTCCAGTTGCTTCCTCACTCCTAACTTACGAGCCGACGGTGCCCAGACACTGGCAGCATACATGATTACTGGCTCGACTACTGCCATATATATTGTGCGTATGACCTCTGGATGGAGGCCCCAACTGATCTTGGCGGCTCTCGATAGCTGCTTGTACACGTTCAATGCCTTCTTGCATACGTTTGATACATGGCTATTGAACGTGAGTTTGCTGTCTATCGTGAGCCCCAGTATCTTGATCTCCTGAGCCATGCAGATGTCAATCCCGCCCATGCTCAGGCGTGGGGTGTCATACTTCAGTTTTCTCGTTATCACCATGGCGTTGGTCTTCTGCGGAGCAAACTTAAGTTTGTTTTGGACACCCCACTTCTGAACATGCGCGAGAGTGGCATTTGCCTGTCTCTCCACCTCCAGCGCCGTATCTCCGTCAAAGACCATGACGACGTCATCAGCAAAGGCCTGGCAGTAGTCTCCTCGTTTCTCCAGTGTCTTCAGCAAAGGGTCCAGGATCAGATTCCAGAGAATCGGTCCACCTATGGATCCCTGGACGCAGCCCTTGGTGGTATGTCTGCAAATTTCTTCTCCTGCATACCTGACGAACACCTTTCTACTGTCTAGGTAGCTGTCCATTAACCTCCTGATATTTATAGGACAGTTCTCCTCCGCTAAACGGACTCTAATGACGGGCCACCAAGCACTGTCAAAGGCGCCCTCTATATCCAGAGACACTAGGGTTACAAGTCTCTTCTGGTCCAGCTTGCTGCGTATATGTTTGACAAGGGCATAGAGGGCGTCCTCAGTGCTTTTTTGTGGCATGAAGCCGTATTGGCAGGTGCTGATGTTTGGGAGAATGTGCCACTTCACTCTGTTTACCATCATTTTCTCCAGGATTTTCCCCATCACTGGCAACAACCCTATGGGCCTGTACGATTTCGCTTCCGTGTAGTTTCCTCTTCCTGGTTTTCGAAGTACTACCACGGTCGCTGCTTTCCAGGTGTTTGGAAAGTGCCCTTGCTCCAGGCATTTGTTCGCCAGTGACAGGTAGATTCCCGGATCCTGTGTGATTGCATGTTTGCAGATGTCTGCGGTCAATCCATCCGCACCTGGGGCTTTCTTAGGATTGAAGCTGTTCACAGCTCTCTTTACCTCTTCAGCGGTAAATGGAGGGTCATGATTTCCAGCATGCTCCAATCCATTTACTTGGTCGGCTTTTTGTCTTTGTAGCTTGTGATCCTCGTTGTCCGTGTCCGTGTTATCGCACGGGTAGAAAGTTTCGGCCAGCAAAGTGGCGGACTCTTTTGCAGTAAGCGCTTTACCCTCCTTAACCAAGGGTAAGTCCTCTTGCCTTTTGGCCGTCCTACCTATCACCCGGTATATCCCCTCCCACATACCTTCCCTATCCTGCTTCTCACAGAACCTTTTCCAACTGGCTGTCTGTTCATGCTTCGCCAAAAGCTCATACTGTTCTTTCTTTCGCAGGTACTCTTCGATGACACCGTTCCTACGGATCGGCGCTGCGCAACGGATTCTACGCTTCCTCGTGCGGACTTCCCTCTTCAGCTTGGCGAGTTCTTCCGTCCACCACGGTATGGTAAGTACCTTTTTTGTTTTTAATTTCGGGATACTGCTATTACATGTTTTTGCTATCGCTTCTATATATGCTTCTACTTTTCCCTCTAATTCTATTTTATTGCTTATTTTTAATATCTCTTCTTTTGTAATTTTGTTTTCAACTAACAAATGGGCCAGTTTCTCATGAAACTGGACCCAATTTGCTTTTTTGCTGTGATAAATTCTGGTTGTTCTTTTGACACTAACTCCCTTTGCTTTTAATAACCTAATTTTAAAAATAATAACATTGTGGTCGGAACTCGTCAAGCCTTTCTCCACTCTCCAGTCCTCTATCAATTCCAGCATATCCAGTGCGCAGGCCGTCACATCGATGAAACTGGTCAGACTCCTCCCTCCTCTGACCGTGTCGAAAGTTGGCGTGTTTCCCTCGTTGAGTACCTGCATTTCCAATTCCTCTAGGGTTCCAGCCATCTCTTCTCCTCTATCATCTTGTTCCGGGCTTCCCCACCATGAGCTTTTGGCGTTAGCATCTCCACCCATGAGGATCCTGCGTACTCCGGCATGGCGTTTTATTTTGCTTAGGTGGTCTAAATATGGTTGGATCGGCTCCGTTGGTTCGAAGTAGTATGAGACCACCAGGACCTCCCAGGCACTTGTCCGTAGTTTTACCACCACGATGTTGTTGGTGGTAAAGTCCGGGCATAAAATGGCATCCACATCGTCATCAAATACAGCGACAGCTGCTTTTGTGGTGCCATCTAACTGATTTATGTTCTGGAAGATCCTGGCCGTCCCGTAGTTCTTCATCCTACCAATCGATCCAACGTATGGCTCTTGAAGCAGCGCAACTGCTACTTTCAAGTGGTTTGCCTCAAGCATAATTTCGTCAGTTGCCAGTGCCTTTCGTTGCAAGTTTGCTTGGGCTACGACGTAAACAGTTTCGCTGCTAGAAGAGTTTTTAACGCCCGGGACCACCTTAGCAATACGCTATCTTAGCCCTAGCTAGGGCTTCCCACTTGCGACGAATAGGGCATTCGCCGCTGAAGGCATTATGGTCTGCCCTGTCAAGCTTGGCTTGTCTACAGTTCGTGCAAGATGGGACCTCACCGTTTCGCCATTCAGGGCAGTCATCCCTCAGGTGGGGTCCCCCGCAGTGGCAGCACTTTTCTGTCGTCTCTCTGCAGAATCGCCTGCCATGTCCATAACCCAGGCAGAGTGAGCATTGGACGAGTGGCGTTTGATCCGCCACTTTCACTCTCTGTAGATCGATTTTGACTGATTCTGCTTGAACGAGTCGCTGCCATACTTTAGGGGACACCCTCATCACTATGTGATGTGTGTGAGCGTTTCGGGTACGTTTTTTAAACGCAATTTCCATTTTGTGATCCCCTAGTTCCCCGAGAGTGCCTGTGTTCTGGTTTTTTAGTGCACTGAGGACGTCCTCGTCACTGTTGTATTTTAGGACGTCCCTGAGGATCACTAGGGGATCTTTGTTTTTCACTTCTTCAACTCTTAGTTCTGTTGTTCCTTGGAGTCTTTCTTTAATCTTTTGTCTTTCTTCTTCGGTCTTACACCCTACTATTACTTTCCTATCCTTTGCCTTTCTGATTTTTTCCACCGATATTCCGCTCTCTTTGGCGTTAACTGCTTTTCTTATTCTATCCAAGACTTCTTCTCCTGTTTCCTTCTCGTCTACAGCAGTGACCACTACCGAGTGTAGCGCGGTCTGCTCCGGGAACTGCTTCCCGGGGAAGGCCGCTGCTACATCCGCGTATGTTTGGCTCTGCCGTATCTCTTGCTGAGTTTCTAAGGTCTTCTTTAGCTTTTCCATCTTTTCGTTATTTTCTTGGAGTAGTCTTGTGTGTTCTTCTATCTTTTTCAACAGCTCGCCTTCTTCTTTTGTCTTTACCGGTTGTTTCTCTTCTTCACACCCCTCTAGGCGATCGTTTGTTTGTTTCGGTTGTCTGCTTCCTTTTACCATCCCTGTCTCTTTTACTAATTGGTACAGGCGGTCTATAGCCTGTGTGACCTCTGCTTTGATTTCGGTTTTCAAATTCCGTGAGTTGTTAAGGTGTAATTTGGCCTTGGTCACACAGGCTCTAGCCTCAGCAAGCCTGTCAGAGACTTTGGTTGATGGGCTCATGTCTGCCTCCATCGATGGTCTAAGTTTCGTCACCGTTTTATCGAGCAAGGATGTCTCCTTCGGTTTTGGCTTTGGTGCCTCCCTTGTCTTTGCCTTCTTTGGTGAGTTTGCAGTGGTTGCGGAAGTTGAGGAGGACTGCGAGTCAGATTTCCCAGACTCCCATTCTCCTATACTCTTCCTAACGTTCGATGTCTGGCTCAAGTTAGCGACAGGGGTTGGGCTTTGTTTTCCTTTTTCAATCGTTTCTGGGGCTGTCTCGTCCATCGTTTTGGGTTTTGTGGGTGTCCGTAGTCCGAACATATCGTCAGGGGTTGGGGTCGCGTGTAAATTTGTTATTAATATTTATTCTTAGTGATTAATTTTTATTTTTTTTTTTTTTTTTTCTGTTACAGATTTGTCGCGGGCACAACCGAGCGTGTCGGCAAGACGTCGTCTATGAGTAAGTTTTCTCGAGTTAAGGTTTGTATAAGTTTTAAAATGTTTTGCTCCTTTTTTATTTGTTGCAGGTTAGTTTTGAGCACAACAGGAGCGTGTCGCCGAGACGTCGTATATGGGTAAGTTTAATTACACGATTAAAGGTTTGTATAAGTTTTAAAAAGTTTTGATTGCCTAAAATTATATATAATGTTTTCTGTTTCAGGTTCTTCGTGCCGGGGTTTACGGTCAGATCTACACTAAGGTAGGTAAACGCAGCTCAAGGTGTTCTATGTAGAGTACCGGCCTCTACATAACAAGCAAGATTGTACGGATATAATGGTCAAGTCGTGAAGAACCCGAAAAACATGCGAAGAAGTTATTTCTAGTCAATAAGTTTAAAAAGACTCTACCTAGAGTCCCGTTTTGTCAAACTAAAACTAATGATTTGCTTATGTTCTATGTCACGCAAAAAACGCTGTCAAAATTCGAGTGTCGGTTCGAGAGATATGAGGCTTTCAACTTCAGGGGGTGGGGAAAAATAAGGGGGGGGGGGGTCAATTAGAAACCTTAAACCTGGAAACAATTTTATATATTTAATATTTATTAAATATATAAACTGTGGTCAAAATTGAGCTATCTTGCTCCGTTTCCGAGATATGACGTTTTAGGTCTCTAAATTAATTTTAAATTAATTTTAAGGGAGGTTGATAAAGGGGAGGGGAGAATAAAAGGTGAATTCCTGGGGGGAAAAATAGAAGCTATAAGACAAAATTGGTTAACCAGGAAATTCCTTAAAATTTTTAAAATTGGGGGATTTTTCTAAAAGAAGGGGTGGGGGTGGGTGAGGGTTGACATAAATTTTTTGTACAGTATATTAATATAAACAGCAAGCAAATGTAAAATTTTTCACTTTCTGATTTTTCTTGAAGAAAATAATTAAAACAGATTTTGAAATAAGATAAATAAAAAAGTTAAAAGGGGGGTTCACGTAGAATATTAAATTTGAAAGTTGATTACATATATTATATAATAATATATGCAAACTGGTCATAAAATTTGGCTATCTCTAACCGTTTAGGAGTAACAAGGCTTTTAATTTATTTGCGGTTGGTTTTTTTACTAAAAAATGTATATTTCCTAAACCGCTTATCGGAAAAATCTAATCTTAGGGCTAAAATAATCTAGGTTAAGGATATTACAATATATAAAAAATTTAGAATAGGTTGTCGCTGAAAATTTAAAGTTATCGAGTGTCCAAAAAGTTCCTGAACTGCACAAAAATAAAAATGTCTGTATCTTCCTCACCACTTATGTTATTGAAATTCCTGAAGTGCCTCCGGAGTCCTGATGGTGTCCTCTTCAGATCCTCTTCGTCAGTTTACACCGCGCACCTCTCCTTCGATGACCTCGTGGCCACGTGGAAGTTGTTTTTTTGCTGATTATTCCGCAATGGTAAGCGGAAAAAATCAGCAAACTGGTCAAATGTGTAGGGGTCCAAGATACCTTCCCTTGTGTCAATAAAAATTTGTGTGTCGCCGCTGCAGATCACGAGAAAAATCGAAGAGAATTTTCAAAATTTTGAAAATTTCACTTTTTCACTTGTAACTTCGTGGAAAATTCACTTAGCACTGCACTGATTTCACTGGCATGTGCGCCTTCACATTCCGCGTCTTTTGATGTATTGCAAGGTATAAAAAGTGCAAATTTACTATTTTTCTTGATTTTTTAAGCGCGGAGCGGCTTATTTTCGTGGCGCTTTCGAGTGCGGTTCGAGCGCGAATGGTTAGGTTAGGTTAGGTTAGGTTAGGTTAGGTTAGGTTAGGTTAGGTTAGGTTAGGTTAGGTTAGGTTAGGTTAGGTTAGGTTAGGTTAGGTTAGGTTAGGTTAGGTTAGGTTAGGTTAGGTTAGGTTAGGTTAGGTTAGGTTAGGTTAGGTTAGGTTAGGTTAGGTTAGGTTAGGTTAGGTTAGGTTAGGTTAGGTTAGGTTAGGTTAGGTTAGGTTAGGTTAGGTTAGGTTAGGTTAGGTTAGGTTAGGTTAGGTTAGGTTAGGTTAGGTTAGGTTAGGTTAGGTTAGGTTAGGTTAGGTTAGGTTAGGTTAGGTTAGGTTAGGTTAGGTTAGGTTAGGTTAGGTTAGGTTAGGTTAGGTTAGGTTAGGTTAGGTTAGGTTAGGTTAGGTTAGGTTAGGTTAGGTTAGGTTAGGTTAGGTTAGGTTAGGTTAGGTTAGGTTAGGTTAGGTTAGGTTAGGTTAGGTTAGGTTAGGTTAGGTTAGGTTAGGTTAGGTTAGGTTAGGTTAGGTTAGGTTAGGTTAGGTTAGGTTAGGTTAGGTTAGGTTAGGTTAGGTTAGGTTAGGTTAGGTTAGGTTAGGTTAGGTTAGGTTAGGTTAGGTTAGGTTAGGTTAGGTTAGGTTAGGTTAGGTTAGGTTAGGTTAGGTTAGGTTAGGTTAGGTTAGGTTAGGTTAGGTTAGGTTAGGTTAGGTTAGGTTAGGTTAGGTTAGGTTAGGTTAGGTTAGGTTAGGTTAGGTTAGGTTAGGTTAGGTTAGGTTAGGTTAGGTTAGGTTAGGTTAGGTTAGGTTAGGTTAGGTTAGGTTAGGTTAGGTTAGGTTAGGTTAGGTTAGGTTAGGTTAGGTTAGGTTAGGTTAGGTTAGGTTAGGTTAGGTTAGGTTAGGTTAGGTTAGGTTAGGTTAGGTTAGGTTAGGTTAGGTTAGGTTAGGTTAGGTTAGGTTAGGTTAGGTTAGGTTAGGTTAGGTTAGGTTAGGTTAGGTTAGGTTAGGTTAGGTTAGGTTAGGTTAGGTTAGGTTAGGTTAGGTTAGGTTAGGTTAGGTTAGGTTAGGTTAGGTTAGGTTAGGTTAGGTTAGGTTAGGTTAGGTTAGGTTAGGTTAGGTTAGGTTAGGTTAGGTTAGGTTAGGTTAGGTTAGGTTAGGTTAGGTTAGGTTAGGTTAGGTTAGGTTAGGTTAGGTTAGGTTAGGTTAGGTTAGGTTAGGTTAGGTTAGGTTAGGTTAGGTTAGGTTAGGTTAGGTTAGGTTAGGTTAGGTTAGGTTAGGTTAGGTTAGGTTAGGTTAGGTTAGGTTAGGTTAGGTTAGGTTAGGTTAGGTTAGGTTAGGTTAGGTTAGGTTAGGTTAGGTTAGGTTAGGTTAGGTTAGGTTAGGTTAGGTTAGGTTAGGTTAGGTTAGGTTAGGTTAGGTTAGGTTAGGTTAGGTTAGGTTAGGTTAGGTTAGGTTAGGTTAGGTTAGGTTAGGTTAGGTTAGGTTAGGTTAGGTTAGGTTAGGTTAGGTTAGGTTAGGTTAGGTTAGGTTAGGTTAGGTTAGGTTAGGTTAGGTTAGGTTAGGTTAGGTTAGGTTAGGTTAGGTTAGGTTAGGTTAGGTTAGGTTAGGTTAGGTTAGGTTAGGTTAGGTTAGGTTAGGTTAGGTTAGGTTAGGTTAGGTTAGGTTAGGTTAGGTTAGGTTAGGTTAGGTTAGGTTAGGTTAGGTTAGGTTAGGTTAGGTTAGGTTAGGTTAGGTTAGGTTAGGTTAGGTTAGGTTAGGTTAGGTTAGGTTAGGTTAGGTTAGGTTAGGTTAGGTTAGGTTAGGTTAGGTTAGGTTAGGTTAGGTTAGGTTAGGTTAGGTTAGGTTAGGTTAGGTTAGGTTAGGTTAGGTTAGGTTAGGTTAGGTTAGGTTAGGTTAGGTTAGGTTAGGTTAGGTTAGGTTAGGTTAGGTTAGGTTAGGTTAGGTTAGGTTAGGTTAGGTTAGGTTAGGTTAGGTTAGGTTAGGTTAGGTTAGGTTAGGTTAGGTTAGGTTAGGTTAGGTTAGGTTAGGTTAGGTTAGGTTAGGTTAGGTTAGGTTAGGTTAGGTTAGGTTAGGTTAGGTTAGGTTAGGTTAGGTTAGGTTAGGTTAGGTTAGGTTAGGTTAGGTTAGGTTAGGTTAGGTTAGGTTAGGTTAGGTTAGGTTAGGTTAGGTTAGGTTAGGTTAGGTTAGGTTAGGTTAGGTTAGGTTAGGTTAGGTTAGGTTAGGTTAGGTTAGGTTAGGTTAGGTTAGGTTAGGTTAGGTTAGGTTAGGTTAGGTTAGGTTAGGTTAGGTTAGGTTAGGTTAGGTTAGGTTAGGTTAGGTTAGGTTAGGTTAGGTTAGGTTAGGTTAGGTTAGGTTAGGTTAGGTTAGGTTAGGTTAGGTTAGGTTAGGTTAGGTTAGGTTAGGTTAGGTTAGGTTAGGTTAGGTTAGGTTAGGTTAGGTTAGGTTAGGTTAGGTTAGGTTAGGTTAGGTTAGGTTAGGTTAGGTTAGGTTAGGTTAGGTTAGGTTAGGTTAGGTTAGGTTAGGTTAGGTTAGGTTAGGTTAGGTTAGGTTAGGTTAGGTTAGGTTAGGTTAGGTTAGGTTAGGTTAGGTTAGGTTAGGTTAGGTTAGGTTAGGTTAGGTTAGGTTAGGTTAGGTTAGGTTAGGTTAGGTTAGGTTAGGTTAGGTTAGGTTAGGTTAGGTTAGGTTAGGTTAGGTTAGGTTAGGTTAGGTTAGGTTAGGTTAGGTTAGGTTAGGTTAGGTTAGGTTAGGTTAGGTTAGGTTAGGTTAGGTTAGGTTAGGTTAGGTTAGGTTAGGTTAGGTTAGGTTAGGTTAGGTTAGGTTAGGTTAGGTTAGGTTAGGTTAGGTTAGGTTAGGTTAGGTTAGGTTAGGTTAGGTTAGGTTAGGTTAGGTTAGGTTAGGTTAGGTTAGGTTAGGTTAGGTTAGGTTAGGTTAGGTTAGGTTAGGTTAGGTTAGGTTAGGTTAGGTTAGGTTAGGTTAGGTTAGGTTAGGTTAGGTTAGGTTAGGTTAGGTTAGGTTAGGTTAGGTTAGGTTAGGTTAGGTTAGGTTAGGTTAGGTTAGGTTAGGTTAGGTTAGGTTAGGTTAGGTTAGGTTAGGTTAGGTTAGGTTAGGTTAGGTTAGGTTAGGTTAGGTTAGGTTAGGTTAGGTTAGGTTAGGTTAGGTTAGGTTAGGTTAGGTTAGGTTAGGTTAGGTTAGGTTAGGTTAGGTTAGGTTAGGTTAGGTTAGGTTAGGTTAGGTTAGGTTAGGTTAGGTTAGGTTAGGTTAGGTTAGGTTAGGTTAGGTTAGGTTAGGTTAGGTTAGGTTAGGTTAGGTTAGGTTAGGTTAGGTTAGGTTAGGTTAGGTTAGGTTAGGTTAGGTTAGGTTAGGTTAGGTTAGGTTAGGTTAGGTTAGGTTAGGTTAGGTTAGGTTAGGTTAGGTTAGGTTAGGTTAGGTTAGGTTAGGTTAGGTTAGGTTAGGTTAGGTTAGGTTAGGTTAGGTTAGGTTAGGTTAGGTTAGGTTAGGTTAGGTTAGGTTAGGTTAGGTTAGGTTAGGTTAGGTTAGGTTAGGTTAGGTTAGGTTAGGTTAGGTTAGGTTAGGTTAGGTTAGGTTAGGTTAGGTTAGGTTAGGTTAGGTTAGGTTAGGTTAGGTTAGGTTAGGTTAGGTTAGGTTAGGTTAGGTTAGGTTAGGTTAGGTTAGGTTAGGTTAGGTTAGGTTAGGTTAGGTTAGGTTAGGTTAGGTTAGGTTAGGTTAGGTTAGGTTAGGTTAGGTTAGGTTAGGTTAGGTTAGGTTAGGTTAGGTTAGGTTAGGTTAGGTTAGGTTAGGTTAGGTTAGGTTAGGTTAGGTTAGGTTAGGTTAGGTTAGGTTAGGTTAGGTTAGGTTAGGTTAGGTTAGGTTAGGTTAGGTTAGGTTAGGTTAGGTTAGGTTAGGTTAGGTTAGGTTAGGTTAGGTTAGGTTAGGTTAGGTTAGGTTAGGTTAGGTTAGGTTAGGTTAGGTTAGGTTAGGTTAGGTTAGGTTAGGTTAGGTTAGGTTAGGTTAGGTTAGGTTAGGTTAGGTTAGGTTAGGTTAGGTTAGGTTAGGTTAGGTTAGGTTAGGTTAGGTTAGGTTAGGTTAGGTTAGGTTAGGTTAGGTTAGGTTAGGTTAGGTTAGGTTAGGTTAGGTTAGGTTAGGTTAGGTTAGGTTAGGTTAGGTTAGGTTAGGTTAGGTTAGGTTAGGTTAGGTTAGGTTAGGTTAGGTTAGGTTAGGTTAGGTTAGGTTAGGTTAGGTTAGGTTAGGTTAGGTTAGGTTAGGTTAGGTTAGGTTAGGTTAGGTTAGGTTAGGTTAGGTTAGGTTAGGTTAGGTTAGGTTAGGTTAGGTTAGGTTAGGTTAGGTTAGGTTAGGTTAGGTTAGGTTAGGTTAGGTTAGGTTAGGTTAGGTTAGGTTAGGTTAGGTTAGGTTAGGTTAGGTTAGGTTAGGTTAGGTTAGGTTAGGTTAGGTTAGGTTAGGTTAGGTTAGGTTAGGTTAGGTTAGGTTAGGTTAGGTTAGGTTAGGTTAGGTTAGGTTAGGTTAGGTTAGGTTAGGTTAGGTTAGGTTAGGTTAGGTTAGGTTAGGTTAGGTTAGGTTAGGTTAGGTTAGGTTAGGTTAGGTTAGGTTAGGTTAGGTTAGGTTAGGTTAGGTTAGGTTAGGTTAGGTTAGGTTAGGTTAGGTTAGGTTAGGTTAGGTTAGGTTAGGTTAGGTTAGGTTAGGTTAGGTTAGGTTAGGTTAGGTTAGGTTAGGTTAGGTTAGGTTAGGTTAGGTTAGGTTAGGTTAGGTTAGGTTAGGTTAGGTTAGGTTAGGTTAGGTTAGGTTAGGTTAGGTTAGGTTAGGTTAGGTTAGGTTAGGTTAGGTTAGGTTAGGTTAGGTTAGGTTAGGTTAGGTTAGGTTAGGTTAGGTTAGGTTAGGTTAGGTTAGGTTAGGTTAGGTTAGGTTAGGTTAGGTTAGGTTAGGTTAGGTTAGGTTAGGTTAGGTTAGGTTAGGTTAGGTTAGGTTAGGTTAGGTTAGGTTAGGTTAGGTTAGGTTAGGTTAGGTTAGGTTAGGTTAGGTTAGGTTAGGTTAGGTTAGGTTAGGTTAGGTTAGGTTAGGTTAGGTTAGGTTAGGTTAGGTTAGGTTAGGTTAGGTTAGGTTAGGTTAGGTTAGGTTAGGTTAGGTTAGGTTAGGTTAGGTTAGGTTAGGTTAGGTTAGGTTAGGTTAGGTTAGGTTAGGTTAGGTTAGGTTAGGTTAGGTTAGGTTAGGTTAGGTTAGGTTAGGTTAGGTTAGGTTAGGTTAGGTTAGGTTAGGTTAGGTTAGGTTAGGTTAGGTTAGGTTAGGTTAGGTTAGGTTAGGTTAGGTTAGGTTAGGTTAGGTTAGGTTAGGTTAGGTTAGGTTAGGTTAGGTTAGGTTAGGTTAGGTTAGGTTAGGTTAGGTTAGGTTAGGTTAGGTTAGGTTAGGTTAGGTTAGGTTAGGTTAGGTTAGGTTAGGTTAGGTTAGGTTAGGTTAGGTTAGGTTAGGTTAGGTTAGGTTAGGTTAGGTTAGGTTAGGTTAGGTTAGGTTAGGTTAGGTTAGGTTAGGTTAGGTTAGGTTAGGTTAGGTTAGGTTAGGTTAGGTTAGGTTAGGTTAGGTTAGGTTAGGTTAGGTTAGGTTAGGTTAGGTTAGGTTAGGTTAGGTTAGGTTAGGTTAGGTTAGGTTAGGTTAGGTTAGGTTAGGTTAGGTTAGGTTAGGTTAGGTTAGGTTAGGTTAGGTTAGGTTAGGTTAGGTTAGGTTAGGTTAGGTTAGGTTAGGTTAGGTTAGGTTAGGTTAGGTTAGGTTAGGTTAGGTTAGGTTAGGTTAGGTTAGGTTAGGTTAGGTTAGGTTAGGTTAGGTTAGGTTAGGTTAGGTTAGGTTAGGTTAGGTTAGGTTAGGTTAGGTTAGGTTAGGTTAGGTTAGGTTAGGTTAGGTTAGGTTAGGTTAGGTTAGGTTAGGTTAGGTTAGGTTAGGTTAGGTTAGGTTAGGTTAGGTTAGGTTAGGTTAGGTTAGGTTAGGTTAGGTTAGGTTAGGTTAGGTTAGGTTAGGTTAGGTTAGGTTAGGTTAGGTTAGGTTAGGTTAGGTTAGGTTAGGTTAGGTTAGGTTAGGTTAGGTTAGGTTAGGTTAGGTTAGGTTAGGTTAGGTTAGGTTAGGTTAGGTTAGGTTAGGTTAGGTTAGGTTAGGTTAGGTTAGGTTAGGTTAGGTTAGGTTAGGTTAGGTTAGGTTAGGTTAGGTTAGGTTAGGTTAGGTTAGGTTAGGTTAGGTTAGGTTAGGTTAGGTTAGGTTAGGTTAGGTTAGGTTAGGTTAGGTTAGGTTAGGTTAGGTTAGGTTAGGTTAGGTTAGGTTAGGTTAGGTTAGGTTAGGTTAGGTTAGGTTAGGTTAGGTTAGGTTAGGTTAGGTTAGGTTAGGTTAGGTTAGGTTAGGTTAGGTTAGGTTAGGTTAGGTTAGGTTAGGTTAGGTTAGGTTAGGTTAGGTTAGGTTAGGTTAGGTTAGGTTAGGTTAGGTTAGGTTAGGTTAGGTTAGGTTAGGTTAGGTTAGGTTAGGTTAGGTTAGGTTAGGTTAGGTTAGGTTAGGTTAGGTTAGGTTAGGTTAGGTTAGGTTAGGTTAGGTTAGGTTAGGTTAGGTTAGGTTAGGTTAGGTTAGGTTAGGTTAGGTTAGGTTAGGTTAGGTTAGGTTAGGTTAGGTTAGGTTAGGTTAGGTTAGGTTAGGTTAGGTTAGGTTAGGTTAGGTTAGGTTAGGTTAGGTTAGGTTAGGTTAGGTTAGGTTAGGTTAGGTTAGGTTAGGTTAGGTTAGGTTAGGTTAGGTTAGGTTAGGTTAGGTTAGGTTAGGTTAGGTTAGGTTAGGTTAGGTTAGGTTAGGTTAGGTTAGGTTAGGTTAGGTTAGGTTAGGTTAGGTTAGGTTAGGTTAGGTTAGGTTAGGTTAGGTTAGGTTAGGTTAGGTTAGGTTAGGTTAGGTTAGGTTAGGTTAGGTTAGGTTAGGTTAGGTTAGGTTAGGTTAGGTTAGGTTAGGTTAGGTTAGGTTAGGTTAGGTTAGGTTAGGTTAGGTTAGGTTAGGTTAGGTTAGGTTAGGTTAGGTTAGGTTAGGTTAGGTTAGGTTAGGTTAGGTTAGGTTAGGTTAGGTTAGGTTAGGTTAGGTTAGGTTAGGTTAGGTTAGGTTAGGTTAGGTTAGGTTAGGTTAGGTTAGGTTAGGTTAGGTTAGGTTAGGTTAGGTTAGGTTAGGTTAGGTTAGGTTAGGTTAGGTTAGGTTAGGTTAGGTTAGGTTAGGTTAGGTTAGGTTAGGTTAGGTTAGGTTAGGTTAGGTTAGGTTAGGTTAGGTTAGGTTAGGTTAGGTTAGGTTAGGTTAGGTTAGGTTAGGTTAGGTTAGGTTAGGTTAGGTTAGGTTAGGTTAGGTTAGGTTAGGTTAGGTTAGGTTAGGTTAGGTTAGGTTAGGTTAGGTTAGGTTAGGTTAGGTTAGGTTAGGTTAGGTTAGGTTAGGTTAGGTTAGGTTAGGTTAGGTTAGGTTAGGTTAGGTTAGGTTAGGTTAGGTTAGGTTAGGTTAGGTTAGGTTAGGTTAGGTTAGGTTAGGTTAGGTTAGGTTAGGTTAGGTTAGGTTAGGTTAGGTTAGGTTAGGTTAGGTTAGGTTAGGTTAGGTTAGGTTAGGTTAGGTTAGGTTAGGTTAGGTTAGGTTAGGTTAGGTTAGGTTAGGTTAGGTTAGGTTAGGTTAGGTTAGGTTAGGTTAGGTTAGGTTAGGTTAGGTTAGGTTAGGTTAGGTTAGGTTAGGTTAGGTTAGGTTAGGTTAGGTTAGGTTAGGTTAGGTTAGGTTAGGTTAGGTTAGGTTAGGTTAGGTTAGGTTAGGTTAGGTTAGGTTAGGTTAGGTTAGGTTAGGTTAGGTTAGGTTAGGTTAGGTTAGGTTAGGTTAGGTTAGGTTAGGTTAGGTTAGGTTAGGTTAGGTTAGGTTAGGTTAGGTTAGGTTAGGTTAGGTTAGGTTAGGTTAGGTTAGGTTAGGTTAGGTTAGGTTAGGTTAGGTTAGGTTAGGTTAGGTTAGGTTAGGTTAGGTTAGGTTAGGTTAGGTTAGGTTAGGTTAGGTTAGGTTAGGTTAGGTTAGGTTAGGTTAGGTTAGGTTAGGTTAGGTTAGGTTAGGTTAGGTTAGGTTAGGTTAGGTTAGGTTAGGTTAGGTTAGGTTAGGTTAGGTTAGGTTAGGTTAGGTTAGGTTAGGTTAGGTTAGGTTAGGTTAGGTTAGGTTAGGTTAGGTTAGGTTAGGTTAGGTTAGGTTAGGTTAGGTTAGGTTAGGTTAGGTTAGGTTAGGTTAGGTTAGGTTAGGTTAGGTTAGGTTAGGTTAGGTTAGGTTAGGTTAGGTTAGGTTAGGTTAGGTTAGGTTAGGTTAGGTTAGGTTAGGTTAGGTTAGGTTAGGTTAGGTTAGGTTAGGTTAGGTTAGGTTAGGTTAGGTTAGGTTAGGTTAGGTTAGGTTAGGTTAGGTTAGGTTAGGTTAGGTTAGGTTAGGTTAGGTTAGGTTAGGTTAGGTTAGGTTAGGTTAGGTTAGGTTAGGTTAGGTTAGGTTAGGTTAGGTTAGGTTAGGTTAGGTTAGGTTAGGTTAGGTTAGGTTAGGTTAGGTTAGGTTAGGTTAGGTTAGGTTAGGTTAGGTTAGGTTAGGTTAGGTTAGGTTAGGTTAGGTTAGGTTAGGTTAGGTTAGGTTAGGTTAGGTTAGGTTAGGTTAGGTTAGGTTAGGTTAGGTTAGGTTAGGTTAGGTTAGGTTAGGTTAGGTTAGGTTAGGTTAGGTTAGGTTAGGTTAGGTTAGGTTAGGTTAGGTTAGGTTAGGTTAGGTTAGGTTAGGTTAGGTTAGGTTAGGTTAGGTTAGGTTAGGTTAGGTTAGGTTAGGTTAGGTTAGGTTAGGTTAGGTTAGGTTAGGTTAGGTTAGGTTAGGTTAGGTTAGGTTAGGTTAGGTTAGGTTAGGTTAGGTTAGGTTAGGTTAGGTTAGGTTAGGTTAGGTTAGGTTAGGTTAGGTTAGGTTAGGTTAGGTTAGGTTAGGTTAGGTTAGGTTAGGTTAGGTTAGGTTAGGTTAGGTTAGGTTAGGTTAGGTTAGGTTAGGTTAGGTTAGGTTAGGTTAGGTTAGGTTAGGTTAGGTTAGGTTAGGTTAGGTTAGGTTAGGTTAGGTTAGGTTAGGTTAGGTTAGGTTAGGTTAGGTTAGGTTAGGTTAGGTTAGGTTAGGTTAGGTTAGGTTAGGTTAGGTTAGGTTAGGTTAGGTTAGGTTAGGTTAGGTTAGGTTAGGTTAGGTTAGGTTAGGTTAGGTTAGGTTAGGTTAGGTTAGGTTAGGTTAGGTTAGGTTAGGTTAGGTTAGGTTAGGTTAGGTTAGGTTAGGTTAGGTTAGGTTAGGTTAGGTTAGGTTAGGTTAGGTTAGGTTAGGTTAGGTTAGGTTAGGTTAGGTTAGGTTAGGTTAGGTTAGGTTAGGTTAGGTTAGGTTAGGTTAGGTTAGGTTAGGTTAGGTTAGGTTAGGTTAGGTTAGGTTAGGTTAGGTTAGGTTAGGTTAGGTTAGGTTAGGTTAGGTTAGGTTAGGTTAGGTTAGGTTAGGTTAGGTTAGGTTAGGTTAGGTTAGGTTAGGTTAGGTTAGGTTAGGTTAGGTTAGGTTAGGTTAGGTTAGGTTAGGTTAGGTTAGGTTAGGTTAGGTTAGGTTAGGTTAGGTTAGGTTAGGTTAGGTTAGGTTAGGTTAGGTTAGGTTAGGTTAGGTTAGGTTAGGTTAGGTTAGGTTAGGTTAGGTTAGGTTAGGTTAGGTTAGGTTAGGTTAGGTTAGGTTAGGTTAGGTTAGGTTAGGTTAGGTTAGGTTAGGTTAGGTTAGGTTAGGTTAGGTTAGGTTAGGTTAGGTTAGGTTAGGTTAGGTTAGGTTAGGTTAGGTTAGGTTAGGTTAGGTTAGGTTAGGTTAGGTTAGGTTAGGTTAGGTTAGGTTAGGTTAGGTTAGGTTAGGTTAGGTTAGGTTAGGTTAGGTTAGGTTAGGTTAGGTTAGGTTAGGTTAGGTTAGGTTAGGTTAGGTTAGGTTAGGTTAGGTTAGGTTAGGTTAGGTTAGGTTAGGTTAGGTTAGGTTAGGTTAGGTTAGGTTAGGTTAGGTTAGGTTAGGTTAGGTTAGGTTAGGTTAGGTTAGGTTAGGTTAGGTTAGGTTAGGTTAGGTTAGGTTAGGTTAGGTTAGGTTAGGTTAGGTTAGGTTAGGTTAGGTTAGGTTAGGTTAGGTTAGGTTAGGTTAGGTTAGGTTAGGTTAGGTTAGGTTAGGTTAGGTTAGGTTAGGTTAGGTTAGGTTAGGTTAGGTTAGGTTAGGTTAGGTTAGGTTAGGTTAGGTTAGGTTAGGTTAGGTTAGGTTAGGTTAGGTTAGGTTAGGTTAGGTTAGGTTAGGTTAGGTTAGGTTAGGTTAGGTTAGGTTAGGTTAGGTTAGGTTAGGTTAGGTTAGGTTAGGTTAGGTTAGGTTAGGTTAGGTTAGGTTAGGTTAGGTTAGGTTAGGTTAGGTTAGGTTAGGTTAGGTTAGGTTAGGTTAGGTTAGGTTAGGTTAGGTTAGGTTAGGTTAGGTTAGGTTAGGTTAGGTTAGGTTAGGTTAGGTTAGGTTAGGTTAGGTTAGGTTAGGTTAGGTTAGGTTAGGTTAGGTTAGGTTAGGTTAGGTTAGGTTAGGTTAGGTTAGGTTAGGTTAGGTTAGGTTAGGTTAGGTTAGGTTAGGTTAGGTTAGGTTAGGTTAGGTTAGGTTAGGTTAGGTTAGGTTAGGTTAGGTTAGGTTAGGTTAGGTTAGGTTAGGTTAGGTTAGGTTAGGTTAGGTTAGGTTAGGTTAGGTTAGGTTAGGTTAGGTTAGGTTAGGTTAGGTTAGGTTAGGTTAGGTTAGGTTAGGTTAGGTTAGGTTAGGTTAGGTTAGGTTAGGTTAGGTTAGGTTAGGTTAGGTTAGGTTAGGTTAGGTTAGGTTAGGTTAGGTTAGGTTAGGTTAGGTTAGGTTAGGTTAGGTTAGGTTAGGTTAGGTTAGGTTAGGTTAGGTTAGGTTAGGTTAGGTTAGGTTAGGTTAGGTTAGGTTAGGTTAGGTTAGGTTAGGTTAGGTTAGGTTAGGTTAGGTTAGGTTAGGTTAGGTTAGGTTAGGTTAGGTTAGGTTAGGTTAGGTTAGGTTAGGTTAGGTTAGGTTAGGTTAGGTTAGGTTAGGTTAGGTTAGGTTAGGTTAGGTTAGGTTAGGTTAGGTTAGGTTAGGTTAGGTTAGGTTAGGTTAGGTTAGGTTAGGTTAGGTTAGGTTAGGTTAGGTTAGGTTAGGTTAGGTTAGGTTAGGTTAGGTTAGGTTAGGTTAGGTTAGGTTAGGTTAGGTTAGGTTAGGTTAGGTTAGGTTAGGTTAGGTTAGGTTAGGTTAGGTTAGGTTAGGTTAGGTTAGGTTAGGTTAGGTTAGGTTAGGTTAGGTTAGGTTAGGTTAGGTTAGGTTAGGTTAGGTTAGGTTAGGTTAGGTTAGGTTAGGTTAGGTTAGGTTAGGTTAGGTTAGGTTAGGTTAGGTTAGGTTAGGTTAGGTTAGGTTAGGTTAGGTTAGGTTAGGTTAGGTTAGGTTAGGTTAGGTTAGGTTAGGTTAGGTTAGGTTAGGTTAGGTTAGGTTAGGTTAGGTTAGGTTAGGTTAGGTTAGGTTAGGTTAGGTTAGGTTAGGTTAGGTTAGGTTAGGTTAGGTTAGGTTAGGTTAGGTTAGGTTAGGTTAGGTTAGGTTAGGTTAGGTTAGGTTAGGTTAGGTTAGGTTAGGTTAGGTTAGGTTAGGTTAGGTTAGGTTAGGTTAGGTTAGGTTAGGTTAGGTTAGGTTAGGTTAGGTTAGGTTAGGTTAGGTTAGGTTAGGTTAGGTTAGGTTAGGTTAGGTTAGGTTAGGTTAGGTTAGGTTAGGTTAGGTTAGGTTAGGTTAGGTTAGGTTAGGTTAGGTTAGGTTAGGTTAGGTTAGGTTAGGTTAGGTTAGGTTAGGTTAGGTTAGGTTAGGTTAGGTTAGGTTAGGTTAGGTTAGGTTAGGTTAGGTTAGGTTAGGTTAGGTTAGGTTAGGTTAGGTTAGGTTAGGTTAGGTTAGGTTAGGTTAGGTTAGGTTAGGTTAGGTTAGGTTAGGTTAGGTTAGGTTAGGTTAGGTTAGGTTAGGTTAGGTTAGGTTAGAGTTAGGTTAGGTTAGGTTAGGTTAGGTTAGGTTAGGTTAGGTTAGGTTAGGTTAGGTTAGGTTAGGTTAGGTTAGGTTAGGTTAGGTTAGGTTAGGTTAGGTTAGGTTAGGTTAGGTTAGGTTAGGTTAGGTTAGGTTAGGTTAGGTTAGGTTAGGTTAGGTTAGGTTAGGTTAGGTTAGGTTAGGTTAGGTTAGGTTAGGTTAGGTTAGGTTAGGTTAGGTTAGGTTAGGTTAGGTTAGGTTAGGTTAGGTTAGGTTAGGTTAGGTTAGGTTAGGTTAGGTTAGGTTAGGTTAGGTTAGGTTAGGTTAGGTTAGGTTAGGTTAGGTTAGGTTAGGTTAGGTTAGGTTAGGTTAGGTTAGGTTAGGTTAGGTTAGGTTAGGTTAGGTTAGGTTAGGTTAGGTTAGGTTAGGTTAGGTTAGGTTAGGTTAGGTTAGGTTAGGTTAGGTTAGGTTAGGTTAGGTTAGGTTAGGTTAGGTTAGGTTAGGTTAGGTTAGGTTAGGTTAGGTTAGGTTAGGTTAGGTTAGGTTAGGTTAGGTTAGGTTAGGTTAGGTTAGGTTAGGTTAGGTTAGGTTAGGTTAGGTTAGGTTAGGTTAGGTTAGGTTAGGTTAGGTTAGGTTAGGTTAGGTTAGGTTAGGTTAGGTTAGGTTAGGTTAGGTTAGGTTAGGTTAGGTTAGGTTAGGTTAGGTTAGGTTAGGTTAGGTTAGGTTAGGTTAGGTTAGGTTAGGTTAGGTTAGGTTAGGTTAGGTTAGGTTAGGTTAGGTTAGGTTAGGTTAGGTTAGGTTAGGTTAGGTTAGGTTAGGTTAGGTTAGGTTAGGTTAGGTTAGGTTAGGTTAGGTTAGGTTAGGTTAGGTTAGGTTAGGTTAGGTTAGGTTAGGTTAGGTTAGGTTAGGTTAGGTTAGGTTAGGTTAGGTTAGGTTAGGTTAGGTTAGGTTAGGTTAGGTTAGGTTAGGTTAGGTTAGGTTAGGTTAGGTTAGGTTAGGTTAGGTTAGGTTAGGTTAGGTTAGGTTAGGTTAGGTTAGGTTAGGTTAGGTTAGGTTAGGTTAGGTTAGGTTAGGTTAGGTTAGGTTAGGTTAGGTTAGGTTAGGTTAGGTTAGGTTAGGTTAGGTTAGGTTAGGTTAGGTTAGGTTAGGTTAGGTTAGGTTAGGTTAGGTTAGGTTAGGTTAGGTTAGGTTAGGTTAGGTTAGGTTAGGTTAGGTTAGGTTAGGTTAGGTTAGGTTAGGTTAGGTTAGGTTAGGTTAGGTTAGGTTAGGTTAGGTTAGGTTAGGTTAGGTTAGGTTAGGTTAGGTTAGGTTAGGTTAGGTTAGGTTAGGTTAGGTTAGGTTAGGTTAGGTTAGGTTAGGTTAGGTTAGGTTAGGTTAGGTTAGGTTAGGTTAGGTTAGGTTAGGTTAGGTTAGGTTAGGTTAGGTTAGGTTAGGTTAGGTTAGGTTAGGTTAGGTTAGGTTAGGTTAGGTTAGGT